>CAWUFW010010828.1:0-662794 GCA_963921515.1 Calotriton arnoldi | reverse complement strand
ACAAACAACACCCATGGGGGCTGAGACCGTCAACAGTCATCAATGACACAATGACAGAAGTGACCATCAGAATGCAGAACCACATATTTGCACCAATGGGCACACAAATGCAGATACCCTGTGGAGACAGCAGATGTGAGGTGAACAGATACCATACCATGGCAGCAATGGGACACACAAACCATGATCACTGTGCTGACCGATGACCTAGGAGTCCCAGGGACAGCAGGGGAAACACACCAAACAACATACAGCCAATGGCACACCCAAGATATGCCAATGCAGTGGTGCAGATGCACAAACACAAACAGGCAGACCAACACTGTCATCATACACAGCAGGTGAGGGGTGGGGGTGCCAGTGTCCCCAGGCAACAACACAACACATGAGGAGAGCTGAATACCAATCATACAGATGTGCATACACTGCCACACTAAGGTAACTCATGGATCCAAATCCCCTATGTGGGCAAGCAGGCATTGACAGGTGAGAGGGAGCACAAAACACACATGTCACACAGGCACGTAGGAACAACAACTGACACAGCAAGTCACAGACACACCACAGCACCACCCCCAGGGCCCCCACAATGTGGTGACCCTGGGCTGAATAAAAATACCACTGTGATGACAAAGCTAAATGTCGTTCACACTGTGAACCACAGTCAGGTGTCCTGAGCAACAAACTACCATCACACCTACACAAGCACAAATCAATCAGCATGGCCAGTAAGCCAAGGCCAACATGGAGGCAGGGGACTAGCCGGGCAACAACTCTCATCTGCACACACTCAAGACCACACCCTCGACCTCCAACAATGTGCAGCAGTGAAGTACACATGCACTGGTGACATTGCACATGCACCCATGACTATTCCAGGGTGGTGGGTGGGAACCAAGGTGTAGAAACACATCACACATGGACACTCAACAAGACTCCTGAATGTCTGACACACTGCACACTACGCTGTACATGGACATGACGGCAATACCACACCGACCAATGGGATCCCAGCCACAGTCACACACCAATGAAGAAGCCAAGGTCACCCACAAAGAACACACATAGACAACAACCAACATTGCAGCCCGGACCCTAAGGAGTGCCAGCAGTCACACACACAACGTGTCACAATCACTGAAAGATAACACAAACTGGAAATCACATGACAGGGGCAAACAACAAGTGCCAAAGGGAAACCTGACTGTGACCCATCTGCGTCTGCACACAAACTCTGCCCTGACAGCAAACACACCTATGGGTGACACCCTGATGACCAGTAATGTGCCATGCACCCACATCACAGAGAACACAGGGAGAAGACTTTGGGGGAACATAGCTCAAGTCAGCAAGCATCACAAACAGGTACAACACTAGGGATCACAGCATGCGCAGATGAATGGAAGTGAACACACAGACATGCACATACAACACACACCTTGGGCGCAGGCAATGTCACACGTGTACACACTGCCATGAGGGGACTCCACTCCTGTGTGAGGAAAGCTGTGCCATATGTTGCCTCAGTAGGGCCCCATCATGTCAGCTGAGCACTTGGTCACACAATCAACAATTAGCACCAAATGAGGGCTCCCATCACATCAGCCTGGTCATGGATGTGCCAACGGAATCATCAGCACAGATCCAACACACTTGTATAGCAATGTTGCACTGACTACACGGATGAGTCCCTCCCCATTGATGCCCAAACCTGCATGTCCACTGGAGATGGCAACACGGTCAGGGAAGTAGACAAATGCAACGATGGCAGGCACAACAGATGTGCAGGGGTGGAAGCCACAGATATGAAATTGCCAATGTAAGTAGGAAACCCATTGCCAAATACTGAACACATGACACCCTCAGATGCTGCTATTGATGACATGGATACACCACATGATAGGACACATTCCCCCTGGACCACATGGGTTCCTGCACAGTAACACTTCATAATCATGAGACCAGATATCACCATCACTGCAGCAAGGGCATGGTTAGCTGCACCAACAACATGTACATCTGAAGCATGAGCACTAGAGAAAAGAAAGTTGCTTTATTCAGCATATGTGTTGTTTGATAACGACGTCCAGAAGAAATTAGAGCAAAGGCCAATGGCCAGTCCATTGTCAAAGTTCAAACAGGGTGACACTGGCAGATGTCACCCTACGCATGCCTGCACAATACCAGGGACAATCCACTAGGAGGGGCAACCGGGGGGCAGGCCAGGCACCGCAGGGACAGGATCAGGGCTCACCAGGGGGAGTCAGGGAAGGGGTGGTGGGTGCTGGAGAGCCACTGACAACTGCAGTGGAGGTGTCTGACATGGTGTGTGCCGGCACAACTGGGGGGCATGACTCAGATGTCGTGGGTGCCGGCACAACTGCAGTGGACCCTGCAGATGGGGTGGACAGGTCCGCCACTGCAGTGCCCAAGTCAGACAGGGCGGTAGTGGACTCCACTGCAGTGCCTACCTCCAGGGGAGGAGAATGGGGAACAGGCAAGGTGGGTTGGACAGAGGGGGAGGACACCCTCACCACATCAGTGGCACAGACAAGCGCAGCGGGGGTGTGGTGCTGGGAGAGCAAGTGGCAGGGGGAGAAGGCCGGATCCTCTTGGGGATGGTATATCTGTGGGTGGGGGAACCTGGGGCAGGGTGTGGTGGGGGCACCTGTGCAGTGGGGGCCTGAGGGATGGAGGACGGAGACCTTGTGCCTGAGCTGCAGGGCGGTGGCGGGGTCTTGCTCTTACCACTCCGGGGGACTTGCGGGTGGGGGCCTCAGTCCGTCTGCGCCTGGGGGAGGGTGTCCGGGGGCGAGGGGCACTCTGCTCCGTGTGGGTGGGCTTCCTCTTCCCCCGGTATGCTGGAGCAGCTTCATCGGTGGGGAAGAGGCCGAGGTCACAGAGGAAGAGCTGCTGTGACTTTGGGGTTGCAGGTGAGGCAAGGGAGGGTGCTTTGGAGGGAGAGGGAACTGAGGACTGCGCAGTGCATGTGGATGCGTGTGTGTGTTCCAGGGCCCCATCCCCTGTGAGTCTGGCTTCAGTCCCCTGAATGTGCGTGCGTGTGCGTTTTGTCATTGGCGTGTGTGTCAGTGTGCTGGATGTGTGTGTGCTGGTGTGTGCCTGTGCCGGTGTGTGTGTGCCTGGGATGGGTAAGGTGCTGGGGAGTGTGGATGGAGCAGAGGCAGGAGGGGTGAGGGACCGTTTGAGGAGGGACACTGCTGCCGTCAGGGAGGAGTCCATGGACCTATTGCCCCTCTGTAGGTCAGACATGCCCGATGAGATGCCCTCCATGAACGACACCAGCTGAGTCAACAGCGCGGTGTGCGCATGGAGGACACTCAGCATGGCTGTCTGCCCTACATGGAGCTGGCGAAGGAGGTACACAGACTCCTCACTCAGGGCAGCAGGGGACACAGGGGCAGGGGGTGCGGTGCCTGGCCCAAAGGAGACACGCTCCCGGACATGGGAGCCTCCACGGACCTGGGGAATGGGAGCCGATGGGAGGGCGGTGGTGGTGCTGGTGGTGGCGGGGACAGCAACACTAGCTGGGGTGTGGTGGCTGCTGACACCCGCCTCCACAAGGGAGTCATCCTCCGAGTTGCTCTGGTCCTCAGCTGAGGTGGATGCTGCTGAGGACTCCTCGGTGTGGCTCCCCTCGCCCTCCGTGCCACTGGGTCCCTCCGACCACTCCTCGGCTGCTGACCCAGTCTGGCTCTCCGGCTCCTCCTGGTCCGTGGAGCTGTCCCCTTCCGTGGCCGTGGATGTATCTGCAAACAATGGGGAAACAGACAGACATCAGTCACCTGCACATAACGCACACACCACTGTGAGCACAGCACATCACAGAGCAAGCCCTGGCATCATTAGTTGTACATTGCTAAAAGTGCACTAATTGAACAGGAGAAGTCAATTGTCAGTCTGATGCCAAGCATGGCACTCACATCCCACATGGCCTTGCACCCATCTGTCTGGTGTCTGTTGGATTGCAACACCCCAGTGTTGACACATGCACCAAGTACACAGTAGTTGGACAGTGCAGAGGACACGGTGTGGACACATCACAGCTCTTGCCACTGAGTCAGTACAGGTTTCCGGATGTAAGGGATGCCCAGAGTCAAATAGGAAATGCATGTGATGCATACCAGCGACAGACACCATGATGCACCCATGTCCTGATAGCCAGCGCCACTATGGTGTGCATGTAGCACATGTCACTCCCCTGCAGGCTCACCAATCAGTAGACACATGCCATGGCGGAGGCATGACTGCAAAGTCATACATCACTGGCTCAGTGATGTATGACTTTGCAGCCAGACAACAACACTCTGCACTGTGTCACAATAGTAGGTCATGGGGAATGCAAGTCCTGGAGCTGCACAAGTGCACATGTACATCCCCCCCACAACACATCCTCTTAACCCTCATCTGTCCAGGTCATACCTATTGGACATATGGGAGACCTGTGACACTACCCTCTGAACCTGAGCCCCTCACACTCTGCTGTGCATGGGGAACAGCTGCCTGAACTTCACATTTACATGCCCCAGTCTGCATGGGCAGCTGATCAGACACCTATGTGTCACACAAGTATCGTCTCCTATGGTCACATCTCCAGTGGCATGCTGAGCCCCTACCAAGAAACTCCACAGCAGTCCTGGCGACTAATCCACAGCACACTGACACAGAGGCAGACACCTGAGGGGTCAAATCACTGTGCACAATGTGTCCGCTGATACACGGGAGTGGGAGTACAGAGTGTATTGTATGGCCTGGAGTAGGCATGACTGTCCAGCCCCACATGAATGAGGGATGAGCCCTGGACTGTAGGCAGCTGGCTAAGTATGTGTGACACACGTCATATACATACTCCTGGGGCCCAAACATTGTTCCCACCCGCAGCATGGGTGTGTGCCAGGTACCCCAGCCACATGTGGTGGATCAGCTCAGCAATTGGACCACAGATCAAAGTAACACGCTGAATACATGTCAGAATACAGGCATTGTGTAAGCAATGGACCCACCCATGATGCCCACCACAGAGTCAGGGAAACAGATGCTGTCTCCCACCTTGAGTCAAGCAAACTGCAAGGACACAGTCCTAAGTGACAGAATTCCCTGCATGTAAGGGCCACACCTGGGTATCAGATGAGGAGTGGGCAGTGCACAATAGAGGGACATGGCTCCTGGACAACATGACTGCTGTACTGTGGCAGTTTAACCAGGCCCGAGGAGGGCACATAGCATGTTAGACAGAGTACACAGTGCAGTCTTTGACTCACCCCCTCCTTGCTGCTCTCTGGCCTTCAGCTGCCCATCCAGGTCTGGAAAGACCACCGCCAGGATCCTGAGCATGTGGGGGGTCAGGGTCCGTGTTCCGCCCCTCCTGCGAGGAGGCGACAGCTTCAGCTGGACCCGTGCAATCCTCCGGGTCCAGCCCCGAAGGTCCTGCCACCTCTTTTGGCAGTTGCGGATCCGGCGCTTGTAGACCCCCACGGACCGGACAGCCCGGACGATGTCCTTCCATATCTCATGCTTCCGATGGGCAGAAGCCTGTCAGGATGACAAAGTGATAAGGCCATTACTACACATGCAACATATCCGTGCATGACACAGTTGCATATACATGTCGCAATCACAGGGGCACATGGTGTACCCAGGCAGTGCACGGCTGCCCATGGACAGTTTTCCAGAAGTCACTACATGGTATCATTGCATGGGGAGTAAAACCCTGTTCAGAAGCACTGTCACTGCACCATACCTGTCCAGTGCAAGTCACTACACACTATGGGGGGTGACAACTACTCAGTGAGCCTGCTAGCCAGTGGTGTGCTGACTCTCAGCCTTGCTAGTCAGACAAAATGCACATTCAGAAAGGCAGTGCACAGAACACTCACCTGCTCCCCTGGTGTCCCATACAGCTTGCTGTACTGTGGAAGTAGGCTGTCCAGCAGGGCCTGGTTCTCCTCAAGGCTGAAGGCTGGGGCTCTCTCCACAGTACGTGCCATTGCAGGGTCCAGAGGGGCAGAGACAGCAGCAGTGCAGTGGCAGATGTCGTCCTGGAGCATGTAGTGCAGGCAAGTGGGCTCTCAGGGGAACAGGCAGCAATATATATGTGCTGGAGAGGCAGATACTGTCCCTTGTGTCCAAAGTGATAGGTCCAAGTCGTTTGCATCTTCTGAATCTGGCCAATCCATGGAATAGCAGCACCAAAACACGCCCACAGCATCCTTCAAAACTTCAACTTCATGACATACATGATTTTGCAACATTGTTGTGGGTGACCAACTGATTTTCCAGCAACCGACTCGTTCGAAATTCGAAAACGCGTCCGTTGCCAGGCAAGCCCATTGTCAATGGGTGCGCACCGATCGGTCCATTGAGGTACAACGCGCACAGGGGTACAACGCGTACCCGCACACATTGAAAGCAATGGGCCGGCCGGAGGCACCGATCGGTCCATTGCTGTTCAACGCGCACAGGGGTACAACGCGTACCCGCACACATTGAAAGCAATGGGCCGGCCGGAGGCACCGATCGGTCCATTGCAGTTCAACGCGCACAGGGGTACAACGCGTGCACCGCACACATTGAAAGCAATGGGCCGGCCGGAGGCACCGATCGGTCCATTGCAGTTCAACGCGCACAGGGGTACAACGCGTACCCGCACACATTGAAAGCAATGGGCCGGCCGGAGGCACCGATCGGTCCATTGCTGTTCAACGCGCACAGGGGTACAACGCGTACCCGCACACATTGAAAGCAATGGGCCGGCCGGAGGCACCGATCGGTCCATTGCAGTTCAACGCGCACAGGGGTACAACGCGTACCCGCACACATTGAAAGCAATGGGCCGGCCGGAGGCACCGATCGGTCCATTGCAGTTCAACGCGCACAGGGGTACAACGCGTACCCGCACACATTGAAAGCAATGGGCCGGCCGGAGGCACCGATCGGTCCATTGCAGTTCAACGCGCACAGGGGTACAACGCGTACCCGCACACATTGAAAGCAATGGGCCGGCCGGAGGCACCGATCGGTCCATTGCAGTTCAACGCGCACAGGGGTACAACGCGTACCCGCACACATTGAAAGCAATGGGCCGGCCGGAGGCACCGATCGGTCCATTGCAGTTCAACGCGCACAGGGGTACAACGCGTACCCGCACATTGAAAGCAATGGGCCGGCCGGAGGCACCGATCGGTCCATTGCAGTTCAACGCGCACAGGGGTACAACGCGTACCCGCACACATTGAAAGCAATGGGCCGGCCGGAGGCACCGATCGGTCCATTGCTGTTCAACGCGCACAGGGGTACAACGCGTACCCGCACACATTGAAAGCAATGGGCCGGCCGGAGGCACCGATCGGTCCATTGCAGTTCAACGCGCACAGGGGTACAACGCGTACCCGCACACATTGAAAGCAATGGGCCGGCCGGAGGCACCGATCGGTCCATTGCAGTTCAACGCGCACAGGGGTACAACGCGTACCCGCACACATTGAAAGCAATGGGCCGGCCGGAGGCACCGATCGGTCCATTGCTGTTCAACGCGCACAGGGGTACAACGCGTACCCGCACACATTGAAAGCAATGGGCCGGCCGGAGGCACCGATCGGTCCATTGCAGTTCAACGCGCACAGGGGTACAACGCGTACCCGCACACATTGAAAGCAATGGGCCGGCCGGAGGCACCGATCGGTCCATTGCTGTTCAACGCATCACTGTATATGTGACTGGCATAGGTCAGCATGCCTGTCTCAGATGGACATATGCCAGCCACAGATAGCTCCCAGGGAGTGAGGGGCACACCTACATCACGACAGCCTGTCCAAACCTTATCATAAGGCATGTAAGGCTGCATTTCCTATTGTGTGTATGTTGGTGTACATGTTGTCCTGTGGGTGTCACCTGTGGGCAGCCACCCCCAGGCTGTGCACGTGTTCATGGGGACAGGATCCTGGGTGTTACGTGTACGTGACCACTGTGATGTGCAACTGTTCATATCTGTGCATGTGTCATGGTCACATTTCACAGTGGTGTTTGTGTATGTCATGTCACATACCCCGTGAGTCCCATGTGGGACGGTATGTTTGAGCCAGGGTGTCCCAGTGGCACAATAGTGATGGCCCTCCACAGTCTTTGTGCATGTAGTGTTTACAATGTCTCTGATTTCATGTGCACAATGGGAGACAGTCTCCACATCCACGTTGTGTGTGCATGGACTCTGATGTTGTGCGTGTGTGTCACAGACGTCCATGGCTCTCCTGCCATGGCAAGTGTGGCCACTACCTGTGGGGGTCATGTTTGTTTTGCTGTGGTGTACACATGATACTCCAGGTGATGCCAGTGTCCATGTGGCATTACAGGGTCCCTGGGAATGTGCCTGTCGTTGAGCTGTGGTGCCTGGGGCACATCTGTCCTCACATGTCACTGGGGGGTGACTTTGACACAGCATCATGATATCCAATGGGCCAACCTGGGACAAATTGATGCCACCTGTAGGACCGTGTTGACAGATGTTGGCCATGTATGTACCATACATGTCGTTCCGGTACTGCACACTTCATGTAGTTGTGCCTCATGATGATGTATGTTGGGAACTTGAGTGTGTTCAATGCCGCATATGTGGGGTGACTGACGATCTTGCTTACTTCTCCTCTGCACTGCAGGGCTCCTGCTGTCCATCGGCCATTCCCAGACCTGGCAACGATGGTGGAACGGGACAGCATCCGACGGTACCGCTTCACCAGGCAGCTGATTGAGGATTTGGCAGTGCAGTTGTCCCCACATTTGCAGCCTGGCCGGCCGTATCCTACAGCGCTGACCCCCAAGGTGAAGGTGATGGCAGCCCTACACTTCTTTGCCACCGGTACCTTCCAACATACTGTGGCGTCTGCTGGTGGGATGTCACAGACCATGTTCAGCCGTGTGCTCCGCGATTTCTTGGCGGCAATGTTGCTCTTCCTGAACCGGTACATATATTTCCCTAGACTGCGACGACTCACTGACGTGAAGAGTGACTTTTATGCCCTGGGGAGGATGCCGCATGTCATTGGCTCCATTGATGGGACACATGTGGCTTTGGTACCACCACAGGCCCAGGAGCAGGCCTACAGGAACCGCAAGCACTACCACTCGGTCAATGCACTGGTGGTGTGTCTTGCAGACATGACCATCACACACGTGTGTGCCCGTTTCCCTGGTTCAGCACACGATGCCTTTGTGATGAGGAGTAGTCGCATCCCCAGGTTGATGGCACAGATGCAGAACCAGCGTGCCTGGCTTGTCGGTGTGTACTGACTTTGTGCCATTGTGTGTGATCTGATCTGTAGTATTCCGCCCACTTTTCCAAGTCAGCTGATGTGCACTTGTCTGTCCGTAGGTGACTCGGGATACCCCAACATGCCGTGGTTGCTGACACCCCTCAGGAACCCTGTGACACCTGCCCAGATGCGCTACAATGAGGCACATGGTCGGACCAGGAGAGTGATTGAGCGGACCTTTGGTCTCCTGAAGAGCCGCTTCCGCTGCCTGGACAAGACCGGAGGGTCCCTCCCATATGCCCCTGCGAAAGTGTGCAAGATTATCATCGTCTGCTGCATGCTCCACAACCTGGCAGTGCGGAAGGAGTTGCCTCTCATCCAGGATGACGATGACCAACATCCGCCACCTGTGGAGGATCCTGGCCTGGACCACGATGCCAGTGACGATGATGATGATGATGATGGTGATGGTGATGTCCGCACACAGCTCATCACCAACTTCTTTAGCTGAATGTGAGTATCCTGAGGTGTCATGTGAATGATGTGAGTTGGCATGATGTGTGGGTGGTGCTCTGGTGCTGTTGGAGTGTGTCCATGGGCTACTTGACAGGATGTGTGTTGCGATGTGTGGTGACAGGTGGGCTGTACTCCCCAACAGTGTTGACATGCTAACTTGGTTCTGGGTGGGTATCTTGTAACATGTATTGTGCATGAGTTTTGCTGATCTGTCCTGTACTGCATTGCTTTTGACTGTGTGTCATTTCTGTCCTTCACAGGGTACTTTCAGATTCGTTTGGTCAACTGTGTCCACCGACGACGTGATTGCACATCCAGGCTGGTAGCTGTTGTGTCCCTACAGGTGATGTGCGCCACACCCATGGACTTCCTTCCGTCTACAGTTGTTGACTGTGTGCCCGCTACCAGGTGGGGTTACCTTGCATCTGTAGTGGTTACGGCATGTTGCTACTGTGTAATAAACCTGTGCTTCACTTAGTGATGTGCGTTGTCTGTGGTCACACATTTGACTGCCATTTGCTTACTGCACCTGTGGGCTACTTGACTACAACTGGGAATGGGTGTGGTGTCTGTGCATTGCACCGTCTTCCCTGGCAACATCAGTGTAGGCAATGAGTCAGATGGCCTAGGTGTGTATGTGTTGTGTAGCCCTGGTGGTGTGTCTCCCTCATATGTGTCACGTTGCCTGTACTCACATGCCTGTGTTGTCCTTGCTGTTGCAGTTCGCATACACAGTGTAATTTTGCAGTTCATCATCCCCATAACAGCACCCACGTTGGAATCACGACAGAGGCAAGTATGGTGTATTAGTGTGTTTATTGTGATACATCTGTGTTAATAGTGCATAGGATGGATTGTGCTGTACATGAATCTTGCAATCCCAAGTTCCTAGGTGAATTGAAAGTCCAGGTAGACAGGATCCCCAGTATCGGGGCCACAGTTGTCTGACACATTGTTCCAACTTGTACTCCCCATGCAATGTGTGGGAGTAGTGTTGCCATCAACAGGGTGAACAGTCTGTGCACAAAGGCGAAAATCCAGAACAGGTTCAGGCTTCCTGGGAGTTGCGCTTGGCCATCAGCCTCTCACTTTCCCCTCCTCGGACGACCCCTCTTCTTGGGGGGGGCCCTCAAGTGCAGGCTGCTGCGGTGCAGGGGACTCTCCGCCAGAGTCCTCCTCCCTCCCTGTGGCAGTTGCAGTTTGTTCGGTACCAGATGTTGTTGGCACACAGGGAGGTGTGGACTGGTTGCTGTTCATCTGGCGGAGGCATTGTAAAATGTCCCTGTGCACCGCCGTCATCTCATGTAGTACATCCCACTTGGACTCCACGCGGACATGTGGGAGTCCACACGTGACATGTGTGACTCCACGTGGGACATGTGGGAGTCCAAGCGGGCATGATGGGCAGCCTGCTGCTGTTTGATGTCTCTGAGGAGCCCCACTACCTGGCTGAGCTCTCCGGTGCTGGACTGGTACGCATCAGCTATGCGTACCAGTTGTGGGTCTTCATGCACACCAGCAACGTCTGCAAGCAGCGACCTCTGTCTCCCACCCCTCCCACCACCCCTGCTGACATGTGCAGTGTGTGCAGTTGCACGCACAGATAACCCTGGTCCACCTTGGGGGGTGGTGGTGGTGGTGGTGTCCATGGCCCCAGGTTGGTCCAGGGTCACTGCGCTGGTGTTGTTCCTTATTCTGTCCATGTCGGCAGGGATGGTATTCGTGGTGACAGTCGTTGGAGGGGTGGGTGCAGGGGGTGCAGCTGGTGGACCTGCTGGTGCTGCAGCTGGTGGTCCTGCTGGTGCAGCAAGTTGACTTGCACCGGATGTGCCAGGTTGTTCATCGTCCGAGGAGGACAGAGGCTGTACGACGCCAGTGAGCTCGGCATCCTCTTGAGCCTGGGACTGGGACTCCTCAGCGTCTGCTGCTGTGTCCCTATCATCACCTGTTTTTGGGAGACACAAACAATGTATTTCATGTTTCTGCAGGCATCAGTGGTTGACACACCTGACAGTTGTGACTGTGCCTCGGGGTGCGGGCCTGTACATTGTATTGTCCTAAGTCGTCACAGTCAGGGGTTGATATTGGTGTGGCACATTGTCCTGCATTATTTGGGCATTTCTATGTATTCTCTGGGGTGTGAACATGGTCTGCATTGATTGTGTTTGGTTGACAGCCAGACCTCCTTCCCCACCCACCCACCCACCCAGTCAGTTATCCCACCATGGAACGTGCTTGCATTGCAGGGAGTGGAAGTTGTCTCTCAGGATGTCAGTCAGTGGTGTCCTGCTGTTTGTTGGTGCACAGTTGCCAGCAGGGCCTTGTGCTCCCCACAGCAGTAGCCAGTGTCAGCCATCTTGTGAGTCCTTCTCCACTCCCTGTGATGTGAGCATGGTTCAGGGTGGTGTTGATGGGACAGTTGTGGGGGTGAGCAATGTCTGTGACTACGACTCCCATCATGCTATTGCCTCCACCCCCTTCCCAGCATGCCCATGCTTCCTTCCTTTTGACTCTGCTTCCCTGTGGGGTGGGCTGGCTGTGCTGACAGGATGGCTGGGAGTGTTGTCCTGGCAGTTGTTTGGCTAAGAGTCCCAAGAGTGTCCCTGTGCTTCACACAACATAACCCAGGGTGGTGGTGCTTTGTGGGATCTTGTGTTAGGATGGAGGGCATTGCATTCTACCAGGTGGGTACTGTGGAGTTTGTGTTGGGGGGGTGAGGGGAGGTGCTGGTGACTATAGTCAGTGCTGCAAGTCCCCCTTCCCACCCAGCCAGCCAGCCAGATATCCCACCATGGAACGTGCTTGCATTGCAGGGAGTGGAAGTTGTCTCTCAGGATGTCAGTCAGTGGTGTCCTGCTGTTTGTTGGTGCACAGTTGCCAGCAGGGCCTTGTGCTCCCCACAGCAGTAGCCAGTGTCAGCCATCTTGTGAGTCCTTCTCCACTCCCTGTGATGTGAGCATGGTTCAGGGTGGTGTTGATGGGACAGTTGTGGGGGTGAGCAATGTCTGTGACTACGACTCCCATCATGCTATTGCCTCCACCCCCTTCCCAGCATGCCCATGCTTCCTTCCTTTTGACTCTGCTTCCCTGTGGGGTGGGCTGGCTGTGCTGACAGGATGGCTGGGAGTGTTGTCCTGGCAGTTGTTTGGCTAAGAGTCCCAAGAGTGTCCCTGTGCTTCACACAACATAACCCAGGGTGGTGGTGCTTTGTGGGATCTTGTGTTAGGATGGAGGGCATTGCATTCTACCAGGTGGGTACTGTGGAGTTTGTGTTGGGGGGGGGGTGAGGGGAGGTGCTGGTGACTATAGTCAGTGCTGCAAGTCCCCCTTCCCACCCAGCCAGCCAGCCAGATATCCCACCATGGAACGTGCTTGCATTGCAGGGAGTGGAAGTTGTCTCTCAGGATGTCAGTCAGTGGTGTCCTGCTGTTTGTTGGTGCACAGTTGCCAGCAGGGCCTTGTGCTCCCCACAGCAGTAGCCAGTGTCAGCCATCTTGTGAGTCCTTCTCCACTCCCTGTGATGTGAGCATGGTTCAGGGTGGTGTTGATGGGACAGTTGTGGGGGTGAGCAATGTCTGTGACTACGACTCCCATCATGCTATTGCCTCCACCCCCTTCCCAGCATGCCCATGCTTCCTTCCTTTTGACTCTGCTTCCCTGTGGGGTGGGCTGGCTGTGCTGACAGGATGGCTGGGAGTGTTGTCCTGGCAGTTGTTTGGCTAAGAGTCCCAAGAGTGTCCCTGTGCTTCACACAACATAACCCAGGGTGGTGGTGCTTTGTGGGATCTTGTGTTAGGATGGAGGGCATTGCATTCTACCAGGTGGGTACTGTGGAGTTTGTGTTGGGGGGGGTGAGGGGAGGTGCTGGTGACTATAGTCAGTGCTGCAAGTCCCCCTTCCCACCCAGCCAGCCAGATATCCCACCATGGAACGTGCTTGCATTGCAGGGAGTGGAAGTTGTCTCTCAGGATGTCAGTCAGTGGTGTCCTGCTGTTTGTTGGTGCACAGTTGCCAGCAGGGCCTTGTGCTCCCCACAGCAGTAGCCAGTGTCAGCCATCTTGTGAGTCCTTCTCCACTCCCTGTGATGTGAGCATGGTTCAGGGTGGTGTTGATGGGACAGTTGTGGGGGTGAGCTATGTCTGTGACTACGACTCCCATCATGCTATTGCCTCCACCCCCTTCCCAGCATGCCCATGCTTCCTTCCTTTTGACTCTGCTTCCCTGTGGGGTGGGCTGGCTGTGCTGACAGGATGGCTGGGAGTGTTGTCCTGGCAGTTGTTTGGCTAAGAGTCCCAAGAGTGTCCCTGTGCTTCACACAACATAACCCAGGGTGGTGGTGCTTTGTGGGATCTTGTGTTAGGATGGAGGGCATTGCATTCTACCAGGTGGGTACTGTGGAGTTTGTGTTGGGGGGGGTGAGGGGAGGTGCTGGTGACTATAGTCAGTGCTGCAAGTCCCCCTTCCCACCCAGCCAGCCAGCCAGATATCCCACCATGGAACGTGCTTGCATTGCAGGGAGTGGAAGTTGTCTCTCAGGATGTCAGTCAGTGGTGTCCTGCTGTTTGTTGGTGCACAGTTGCCAGCAGGGCCTTGTGCTCCCCACAGCAGTAGCCAGTGTCAGCCATATTGTGAGTCCTTCTCCACTCCCTGTGATGTGAGCATGGTTCAGGGTGGTGTTGATGGGACAGTTGTGGGGGTGAGCAATGTCTGTGACTACGACTCCCATCATGCTATTGCCTCCACCCCCCTTCCCAGCATGCCCATGCTTCCTTCCTTTTGACTCTGCTTCCCTGTGGGGTGGGCTGGCTGTGCTGACAGGATGGCTGGGAGTGTTGTCCTGGCAGTTGTTTGGCTAAGAGTCCCAAGAGTGTCCCTGTGCTTCACACAACATAACCCAGGGTGGTGGTGCTTTGTGGGATCTTGTGTTAGGATGGAGGGCATTGCATTCTACCAGGTGGGTACTGTGGAGTTTGTGTTGGGGGGGGGGTGAGGGGAGGTGCTGGTGACTATAGTCAGTGCTGCAAGTCCCCCTTCCCACCCAGCCAGCCAGCCAGATATCCCACCATGGAACGTGCTTGCATTGCAGGGAGTGGAAGTTGTCTCTCAGGATGTCAGTCAGTGGTGTCCTGCTGTTTGTTGGTGCACAGTTGCCAGCAGGGCCTTGTGCTCCCCACAGCAGTAGCCAGTGTCAGCCATCTTGTGAGTCCTTCTCCACTCCCTGTGATGTGAGCATGGTTCAGGGTGGTGTTGATGGGACAGTTGTGGGGGGGGCAATATGTGTGACTGCGACTCCCATGATGCTATTGGCTACACTGACTTGGCCAGCATACACAGAATTCCTTCCTTTGAGTGGTCTTCACTGTGTGTTGGTGTTGTTGTGGTGGCTACATGTGTTGGATGTGTGTGTTAGTTCTATTTGTGCCACTGCCTAGCTGTAGTTGTGGTTGTGTTTGTACATGTGTTGGCACAGTTGGATGTGACTTTTTTGATGGCATGTGTTGTGTTTATCTGACTGACATACACATTTTGGGATGATTCTGTTCTAGTTGCTGTGTAATTGCTATGAGTGCATGGTTTGACTCTCCCCTTGACAGTGATGTGTGTGTTTTGTGGCAGTTTATTGTGTACATTTGTTGTGTACTCACCAGGCTCTGGGATGTTCTCTAGTCCATATACGCTCACTGGCGGAAGGATGGCCCGCACCTTCTCCTCCCAGGGCCTGAGGTATATTGGCTTGGCAGGAGGGCCACTGCCGGTGTGTTGGCTGTTGATGTAGTCTATCTTCAGCAGGTCCCGTACCCTCCTGCGCACGTCATACCACCTGTTCTGGATGTCCGTCTTTGTGCGCCGACATGGTGATTGGGCGTTCACCCTGTTGATGATCCTCTCCCACATCTTGGTTTTCTGCGACATGGGGGTCTGTTGGACCAGAGTGCCAAACAGCTGTGGCTCCACCCTGAGGATCTCGTCTACCATGACTTCCAATTCACTATCTAGGAACTTGGGATTCTTCTTGGGGGGCATGGTGATGGGTGGTGATGGTGGGTGATGTGTGTGTTGGTGTGCAGGTGAGGGTGTGTGGGTGTGTGTTGTGCTGGGTGTATGTGAGGTAGGTATTTGTTGGTGTGCTGATGGTGTGTGGCTTGTGTGAGGGATGAGCTGTGGGTGTGTGGTTGCTTTCTCTTGGGTGCTGGCAGTGGAATGGCATTTGCAAAGGCTCATGGTAGTGATTTGTGTCCTTTATATAGGTGGAGTTGTGGGTGTGTCTTTGTTCTCTGTCCCCACCCCCCAGTATTTATTGGCTTGGTAATTGCTTGTTTGGCCTTTTTTTGGTTGATTTTTCCTTTGTGCTGTTTGTGTATGTTGGAAACGTTCTTGTGACCGAGTCGGACCCTGCATTGGTCTCGTACGGTGTTTTCCGTTTCGTTCACGCTGTGTTTGTGCAGTTTTGTATGCTGCGTACGCGTCGGTCGCGGTGTATTGTGTTGCTTCGGCTCGGTTTTGTATGCGTGTCGGTCGTACGGCTTGTCCTCCGTCCGACTCGGTCGTGTTTTCGCGCCTTGCATCGTACTTTGCGGTTTGGAGTTGGCGGGTACGATTCGGTCGGATTTGTTCCGGGTGCGTGTCGGTCGGTTGGATTCGCGTGTTTTTCCGGCCGGATTGCTATTTTCCGAGCGGCTCGGTCGGTCGGCTTGGTTTCCTAACGTGTCGGTCGGATTTATCGCGGCTTGCATCGTACTTGGCGTGTCGGGCGCCACTGGTACGTGTCGGTCGGTAATTTTTCCGGCTCCGAGTCGGTCAGTGCTTTTTCCGGCCCGAATCGGAATCGACCCCTCAGTCCTCAAACAAATTGGACTACATACATGAAAGGGGGTTCAGTCATGTTACAAATCACATTGTTTATTGATATATTTTATGGGGTATAGTTTTTGTAATAAGGTAACAATTGGACTATGATTTCAGTTTACACCATTAGTCCTTTTTTATCTCTATAAAGTTTTGTTTTTATTTCCATGCTGGCTGACTGAGAAATGGAGGGATAAAAAAAGGTCTGTTTCTCTGTATAAAATCCAAGGAAAATCAATGGGTGGAAAAAGGTTAGAATAAATGTATCAGGGAAGGAACAATTAAATTGTTGGAATAATTAAATCATGTTTGAGATTGGTTGAATGTAATGAATTTTCTTTCAATTTAAATCCATCCTGTGACACCTATTGTTAAGATTATGTATAAGAAATATTATTGAAATAAATTGAAACAATGGCATATGAAATCAAATAAAAATGTAAGGACTGCTATATAAATGTTGGCAATGTAATCACAACTACATGGCAAAGAATATGTAAACAACACAATGTCGTTTGAAGTCTTTTTTTCAGAAGTTTTTTTTTTTACTGTTAATAGGTGCATGCATTTAAAAGGTGAGGTGGAGACATAACAAACTTGGTTTTGATTAAGGGGTCCTGCCGAAATGCCTGGACCATGTTTGTTTAATGTTTCTATGAAATAAAGCAAGAAGAACTTTGAACCTCTTGTTGTGCTGCCTAATCAGTTCTATTCCTGATGGATTTCTTTGAAATACATATTTTTATTTTTTTCACTGAAAAAACCAAAGGTTACAGGACATTATAGATAGGCTCAGATTTCACTCCAACTCACTTAACCAAACACCCACTCAAATATCCACTCTCCTACCCATACTCGTATTTATACACCCAATCACCCACCCACTCAGACCCATACAGCCACTCACTCACCCATACACACACTCACACAGCCACTCACTCACCCACATAGCTACTCACACACCCACTTACATACCCACAAAGCAACTCACACACCCATACAACCACTCAGATACTCAATCACACAAACACTCACACACCCACAGAGCTAGTCAGAAACCCACTCACTCACCCATATAGCCACTAATGTACCCGCTCACACACTCATACAGCCAGTCAGACACCCACACACACACTGATACAGTCACACAGCCACTCAGATCACACATGTTAGAAATAGTATCACTCAATAGTATTATACCTAGTATACTAATCGAACTTTTGTAGTATGGTTAGTATATATGTTCAACACTTATAAACTCTTAGAAAATACACTTGATGATGTCATCAGTGATGTTATCTGAGATGTCATCAGGAATGTCACTGACCATGTCATGAGTGATGTAATATGTAAGGTCATAAGCAGTGGATTGCGGGGGCATGAGTTATAGTTAGCTCAGGTAACTATAACTGCTGAATTTTACTAGTTTTGTATCAGTGAAATGTGAGCCTAACTCTATAACGTCACTGTAACCTATTGTTTTTTCAGTGAATTTCTAAGGTATTTTTGATTCTGTTTCCTAACTATAACATCCCTGTAACCTTAGTTTTTTTCAGTGAATTCCTAAGGTTTCTCTAAAAAATATTCCATAACTGTAACCTGTAATGTTTCACAGTGGATGTGTGAGCACCTGTGTGGGTCTGTTAGTGGGTGTATGAGTGGCTGTGTTGGTCTCTGAGTGGGAGTGTGTCAGTGGCTATCTGAGGTGGTGTATGAGTGCGTGAGTGGGTCTGTGAGTGACTGTGTGAATGCCTCTGTGGGTTTGCCACTGGTTGTGTCAGAGTCTGTGTGTGTCTGTGAGTGGCAGTGGGAGTGCTGCTTTGGATTGTTGGGTGGGTATGTTTTTGAGTCTATGGGTGTACAAGTGGGTGTGTGAGTGGTGCTACTGTTTTTATGTATTTCCAAAGTTAGTGTATTTAACGGACAGAACCCTGGTGACTTCAATACAGCACCCAAGCAAAAAGAGGTACATCAGCTCTGAAGGATCAGATCTGTCCCTCCGCCAAGTGGGAGGAAACCAGGACCTACCATAGCCGTGCGGCACCAATACCCAGGGTACCAGACCCCCTACACCAAAGACCGAGAAGAAAGAGTCCAATCGGGACTCCAACAACACAGGACGCAGATACCCATCGAGAGACTTCGAGACCTCTGAGACACGCTCCTTGAGTGGCCCAGCTGTCCCAAAATTACCTCTGCAACCTGCCTGCCCCTGACCTTGAGGACCATCTCGACGCACAACACTTGGCTGCCCTATCTGCTCTGCACCCAGCCCGCCCGGCCGGGGTAACGACAAACCAGCTGTGCTCCCATGGTCCCAAGGCCCTTGCGACCTGCTCCCTAGAGTGATTGATTGATTGAATTTGATTTTAAATTGATAGAGCGTGACAATTACCCGAAGGCATCAAGGCGCTGTAGCTGACCATCCAGAAAACCATGCCCTGCCTATAAATTTGTCATGAAAGAACTGTCTATAGCATAGAGAGCCAGCTCTTGAGTGCTTTCCTGAACCGCAACAACTGAGGGATAGCCCTTAGGCTTTGCGGGAGCAAGTTCCAAAGTCTGCTTGTCACAATTGAGAATGGTCTGGCACCCCATTTCTTCATTTTGGTTCTAGGCAGTATGAGTAGATTTCGATGAGCTGATCGCAGGTTTCCCCTGGGAGAGTGCCAGTGGAACATATCTTTAATTGTTGATGGACTGGGGAGAAAAAGGGCCTTATGCCATATGCAGAGTGCTTTAAACATAATGCGCTTTCTGATGGGAAGCCAATGTAAGGCCTCCAATCCCTTAGAAGCTGACTGGCACCTGGGAATGTCAAGAGTTAATCTGGCCAGCGCATTCTGTACCACTTGAAGTTTGTGCTGGGTGCTCGTGTTAGAGTCTAGGTAAAGAGAGTTACAATAATCCAGTCTGGACATAACCAGGGCTAGTGCAACTTGCTTACGTGCTGGCTGAGGGATAAGCGGAAGATTTTCCTGAGCATCCTTATGAGCCAGATGTAGGTCACCACCGTGCGATTAGCCTGGGCATTAAGACTAATTTCAGTGTCTAAGAGAACTCCAAGATTTTTAGTCTTCTTCCCTGGGATGGGGCAGGTACCAAATGTGTCTGGCCACCAGCTGCTATTCCAGCTCTATGATCCTGTGCCAAAAAGCAGCACCTCGGTTTTTTCACCATTTAGTTATAGAAAGTTTTGTCCCATCCAGTCTACCACTGCCGACATACATAGCGAGAAGTTTTCTGAAGTGGAGCATGAATTCTTGGGGACTGATACAATTATCTGTGTATCATCAGCATATAATAATGCCTTCATCCCAAATGCCTGAATTATGGCTGCAAGAGGTGCCACATAAAGGTTAAAGAGTGTAGGGCTTAGAGAAGAGTCCTGCTGCACTCTACATGGCAGAGAGAAAACCTCTGAGTAGAATTGCTGTAACTTCACCCTCTGTGCATGATCCCTAGGAAGGAGGACAGGAGGGCCAGGGCTTGATGTGTGATACCCAGGTCTTGGAGGCGCTCAATCAACAGCAGAGGCGAGATGGTATTAAACGCTGCTGATAGATCAAGGAGTATCAATGCCATGCCTTGTCCTTTGTCCACTAAGCGCCTGATTCAGTCTGTGGCTGACATCAGCGCAGTTTCTGTTCCATGGTGTTTCCTAAACCCGAACTGAGAGTTGTCCAGCCAGCCCTGCTGTTCTGCAAATTCCATCAGGTGGATATTAAGATGTTTCTCTAGAATTTTTGCTGGACAGGGAAGCAGCGAGATAGGTCGATAGTTTTTACAGTCCTTACTATCCAGGTTAATTTTCTTTAGGAGGGGCCTAATGATTGCCTCCTTCCATCTCCGGGGATAAGATCCAGAGCAAATTACTTAGTTCAATAAATTGGAGAGACGTTGAGCTACAGTGCTAGCTGGCAGGTGAAGGATTGCTGGTGGACAGGCTTCAAGGGGGGACCCCGATTTAGTGGGACACCTCTGACTTATCTTTAAGTCCGCATGTGCAGTGTGTTTTCAGGTGGCCCCCTTCTTTGTAGCGCCTGCTACAAATAACCTCAGCACCCTGCTCCTGGCCGAGTCTGGGGCACTCCCAAACTCCTGTTGCTGGAACATTGGACCTTGCCTTGCTACTTACCCGAATCCAGAATGTGAACCTCGAGAACCCACTGAGTGATTTTCTATGCTGTTTCCTATTTTCTCCCATTGAGTTTATTGTATGTAATTGCGTACAACAGTGATTTCTTTTGCGAACTTTGAAAATTCATGACTTAAAAAGTACTTACCTTAGAACGAAGTTCTTGGTCTGAAAAATTATATGAAAATAGACATTATTTTTACAAATTGGTCTCGGATTTATTCTTGAGTGTGTGTCTCATTTATTGCCTTTGTGAGTACAACAAATGTTTAGCACTACCCTAAGATAAGTCTAACTGCTCACCCACACTACCACAAATAGAGCATTAGTATTTTCTACATTTACCTCTGTATACCAATAAGGGATCCACTGGATACTCTGCACAGTGCACTTCATTTTAGTGCACTATATAGAGCGCCAGCGTCCTACAAGTGCACCTTGTTCAATAAGACCCTATCAAGGGGCACAGCAAAAAAATATTCATATGGTACAACAAGTATGTTGTACCACTTGAAAACATACCATAAAATCCAAATTAAAAGTGCATAGAAGGAGAGAGCAGTAGAGGGGCTATCAACCTCCAGGGCTGCACCACCTGCTCCTGGAGAGAAAGTTCCAGCAGAAGTGGAGAGGAGATGCCCACAATTATCTCCTGAGTTAAGGCCATTGGAACTTATTGCCTTGACCGCACCACCACACTGACAGCCAGTGAGCAGTCTGTCGATGTGATTTTGGAGACAGCAAGACAACATTCCTATTATTTTTTTTTAAATTTACCCCTCGTTGCCATTATATTTGAGAAAAAATACAAAAAAGTACAAAATGTTAGGAAAAAAACAGTTCCAGAAAAAAGGAAGGAAAAAAAGGTTCTTGTCAGAATTGCCTTTCATGGTTAAAAAATATAATCTGTATGACTGTGTATATATAAGAGGAGTGGTTGTATAATTGTGCGACTGAGTGTGTTATTGGCTGCATGGGGGAGTGAGTGCCTGTGCCTGTGTCAGTGTCTGTATGGATGAATGAGTGGCTGTGTGAGCGGTCGTATTGCAGAATGACTGGTTCTGTGAGTGGCTGTGTGGGTCAGTGAATGGTGTGTGAGTGGCTGTATGGGTGAGTGAGTACCTGTGTAAGTGACTGTATGGGTCAGTGACTGGCTGTGTGAATGGCCATATGCAAGAGTGAGTGGTTGTGGGAGTGCCTGTATGGTTGAGTGAATGGTTATGTTAGGGACCGTATGGACGAGTGAACAGTTGTGTGAGTGGCTGTATGGGTGAGTAAGTTCCTGTATGAGTGGCTGTATGGGTGAGTTAGCACCTGTGTGTGTAGCTGTTTGGTTGAGTAAGTGGCTGTGTGAATGGCCATATGGAAGAGTGAGTGGCTGAATGGGTGAGTGAATGGTTATATGAGTGGCTCTATGGGTGAGTGAGTACCTGTGGAAGTAGCTGTATGGGTGAGTAGACTGGCTGTGCCAGTGGCCATATGGGAGAGTGAGTCGTTGAATGGGTGAGTTAGTGTCCGTATCAGTGGCTGTATGAGTGAGTGAGTGGCTGTGTGAGTGGCTGTATGAGTGAGTGAGTGGCTGTGTGAGTAGCTGTATGGGTGAGTGAGTAGGTGTGTGAGTAGCTGTGTGAGTGAGTGGGTATATCATTGACTGTATGAGTGAGTGACTGCTGCTGTGAGTGGCTATATGGGTGAATGAGAGGGTGTGTGAGTAGCTGTATGGATGAGTGAGTGCTAGTGTGAGTGGCTGAATAGATCAGTAAGAGGGTATGAGTAGGTGCATGGGTGAGTTAGTGGGAGTGTGTGGTTGTATGGGTGAGTGAGTGGTATGTTAGAAGTTGCATGGGTGAGATAGTGGGTGTTTGAATTGTTGTTTGTATTAGAGAGTGAGTATCTGTGTGAATGGCTGTATGGGTGAGGCAGTGATTGCGTTACTGACTGTATTGGTGATCGACTGCATTTGTGTGTGGCTGTATGGATGAGAAGGTATCTGTGTGGGTAGCTGAATGTGTGAGAGAATGGTTGTATGAGTGGCTGTATGAGTGAGCTAGTACCTGTGTTACTGCCTGTATGGGTGGGTGACTGGGCATGTGAGTGGCTGTATTGGTGACTGAGTGGCTGTGGGAGTGACTGGGTGTGTAAGTGGCTGTATGGGTAAGTAAGTGGCTGATTGAGTGGGTGTTTGGTTAAGGGAGTTGGTGTGTGAGTGGGTGTATTAGAGAGTGACTGTGAATGACTGTAGGGGTGTGTTTGACAGTGTGTGAGTAGTTGTTTGGATGTATGAATAGGTATGTTTGGGTGTTTGAGTGGTTGTATAGATGAGTGAGTGCTAGTATGAATGGTTATATGGATGAGTGAATGGGTATGTCAGTGGCTGTTTGAGTGAATGAGTGGTGGTGTGGTGTTCTCTATGAGTGAAATGCTAGGTATGTGAATGCCTGTATGGGTGAGTGACTGCTTGGTTAGTATGTCTTCACCCTTTCATACACTTTTATAAAGAAGCCCAATATGGTAGGTTATTTGTGCATAATCGTGAATTATTCGCGATTGCCACGACGAATTTACAAAAAATTGGAGTCCAAAAACATATTTAGCTTGGTACTGAATTAGCAAGCTCTCATTAGGAAATGCAATCCTTGTTACACAACAATCAGTCTAAAGATCTCTAATTTCTTAAAACAGACAACTCTCTTTTTAATACCCTTCTCCAATACACTCTTAGTACAGTCTCCATAGCAAGCCACTAGAACCAGTAGGTCACAAGTTCACAGTACAGTCTAGAAGGGCTATACTAGTTTCAAAGTGAGCTGCAGCAGGTGCGGTTTACAGTACAGAATGAAAAGCTTCTCCAAGTCTGCATTACACTTTTTTATTTTTCTTGCAGCCAATCATAGATCTAGTTACTTATACTTTCAAGACATTACCTAATTTTATTCACCTCCATATTCACAGCATCCAATCAAGCATGTTTTTTTAAAACCAGGAGCACAGCTTCATTTTAACTGCCTTTCATTTTAAAAACTGTCTCATTCAGCTTAAGCCTTCTTCTCTCTGCTACCGCTGCTTCACTTCAAAATGGTTAGAGTGTGCATTGTGGGCCAAAGCTATGTCTTTTGGGCTAGAGCGGCAGCTAGGAAAAGTGGTATTGACAGGGACATACTTGAGTTGGCTAGAGAGGGTTGAAGTGACATCAATTGCTGCCTTTGGTTAAAAGCATTGTGGCTTCCCAACCCCCTGACCTCATGATTGTGCACTGTGGTGGCAATGACCTAGGCACACTGACAGGGGTAGGACTGGAAATCCTAATGAAGGATACCTTTGCACAATTAATGATACTTTTCCCTCATACTCTCTTGGTGTACTCCAACATATGCCAAAGGCAGAAATGGAAGTGATCTAATCAATTCTGTCCACAAATTGATAAAGCCAGGAAACATGTTAATAAAACTGTTTCTGCATTGCTCAGAAACCATAACATGGGGTCTATCTACAACAATAGCCTGTGTTTTGACATGCATGGAATCTATTTAAGTGATGGACTTCACTTTACAGAAGAAGGCAAAAGGGTGTTTCTCAGCAACCTGAAACTCTGCATCTGGTCTTATGTGTAGGTGTTGTATACACACAATGAACACAAAGGTTCTTCTTAGAGCCACCCTACTGCCCAAAATATTGTTAATTTTTTCTATTAATATCTTTTTTTTAAAATATTTGCGACGACATCTCGATACTCCCGAATACATCACGAAATCACCAATCAAAAGCAAACATTCAGTAGCCACCAGCACATTCAAAATGTATAACTATATAATTGATTCTAACTATCACACCCGATACATCACTATCTAAATAACTATGTAAAACATGTATGAGTCTTTGAATGTGTCTGTAACAGCGTCTGTAAGTGTTTCAGTGGGATCTGTGACTGGGTGCGTGAATGTGTCAGTGAGTCTCCGAGTGGGTGTATGAGTGTCTGAGTGGGTCTGTGAGTGGATACATAAGTATCTGAGTGAGTCTGTGAGTGGGTATATAAGTGTCTGAGTAGGGCCTGTGAGTGGGTGAATGAGTGTCTAACTGGGTCAGTGAGAGGGTACATGAGTCTCTGAGTGGCTCTGTCAATGGACGCATCTGTCTCCGATTAGGTGTATGACTGGGTGCATGAGTCTCTGAATGGGCCTGTGACTGGGTGTTGTCAGTGTTTGAGTGGGTCTGTGAGTGGGTGTTTCAGTCTCTGACTGGGTCTGTGAATGGACGCATGAGTCTCTGAGTAGGTCTCTGAGTGGGTTTGTGAGTGACTGTATCAGAATAACAATGGGTCTATGAGTGACTGGTTGACTGCTATATGGATCTCTGAGTGAGTGCATTAGAATATGAGTGGGGCTCTGAGTGAGTGCATGAATGTCTGAGTGGATCTGTGAGTAGATGCATCAGTCTCTGAGTAGGTCTGTGAGTGGGTGCATGAGTGTCTGACTGGGTCTGTGAGTGGGTACATGAGTCTATGAGTGGGTCTGTGAGTGGGTGCATCAGTGTCTGAGTGGATCTGCCAGTGGGCACATCCGTCTCTGAGTGGGTGTATGACTGGGTGCATACGTCTCTGAGTGGGTGCATCAGTGTCTGAGTAGGTCTGTGAGTAGGTGTCTCAGTCTCTGACAGGGCCTGTGAGGGAACACATGAGTCTCTCAGTGGGTCTTTGAGTGGGTATATGAGTATCGGAGTGGGTCTGTGAGTGACCATCAGAATTTCAATGGGTCTGTGAGTGACTGTGTGAGTGTCTGTATGGGTCTCTGAGTGAGTGCATGAGAATATGAGTGGCACTTTCAGTGAGTGAATGAGTGTCTGACTAGATGTGTGAGTGGATGCATCAGTCTCTCAATGGGTCTGTGACTGGGTGTGTCAATCTCTGAGTGGGTCTGTGACTAGGTGCATGACTGTTTGACTGTATCTTGAGTGAGTACATGAGTTTCTGAGTGGATCTGTGAGTGGCACATGAGTCTTTCAGTGGGTCTCTGAGTGGGTGTATGAGTGTCTGAGTGAGTCTGTGAGTGACTGAGTCAGAAAATAAATGGGTCTGTGAGTGATTACATGAGTGTCTGTATGGGTCTCTGAGTGAGTGCATGAGAATATTAGTGGGGCACTGAGTGAGTGCATGAGTGTCTGAGTAGATCTGTGAGTGGATGCATCACTCTCTGAATAGGTCTGTGAGTGGGTGTGTGAATCTCCAAGTAGGTCTTGGAGTGGATGCATGAGTGTCTCAGTGGCTCTCTGAGTGGGTGTGCAAGTTTTGATTAGCTCTGTACGTGGATCCATGAGTCTCTGATTGGGCCTGTGAGTAAGAGTATGAGTCTCTGAGTGAGTCTGGGAGTGGGCGCATGAAAGTCAGAGTGGGCCTGTGGGTGGGTGTGTGAGTCTCTGAGTTAGTCTTTGAGTGGGTGTAAAGTTGGTGAGTGGGTCTGCGAGTAGGTACATCAGTGTATGATTGAGTCTGTGAGTAGGTGCATTAGTGTCTGAGTGGGTCTGCCAGTTGGGACCCCCATCTCTGAGTGGGTGTGTGACTGGGTGCCTAAGTCTCTAAATGGGTGTGTCAGTGTCTGAGTGGGCCTGTGAGTGGGTGTCTGAGTCTCTGACAGGGTCTGTGAATGGACACATGAGTCTCTCAGTAGGTCTCTGAGTGGCTGTATGAGTGTCTGAGTGAGTCTGTGAGTGACTGCATCAGAATATCAATGGGTCTGTGAGTGCATGACAATATGAGTGGGTGTCTGAGTGAGTACATGAGTGTCTGAGTGGATCTGTGAGTGGATGCGTCAGTCTCTAAGTAGGTCTGTGGGTAGCTGTGTGAATCTCTGAGTGGGTCTGTGAGTGGGTGCATGAGTGTCTGACTGGGTCTATGACTGGGTACATGAGTCTCTGAGTAGGTCTGTGAGTGGGTGTGTGATTGTCTGAGTGGGTCTGTGAGTGAGTGCATGAAAATATGAGTGGGGCTTTCAGTGACTGCATGAGTCTCTGACTAGATGTGTGAGTGGATGCATCAGTCTCTCAATGGGTCTGCGACTGGGTGCATGTCTGTTTGACTGGATCTATGAGTGGGTACATGAGTCTCTGATTGGATCTGTGAGTGGGTGCATGAGTCTTTCAGTGGGTCTCTGAGTGGGTGTATGAGTGTCTGAGTGAGTCTGTGAGTGGCTGAGTCAGAATATAAATAGATCTGTGAGTGACTACATGAGTGTCTGTATGGGTCTCTGAGTGAGTGCATGAGAGTATGAGTGGGGCTCTGAATGAGTGCATGAGAGTATGAGTGGGGCTCTGAATGAGTGCATGAGTGTCTGAGTAGATCTGTGAGTGGATGCATCACTCTCTGAGTAGGTCTGTGAGTGGGTGTGTGAATCTTTAATTGGGTCTTGGAGTGGATGCATGAGTGTCTCAGTGGCTCTCTGTGTGGGTATGAGAGTTTTGAGTGAGTCTGTATGTAGATCCATGAGTCTCTGAATGGGTTTGTGAGTAGGAATATGAGTCTCTGAGTGAGTTGTGAGTGGGTGCATGAAAGTCAGAGTGGGTATGTAGGAGGGTGTGTAAGTCTCTGAGTGAGCATGTGAGTTGGTGCTTCAGTATCTGAGTGGGACTCTGAGTGGGTGTCTGAGTCTCTGACAGGGTCTGTAAATAGACACATGAGTCTTTCAGTAGGTCTCTGAGTGGGTTTATGAGTGTCTGAGTGAGTCTGTGAGTGACTGCATCAGAATATCAATGGGTTTGTGAGTGAGTGCATGAGTGTCTGTATGGGTCTCTGAGTGAGTGCACGACAATATGAGTGGGTGTCTGAGTGAGTACGTTAGTGTCTGAGTAGATCTGTGAGTGGATGCATCAGTATCCAAGTAGGTCTTTGGGTAGCTCTGTGAATCTCTGAGTGGGTCTGTGAGTGGGTGCATGAGTCTCTGAGTGGGTCTGTGAGTGGGTGCATGACTGTCTGACTGGGCTTGTGAGTGGGTACACGAGTCTCTGAGTAGGTAAGTGGGTGTGTGAGTGTCCGAGTGGGTCTATCAGTGGGCACATCCATCTCTGAGTGGGTGGCTGAGAAGGTGTGTAAGTACCTAAGTGAAAATGAGGGTGTGTGTATAAACATATTTATTTTAAAAATTTTATTTCACTGATATTCGCTAAATCGTCACGATGTATATTTGTGAATTCGTTGCAACGTTACACGGGGGCCGTACTGACAATCATGGTGTATTCGCAAATATCGTGAGTGGAAAGAAAAACCTTTTTCTGACATATTATACTCATAAGGGGTTCCTCAAACACCTCTATAGACCTCTCATGGGGTCAGGGCACATGCAACCTAACCCCTATGCCACTTTCTACCATTTGGCTTGAGCCCCGGGGACTGCTCCGATGAGGTAAAATTAACTGTGGGCAATGAACTCCCCTCCGCTAGCGGAGGTTGCGGAGATTTGCTAACTACGCATTACATTGAAAACACGGAATTCATGTAAAAACTCCGACACGTAGCAGAGTTAGCTACTACACCCACAACCCTTTGATAAAACAACTTTACCTTTACATGCTCAAAAGCATATAACCAATTCACAAAAGTGAGCTTTGAAAATATCAGGCAATGAGAGAGGTGATGATTTTGGTTCCCCTAACCTAGGGATAGGACCAAGCAGATGCCTTGAACACAGAGAGCATATCATGCTGAACGATTCGGCAGTGGTCCCATCCTCCTAGACCACCCCAAGCAAAGTTATGGGCAAAAATACAATGCCAAGCAAAGGCCAGCAAAGCATTATGGGGCGAGATTCTAGAGTGCAGTGAATATTATAGTATTAGCTCTCAGCTGAGCCTGGAGAGCCGCTGCCGCTTGAGGAATGTTTTGATATTGGATACTATAATATTAACTGCACTCTAGAATCTTGTCCCATAATGCTTTGCAGGGCCTTTGGTTGGGATTGTATTTTTGCCCATAACTGTGCTTGGGGTGGACCTAGGAGGATGGGACCACCACCGAATCGTTCAGCATGATGTGCTCTTTGTGTTCAAGGCATCTGCTTGGTTCTCTCCCTAGGTTAGGGAGGACCCCAAAATCATCACCTCTCTCACTGCTTGCTATGGGCCTGATTCACAGAACTAACTTACGTCAAAATCCTAAACTTACAACAATTTTGGTATTCACAGAATGAACTTACACATTTGGGTATTCACAGAATGAACTTACTAACAATTTTGAGTATTCACAGAATGAACTTACACATTTGGGTATTCACAGAATGAACTTACAGCAATTTTGGTATTCACAGAATTAACTTACTCATTTTGGTATTCACAGAAGGCACTTACTCATTAATGAGTAAGTGCCTTCTGTGAATACCAAATGTGTAAGTTACACAAAATGTGTAAGTTACACAAAATGAGTAAGTTACACAAAATGTGTAAGTTACACAAAATGTGTAAGTTACACAAATTGTGTAAGTGTCTTCTGTGAATACCAAAATGAGTAAGTTTATTCTGTGAATACCAAAATGAGTAAGTTCATTCTGTGAATACCAAAATGGTAGTAAGTTTAGGATTTTGTCGTAAGTTAGTTCTGTGAATCGGGCCCGTAATTTTCATTATCACTTTTGTGAGATGACTATATGCATTTTAGCATGTAAAGATAGAGTTACTTGTTTTACCAAAGGTATGTGAGGTTTCTGTTTTATTAATTGGGATGAGATGGAACGGAGTTACGGAGCGGAGTGGAGTTTCACAGAGTTTTTGTTAAACTCTGCAGAATTCCACTTCGCCCACCCTTAGGTTAAATGGCAGTTACACCTCTGCTTAAGTTGTGGCCAGCCAATCACGGCACTCCTGTCGGTGCGCGCATTTGTGATTAGTTGCAAAATCATCACGAATTAGCAGCGATCCCAGATAAACAAAATTTCAATCTTAAAGTTTCACCATACGGGATACTTTTAATTAGATTTTTAGGATGTTGGCTCTTAAAATGTAAAGTACTGTTTCCAGCTGTGGGTTTGCGGTGTACCGTGGACTGTATTTTTCCTCCTTGCACTTGCAATTGTACATCCAAGAAAGCAGTTTCTTGTGAACTCATGGTGGCCGTAAATTTTAAGTTAAAAGGATAATCATTCAACTTAATAACATATTCATATGCCATTATGTAGTAACAAGGTCCAAGCTGGTTGATGTAATTCAGGAGGTTTATTTGTAGTTAGTTACATGTTCTGTGGATCAGCCCCACCAGGAGCAGCCAGCATGCTGCTCAGCCCCATCTCAACTGTGGCTTTAGCTCACAGACTCCCAACATTCCGAAACACATCATCACTGCAACATTCCACTGGCTGAGCAAGTGGTAAAATGCCATAACATTAACTTGAACAGAATACAATATGCCCCCTTTCTTATATAACAAAAAAAACAATAAAGATGGAAACAGAAAAAGAGAACCATAAATGAGGAGAGAATAAGAGGAATACAGAAACAGCAAAAACGATGCAAAGAAGAGAACAACAAGGAGGAAAAAGAAAGAAAGGTGGAAGTAGAAAAAGAGTAGAAACAAAGGAAGCAACAGATAAAAATAACCCATCCTCCCTTCTATAAAAAACAACAGAAAAGAATGGAAAGACACAGCAGAAAGTACCAATGACTACCCCCCCAGACACACCTACTGGCCAGGCAGGCAAGCGAGAAGGCAAGGCATAGCACAACACAACAAAACACTGGACTACAACCAGAGGCACACACAATGGAGAAGCAAGAGAAACCTCAGGCGGAAGGAAGAACAAAAAAAAACACACTACAATAAGAGAAACACAGAGAACAACAAGAAAGAGTTCAGAATCCAAAGATGACAAGAAGAAAAGACATTACGAGGAAACTGAACACGCGAAAGAAACAGGGAAGATGAGAGGAAAATATAATAAGATCCCTCATCCAAACCCCATTACTATATTGACAAAGTAATTTAATATGAACACAACATTACGTTGCAAAAATTGACAATGTAATATAAAGAAAGTATAATGTTGAGAAAATAACACAAATGGGACTGAAACCCATGAAACACACCCTATGTAAGGGTAAAGATGTACCAAACGTATGTGAGAATGGGAGGACTAAAACCCAAAACCAACCCTTACCACGAGGAAAAGGGATCAGAAACTATATGAAAGGGACTAAAACCCATGAAATGATAGCCCTTGTAAAGACAACATCATGTAGAAGTCACCGTGCAGTGCAGTAAAGTGACTAAAACCGATACAACCCAAGTAAGAGAACATGGGGCAGAAACAACAAATCTATCTTAAGACGAGGTATCGTAAACTAATGTAAATGGGTCTGAACCCATAACCAATCCCCAAGAAAAGGGATGGCTAACTAATGCAAAACGACTAACACCATTGCATAGATGCCCCGAAAGAGGGTAGGCACCGTGATTAACCTCAGAAGGCAACTGTATTGTGAGCAAATGGGAATAAAACCCAAACAACACACCTGTAATAGAAAATGGGACTGAAAACCCATGACATAACCCAAGACGAAAAGGAAGGATAGCTATTGTTAACTACTGTACATGGGTCTGAACCCATGACCTACCCCAAGACGAAAGGGAGGTTAGAAACGGTTAGCTAGTGTATATGGGTCTGAACCCATGACCTATTCCCAGAAATGGGTGTGATAAATTGCTGTGGATGGGACTAACGCCCATACAAAAAATTCCCTGTGTGAGGGTAGAGACCGTAAGTAGAACAGGTGGGCAAATGTACACTAAGCAAATGGGACTAAAACCCATTGCAATCCCTGTGTAGGGAAGAAACAAACAAAAAAATGATGTGTACTATATGAAACAGAACTAAGATGCAACAATTCAAAATGTAGTACATCCTTAAACTAAAACCCACGCCGGTGAGCGACATGCCAAACAGTACTGTACTGTAAATAGTAAACATGACACATGAGTGTAAAAGAAACATTTGCAGCAAACAAACTACAACAATTTACACAACGTATGCACTTATCAACCACACCACACCAGACACTGTAGCTCCAGACAAAGTACATTGGAAATTGGAGCTTCCGACCTAAGACTGGCTAACTCCATATGCATATACATAGGCATATGCATAGGCAGTCAAAGAACATTGCCGCTTCAATCATCACTGGAAGTAACAGTCCACACGAATCCCACGGCGTGGCGAGACTTCACCATGTTCCTCACGTAGCATGTGACAAAAGAGATCACAGCTTGCACAAGGATGTAAAATAAAATTGCGTGACGGCCAAATGACATAGTCTGACAATAAAAAATGTGGACAAATAGCACCCCGGATAATTGTAGCGAATGCAGAGACTTGAGGCAACAATTGTCATTTGCACCATTAATAACACGGAGTATATTTGTGGTTGCTCCTTGACTGTGTGCATGCGTTCTGTCACAAACATGCACACGATGAACAAATAGAATGAAACCTGTGAAAACGGCAGTCTAGTCTAGTCGAATACAGCGACGTACCTGGTCTCAGAAGACAGACAGATCCGTGGTTGGCCAAAGAAAGACTAAAAAGATACATGGAAATAGCAAACGCAGCCAAACACAAGATGGCTGCACTTAATAGACGTTGCACCGGATGGCTCACAGCGCGTGCGAGCATGCAGGCGTCCAGAAGCAGCAAACATCCGCGTGCTAACAAAGACGTCATTGGAGACCACAGAGAAGACACGAGCAACACCATAACTATGGTGAGTACACGCGCTGTTTTGAAAATTCAAATTCTTGAGGACAAATAACGGACAGGCAATAAGGCATCTATTATTGATGGAAATCTTTTAAAAAAAACTCACCAGAGTTTCAAATGAAAATGTCAGCAAAAACGTCTTAGATTTCCATATGCCAAAGCTACACTGACCATGCGTGACATTTGATCGTCAGGATTTGTTAACCACGTAATACAGATGGCACAAGAGACCTACCAACAACTGCATTGTAAAGTACCTGTAATGACGCGCTGAAAGTCCGAAGCGCACGACAATGTGCAAGAAAAACACTTTTCTTGGATCCCACGGTGCAAAACATTGTATAACAAGCCACAGATGTAGAAAGTAAGAACAGTTGAATCATCCCTTTGTGCAGTCACTAGTCGCAGTGCACAAAACATCTTGATCCAGCGTACATCCCAAAACACTGAATGTGCACTTCTGTAGATAACGTAAAAATGACTTTAGAGCCCTTAAGGTGCCAATGTCATCAGGTCAAAACACTCATTGTAGACTTAGCCATACCGTTCCTGTCTGGTGCTTGTGAAGACGATTCACTGTAACTGAAGAGTGAAGCACTGGTAATTTAAAAAGTCCTAAATGGGAAATGTAGATGAGCACAGCACGCTTGCACTAGGGCTGTCAGATGGTGATGACACTGGTGGGGCTGAGAGGCGTAGTGCTTCATCTTTACCAGTTTCTTGTTGTCTTCTTTGCTTTTAATTGAAAGACTTCTTTCACTCATGCTGACATCTTTGTAGTTCTGTGTAGAACATCCTTGTAATTTTTCGCGGTTGTTTTTAACCTGTGGATACTTCCTCTTGTTCTTTGTGTTGCCTGTGACTGAACATACTGTAGATAGTTTCATCTTCAGGTCCTCTTATGTACTCCAGTTCCCTGAAAATCCAGTTGAAGCACGAAGGTAGTCACCAACTCGTCGCCAAATAAATGTAGTAACGAGGTCCAAGCTGGTTGATGTAATTCAGGAGGTTTATTTGTAGTTAGTTACATGTTCTGTGGATCAGCCCCACCAGGAGCAGCCAGCATGCTGCTCAGCCCCATCTCAACTGTGGCTTTAGCTCACAGACTCCCAAAATTCCGAAACACATCATCACTGCAACATTCCACTTGCTGAGGAAGTGGTAAAATTGCATAACATTAACTTGAACAGAATACAACAAATTTCTTTCGGACCACTCCACAAAATAAACAAATTATCAATGTAGCGGGACCAAATCAAAAAATTAGGTAAAAACTCCTGCTTGTCTTCGCCCCAGGCCACCTGATCCTCCCACCAGATTTGCGAAGTTGGGGGCAAAGCAGATGCCCATCGCAGTACCAACCTTCTGCCTGTAAAAAGTCCTGTCATATACAAAGATATTTTCTTGGAGACAAAACTTAATCATATTCACTAGCATCTAGTTATGCTCTAGAAATGAGGCAGACCTCCTTCTCAGGAAATATTCACAAGCCCTGATCCCAAAGCTGTGATCTATACATTTATATAGTGAGACCATATCTAATGTGATCATCAGATATGAGTCAGACCATTCAATATCAAAGATCTTAGATAGAAAGTCTCCACTATCTCTATAATAGGAGCATAGGGCAGCCACATATGGAAATAGAAAAAAGTCTATATAAATAGCTGTATTTGTGAGAAAGCTATCATTCGAGTAAACTATCGGTCTCCCCGGGCGATTGCTGCTATTTTTATGTACTTTCGGCAGTACATAGAAAGATTGTACCTTGGGGTGATCTGATCTCAGAAAGTTGTATACATAAAAATCTAAGATCCCGCTATCTCGCCAATCCAACAGATATTCACCATATCTCAAAATCGAAGTTTTATATACTTTAGCTGTTATAACCTCATAGACGTCATCCTGCGACAGCTGTCTCATGACTTCCATTTCATACATCTTGACGTCATGGACCACAACATTCCCCCCCTTTATCCGAGGGATTTATTATTATAGATTTATAATTTTTCAAGGAAAAGAGGGCCTCCCTTTGAAGTTGTGATAGATTGTCTGGTAATTTTCCACTGGTCTCTTTGATCTTGATCAGCTCCCTGATCATGATCTCATGGAAGATGTCTAAATTGTCATGTGGCAGGGTCAGAATTAATTTAGATTTTGGTTTAAAACCGCTGCTGCTTGATGTCTCCCAATCAATCCCTAGGTTGCCCAATACCTCGTCTAAATTCCACAGTTGCCACGTCTCATTCACTTTCTCTATATAATGACTCCAAAGCAATGAGACCTTCTACCTCCCCAATCTGAAAATTACACTGAGGTACATTTATTTGCTGTGAATTCAATTTATTTTTTGCCAACCTAGGCAGATGTGTCAGTGCATGTATAGAAGTGTGACTGGGTGTGTGAGTGGCTGCTTGGGTGAATAAGTGGGAGTGGGAGTAGCTGTATAGGTGACTGAGTGGCAGTGTAAGTAAGTTATGGGTGATTGGGTGGCTGTGTCAGTAGGTGTATGGGTAAGCAAGTGGCTGTGTGAGTGGCTGTGTTTGAGAGCGAGTAGGTGTGTGGGTGGCTCTGTGGATCAGTAAGTGGGTGTGTAGGAGGTTGTATGGGTAAGTCAAGTGGATGTATAAGAGTTTGTGTGGGGGTGTGAGTGGTTGTGTGAGTGGTTCTGTGGATGATGTCCTCAGTGATGTCATCAGTTATGTCATTTGAGATGTCATGAGTGATGTCAGTGCCCACGTCATGAGTGATGCAAAATGTGAGGTCATAAGCGGTGCATTGCAGGGGCATAAGTTATAGTTAGCTCAGCTTTTCCATAGACTTCTTTAGACACAACTACAGCAAAAACTGCTGAACGGAATTACATCAAATTTGTCAGGAAGCTAGATCTTGGTCCGCAAGTTGTGGTTTTTGGTGTAAATCCATTCAGTTATTATTTTAGAAATTAAGGGTGAAAAATTATTGTATATTTGGACGGTTCGGCCTGTGATTGGTCGAGAAGCCCATTTTTCCCGTGAGACTTCACACTCTCACGAGAGCAAGAGGTATCCATGAGTCTCTCAAGCGCTCTGATTGGCTGGCTGTTGGAATGTTAGAAATGAAATGGTGGCCATTACTGTTACTGTGTCTCGCAAGAGTCATCATGAAGGAAAAAAGGGGTACATAGTACAAATGCAAAAAAGGACAGTTGATGGACAGAATGCTGCACAATGTCAAACATTCACCCAGTACAGAGATATGGGCCTAAATCCATCGTTTTTTTGCTCCCCATGCCATTCCTGTTCAGACCCAGCCATATGCAAATACGTCTTGACCCTGTTCCCCATGGGAATAGTCCAGCCCGAACAGCCAGGCCAGGTCCTCCCTGGACTGGAAACAAGCATCCTGGGACCGGTTTCGGGGCATCACACCTCATCAGCCAGGCTAGCTTGACTCCAGTGGCATGGAGAGCATGGGACCCACGATCAGACTACCATGGAAAGGCTGTCGGAAAGGGACATCATAATCCCTACAGGCAGGGCCCTTATGATAGGAAATACGATCTGACAAATGGCCCGACGGGCTCCTTGAGTCGGTCAGTCCCCCCGACCACAGCGGTCGGACTGACCGCATCATAATGAAGCAGTCGAACCACTATGCTGGATGGTGGTCGTACCGCCACCGTCAGGTCCATAATCAGGCCCATAATGAGGAACCTTTCCTTTTACATGACAACCTAAATAATGAAAAACAAATTCTAATATTCTTTATAGCAGACAATTTAATCAATGCCAAACCTGGATGATGGAGGGAACCTTCAAAATGTGTCCCAAACCATTCACTCAGATTTACACCATACATGGTGAATATCAAAACACAAACATACCTTTTATATGTGCCCTATTTCCAAATAAACTAAGCAGCACTCACTACAACCTCTTAACGCATATAAAACATAAAACAAATAACTACTACCCCCAAAAGATAATCATTGACTTTGAGCAAGCCATGATTCAAACCAATCTAAAAATGTACCCCCACACAACCATACAAGGCTGTTACTAATATTTTAACCTAAGTATATGGAGACACCTCCAAAAATCTGCACTAAGGGGCCGATTACGGTGGCGGACGGACTGGAGTCCGTCCGCCATGGTGGTGGCGACCGGGAGCATCCGCAATACCTGCGGCAGTTCCGCACACCAAATCAGGATGCGACCGCCACCGTGGCAGTCGCATCCTGCACCTTTAACATTGCGGTGGGTGCTTCTGACCGCTGCACCGCCGCAGTGTTAAAAAATGCATGTGGTGCATTTCACTGCACTACGTGGTAGGCACCACACGGTGCCTGCCACTCAGTGCAGTGAAATGTAGGGGGGTACCATGGGTACCCCCCCAGTGCACATACACCCCCACAACACATTGGGGGCCGGCAACAGGCCCCCAAAACCAATCTCCACCAGCCTTTCAATGGCGGTTTACCCGCCGCGGAAAGGCTGGCTGGAGACCGCATCGTAATTTGGAGGATGGTGCCTGCTTGGCACCGCCACCATTTTCCAGATGCAGACCGCTCCACCAGGCAATTGGAACGATTGCCTGTGGCGGTTCCGTGGCGGACGGTCTTTGCATCCGCCGCGGTCACGGTCTGGATCCCATCGCCATCGTAATCTGGCGGTGGGAAAATAACGGACCGATGTAGGAAGGACCGCCACCGCCGGGCTGGCGGTGACGGTCCTTCCGCCATCGTAATCGGCCCCTAAGTGTAGAATATCCTACAGTCAATTTGCCTTTAAAATGAAAATAATGATAGCTCTAGCATATGTCCCTGTCACAGAAGTAGCTAAACACTACAATTTACTCATAGAAAGCCCTCTCCACCAAAAAAATGAAGACAACCTTAGCCCCCTAATGGACTATTCTGAAGACACTACAGACTGCATCGCTCAGGACAGAGACGCCAACCCTAATTCCAAATACCATGGTGGAATATCTATGACCACACCTCGGTACAGGAAGCCAAAACAAACAACGCGTTGGAAGGATGACACATTGCCTTCCAATCCACACTAGGCAAAACTCAACCTACACTCTACAAATGTATAGAAGCATTACAAAAAGCAAGCCTACCAAGAACTATGAATGGAGCAATCTTTTAGCCAAATTGCCCCTAAACTTAGCAAACAAATCTAAAGAATGTATGGTCTGCTACAATTTAAAGTCAAACTCTTCATAAATAACAAAGGAGTAGATTACTTAGAAATCATAGCCAAAAGCATATTATAAAACAAATAGTAACCTACCAAAGCCCTCAAAAACTATGATGAACTTTAAACCAACATACCTAACCTGTTTTTTAATAATAAATATAATATTTTAATAGATCAGTCAAACACGTATTTAAAATCCGAATGTTAATAAAGGCTGACGTAATAAAATTCTAGATATTATTATTTTAAATGTAACCATCATCAATCAAGATAGTTGTAAACAAACTCAGTCCATCACATAAAATAATTTTAACGCATAAACCAAACTATTCCACATAACAATCACATAATTTTGACATAAACAATATAATATCACATTTCCCACCCAAAAGAAAAGAAAGAAAACTTACTGCTGTGTAGCTGCAGATCTTTTTCTGTATCCAAGTAATAAAAAATAGTAATCCACCAAAAATTAGGTAAATAATATCCAAAAATCCCCCTAATAAATGCATAAAAATAATGAACCCAATAAAAATCTCTTGAAGTAATCCGAAGTATCTAAGATCCATAAAAAACCCCAAAAAGTGTTTTAAAAAAAGAAGCGCTCCAGGAAACCAGAATAAAGAAAATCAAAGTAACAACCATTGGTTTATCATATACCAAAACTGATTTGCCTAAACAAAAAACATACACTCCAAATGCCCATTGGACACGTTTGTAGACAAAAACCTGTAACGTAAATTAAAAACCCACCCTCAAAACACATTACATTCCCAAAAATACATATACACAACAATGAATCATCAAACTATAACTAACATCACACAATTTAACATAACATAATGATACATTGCTAAAATAGTGTACCAAAACGCGAAACTACAAATTGGTGAAAAACACTAACAGTAGTACATCTAAATTTACAAAAAAAACACAAACAATACAATAACTAACTTCTAGACCTCCCTCTTAATTCCCCCCTACCCTCAAACCCCTCAAAAAATCCTTAAAAAAGGAAGTACTTGTTCCAATGAAAAGCAACACCCTACAGCGACCTGGTTTCGGGAAAATAGACTAAAACGAACACAAATAGACTACAAAATAAAAGGCAGCTGTAAAAACGGTCAGCTAAATGAAACTAAAAAAAAGATTATCTCCCGATAGAAATGAATGGAAAATATTGTAAAAATATTGATTAGATGTTTAAAAAAATGTAAACAATGATTAAATATGTAAAAAAATGTAATGTATGAATTAAATAATTGTATAAAATATATACAATTGTTTAATATATACTAATAAAACATGTTACAATAATGTTGAAAATATGTATATATAAAAAAGTTACGACATTTAAAAAATTGTTAAACGATGGAAAATCAAAGTTGAAAATGTACAACATAAATAAATATAATTTACATGTTTTTTGATTAATAACACTCACAAAAATTATTAATTTACTTTAAAAAAATGCAGCGACAAGAATAAGTACCGTTGAAGATTTTTCAAATACCCAAGCAAAACAAATACAATCTCTTGAACGGTCCCTAGCTTCACTGAGGAGAGATCTTACAGACCAGGAGGATCGTAATAGAAAGAGCAGCCTCCGCATATCTGGACTACCAGAGGATATTGAAAATTCAGCGCGCTCTGTGGCTGACTTCCTAATTGCATGGATTCCAGAAGCACTTCAACTCTCATTTGTTAAAGACTTTGAGATTGAAAGAGCCCATAGGGTTCCAAAGTTTAGACATAGAAACATGTCATCTCCAAGGCCTGTTATCCTTAAACTAGTACGCCATTAACACACGGAACAAATTCTGGCCCAAGTGAGGAGGATCAGATCAATTAAATGTCAAGATCATAAAATTTCGATATGTCAAGACTATGCGAAAGACACAGTCATTCGTTGTAAAGGCTTCGTAGCACTTAGACAAAGGCTCACAGATCTGCAAATCCCTTTTTCATTCTCTGGCCCATTAAAATTTCGAATCACATTTAAAAGTCAGATGCGCTTTTTCTCTGAACCTTTGGACCTAACAACTTTCTTGGATAATAAATCAGAGACATGTATGGACTCAGAATGTATTGCAGGTCCTCCTTAGAACATGCGTCTTGCCTATCATTGCGTGTTAGCTCTATGCTCATCATCTCTTACTTCTCCATTCTAATGTTATACAATGTACCTGTACTGGTGGAAATAGGGTTATGTAAACATGTCTATCCCTATCACTATTTTGATAACTTTTTACCTTTAGTTGTAATGTTTGAACTCTAATGTAATTTTTTTTCTGTGGGTGTTGGAGACATTCTTGCTTAATGTCACATTCTGCATATTTTGCATTTAAATGTCACTATTTATTTCTTACCCACATGGACACAGACTGTAGCTATCTGTTAGTTGTGAGGCTTGTGGGTACTTTATATTGATCTCTGGTACTATATCCTAGTGCTGTATCCATGTATACTAATAGCCACATTTTGATGCTGGTTCCTTATACCTCCAAACTTGTCTACAATTGGTTCGTCACTCTATTTTTTATTTAGGAGTGTTTGTCATTCTAGCATTTTATGCAATCCAGCACGTGAAGTCACAAACTATTCCATTACAAGCATATTAGGCAGAAGGGGTCTTTTCCTCTCAGGCATTACTCTTAGATTCATAAGCAAGGGTGCGGCATGAATGCACACTACGATAAGCCTCACCATCTCTGCTTTTCTGTTTTATTATACCAATCTGGGATCCACATATGGCGTTTAAATATCTAGTATGTGTGGGTCATGACTTGCAAATGTTGCTAGTGAAAGAGGTGACTACATTTATTGTGACATTTGTTCACTATTCAAGGGGAATATTCCATATCTTTTGTCAGATGTGTTGTTTGTAGATTTTTATATGAGCTCTAGTTTTTTAAGATTATAACACCTTGGTGTTTCCCCACATAAAGCTGTCATTGATGCAATGTCCCAGGATGCTTGTTTCCGGTCCAGGGAAGACATGGCTTGGCAGTTCGGGCTGGACTATTCCCATGAGGCACAGTGTCAGACTGATTTGCATATGGCCATGTCTGAACTGGGGTGGCGGAGTGAGCTAAAGAATGATGATGGATTAAACCCAGATCAGTTGACTGGGGGTGAGTGCTTGCCAATGTTCAACACTCCGTCCATCATCCCCTTTGGTTTTGCATTGTTCGCCCTAAGTTGGCAGGGTATGCCCAGACGTGGGTCCCTTGCTCACTTTGCCACTGGATTCAAGATAGCCTGGCTGATGAGGGCTGTGAGCCCAGAAACCGGTCCCAGGATGCTTGTTTCCGGTCTAGGGAAGACATGGCTTGGCAGTTCGGGCTGGACTGTTCCCATGAGGCACAGAGTCAGACTGATTTGCATATGGCCATGTCTGAACTGGGGTGAGCGGAGTGAGCTAAAGAATGATGAAGGATTAAACCCAGATCAGTTGACTGGGGGTGAGTGCTTGCAATGTTCAACACTCCGTCCATCATCCCCTTTGGTTTTGCATTGTTCACCCTAAGTTGGCAGGGTATGCCCAGACGTGGGTCCCTTGCTCACTTTGCCACTGGATTCAAGATAGCCTGGCTGATGAGGGCTGTGAGCCCGAAACAGGTCCCAGGATGCTTGTTTCCGGTCCAGGGAAGACATGGCTTGGCAGTTCGGGCTGGACTGTTCCCATGAGGCACAGGGTCAGACTGATTTGCATATGGCCATGTCTGAACTGGGGCGGCGGAGTTAGCTAAAGAATGATGATGGATTAAACCCAGATCAGTTGACTGGGGGTGAGTGCTTGCAATGTTCAACACTCCGTCCATCATCCCCTTTGGTTTTGCATTTCCCTTCCTACACGCCTAGTTTATCTCGCTTCTCACAATGACTGTGTACTGCTGCCTCTTTCATGCTCCTCCACGACATCCCCATGCATACTGTCTATTACAGACCTCCCCTGGTGGGTAGAGGCCTTGGTGGATATTCAGGCCTTCCTGAAGTCTGCAGGCCCTCACAATGCTCTTTGTTTTTCCCCAGTTCCCTTCCCACTCCCTCTTCCCATCTGTCCCCAGTCCAAGTGGTATAACTCCGACGAAAGAGATCCGTATCATGCTTAAAATGTACTCAGACATGGCCTCCACTCCTTGTTCTTGTAATCCAGATTGCCTATAAGCTAACCGACACCCTCTCCAATGTCTTCTCTAAATGTAGTCTCCCTCAATACTAAGGGACTAAATCACCCAGTAAAGAGAACCAAAATTCTTGACTATTGCAAACGTTTGGCGGGTGATTGAGTACTCTTACAAGAAACCAAGATAGTTTTAAAGAGGCCCTACTGATGAGAAAAGGTTAGGTGGCTGATGTTACTTGCTCTGAGGCTCAGGGCAAAAAAATGGTTTCCTCACCCTTCTATCCAGGAAATCTGGCTTAACAGTCATTGCATTAGAACATGATTCTAATGGCCGATGGCTTCTCCCCAGGCTAAATAATGGTGAAAAAGATTTATATGTGATGAATATATACGCTCCCAATATTGATAATCCAATATTCTGGCTCCCTCTTAATAAAAAAACTAAATGATATCCCCCATGACTCCAGATTAATTGTGGGTGGTGACTTTAACTTATCAATGGATCCAATTTTAGATCAACATTCCGCTTTCAAATTTAGGTCTTCCAGGGCTCACAAACAGTTGATTAATTTATGCTGCGCCCATCATCTCCTAGATGCTTGGAGATTGAATAATCCTAAAGGTAATGATTTTACCTTCTTCTCTCCCCCAATCAAGTTTTTCTCGCATTGATTACCTCCTAGTAGACGTCTCTCTCCTCAAAGTAACGTCTGACCCTAGGGTTCATCCTATCCTTGTCTCGGATCATGATGCCATATCGTTATCGATTTTAAACCAGCCAGAGAAAGTTGAAAGCTAAGTGTGGTGTTCAAATTCAGACATTTTACAAAATGAGACAGATGTCGATGAGCTCAATAAGGAAATTGAATTTTTTTTCACAAAGAACAAAAGTTTGGTTTCCTCCCCAGTGACACTTTGGAACACATTTAAATGTCTCATGGGGGCGTGGCCAAGATGGCGGACTGAGAGGTCGCTTGTCCCGGAGGCTCCTGCTCGGCCTACTCGCCCGGCTATAAACTAGCAATTGGCCCGAGTGAAGCGCGGCTCACAGTGAGAAAGAGCGGGGAATACGGCGGCAGTCTCCGCAAAGCAACAGGAGGCGATTCGAGCCTACCCGAGGCAAAAGCGACGGAGGTGAGCGGGCGGACTCGGCGCGAGAAAATGGCGCCCGGACCGGAGGATCGGTAGTGCGGGGACGCCGGCAGCGGCAAGAGAGACCCAGAGCAGCGGAGCCACAGAGACGTCCCATCGGGATCAACAACAAACCCTGGGTGCCCGGAGGTGCGGTGGCGCAGGGAGCGGAGCGCCGGCGGACTTGAGAGCCCGGCAGCGGCCCACCACGACCGTGAAAGGGATCGGACTCCCCAAGCTGAGCGGGGCCTGTCATCGGCCTGTCACCGCTGCAACGGGACGGGGGCAGCGCCGCTACGAGAGGGCCCACGCTGACGGAGACGACGGAAGAGGTGAGGAGGGAATGAGGTGATCCGCGCCCGGGGCTCCAACAGGCTCGGAACACCCGAGGGGCCTGGAGTGCGGGGGAGGAGACGACTACGAGAGCGCACAGGCCCGTCGAGCACCAGGTCGGGCGCTGTGGGCCCGAGCAGGGGACCTGCGGAGAGGGGGATCGTGACTCCCGCACCTGTTGTCGCCGGAAGAGAGCAAGTCCACAAAAGGGACCTCAAAAGGACCAGGCATAGTAGGGGCCCGCACCAGTGAGCTAGGGAGAGAGAATCCAGGGACCCCCGGACGGCACACAGAGCGCCGAGGCCTGAGAACTGAGAGGCCACAACGCACACAGGGAGCGGTGGCAGGGACAAGACAAGCCTAGAGCACCTTACTACGGAGGGGCCACTACGCGAAGAAGGCAAGCGGTGAGGGGGTGTAGAGATCAGAAACGATCCCCGACACCGGGTTAAAAGACAACCAATTCCTCCGTGAGCAGGCCCCACAATTACGCAGAGTGGAAGTGGGGAAATACCGCTAACAGGCCAGGACGGTGGCCGCCGGGGGCACAACATAGACGGAGTGTGACAGAAGGTAGAGCAGATTTGGAACGCGACTGACTCCTGTGGGGAGAAAGGAGAGGCCTCGTGTGCACTCCCGTCATTAGGATAGTCGAGAGAGTCTGAGTCTGTGTCCGACTATAGAGCGACGCTGGGGAAGGTGGAGAGGCGGAGAGGGGAACAGAGGAGCCAACACTCGGCTAGATCAGTCGGCTGGCGGAGGAGAGGGGACTTGGCCGGCAACAGCCGCCACGTGGACGGCTCGGGAGCGAGGGGTGCCTACTGGGGAGGCGGCACGCCGTCGGTCGCGTGGGGACCTCTGCCCGTCTCCCATACGGGGCTCGAGTGACAGAGGAGACTTGAGATCCCCACCTGTTGGCAGGCCCAGCAATGTCCTCGGTGAGGAAGAGAGGGAGAGATCTCTGAAGGAAATGCTAACCAGAGGACCCCTGCCTGCGGACAAAGGTAACAGAACATCTCCTCCCCAGAAAACCCAACCAGACCCGGAAGACGGGAGGTCCCCATCACCCGCTCCTTCTTGGAGTCGCTTTTCAACGTCCCCGAGACGACTTCCAGACCCTTAAGAGTGAAGTGGCGGGGGAGGTCCGCGAGATTCGCCGAGATGTTGACGCAATAGGTGAAAGAGTAGCGGCAATAGAGGAAATGACATCACCAAAGGGGAAGAAGTCGAGCAACTCCAACAAGAGGTGATCCGCCTGCGAGATCAACAACTGGACCTCCAGGCACACGCCGAAGATCTCGAAAACCGCTCACGAAGAAACAACATTCGCGTCAGGGAGTCCCTTCGAAAATGGAAGGATCAGATGTGAACCAGTACCTCCAAGGCTTGTTTAGAGACATACTAGGGGAGCCCTCAAGACTTTCCTATCCGCATAGACAGAGCACACCGAGTTGGTCTGGCGAGACGGAGCCCCTGCTCCTCCGCCAGACATCCTTGCCTTCCTACCGGATTTTCCTCTCAAAAGAAAGAATACTGCGGGAGGCACGGTCGAAACAACCTCTACAATATCAGGGACTTTCCATTGCCCTATACCAGGACCTCGCCGCTAGTACGCTACAAAAAGGAGAGACTTTAGGGAAGTGACTACCCACCTAAGAACACAAGGAGTGGCATACTCATGGGGGACACCCTTTCCGCCTTATCTTTAAAATGAACGGTCAAACTGCACCAACTCCGATCCTTCCAGGAAGCATGTAAGATCCTGGGCTTGGAACAAAGAACTACGGAAGAGTCACCCAGTCGCACACAGAATCTGCCGAGGAATGAGTGGCGGACAGTGGGGGCAAACGCTCCCCCAATACAGAACTACGTCCAAGCTCAGACACAATGGCGCAAGAGAGACTGCTGGCGCTAGAAACGGTACAGAAAGAAACCGCCGACGACCCCACCATGACTGCACCAGAGGGACCTTTTTCTTAGCATTGGTATTGCAATAGCCGGGGGGGCTTGGGGCGGGGGCCCGGGACACTTGGTCCACACACTTACCCCGATTCTTTACTTACCACATGCCCAGGGTTTCGTACGAAGGGCAAATGGACAATGAGGGACTCTGGGGTTCTACAAGTTGGGGTTAGGGAGGGTAGAAGAGGTCAGGGTGGGGGAGGGGCGACAGAGTTTTTATTCGTTACCGGGTTGGGGGACGAGGAGTTGGGGAAAGGGGCGGGGGGAACCGGTGTGCTGCCTACGGGGGATACATATGGAGAATCGCGAACACAGGAGGGGGCTTGGAGGACATAAGAGGTGGTCTCCACCAGTCATAGCTGTTGACCACATGACTACCCTATGTCAAGGTCCGCTTTGCAGATACTAACTCTTAATGTGCGGGGACTGAACAATCCCATTAAAGAAGAGCGGTGCTATCCTATCTAGAGAACTCGGGGCGTCGGTGTGCCTCTTGCAGGAGACACATCTCCTCTCCAAGGATTGGCACCGCATGAAAACCCGAGCCTTTCCCCACCAATTCTACTCATCTACTTCAGATAAGAAAGCGGGGGTGGCCATTCTGATATCTAAATCATTCCCGGGAACGATGGGGGTCAAAGTGGCGGAGGTGAAGGGCCGGCTACTAGCCTACACACTTTGGGTGGGGGTGCCCCTCTGGTGGTGGGCTCGGTCTATGCCCCGAACTCGGGACAAGAACAATTTTTGAAACTGGCACTATCCGAGGTCTTATGTTCGCAGGAACGGAAAGTGGTCATAGGAGGGGACCTGAATCTGGTCATGGACGCTGAGAAAGATAGATCGGAGCAACGATATGGCCAAACAGGGGCAATTTCTAAGGCAGGAAAGGACTGGCTAAAGGATAGGGGTCTCCTGGACTTCTGGAGGGTGTCTCACCCCCATCTCACACAATTTTCCTATTATTCCCATGCACACCATACATACGCTAGGCTAGACCACTTCATAGGGACCACAGAAGTACATACAATGGTGGACACAGTAAATATCACACCAGCAGCACTCTCGGACCATGACGCGAGTGGTAATGATTCTCTCTATCCCCTCAGTTAAGCGACTCTCCAGGGAGGTGGAGACTCCGAGAAAATTTGCTTTCCAGAGCAGGGTGTCCCAACAACTACAACAATGCATCTCTAATTACCTCGCGATAAATGACTCCCCAGACACGCCTCTTTCAGCTCTCTGGGGGGCGTTGAAGGCCGTGGTGAGAGGCGAACTAATCGCTATCTCTGCCGCCGAAACCAAAGAACGCAGAGAAAACGGAACTCCTTACGGAGAAAGTGTTAGAACTAGAACGCATACACCAGCGGCTAGGCGCGCCGCGGATATGGCGTCAACTAAAAGCAGCACGAGCACAGCTAGGATCATTGAGACCTTGACAGAGCCGAATACGCGGCCCTTCGACTGAAGCACTTATACTATGTGGGGGCGACAAGCGGGACGACTCTTAGCTAGTAAGCTCAGGGCCCGAGTCCAACGGGCCAAAATACAAACGCTCCGGAATGATGATGGGGAACCAGTTGAGGGAGATGACAAGATTGCTGCGGTCCTTCGGGACTTTTATTCCACGCTCTACGGGAAACCTCACAGCCAGGTGGTGATGGGGCCACATACCTCCAGGGGGCAGCCACGTCGGCGCTGGACGCCGCGGGAGCTGAAGCACTAGACAGCGCCCATTACGATAGAGGAGGTGATTGGAGCCATTTCCCGTCTTAAACCCTTGAAGTCGCCGGGCCCGGACGGGTTCTCGGCGGGATTTTATAAGGCCCTCTGCCCACTTCTAGCTCCGATTCTCACGCGGCTTTTAATTCCTTCCAGGGACCTGGGACTATACCTAGGGACATGCTGACGGCAGACATCGTAGTCATCCCTAAACCGGGGAAAGACGCAACCCAATGTAGTTCTTACCGCCCACTTCCCTCCTCAATCTCGATCTGAAGTTGTTCACGGGGATCCTAGCAGCTCGATTAGGCCCGCGACTGCCCGGAATCATTGAACCGGACCAGTCGGGTTTCATCTCCAATCGTCAAAGCAGTGACAACACTAAACGAATACTGCATTTGATAGATAAGGCCCATCGCACTACCATGAACGCCCTACTGCTATCGGTCGACGCAGAAAAAGCGATTCGACAGAGTCAGTTGGGACTTCCTAGACAAAACCTTAGTTCATTTCGGGGCGTGGGGATCGCTTCCGAACATGGGTAGCGAGTTGCTACTACAAGCCCGCGGCAGTAATTAGGGTAAATGGCGTGACCTCCCGACCCTTCGAGATACAGAGAGGTACGAGACAGGGATGCCCTCTGTCACCCTTCTTTTCGCCCTATACGTAGAACCGCTAGCGGCAACGAATCCGAGACAACCCTGATATTTTAGGTATCCCTTTCAGGGGAACAGCATACCGTGAGCCTATATGCCGATGATATCCTGGCAACTTTGGAGTCCCCTGAACGCTCAGTCCCAGCCTTCTTGCAAGAACTGACCGCCTTCGGTCAAGTGTCCGGCTTCAAGATGAACGTACAGAAATCCATGGTTTTACATCTAGGGAGTGGGGCAGAACAACGGGAGGAAGAGCGCCCACAATATGGTGAGTTGCAGTCTCGTGACTCAATTACCTACCTGGGGATAGAACTCAAGCTCCCTCTGTGGCGTGCACGGTCACACAGAACTATACTAAACTCCTCGCCCAAATTCAGAAAGATCTTAGACAATGGCAAAAACATTCTTTATCATTACTAGGCCGCATAGCCGCTATCAAAATGAATATCTTGCCCAAAGCTCTCTACATCTTTCAGACCATACAGGTCCTGGCTCCCACCGGAGACCCTACACAACTCAGAACGCGGTGCAACAATTCCATCTGGGCTGGGGGCCGCCGCGCATGCGTAGGGATCTTTCACACCGACCCCCAGACGAGGGAGGATTGGGTATCCCAAATTTCTTAGAATATTTCAGAGCGGTGCAACTTTGACACTTAGTGGAGTGGAGCAGACCCGAGTCCGAAAAAAGATGGCTGTTCCAGGACCGAGCACTGGCGAAACTCTCCTTGTGGAAGGTGCCTTTCCTCAAACGGTCAGATAGACCACCAAATCTCAGGGGCTCCCCAGTCACCAATACGCTGCTAAGAGTCTGGGACTCGGTGGCGGTCAACGCGGATTCACATCCTTTCCCTCACCAATGACTCCCATATTCGATAACCCGGAGTTATTACCAGGGCTTGAAGAACGAGCGTTTCCGCAATGGCGAACCATGGAATGCAGGTCGGCGGGACACCTCTTCGATCTTACAACAACTCTATACAATTTCCGCCCGCAACGCTACCAATACTTTCAGATCCGCCACTGGCTCACTCCATCCCGAGTGAGACCGCTAGTCCACAGGAAGCTCACCACGTATGAGAGATGGTTATTAACCAAAGAGTCGGATAAAAGATGATCTCTGACTTATATAACATGTTGCGTCCACCAGTTCCCTCCTTACCCTCTGCGGGACAGAGGCGATGGATGCGGGAACTCGGCAGGAGTTGCGGCGAAGGAGTGGCAAGCGATATATTTTCGGGCTAACCACACAGCCCGCAATACAGCTAGCAGAGAAGCGGCGGTCAAAGTGGTTACCTACTGGTACCTAACACCGGCCAGACTACACAAAGGGAACCCTGATCGAAGCCCGACTTGTTGGAGGGGCTGTGACGAAAGAGGGCACACTGACGCACCTACTATGGGACTGTAAAAAGTGACTGACTACTGGGTGCCATCTTAGATGACATAGATAAGCAATTCGAGACTGAAATTCCCCGATTCCCGCATACACGTTACTGGGGTTGCCCAATCCACTCACTTACCCCTGAAGTCGATTAGGGGCACACAGATGGGTCTGGCGATGGGGGCAGCTATTCAACACATTCTCTCATTATGGGGGACACAGACCCGACCAACACACACAGGTTGGCTACATAAACTTTGGTACCTTATAGGTATGGAGCGGATCCAGGCCACCCTGACGAACTCTACAGATACTTTCCGCACCATCTGGCGTCCACTGCTGTCCCTGTTAGAACTTGAAATGACTGAATTAACATGCCCTAAATACCTCCGTATCCTAAGGCTCACCGAAAGGGGACACACCGACGAGCCATCTTAACCTGCTCACTAATACAAGACTCCCACATTAGGTTCCTCAGAATCACTTCTTCAGCACACCGGTTCGGGAGAGGGGGGAAGGGGGCTAGGGAAGGGGAGGGTCAGGAGTTTCTTTCATTTGTTGTTGATTCACACATTAGCATCATATATTGCGGACTGCAGACACCCCAGGCAACACCCCCCATGAGTCTACCTCCATGCTCGGCCAGAACCGGCTTCAAGATGATGCATTTATATGTCTACGGATGTGACGAAAATGGGAGGGAGGACGATCATATATGTATCATATGGGTTTGTCTGTTGTAACCAAAGCTACATCATTATTTTGATATGTTTGAAAACAATAAAAAACAGAGTTAAACCATAAATGTCTCATGAGAGGCCAAATTATTAAACGTATGGCCAAAAAAACCGAAGACATCAAGGACTCTTTACAAACCAAAAATGAAAGAGGAAGATTTCAGACATTCCAATAATAAGGCTATACTGGAGGAAATTAAACTTCTAAAGTATACGTTTAATACCATTGTTAGTAAAAGAGCTTATCTTTTTGTTCAAACCTAGAAATCAAAACAGCTCCTCTTCCATAATAGAGCAGGTAAAGCGCTTGCCAATACACTAAATTCAAAAACATAAGTAACCAAATCAAGTTCATCAAAGCTCAAGATGGTTCACAAAAAGTTTAAACCAAAGTAATACTAGGGGTTTTTAGGGATTTCTACAAGAATCTATATACCCCTCAGAACACACTGAATAAAAGTGGATGTCTGGAATTTTTTGAAATCCCTACCTATGGCCTCTGTTTCTGACATAGATAGAGAACGCTTTAATAAACCGTTTACTTTAGATGAGATTACCCAAGCTATAAAATCAAATCACTCTGGAAAGGCTCCAGGACCTGATGGGTTCACCATTAGTTGTGATAAGACCTTCACACATGCGATCATCAATCACCTCAAAAATACCTTAGATCACTTTGTGCTTAGTGGAAAAGTGTCGAGAACAGCCTCTGAGGGCACGATTGTTGTCATCCCCTATAGAGGGTAAAGACCACTCTGATCTGAAGGACTATCGCCCATATCATTATTAAATATGGAAGCAAAAATGTTTGCTAAAATACTTGCTAAAAGACTGGAGCCATCTATCCCTACACTAATCCATAACTCTCAAACGGGGTTCGTCAGGGGAAGACTTGCTAGAGACATTATACGCACATTTTGTCATATAATTAAAAAAGCCTGCCTCTCTTCGACGCCAACAGCCGCAATTGACCTGGACGCCGAAAAGGCTTTCAACAAAGTCTCCTGGCCTTTCCTCCATGAAGTTCTTGAATCTTATAACCTTGGCACTTCTTTCATTCATAAGGTTATGGCTCTATATGCTAATCCTAAAGCTAACATTAGAGTTAACTGCGCCACTTCTACCTTTTTCAACCTCCATCAAGGCACAAGACATGGTTGCCCTCTTTCGCCTTTGTTATTTTTACTTACCATTGATCCCTTACTTACACTACTTAATTTGCCAACAGATATAAAAGGCCTCCAATTTGGCTCTAAGACATATAAAACCGCAGCATATGCAGACAATGTCCTTATTTTTAGTGAGGATATTGAAGGTGCGATTCCTAACATCACCAGTATTATTCGGAGGTTTTCTCATGTATCCGGATACACTCTAAATAAAGATAAGACTGAAGTTCTCCCTTTAAATCCTTATGCTTCTCCTCACATTTAGGTAACTCTGGTCTTAAGTGCCAGCCCAAACGACTCAAATATCTGGGTATTTTGGTTCTGCAATGCCTTGCCCGAAACACTAAAATATAAAGAATCCCAGAACATTTCTAAAGTTATGGACCTACTTTCTTCCTGGTCGCCTAAATTCATTTCATGGTGGGGTAGGCTTTAAACACTCAAAATTATGATAGCACCAATTGTGAATTTTGTATCTTCTATGCTCCCATTGAAGTTGTCCAACACATTTTTCCAGGATATTGATAGATTAACCTCTAAATCTTTATGGAGAGATAAAAAGAGCGAGGATATCATATAAAGTTCCCAGGAAGAACTTTGGTTTGGGAGGGTGCAATCTACCAAACTGGAGCCTATTCCAATAAGCCTTTTCAGCAGCACAAGAGGCCTTATGGTTCGCCCCTAACTCCCTGAAATCTCAGAGATGGGTGGAGATAGAGAGTACTCTTTGCACTGCTTTTAATCTTTCTGCCACCACTACAATGTCTAAGTTGAAATTTCCACACTCTCAGTCACTAATCTCAGATATTATGAATGCCTTAAACCTCCTGGATAAGCACATGTGGGTCCCATTACACAATTCTATGTTAGCCTCACTTTGGTACAATGCTAAAATAAGGGCTGATGTTGCCAGCTCTGTTCTTGATACATGGGCTTCCAAGGGCATCACACAGATTAAAGACTTATTTGATGACAATAACAGTCCTCTGCCTTTCTCACATTTAGCACAACTCCACTACCACTCAAACTTAGGGGCATATTAACAAGGGCTGGCGATAACATTAGCGCCGCTTTAGCGTCCGTTTTCGGGCGAAAAGCGGCGATAATGTTATCGCAATATCACCAAGGACACGCTTAGCGCGTGTATCCTTGACTTAGCGCCCGTTTCCAGCACGCCTAACTTCGCATCTCTAATGAGATGCAAAGTGGCGTCACTGAGCGTCCCCTGACGGACTACCTTGTAAAATATAGCGAAATGTACATCGCGATATTTACAAGGAGGCCCACGCATTTTGCAGATGTTGGTTTTGGCGAACTAACGTCTGCAAAAATGCAGACTTACCTATACCTCACAATGGGGGTGGATTATGCTGATACGACCACAGGGTCGTATCAGCAAGGTTATCGCCGTTTTCCATGGAACATCGCTGGAAAACCAGCGATATTCCATGGAAAACACCGCTATCGCTGGAAAATTAACGCCATTGCGCTATACGTTGTTGATACAGCGATAGCATGGCGATAATTGCCAGCGATAGACGGCGATAAAAAAGTTCTCGCTAAGAGCGGCCAGCGATAATTATTGCTGCTGCTTGCTGATATGCCCCTTAGACTTTTATAGCTTCCTAAAAATCAAAGTAAAATTGTCTAAACTCAGATGGCCCGAATACCCGACCCTTCCTGCGCGCCTGACATCTTGGATTATTGTAGGACACATTGCTTCTAAAATATACAAACTACTTTCCAAGAAGTCACTTACAAATCTTTAACTGCCTAATTGGACTCTTTTTTGAGCTGTGCACCCCCATTTGGAAATACAGTATTCTTTTGATCTGGAGCACAGTGACGCCACGCAACGGCTGTCGTTGGGGTTGTTTGCATGGCGACTCTACACATCGGAACAGGTGTGAGGTGCGGTGCAGGATGTCCGCCGTTGGTTCTTCCCTGTTTTTGACTGTACTTTCCAATACTCTTCGATCTCAGCAGTCGCCACTTTGTACAAAATGGGTTCAACATTTTTACTTATAAATGTTTGAAGACATCTAAGAAGAAGACTGGCAGAACATTAGCAAATTTTCCTCATGCAATAAAATATCCCCTTCTCCGTCAATCAAAATTCTTCTCTATGAACCTATTACATTGGACCCCAGCTAGAATACATAAACTGAACTTACAAGAAAGTAATACTTGTTGGAATTGTAATGTGGGGATTGGTTCTCACCAACACATATATTTCCAGTGCCCTCTCATTACTCAGTATTGGGACCGAATTTAGACTCATTTATCAGTTATTTTTAACACCACGATTCAGTTGGATTTTCCTCACAGTGAATCTTGGACATTGGGCTTCGAAGACTAGGCTTAACCTTTGTCATATAGACATGGCTGTACTTGATCTCTTCCTGACGATCGCTGTAAAGGTCATCTTGGCTTCAATCATCTCTCATTTCATACATGGTGGGCTCACGCGTCACAATCCAACCAACCGAAGCACCTCCAGTTTTCCACTGCTGTCTGGCACTCTCTAGACAAGCTCAACAGTCTGGACACAAACAAGCACTTGCACTTATCTCTATCACATTCGGGACCTTAGACAAAGCCCCACCTATGGACTGAGTTTTCCCACTACCCTTTCCCCTTTCTCTCCTTTGTTTTGCCCAGTCCCTCCCCCGATGATATTAGTTGTACCTTGCATATTTCTCATACACTAGAGATATCTAATACATAAGATATACTGTCTGTTGTTCTGTTATCTTAGGGAAACGTACTTCTCAAAGAGCGAATATTCACTGAGGCAATAAATATCATCGCAATTGTAGTGGATGATTTGTATTGTATAACCTAAGTCTGCTTTCTATCTCTCACGATGACTATTGTATGTTCTCCTTTTACTACTTATGTATTTTGGTATAGTTCTTTTTATGCCTTGCAAGGGTGATGTAACATGTGAATGACTGTATATTGTTTTTAAATGCCAATAAAATATTTGGAACTAAAAAAAAACCAGAGAAACTCACTGAAAGAAACAAAGGTTAAAGTATTGTTATAGCTATGTGTAATCAAAATATCTGTTTTCATTTTTAAAAACACTTAGAAATTCGCTGAAAAAACAAAGGTTAAAGTATTGTTATAGCTATGTGTAATCAAAATATCTGTTTTCATTTTTAAAAACACTTAGAAATTCCGCTGAAACAACAAAGGTTAAAGTATTGTTATAGCTATGTGTAATCAAAATATCTGTTTTCATTTTTTTAAACTTAGAAATTCGCTGAAAAAACAAATGTTAAGTAACACTATATTTAGTTGAATCAGTCAGTGTGAACATTAACGTTTTGAACTGAAAAAAAATGCAGAAATTCACCAGTTATAGTTAGCAGTGCTGGGCTAGGGTCCAAAATCTATACCTACCCACATTGGGAAAAAAGGGTCAGTTTTCAGTGGTAAAATGTGATGCATCCTGCAAATGTGAGAATTTGTAGAATAAAATACTTGATAAATGACTGATTTATAGTCAGTCTTGGTCAATGGGATATTCTGCAAACTTTGAAACTGGGGGACTCCTCTACACCCAGATGGGCTTGACTACAGCATGGTCGAGGCATGTAAGAGTATTGTTCAGCTGGAGATTCACCCGGGCTGGTTCAAACTTATCCAGATAGACTGTATATTTTCTCCAGACAGGAGGCAAGATTTCTTAGAGATACAGATCACTGTAAGATGAGTTGGAGGGGCTGGTAACACTCTGGTAGAGTCACTAGGGTCACTTCGAAGGCCTGGTGGGCCATTTCTTCCACCTACAGCAAACACTGTACTAAGGGCAGGGAGAACAAAATTGCAAACATTTGGGGTCTGGGTCAGTAGAGACTTATGCAACCTTTGCACAAAGCTAGCGCCCATTTTGAATGTCACACACACGTGGAGTACAATAAACCCCAAAATGCATTAAGCTAAACTTACACACAGACATCCCACTAAACAACATATGTACACAGGCATACATACACCCTCCATACATATCACGGATATATTGGAGGTAAAGGTCTCCAGTTAAAGAAGCCTAACATGGCCTTTTATAGATGGAGGCCAGCAGGCATCATTCCCAGGAGGGCACAGGTAAAAAGGCATGCCCCTTCCGTACGATTATGCTTCCACCACAGTCAGCATCTAATATCTTGGGGAGAGAGGGCAGAATCGCTCTCTTAAAGAGTTATGCCCGTTGGGTGCCCACTCAGCCTCAGAGCCTAGCTTCAGGTCCTCACGGACAGTTAATAGAGCATTCTCTCAGTGAGCTCATATGATTGTTGAACTCACTGAGGGAAATAGGAAAGAGGCACAGGGTAGGACAGCACAGCTATGCAGAGACACGGGCCTTCTCTAAGTGAGATCTTTTATTTTTCCCCTCTTTTCCTGTCATTTCTTCAGCTCTTCTCCCTTCATTTACAAGATTGCTATTCACACCTGTATTTCGTTCCCTGGTTGTTAGACTTTGCCGGTGTAAGAAAGTGAGTTATTGATTAGGGGGTGGAAGCAGCAACCACAATCCTTGTCCGGGTGAACCACAAAAGTCACTAAATTAACCTGTGCTTAACCTTCTGGTAGCCTAGCACAAAAGCAGTCAGGCTTAACTTTGAGTCAATGTGTAAAATATTTATGCAGCACACACAGAGTGATAAAGTGAAAACCCAACATAAGAAAAATTCCCAAACCCATTTAAAAAACTAGAGTAATATTTTTATAAATAAAAGGAGATCAGAACGCCAAAAAGTCAATCAGTAGAACTAGAGATATTCAATTTCAAAGTGTAAAGTAGGTATAGCACCTAAAAGCACAAAGCGCCGCTCAGGGCCAACTGGTCGTGTTAGACTGAAGGAAAGTCACAAGTTCTGGCCAGGTATAGGACCACCAGAAAAAGTTACCTTCTCAAAGTCCAGCGCAAAGAATTGCGTTTGCGATGGTGGTGACTGTGAGGAGCAGGAAAAGCATTGCTGATGGTCGTCGCTGTGGCAGCCAGAGAAGGCTGGGTTGCACAGGCTCTCATCGCTGTGGCATGAAGAGCCGGCTGGGCTTCACGGATGGTCATTGCAGAAGCTCTGCATTGGTGGTCACTACGGGATGATGTTACTGTAGCGCAAAGAGCAGATCTTGCGTTGCCGGTCATCGCTGGCTGTTACTGTAGCATGAAGAGTCAGGTTCACCGGAGCTTCATGCTGGCTTTCGGTGAGGACGGCAGAGTATCAGCACGAAGGGGCCTGTTTGCAGTTGAGGAGAGCCCAAAACTTTAGAATTTTCTCCTTTCTTCTCAGGAGGAGCTCAACTGATGCAGGCCAAGGCTCCAAGACACTGGAAGGTACCTCTTGGGGATCAGTAACTAACTCCAGCAGAGGCCAGCAGTACTCAGGCAGGTCCAGTGAAGCACGTCAGCTGGGCAGTTGCACGGAAGCCTCTGGAGCTTGTTGTGTCCCTGTAGCTCAGACAGGAGGTCAGCCAACTGACCCCTGGAGCCATGCAGGTTAACCTGGGATGAATGGAGCTAGTCCAGTCTTCCTTCTCAGAGAACATGGCAGTCCTCAGGCAGCAGGGCAGTCCTCTGGTAGCAGCAGGGTAGTCCTCCGGTAGCACAGCAGTCCTTCTTCTGTAATGTCACGGGTCCTGGAGTGTTATAAAGAGTTGTTCTGAGGGTCTAATATTTATACTTGTGCCAGCATTTGTGTGTGGAGGACCACCCTGTCCTGCCCCCAAATCTGGTTCTGGAAAGTTCTTCCTTCCCTTGTCAAGGCTCCAAGAAATCTGGGGTAACAAAAGGCCAGTGTCAAGTCCTTTGAGTGTGCTGGAGGCAAGCCCTTTGAAGTGTAAATGGGTTAGGGAAAAGCGCCACCACCAGCCATCCTGGGAGGATGGCCCACCCTGCCCACACCAAATCCCCTTTGTGTTACTGTCTGGGAGAAATTTACAAACCCAAAAAGCAGAGCCATTCACAGTCATGTGACCCAGGACACCGACAGAAGTCACAAATGGTTAGGATAAAAAAATGTCTACTTTCTACATGGCATTTTTAAAATTGTGACTCAAAATCCGACTTTACCATCTAAGAGGATTTTAAATTATACTTCATTTGAGTCTAAACAGGACCTCTCTACCTGCTCCCAGTACAAAGTTACTACTAATCAATGTGAGAGATAGGCCTTACAGTTAGGAGTTTTTCTCTACCAGGACATGTAAAACTTAAACCCACATGTCCTACCTTTTAAAAACAATGCACTCTGCCCCGGGGATTCCAGTTGCCTAACTTAGAGGTGACATATGTATTGAAAAGAAAGGTTTAGACCTGAAAAAGGTTAATAGTGTCAGGTACAAATGGCAGTTTAAACCTGCACTATAGGCTGCAATGGCAGACCTGAAATATGTTTTAAAGTATTACTTTAGTGGGTCGCGACATGAGTGCTGCAGGCACATAAGTAGCATTTAATTTGCAGCCCCTGGCTACATGTAGTACCATATACTAGGGACGTACAAGTAAATTAAATGTGCAGGTATAGGTCAATTTTACCATGTTTTTGGGAAGAGAGCACAAGCACTTTAGCACTAGTTAGCAGTGGGAAAGTGCACAGAGCCCTGATGCCAGCAAAAAAACAAATTTAGCCAGACAGGAGGGGTGAAGGCAAAAGGTTTGGGGGAATACCACACCAAGGATGTCAGGTGTAACAGCCGGCCTTCCAGTTTTCTTCTGCAACATTGAGGGCTTTCTTCAGCTTTACATAGGGAAGAGAGATACTGGTGTTAGGGGTTGAGAAGAGTTACCTTGGGCACAGTTCTCAACATTATCACATTTTGTTTCTTATCTATAGCATGTTGTTATCCACAACCCAAGATGCTGTTCCCTTGCCTCCTGTGGTCCTTGACAGATTTAACAGCCGCCATAATCCACCCATACATCCTGCAACCTCCAGTTTCCCAACATGCACCGCCTGTTTTCAAGTAGACTAGTGGCTGGATTCTCACACAAGGACATTCTTAGCTTTATAGAAGCATGCAGTGTAATCAATAATACAATAATATTTTCCATAGAAGTGGCAGTGTGTATTGTAGGTCACCGCTGATCACCGACATACATAACAGCTTCAACGCACAAACCACGCACCCTACCGCCGAACCAACGCCCGCCACCACCACCCTCTGCAACTGGACCCCGATCAGCACCGAAGACACCACCCGCACGATGAACTCCATCCACTCCGGATCACCTACCGACCCCTGCCCACACCACGTCTTCAACAAAGCCGACGCCACCATCGCAACCCATCTCTGGGACATCATCAACTCCTCCTTCCACACTGCCACCTTCCCGGAGAGCTGGAAGCACGCTGAGCTTACCGCCCTCCTGAAGAAACCAACGGCGGACCCCACCGACCTCAAGAACTACCGTCCCATCTCGCTCCTTCCGTTTCCGGCCAAAGTCATCGAGAAGACCGTCAACAGACAGCTTGCCGCCTTCCTCGAGACGAATGGATCCCTCGACCCCTCGCAGTCTGGGTTTCGGGCCAACCACAGCACCGAGACCGCCCTTATCGCAGCCACCGGCGACATCAGAACCCTAACCGACAACGGGGAAACAGCAGCCCTCATCCTCTTGGACCTCTCCGCGGCGTTCGACACCGTCTGCCACCGCCACGCTAGTGAAGCGCCTCAGCAACATCGGAATCCGAGAGAAAGCACTGGAATGGATCATCTCGTTCTCGCCGGAAGAACCCAGAGAGTCCGCCTCCCCCGTTCAGATCCAAGGCCACCGAAGTCATCTGCGGCGTTCCACAAGGATCTTCACTCAGTCCAACCCTCTTCAACGTCTACATGAGCCCCTCGCAGCCATCGCACGCCAACACAACCTCAACATCATCTCCTACGCCGACGACACCCAGCTGATCCTCTCCCTCACCAACGACCCCACCACCGCCAGAGCCAACCTACACGACGGGATGAGAGACATCGCCGACTGGATGAGGAACAGCCGCCTTAAACTGAACTCAGACAAGACGGAAGTCCTCATCCTGGGCTCATCACCCTCCGCCTGGGACGACTCTTGGTGGCCCCCGGCCCTGGGCACCGCGCCCAAGCCAACGGACCACGCACGCAACCTGGGCTTCATCCTGGACTCCTCCCTGTCGATGACCAGACAAGTCAACGCCGTCTCATCTTCGTGCTTCAACACCCTGTGCATGCTCCGCAAGATCTTCAGATGGATCCCCACTGAAACCAGGAAAACCGTCACCCAGGCACTCGTCACCAGCCGACTGGACTATGGGAACACCCTCTACGCCGGAACCACAGCCAAACTTCAAAAAGACTCCAGCGCATCCAGAACGCCTCCGCACGACTCATCCTGGACATCCCCCGACACAGCCACATCACCGGACACCTGAAAGACCTGCACTGGCTCCCCGTCAGCAAGAGAATCACGTTCAGACTCCTCACCCACGCACACAAGGCCCTCCACGACCTGGGCCCAAAGTACCTCAACAACCGCATGACCTTCTACACGCCCACCCGCCAGCTACGATCAACCAGCCACGCCCTCGCCACCGTACCACGCATCCGCAGAGCCACCGCCGGAGGAAGATCCTTCTCCTACCTGGCAGCCAAGACCTGGAACTCCCTCCCCACTCACCTTCGGCGAACCCAGGACCATCTCTCCTTCAGGAAACAGCTCAAGACCTGGCTGTTCGAGCAGTAACTTACCCCCTCCCCCAGCGCCTTGAGACCCTCCCGGGTGAGTAGCGCGCTCTATAAATGCTGTGATTGATTGATTGATGTGATCAGTTACATTGAAGGCTTTATTTCTGAGCTGATCCATAATAAATCTCTCCAGCTTCAGATACGATCTTCGTCACTCGCTGCACACTCACAGTAAGCATACTGTGCTTTTATCCTAGTAGTTTTGATAAACTTGAATTCTTGATGATCATTGTAAGTTAGTTTATTGTCCCATTCATAAATTACTCAATAAAGTTAAATCATATGACCACCCCAGAACCCTACCCAGATCACAAGGAACACCTGATGCCATTAGCCATATTTAGAAGTTGTAAATGTTATGGTTATATTAGACTTGGAAGTCACAGAGTATACCACGTCCAGGGAGAATTCTCAGACTTCGCAGAGTTTCTATCCATCTGAGAGATACCTTGCTTAGTTTGCCATAGTCAGCTTATGCGTACAATCACTCATTGGTTTCGACAGAGTAAAAAGAGAGAAGGTGGCAGGAAGGGCAGTCTTGTGCCCTATCAACCAAAGGCCTGTTAGCGCTTTTGTTTGTGCAAATTTCTTGGCCCTTAATGCGCTATCGGGTGAATCCAGTTTCACAAATGAGCTTGGTCAACAACACAATACATTCAATAAATGTGAAGCACTCTAGACTCCACTTGAAAGACACAGAATGTTTAATTTTTAAACAAAGAAGGTTTATTAAAGGTTAAAAGTTTACAGAAGGTAAAAATCAGAATTAGCTCTGATTAATAATCAACATATGAATGCATGAAATAATATGAAGTTCAAATTGCCCCAAAGGGGAAGGTCAAAGGAAATTCAGTCCTCTCACTAAGAGAGTACTCTAAATCTCCTACACTATGCTGGTCTAAGCTGCATCGAAAAACAGTCTGACTTGTAATCTACTCTGCACTAACTTAAATCACACAATTCTAACATGTTACATACACACCTATGCACAGTTCTCATAGGACTGTCCAATCAGGTTAAAGGAAGATGATACAATATTCTGCTCGTTAGGTTCTCAGGACTCATCACAATACAGGCTTATTTCAGCAACCTTCAAACGTACACTATCTTCAACAAGGTGAGATACAGGGACCAGCCTGTACTCTGCAAGAGGCTTAATGAATGTCCTACTCATTAAAACATTTCCTAATTATCACAAAAAAGAAAAACAAATTCACAAGGGAAAGAAGGCAAAAGAAAATTGCAATCGATAATTAGAACTCCAGCCTCACCTAGAAATAAAATGTCCACGTCACAATCCTAGATGACAACCAGCGTTAATTATTTTAAAATGCAGGCCTACGTTAGCTATGAGCAATCTAAATTTAAATGAACATGTTTCTCTACAATAACATTTGCATGTATATGCATTGATGTCATGTTAAGGCAACACATTTAATATATAAAAAAGCGTTACCTGGACCAAAGAAGAATCAGAGTGCCTTCTGTTGCTGTTGAGCAGTGGAGATTTCCAGTAATGATTGTGCTGGAGACTGAGACTTCAAATTGCCCTTTGGTTTCGCTAAACGTTTCCATAAAGACAGACTGCTTTATCAACCATAATATACCAGTTTTGTCTCCTTCTTCTTTCCTTCTCATCCTTAGATGAGGAACCGTAAACCCCTCCCTATGGTGCTTTTGCCTCTGCTGATAAGATTTATCTACTCTGAAACAAGAACCTTGACTTTATTCTTTTCCCCTGTCATTGTCTTGGACTATTGTACAATTTGACAAGCAGGGGCCTGATGACAAAAGGATTTGCATTTTGTGATTTCTTATTAGGAATCTACTAAAATGAATTTGGCAAAAGTAGGCGGCACTGGCATTTTCAATATCAATCAATATCAATATCAAAATGTATTGTTCAGTTAATTAAAACCATAACAATCATTCATCGCAATAAAACATAAAACACGATAAAAGGAATTAATTGTCAAGAGAAGGTTAACAATATTAAAACCATGAAGCTGATAGTGGTTAAAGCAGCAAGCTTCATTATCGCAATGAGTAAAACTTTAAACAGGAAATTAGGAGTACCATCTCAGATTGGTTCCTTTTGTTTTGAGTGTCTCTTTATCAAATCCTTGTGGCGAGAAGGATGATGTGGTTATTTGATTAGCCAGTCTAGTTGTTTTGTCCCTCCGAGCGGCTCATGCAAACAGAAATAATAGGCTCAACTGTAACGAAGTGTGATGCGTTTAAAATCTGTGCAAAATCTGTGCAAGTTCCTCAGTGTTTGAAGCGGGATGGAACCTGAGTCTTTTAATGGTTGGCAATCGGCAGGTGCAAGCTCGTTCGAATAGGCAGGTTTATAAAAGTGTCAGCTCCAAGTGCTGCAGTTTTACTGGGCACTGGCATTTTGTGAACCAACCTATTTATTAATACTGATTCATAGTGGGTCTTATTAATAAGCATGAGGTAGGTCGGAAATTGAGAGACCCACTACAATTGGTCAGCAGTCCACCTTGTCTGTGATTGCTTTAACCGCTTCCATGCTCATGACGAGACCAGCTCGTCATGAGTCACAGTGGAGCTGTGCTCATGACGAGCTGGTCTCGTCATAACGGCTGCGCGCCGCCCACGCGGTATTAATTCCCCGCCTGTGCGGGAGAATTAATGAGTGGGAGGGGTTGTGACGAGACCAGCTCGTCATGAGCACAGCTCCACTGTGACTCATGACGAGCTGGTCTCGTCATGAGCACCGCGCTCACCCCCCCGCCCTCCCGCACCCGTGGGGGAATTACTCCCCGCAGGGAAGGGGTTAAAATAAAGCAATCTTTTTTAAACACCCTGTTTTCTTAAAAGGAAAACAAGATCCATTTAAAACACTAAATTAATATTTTTACAAACATTTTTAGTGGCAGGCAGTGGTTCCATAGACCACTGCCTGCTCTTAAAAAATGTTTTGTATACATTCACAAAAGGGAAGCGATGTCAAATCTCACCTGTGTTTCCACAGGAGCAATTGGAAGGGAGTGAAGCAAAATCCCAACTTTCACCCACCACCAAGACCACCCAACTTAGGTCAAAGAGAAAAAACACAGGTCCCACTTAGTCAGAGCAGGATCATACGTGGTGTCCAGATATTCTCTATATCCCAAAAAGGATATCAATGAAAAATACATTTGCACAATGTGTTCACAAGGCCCTAAAATCTGCATACTTTTCATTTTCAATAAGTAAAATGACAAAATGTGTGTCAACAAATACTGCAATGTTGTACCAATATTAGCATGAACTGAAAGTAGGTTACTTTGTTTGGGCATTTCACAATGGTAACACTTACTTCAAAGTCACTAAAGTATATGTCAAATGTCAAAAATTATAAATGAAGTCTGTACTGAAGTAGCTTAGCAATGTATCACATACTATGTAGATATTTACGCTGTTAAAGACAGTCACAAACAAATATTTGAATGGACTGAAAAATGACTTCTACAGCATAAGTAAATACATAGCCCTTGAAACATTTCTAATACACTTCAGTACAGAGCAAAACATTTTCACATTTGACTCCCAATTATCTCTAGTTCTTTGAAGTTTGTTGTATCTTTGTGAAATTGTTTCACTAAATATGCTTGCTTTCACTGTAGTTGAAAGTTGTAGAACATCACAGTAATCATTACATACAATGATTCATATATAATAATTACTTCAAATATTCATATGTAAATCACAATATGCAACATATCTCATGAATTTTAGAAAACATTTAAAAATCTATCTTTTTTACTCTTTCAACTAATTTTTGACCTGACTATGCTTTTTTGTTGCTTCGGGTAGTGCAGACACCAGCGCCAAGACGCCTTTTGGGCATTCATCGCTCTTTATAAATATGAATCAAATCAAACATATTACACCTCGATGCATTTCAAAATTTACCTAATAAGTCATGAGTTTGGCTTGAATCTTAGTTTTCCTGATAGGATACTCCTACATATCATTTAAAGTTTCCCATTTTTCTCCATCATTGATTTTTCATCTGGACATGACAAAGGACATTGAGAAATGGTTTTGGGTATGTGTTACTCTGTCATCAATGTGTACACATTCCTGTCTGTGTTTCATCAAAAATTGTATGCCTATCACAATTAGTTGCCCAAAAACAGACTGGCTTACACACACATTTGTGAAGGAGTAGGATATAATACCAATCTGTCTCTTTTAACATGTATTAAACAGTATTTCTGATGCTAAACACAATTTGGATATGTTTTAATTCCAAAATGTAGGCATCAAATTTGATGTCACTAGTCATTTTGGATCACATGCTCACTCTTTTTTGTGTAGTATCCCAACTTACCAATGTGACGTTTGGTACATCCATTGTATCATAAGTGTCTAGTATGCTATGTCACATGTAATAGGGTTACCATTACATCATTCTTAACAGTGAAGGAGCATCACACCTGATACAATAAACACTATTGGCCTATTTGGTACAATTGTCCCTCATGACATCAAAGAACCTGATGTATATGTGGAGTTAAGGCAGCCATGTGTCTGCTCAGATAGTCCTTTGGTTTTGAACAGGAATCAGGTGGGATCCTTTACAAAAACAGAATAGACAAAGCACATCATCATACAAAACGTACATCAAATGTCTGTACTAATCCTTCTCCGTCACCTCCTTCTCCTCTGTTTCTACCATTACTAATTTCACCTGAGCACTCACCACCACATACACCTGAAGATCAGGAGGATGGGAACAATGAGCCAATACCCTCAGACCCTTGGACAGATTACAACCACAATTCCCCCAGAGGGAATGATCCTGATCTGTGCCCTACCAAGCCTTCTGCACCAGACGACAGTGTAGGATACAGCTTTGTCACTATAAAAACGCTGTGACGAATTTTCCCTCATTTGGGATTTCCACACAAGGTCCAAGCTACCATCTCCCTTGTTCTGTCCAAACTCGATTACGCCAATAGCCTCTACCACGGATCACCTTTAACAACCATGAAAAGACTACAACGGATTCAGAACTCGGCTGCCAGACTACTCTTGCATATCAAACCGCGAGACCACATCTCCCCTGCCTTGAAAGCCCTGCATTGGTTACCGGTTGCCAGAAGATCCACGTTCAAGCTGCTTTGTATCACCCACAAAGCAATACATGGAATGGGACCGCTCTTCATCAGGAATAAAATCACCAAACGCATTCAACAGAGGAACCTCCGCTCTAAAGGAGCATCTCGCCTCAAAATCCCAAGATACAAGAAAAAAACCATGGGTGGCACATCCTTCTCTGTTCAAGCAGCCAAACTATGGAACTCTTTACCCCCAACATAAGATCCACCGACAACCACCTTATCTTCAGAAAACTACTCAAGAATTGGCTCTTCCCACATAAGCACCATACGCAAAGAGAAATTTACAGCATATCCCTCTGTATATAAGCATTTGTTTTCACTATAGACATGTACCTATCTTTGTGTAAACATGTAGAATAATTATGTTGTTGAGAAAAAATAATAATAATAATAATAAATAAATAAATAAATATCATCTTTGGTCTACATGTACTTACTTCCATTGTGCATCTATGTACCTTCCATGTACTTGGATCTGTGTTGTTACTTTTCTCCTGAAAAAGCATATCCAATGCACTACCCTATTTCTCATCCTGTGCCTCTATCAATATCTTTAATCTACATATACTTACCTCCTTTATGTATCTATATACTTTCAATGTACTTATGGATCTATATATTTATCACTTTCTTCTAATTTAGCATTTCCAAGGCACTACCCTAGTTCTCGGCCTATACTTATCTCAATATATCTTCTAGCCCAACCTTCTGACTCATCTCAAACTTCTTTCTACTACTTTTTCCAATGCACTACCCTATCTCTCATCCTATACATTTATCAATATATCCTCTACATCCACACACTCATTTATCCCAAACCCCATACCACTACTATGATCCCCAAAATAACCCTTTCTAGACTCTCTCCTACTCTACCCCTCCTTGCATCATCTGACACCTCTTTTACTATACTGATCCCTAAAACAAACCTTTCTAAACTCTTCCCTGACTCCTCCCTCCAAAACTCCCTTTTACCCATCGAAAAGCCTCCTCCTACTGCTAAGACCTAAAAAAAAAAAATCCTTCACTCCTTTATCCCTCCACTATCCTTTTCAATCAAAATTAACAGACTAACATGTTCAATTCTCAAATTCCATTTTCAACTATACTAATTCACCACTAATCCTTTATGGGTTCCAGAGTAGCGTGCTACTCGCCAATAAAGCATCTCAACACCCCATCAGGGTTACAAGCGCTATATAAATGCAAACCTTTCCCCTTTCTACCCTCCCCAACCCTTCTCAATCCAAATAACTGATTAACATATCCACCACTAAAATTACTTTCATGTTTCACCATACTAATTCAACACTAATACTTATGGGTTCCATAGTAGCGTGCAACTTGCGCTTCAAAACCCCATCAGGGGTAACAAGCACTATATAAATACAAACCTCTTTCCCTCTTCTATCCCGCCACCTACCCTTCTCTACCCAAATAACTGAATAACATATCCACTACTCAAATTACTTCATATTTTACTATACTAATTTTCAACACTAATCCTTAATGGGTTCCGGAGTGGCGTGCTACTCGCCAGAAAAGCGCTTCAACACCCATCAGGGGTAACAAGTGCTATATGAATGCAAACCTTTCTTCCCTTTTATCCCTCCGCTATCCTTCTCACTCCAAATAACTGACTAATATCCACCACTGAAACTACTTTCATATTTCACCATATTAATTCACCACTAATCCTTTATGGGCTTCCGGAGTAGCGTGCTTCAACACCCCAACAGGGGTAACAAGCGCTATATAAATACAAACCTTTTTTCCTCCTCTATCCTTCTGCTATCATTCCAAATCCAAATAACTGACTAACCTATCCACCACTTAAAATGTACTTGCATGTTTCACTATACTAATTCAACACTAATCCTCTATGGGTCCCGGAGTAGCGTGCTACTCGCCGAAAAAGCGCTTCGACGCCTCGTCAGGGGTAGTAAGCGCTATATAAATGCAATTACAATACAATACAATACAATACAATCTTCAAGAACTCTTCTTGTGCATTGGACATGGGTTACCCTTAATGTTGATGGGAAAAATCGTGGCTTTAACAAAAAATTTGTCATGTAACATGTGAAAATCTGATAAGAACTTACCCCCTTGTTGCTGCTGTTGGGCCCTCAACTGCCCATCAGCACCAGATAGGCTACCACAAGAATACAGGCCATTAGGGAGGACAGGGTGTGGTGCATGCACTTCCCACGTTGAGAGTACTACCCGAGTTGGACTTCGGTTGACTTTCTGGTCCAGCATTGTAGGTCCTCCCACCTCTTGTGGCAAGGGATGCTGCACTGCTGGTAGACCCCCGGTGTCCGCACCTTCCTGGCGATGGCCTTCCGAATGTCCTGCTTCTGATGGGCATTACCTGTTTAGATACAAAAAATGAAAGAAAAAACTATGGTTTTGTGACTTTTTGTTTGTCTTATTAATGTAACAAACCTTTTCTACATCTATCACTGGCATGACTTATACGTAAGCATGCATGTGTATTTTCACATGCGGACCAAAACCAATATCTTTATACACACTTTTGTAGTGACCTGTTGACTACTCCCTTCCCATGTCATAGTCTAAACTCACCAATCCAGGCCTGTGACATAATCTAGCCCAGGGGACTCCTACATATTCTGTGATGTGACCTACTTCTGATCAGTGCAAAAGATTGGCAAAAGATTGTGAACTACTGAAGGCTAAACATACATACTTATGGCACAGTGAATAGTGGCCACTGTGAGTAAGGGGCCTGCAGTTTAAACATGACACAATTTGAAATGGGAGTAAAATTAAACAGTGTTAGCTCAAGAAGTTAGTAACTCTCCCTTTCAACTGTCATCCATTTGCACACCTCAAATTTGACCTGGCAAGGATATATGTTTATGACAGATGTACCTCAGGCCTTCAGTTGTTTTTCCCTGTGACTCAGTCCCAGCCTGGACCAATTGCCAGGCCTTGTTATCTGCAGCCTGATGATCATGATGTCACATGAACGCAGCCTTCCCTTAACTTTTACATGCAAAAATTACCTTGTGCCCATCTAATAAATGACCTCAAGGCTGTGTGCTTCTCTGAAGGGATCTGGGAGCTGCTGGTAGCTCCCATACACATGTTTGGAGAGCCCTGATCTAAGCTGAGTGATTTGTGGGATGATACACATAGCTAACATCATTTTCATTGGGTTTGTACAGAAAACATTTTTACGTTTAGCTGTAAAGAGAATATAATGTGTTTTCTAATTTCCATTGTGTGAGTTTTCAACGTAGCACATGTAATTCAAACATTTACATGGATATATCTCTACATACACCCCACTTAGAATCTTGGGCTTTAAACACACAACACATACTAATGTTGTTGTATTTTAACATTGTAAAGTGCTTAGAAATCCCCAACATTATTGTGCTCTGTAAGGAACAAAATATATGACACTTCTCATCACTAACTACACTTCACTCAGGAACTCAAAGGGACATTGTAGCCTGTGTTAATGGACAAAATCAGTTAGACAGATCGCCATACACATTTCAGACATGTACCCTGTTCCTCTGGTGAGCCATATAGCTGGCCTTACAGGGAGAGGAAGAGGATCTCCTGTGCCAGCAACTCCAGCTCCTTGACAAGAAGGCAGGGGCCCACTCACCTGTTCGACCTGGCATTGATGCTCCCAGAGATGACACACAGCAGCAAATGTGGTGGAGGTCTTGATGGCAGCAGTGTTAGGAGGCAAGTGAGCATTTTTTACAACCGCTGCGTACATGTACACGACGTACGCAATCATCAGCGTAGACGGACACAGCATTGGCCTTCATATGTTACTTTCACCAATGCTAGCCGATGGCTGTGTCCGTCGTGGAATGTACCGCCCACTACGCAGTCAACTTCCTCAGTGCGGTCTGATTCCAACTGTCCTATCAGCGAGGTCAGACACAAGCCATTTTAGATTTCAAAAATAGTGTGTTTGTGACTGTTAAGTGCGTCACCACCACTCAAAATGGGGGCTAATTTGTTTACATAATCAAACCTTGATGGACACTCATTCTTTTAAAAATAAACATTTATATTTATTTATTTATTTATTTTTATTTGAAGAGTTTTATATAGCGCTGGCTAGACCCGGAGGTATCAGAGCGCTTTACATGAGGATCAGCGAGTTACAGGTTACATAATTACATGGCTAAGTATAGACATAGGAGAAAAACATGAGATTACACAATAATATGAGTTATTAGCGCGTACACACGTCTAATGGGGAGTGAAAGGTCGAGGGGGAATGGTAAAACAGGGGGAAACACAACGGGGAGACGAGGAAAACAATGTCCGATGTCCGGCTGAGGGGTGAACCAGAGCCAAACTCCTCTATAGCTGCATAGGACAGCTCCACCAGGCACCAGCCAAGGCTGCTCGGGCACCGCGGTAAGTACAGAACAGTTATGGTTTCCGCCCAGGGGTATTGTCAAAGTTCCATCGAGAGCATCAGTCACGGTGTTACAGGAAAGCGCCGTCCACCTCATCCTCCAGCTCGCCCCCAGGTCAAGAGTGGTGAGAGGAGAGGAGGAAGGGACAGTTCCAAAGTCTGCAGATCATCCCCATTCCCAGCAGCAGTAGTGAGTGTTGGGCATTTAAAATTTAGTGCGTTACTGTGCTGAAAAGCAATATTAGCGCAGTGTTGTTTACACCTCAGTTGATGGTATTTTGGGAGGAAACAATTTTTAAAAAAAGAACATGTGTAGGAAGCTGGGTTTCTGTTGCATTAACCCCCCCACTTTTTGCCAGATTTCTGATGCACTTTGACTTGATGTGCCCTGGGTCCCTGCCAATCAGGTTCCCAAGGCCTGTGTTCTTTCCCTAAAGTGTACCTTTGTACCCCCAATTGGCACCTCTCTGGCCACATGTAAGTCCCTTGTAAAAGGTACCATGGGTACCAAGGGCACAGTGACCAGGGAAGGCTTCTAAGGGTCCCAGCACATATTGTGCCACCCTTAGAGATTCTGTACCTTAACACACACACACACTGCCATTGCAGGCTGCATGTTTTGGTGCATAGAAAAGTGAAGAGTCAACATGCCTGCGACCCACTGCCTATGGTATAGGTAAGACACCCCTCTAGCTGGGTGCACTATACCACTGGTGAGGGTACAGTTGCATGAGCATGGTACCCCTACAGTGTCTAAGTCCATTCTTAGACATTGTAAGTGCAGTAAAGTCATAAATAGTATATTGTCTGGGAGTTTGTCATTACGAACTCCACAGCATCATAATGGCTTTACTGAATTCTGGGAAGTTTGGTAGCACACTTCTCAGCATAATAAACCCTCACTGATGCCAGTGTGGTATTTATTATACCATGCACTCAGAGGGCATCTTAGAGATGCCCCCTGAAATACAACCAGCCTCTGGTGGGTTCCCTGACTGGTAAACACCAGCCTGCCACCACGAGACATGTTTCTGGACCCCTGGGGTGGGAGCCTTCGCTCCCTGGGCCCAGAAACAAAGCCTTTCCTGGGCAGAGGAGGTCACACCTCCCCCAGATCAGGAAAAGCCATCTGTGGCAGGGGAGCTTCAAAGGCCTTGCTGCCTTTGTAACCAGGCCCCAAGCTTCTCCTGCTATCGGGAGCAGGCCCCCTTCCTGTCACACCCCCTTTTCGGCATGAGGACAGGGGGGAAAAATTAGGTGTGACCACCTCTGCCAACCCCACCCCTCAGGTGGGGGAGGCGAGGTGAAGCCCACTCTTCAGTGCCCGCCATCTTGCAGATGGCAGATACTCTCCAATCAGGATTAGGGATTGTGCCCACTCCCCCATGTGGGGTGAGAACACCAAGAGTGTATTCACCCCAGGGTCAGTAGCCCATTGGCTACTGACCTCGAGACCCCTAAAATGCCCCATAAATACAGTATTTAGGGGGCAGCCCTGAACCAAGATTTGAGATTCCTGCAACCTACGAAGAAGGACGAAAGAAGACGCCCAGCAGAGGAGACTGCAGAGAAGAACTGACTTGGCCCCAGCCCTACCGGCCCGTCTGCAGTTTCCTGAGATCCTGTGCCAAAAATCGCCTTGTCCTGGAGCCAGCGACCTCCAGAACCCCTGGGAGGACTGACTGCCTTCAACAAGGACTGGATCTCCTTTGAACAGCAGCTCTGTTCAAAAGAATCACCAAAGAAAGACTCCAAACCTGCTGAGGACAAAGAAACCCGATGCCTGGAACCACCACTGCGCCCGATGCCTACGGACGGAAACTGAGTGTCCCACTGGTCCCATCGAGGTCCGCCAGCGCTCCAGAGTCCGAGCCCACTCTGTGTTGACCTCTCCAGGACTCCCCGATGTCACCTGCAGCCTCTGCACGGAGAGCCCCCCAACCGCAAGTGACCCGGTAAGGTGAAATCTGACCTCAAAAGGCATCCCTGCATCCGGCCACCCTGCTCCCTGGAGAAGAGGACCTGAGGCGCACCTACGTCCCTGAGCCCTCCAACTTATCTGCCCAGCTGTTGGTTGGTTCCTCCCGGAAGACTTCCTGGACCGAGCCTGCAGCCAGAATCCAAAATCGGCAACTCCCATTGAAAACAACAGAGCAACTGACGCCAAATCAGCACCCTGCACACAGCCGTCCATGTGCCGCTGTGGGTGCATCTTGTGTGCTAACTCAGATCCCACTTTGCCCTGAGCTAAACCCTAGAAGCTTTGCTCCCAAATCCAAGTGGCCTGCCCGTGAGGAGCCACCAAACGGAAGCCCCCTACCCCCCATTGGATAACATTGGGCCTCAGCACTTTGTACCCGGCCGCTTAGTGCCGCTGAGGGTGCTTTTTGAGTGCATCCTCGACCTAGGGGAACCCTGGTTCTAACCCCAGAAACTCAACCCAAAAGACCGTTTAGTTACCTGCAAACCGATAACTTCATTTTTCTCCATAGGATTGCATTGACTGTTTTCCTCTGAAAAACTTGTGTTGAGGGTGTTTGTATGGAAACATAAGAAATAGTGTTTTTGTGAAAACTGACTTACTTACCTTTTATCTAGGAAATGTCCCAGTGTGATATCTACGCATATCACACTAGAAGAAAAAGTAACTTAAAAAGCAATCTAAAAAGTAACTGAAAAGTAACTGAACAGTAATTTCAACTGTTTATGAACAAATGACTTACCTGTAACCAAACCAATTGCATTCAACTGCATTCAATTGTATTCAACTGCATTATTCATGCAAAGTACTATTACACTTACCTGTACCAGGCCTGGCTTGGTTCTAGAAATAAAAATACAACTAAAAAATATTTTTTATGCAAACAAATTGGTCTGAGTTCAGACTTTGAGTGTGTGACATAATTTCTTGCCTGAGTGTGTACAATAAATGCTTAACACTACCCTCTGATAAAGCCTTACTGGTCACCCACACTACCACAAATAGAGAGTAAGGTATGATCTACTTTAGCCTCTGCCTACCTTTGGGGATCCACTGTACTCTGTGCACACTATACCTTACTTTGGTATAGTATATAAAGAGACAGCTTCCTACACCTTCTCAACACACTTTCTCTCGCCTGGCCATGTCAAACTTCTGTGCCAAAACAGCAAGCAGAATTGGTGGTGCCAGGAGGTGAACTTCCTGAGCGTTGCACTGGTCCTGAGGAGCGGCGGCCCTGACACTTCTGCTGGAAAGGGGAACTACTAATTCAGCCTCTCTTAGTGGCAGCTCTTGTAGACCGCGGAGCCTTCCTCGTCTATATGGATATTCACTTGTCTTCAGATCTTCAGATGCCAGTGTGAAAGAAAAGAAATTCCAGTTGCAGTAGTAGCTGTGGATAGAACCTTAGTAGCTACTGGTCTAGTCACTGAACAAAGACAACCCTTGTCCCTCCAGATTGCTGCCCATTAAGAGAAACATAACATTGATGTAATTTCTTTGTTATTCTGGTATTTTGGGGATCAATTGCCTACTACACACAATCCATATATAAACTGGTCTGCAAACACTTTGTTCCTGAGCTCAGAGTTTTGAGCCTCTTGTACAACTGATCATCTTCCTTCTACTGAAAGCTCTAAAATTGTATATAATAGTTCTTTTCAATCAACTGCACAATTATCTGAAATTCCTGGCACCTATCATGAATACCTGGATGTGATCCAAGAGTTGACTCCCAAGGAGTTACCTCCTCTTCGACCCTTTGATTGCGCCATTGAAATCACTCCTGAAGCTATAGTTCTTTAGGGGCACATATGTTCCTTATCTCCCTTGAAACAACAAGCTTCAAGAGAATACTTTGATGCAAACTTAGAGAATGGTCTGGCTGCTCCATCTAAATCCCCTGCTGGAGCCTCTGTATTTTGCATACCGAAGAAGGGTACTTCAGAACTTTGGCCTTCTATTGACTATTGGGGTTAAATCTAGTAACAATCAAGGACCATTATCCATTGCCTCTCATGTCTGAAATTCTGGAGGGAGTCCAAGGGGCTAAAGTATTCACTAAATTGGATCTGAGAAGAGCCTATCACCTGTTCCGGATCTGATCAGGTGATGAGTGGAAGACAGTATTCATAATATTATTTGGGCATTACAAATATTGTGTGATGCTGTTTGGCCTATGTAATGCCCCTGTGTCTTATAGTGCTTTATGAAAAAAAAATTCTGATCTTAAGCTCCAGGCGATAGTTGTCTGACTAGATGACATCTTGTTTTTTTCTAAAGATCTAGCAGACCATCCGCCTCATATTAAACAAGTTCTGCAGCGTCAGAGAGAATATTTTACTGGCCAAACCTGAAAAGTGTTTTCCTGGGAAAGATTCTGTAGACTATTTGGGATATATCTCTCTTATGAATGTATAGCTATTTACTCTTGGAAAGTTCAAGCCACCCTGGATTGGCCTATTCATTCTTCATTAAAGGAAACATAAAGCTTCCATGGCCTGGCAAACTATTACTGAAAATTCATCAATAATTTCTCCAAGCTAGTCTCTCCAATTACTGATCTACGCAAAAAGAACAAAAAATGTCAGTGGAATCATAGAGCTACACTGGCCTTCAAAAAACTTAAGATAGAGTTAGTGTGAGCTCCCATTTTACAGCAACCCGATCTTTCCAAACCCTTTATAGTGGAGACTGATGCCTCAGAGCTGTCTTAATTCAGCTTGGTCGAGAGCATCCAATCAAGTTTTTCTCTCAAAAATTCTCCCCAGCAGAGAGAAACTATTCTGTTCTAGCAAAAGAACTTCTTGCTATTAAATCAGCTTTTATAAAATGCAGACGTTTGTTACTTGGAGCTCAAATTAGAGTACCTAGCCGCACCAACCACAGAAATCTTCAAGTTCTCCGGCTGGGCATTCTTTTTTCAACAATATGATTTTTTCCTTACCTACATTACCAGTGCTGAAGTAATCACAATGAGGAAGATGGTTTCGAGAGTCAGAAGACGCAATAAGCCACTGTGCATTGACTTGAAGGGGGTACACATGAGGAATGTAAGGACCAAACTAAGATTCCTTTGTAGCATCACAAACAGCTTGGGAGGGAACAACAGGTGATTTAAAGAAAGACTCCCGGCCTGTCAAATGCAATAAGGCTGAAAGGGCCAGCAAATAACCTTTAATGTTGCCCACTGCAAGACCTTGCTGGACCAAAGTCAAAATAAACAACAAGACATCTGACTGTTTGGCTTGTACAGGGGCAGTGTTGCGTACTCCACACCATGACATAAATTTATCCCAACAACCAGCAAAAATAGACTTCATAGAGGAACAACTTGCTGCAAGGATAACAATCTCAACCTCAGGAAGTAGAACGAACGCAGTCAGCTGCTGCCACTCAAACTTTATGCATGGAGGTGTGAGGTGCGCAGATTCAGGTCCAGAACCCTGCCCTGCTACTGCTACAGAAGATCCTCCCAAAGTGGTAGCCGACTGGAAGACAGATGCTTATGCTGAGAAGTTCCAGATACGACACTCTCCAGGCCCAATTCGGAACCACTAGGAGGATTTGGCCCAGACGTCCATGCTCTTGAGAACTTGGGGCAGGAGAGGGAGTGGTGGAAAGGCATTGTGGAGTCCCATGCTCAATTCTAGCCTGAAGAAGACCCCTAGAGAGAGCATTCTAGGACCCTTTAACACACAGAGGTTTTGTCACTGGCTGTTCCATTGTGGCAAAAAGATCCAGCCAGGGCTTTCCCCATTTTTGGAAGATTCCTCGTGCCACCTAGGGATGTATCCGCCATTTGTGATCTGCCAGGCTTCACTGGATTTAACTTGTTCCCCCTGATGTTTAAAGATCCTGTCAGGTGGTTCACAATCAGGGAGCTGCAATGACGCTCAAGCCAATTTTAGAGGTGCAGCGCTGTGGTGATGCCTCCATTCTCTTTCTGCACAAGGAAATCACGGGAGTAAAAATCCGTCCCCACTTCCAAGGCCAGCACCCTCTAGATGGCCCATTTGGCCAGTAAGGCTTGCACCTCTTGTAGTAAAATGGATAGATGCTCCTCTGAAAGCCGCTCTGAAGTGGTAGGAAGTTGTGATGGTTTGAAGAAATACAGGCAGGCATAGCCCTGCTGGACAATCTGGAGAACCAATCTGTCAGCTGTGTTGGACTGCCACCTGGGAGAAAATGTCTGATTCTATCTCTCATATGGTGGTTGGGTGCCACTAAAGATCATACTAACACCGTTTGAAGTCTATTGCCACAGGAGTGGGGGGCTGACTAGAGTGTTGTCCCTGGCGACCTATGGAATGTCTGCATGATCCCCAGCCATGAAAGGACTGTGGTGGCTGTTGTGAGGGTGGTTGGGCCTTCGGCCTGGTGGAGTAACCTCAGACCGACTTCAATGCCAAACTGGCTGAAAAGTACATTTGCTTCCCGAATGCCTCAATCCTTTCATGGGAAATGAAGAACAGTTTACTTCGGTAACACCTTATCTATCTAGCCATGGATTCCTTATCTTAAAATATTCCCAGGCATCAAGCTGCACCCGGACCTTTTTGATGAGCAGTACCCCTGCACGCCGGTAGGTGGTGTCATTCGCCTCAGCGTAGCATCGTCCACACCAGAAGTGATGTGCGCAGTACCTACATAGGTGCCACCCCAGGTTGCTGACATCAGTTTCTTTTCACAACATTCCATGCCAGATGTGCAGAGCCACGGAGAACACTAACCACTGGTGCGCTAAGCTATGGCCGTTAAAGAGGTAACAACTCTGAAATCCGATCACAGAACGGAGGAGGATCGGTGGGTCGGTAAGGAATCAGTGGCTAGACAGTCTCTACCAGATAAGGCATTACCAAAGGGAAGTAACTTGTTCATCTGATAGATACTTCTAGCAACAGATTCCTTACCTTAGAATACTCAATCAATACTCCCCGGGAGATGGGACTGCAATATGGATTAAACTAAAAAGTCCTGTAAGACCGAATGGGTAAAGTGACCATCACGCCAGATCTGTCTGTTCAGGCAGTAGTGCTTAGTAAATGTAGTATATAATCAAAAGAGGGAGGAAGAAGCAGAGATCCATTTGGCTTCCTATCAAAGGTAAGTAATCAAAAGAGAATGGGTCACTTGTACCTGTATTACCAGGGTCAGGTGTGTTGACCAACTTAAAAACCCTCATTCACGTACAGGAGTGGTAGAGCAGTATGTCTTGGTTCTCCGCTTCTCTTAGAACGTGAAAGCATCATCATTGGGTCTTTTTGATAATGTGCTTTCCTCCACTTGGAGGTAGACCAACTGGTGATAGCAGTAGTGATCAGTGTTAGCGAAAAAATAGTGAGTTAAAATTGCTTCCCGTTCCTTCCCAAAGAAACTTTATTCGGTAGGAGAGGAGGCAAGGTTAAAAAATAGGGCGGTGCGCTAATAGAAATGTTACTGTTCTATAGCACCTCTTCGTCCATGTGAAAGGTCGACATGTTTCAGCCTCTACTCGCCCCAAGGGGTCGGGTGGCTTTCTTCAGGACCTATGTAGATGAGAGATGGCCACTTTTAAGTACTCTTTAAGGGCAGGTAAGTAACTCACCCTTCTTCTTATTCGTGACAGGTCAAAAGTACCTATAACTTGTTAGTCCCGAATTCAGGCTTCCTCGGGTGACCGGCGGGCGCTCTAACCTGAATTTGCAGGTTACTTGGCTTGTGCTCGCCTAACAGTAACATTTCTATTAGTGCACCGCCCTATTTTTTAACCTTGCCTCCTCTCCTACCAAATAAAGTTTCTTTGGGAAGGAACGGGAAGCAATTTTAACTCACTATTTTTTCGCTAACACTGATCACTACTGCTATCACCAGTTGGTCTACCTCCAAGTGGAGGAAAGCTCATTATCAAAAAGACCCAATGATGATGCTTTCACGTTCTAAGAGAAGCGGAGAACCAAGACATACCGCTCTACCACTCCTGTACGTGAATGAGGGTTTTTAAGTTGGTCAACACACCTGACCCTGGTAATACAGGTACAAGTGATCCATTCGCTTAGTAAATGTATGCAGGCATGCCCAAATTGCTGCCCGACAGATATCCAGGGCAGGAAATCCCCGAGTTAACGCAGTGGTCGCAGCCTTGCCTCTGGTAGATTGAGTTTGCAAGCCTTCAGGAGGTTGCTTTTTGGCCAGTGCGTAGCAGATCTTGATGCAGAGCACTATCCATCTCGAGATGGTCCGTTTCTGCACCACCTTTCCTTTCTTTGCTCTGACATACCCCAGGAAGAGTTGATCATCCACCCAGAACTCTTTTGTGCGAACAATGTAGAATGACAATGCTTTTTTTGGGTACATCCAATTTAGTCTCTACTCATCTTTAGAGGGGTAAGGAGGAGTGTAAAAAGCAGGCAGAGTGATGGATTGGCCTACATGAAAGGGAGTTACCACCTTTGGTAGAAAGAATGGTCCAGATTGAAGGACGAGTTTGTCTGGGTTGATGTTTAGGTACAGAGGATGTGCTGGCAGTGCCTGTAAGTCAATGACCCTTCGGGCAGACGTTATCACCACTAGGAAGGCCGTTTTTATGGTAACAAGCTTGAGTGGACAGTCATGTAATGGCTTTAAAGTAGCACACATCAAAAATGTGAGAACTAGGTTGAGGTCCCACTGTGGCATAATGAAAGGTGCTGGTGGGAACATATGTTGAAGACCTTTTAGAAACCTATATACAGTAGAGGATTTGAAAAGGGATAGCTGATCTGGCAACCGCAGAAATGCCGAGATGGCAGAAAGATAACCTTTTAATGTGTCCAAGGCAGAGCCCTGCTGGGCTAGTTTAAGAATAAACAAAAGAACATGGGAAAGAGATTCAGATAGAGGGTCAGCTTTTTTATCTGTACACTAAACCCCGAACTTGCTCCAACAACAGGTGTATACCGTCTTGGTGGAGGAATTCCTGGCTGCCAAGATAACATTGCAGACTTTGGGTGAAATGTCGAAAGCTGTCAACTGTCACAGCTCAATCACCACGAAGGAAGACAAAGGGCCTGATTACTATCTTGGCGGATGGGATACTTCGTCACAAATGTGCTGAATATCCCACCGCCGTACTACAAGTTCCATAGGATATAATGGAACTTGTAATACTGCAGACGGGATATACGTCATGTTTGTGACTGGGGTATCCCTTCCGCCAAATTGGTAATCAGGCCCAAAGTGATTTCAGATTCAGGTGCAGAACCCTGCCCTGCTGCTGCGACAGAAGAGCCTCCCGAAGAGACAGCCTGATCTGAGGATCCGTACTCATGCTCAACAGAGTTGGATACCAGACTCTCCGTGCCCAATCCGGAGTCACAAGAATGACATGGGCCCGGTCGCTCCTGATCTTCTTGAGAACTCAGGGCAGGAGAGGTATGAGCAGAAAGGCATGCAGGAGGCCGGAGCTCTACTCGAGAGGAAAAGTATTTCCAAGTGAGAGCAACCTTGGAAAATCCAGATTGCAAAACTGCTGACATCGTGCATTCTCAATAGAGACGAACAGATCTAACTAAGAATCACCCCACTCTTGGAAGAGACATTGCACCATCTCTGAATGGAAAGGCCATTTGTGATACGCTAGGTATCAACAGCTGAGTTTATCTGCTCTGGCGTTCAGAGAGCCCGCCAGGTGTTGAAGCACTAGGGATATGCCCTGGTGTTCCAGAGAAGTCCAGAGGCGCAAAGCCTCTTGACAAAGGGACTATGACCCCGCACCACCCTGTTTGTTCCAATACCACATGGTGGTGGTGTTGTCTATGAACACCTGTACCAGCCTTCCCCTGATTGAAGGAAGAAAGCCTTTCAATGCCAATCGGATTGTCAGAAGCTCCAACAGATTGATGTGGAGTCCGGATTCTGCCAGAGATCACCACCTCTCCCAGATGGCTGCCCCAGGAGTGACGTCTGTCACAACAGTCAAATCTGGCTGGGGAAGGGAGAGGGGTCGGCCACTGACCCAACTGTGGTTTGTTAGCCACCACTGCAGGTCGTTTACAGTTCTCTCCAAGATCTGGACTGTGGAGGAGAGATTCCTCTGATGCAGCACCCACTGGAACTTCAGGTCCTACTGCAGAGCTCTTGTACGACAACGGGCATGTGTTACTAGCAGGATGCAGGAGGAATTAAGGCTGGAGGCCCAGCAGCCTCAGAGTCAGTCTCACCAAAATCCAGGATAGAGCCTAAAACATCAGTATGAATAGCCTGAGTCGTCACTCAGGAGGATAAGCCCAAAACTGCACTGTGTCCAGAACAGCTCTGATGAAAGGGAGCATCTGAAAGTGAGTCAGGTGTGAGTTCGGCACGTTGGTAGTGAAACCCAGTAAATGCAGAATGTTGCAGTACACTGGAGTTGGAAGACGGCTGCCTGTGGTGAGCCTGCCTTCAATAGCCATGCATCGAGGTAGGGGGAGACTGGAACCCCTGACCACCGTAGGTGAGCTGTAACCACCGCCATCACTTTGGTGAACACCCCGGGGCGCTGGTATGCCAAAAGAGAGCACAGCAAACTGAAAGTGCTCTTGGACGACCGTGACCCGCAGGTAACGCCTGTGGGCAGGCAGGACGGGGATGAGAAAATATGCGTCCTGCAAGTCCAACAATACCATCCATTCTTCTGGGTCCAGGGCAGACAGGACTTGCGCAAGAGTGAGCATCTTGAATTTCTCCTTTGAGAAAGTGTGGGTCTAGAATAGGACGAAGGCCTCCCTCCGTCATTCTTGGTCACCAGAATGTAGCGGGAATTGCAACCACGACCTACTTCTGATGCTGTCACCTTCTCTTTAGCTCCCTTGGCCAAGAGAGCTAACACTTCCTGGCGGAGCAAGGAAAAGTGGTCTTCCGTCAGCTTGTCAAAGGTAGGTGGCATCGTGGGGGGGGTGTGGTCACAAAGGGGAGGGAGTAGCCCCTTTGGATGCGCTGCAAAACCCAACGGTCTGATGCTATTGACCTCCAGAAGTGCAGGTGATGGCGTATCCTGCCCCCAACTGGATGCCCATGATGGCCAGGGAGCAAATTAAAGGGATTTGGAGGCAGCGGCTGCTGGGGGGAGTGGGTGGACTGGCTCGACTTCTGACCACTTGTCCCACGTTGTCTGTGGGAATCGCATACTTGGCCATGAAAAGGTTGTGCAATTTGTTGGCCGTGGTGGCTGGGTGTGTAAAGACGTGGTTGAAAGCCCCTCCTGTGACCATGAAAGGGGCAGAAGGCAGACTGAGGTTGGCGAGGGGCCATGGAAAGACCCAAGGACCTGGCCCTAGCCCTGCTGTCCTTTAAGCGCTACAGAGCCGAGTCCGCCTTCTCTCTGAACAGACAGGAGCCATCAAAGGGCATGTCCATGAGCGAAGCCTGGACATCCCCCAAAAAGCCAGTGGTCCTCAATCAGACGTGGCGTCTAAGGGCCACTGACAATGAAATTGCTCTGCCCAGCGAGTCTCGTGTCCATCCCACATGTTATGGATAACTTGGCTTCATCCTTCCTATCAGCAATTGTTTGAGAGAATATGGCTTGGGCCTCCTCCAAGATCATGGGCAGCACCTGCATAACCGAATCCCAGATCATATGGGAGTATCGTCCCCAAAGGCACGTGATGATCACTGACCACAGTGCCAGGCTGCCAGAAGAGAACATCCTCTTACTGAAGGTATCCAGCCTTTTGGCTTCCCTATACAGTGGAGTGGTAGTGAATGCGCCGGGGTTGACTTTGGAGGTGGAGGCCTGGACCACCAAGCTCTCTGGGGTGGGGTGCTGGGTGAGGAAACTGGTAAGCCTGGGTTGGGACGATGGCAGTGGGCAATTGTCCTATGCTCAGGAGCGCCTGTGTAGGGCTTGGACCAGGCCCCCAGTAGGACATCGGTAAGGGCCTAATTGAATGCGAGTAATGATTCGGTGGGGGCACTTCCCTTCTGAAGCACCTCCATCAAGACGTTTGTCATGACTGTCATGCAGGGCAACGTAAGGTCCAGGACATCAGCTGCCTGTGCACTACCACTGCGAAAGAGGCTCCCTCCTCCATAGCCACGGTAGGGGGAGAGACCAGGCCAGTGTCTCGGGAGGTGTCCCGTCTGCTGGCATCAGTCAGATACTCATACCAGTTGTCCTCAGGATCTTCTAAAGACTGGTATCCATAAGGGTCCACAAACTACCCCCATCATTACCCAATCCTGGCCTGTCATATGAATAAGGCCCTAGCTCCATTATGGGGAGTCTGCCCTCAGTCTGAGTCGAGAATGATGATGAAGCATTGCCGCTGTTGGGCGTCAGCAGTGGAGCGGGAACCAGGGAAAGTCGAGATTGCTCGACCAGCGCCGCTCCGGATCAGTCAATGGATCCTTGAGGCCCGATTGGCACAGAGGGCGAACCAACCGGCAGAAAAACAATAGGGGCCCCTCCCAGACCCATGGGGACTGAGGGCACTCCAGAGTGGTCAGGCCGCCGAAAAACAAGGTGCATAGCCTCATACAATTACTTATGTTGAGCAGGAGTCTTTCCAGCTCCCGTAAACTCAGGGAGGCGCAGAGATAGCCCAGGTGCAGGCTCTACCACAGTGCTAGGCCTCGAGTGCCAATGGCCCAGCAACTTGTTCGATGGCCCATCGACTTGTCCTATGTCTTGCGCGGTGAAGTCAAAGACTTCTTTTTCCTTTTGTGGGACTTCCCAGTCGATTTGGAGTGGGACAACGGTCACCGGCTACGACTCCGCAAACGATCTTGGGACATTCCTTGCGACTGAGACCTTTAGCGTTGAGGAGTCAATTGTCGTCGAGCGGTGAGGAGCTTGAGGGAGCACTCCCTCAGCGCCTTAGGAACCAAGGTGCATCATTCATCGCATGTCTTGGTGTTGCTCAAGACACCAGAGACAAACCAAATGCGGGTCGATCACCAACATCTGAGAATGATAGGCAATGCATCTTCAACAAAAGTTTGAAAAAAGGTCAGTCACAGATTTACTGGGGGTAACCCTTCTCCGGATCTGTGCTGACTGGCGCAGAAAGAAAAGAATGGATGTCAGCGAGCTGTTGTGGCACCTATATAGGCACTATATAGGCCGTGCACACGTCACTTCTGGGACGGATGACACTATGTAGAGCTGAACGACGCCACGTACCGATGCACAGGGAAACTGTTCACCAAAAATGTCCAGATCCAGTCTGACGCATGGGAAATGTTCTGTAAATGTCATAATGGCTATCATTATAGACCCAGGTTACACTGTGAAAAGAGGGCAAAGTACCCTGAAGACAATTAAAAACTGTAGTAAATGTCTTTCTCAGAAAGAAACCCAATGCATTTTGGACTTCGTGTCCTTCATCAGGGGAAAATCTACAATGTACAAAAATACATGCTCAGTAGCTGAAACATTGAAGAAACATTCAGGGGCTTATTTACATGCCCCTTACGCCACTGGTGCGTCACTTTTTGTGACACACCGCTGGCGCAACCTTCTGCCCCATAATTACAAGGACACGTAAAGCCACCTATGCGTGGCTTTTCTTGTCCTTGTAAATATGGCCCCTTCTCACGCAACACTTTGGGGTCGATTCCGATTCGGGCCGGAAAAAGCACCGACCGACTCGGATCCGGAAATAATACCGACCGACACGTACCTGTGGCGCCCGACACGCCAAGTACGATGCAAGGCGTGAAAAATCCGACCGACACGTACCGAAACCAAGTCGACCGACCGAGCCGCAAGGAAAACAGCAATCCGGCCGGAAAAACACGCGAATCCTACCGACCGACACGCACCCGGAACAAATCCGACCGAAACGCACACGCGAACTCCAAACCGCAAAGTACGATGCAAGGCGCGAAAACCACGAGCGAGTCGGACGGAGGCCAAGCCGCATGACCGACACGCATACAAAACCGAGCCGAAGCAACACAAAACACCGCGACCGACGCGTACGCAGCATAGAAAACTGCACAAACACAGCGTGAACGAAGCGGAGAACACCGTACGAGACAAATGCAGGGTCCGACTCGGTCACAAGAACGTTTCCAACATACACACACAGCACAAAGGAAAAATCACCCAAAAAAAGGCCAAACAACCAAATTACAAAGCCAATAAATACTGGGGGGTGGGGACAGAGAACAAAGACACACCCACAACTCCACCTATATAAAGGACACAAATCACAACCATGAGCCTTTGCAAATGCCATTCCACTGCCAGCACCCAAGAGAAAGCAACCACACACCCACAGCTCATCCCTCACACAAGCCACACACCATCAGCACACCAACAAATACCTACCTCACATACACCCAGCAAAACACACACACACCCCCACCTGCACACCAACACACACATCACTCACCATCACCACCCATCACCATGCCCCCCAAGAAGAATCCCAAGTTCCTAGATTGTGAATTGGAAGTCATGGTAGACGAGATCCTCAGGGTGGAGCCACAGCTGTTTGGCACACTGGTCCAACAGACCCCCATCTCCCAGAAAACCAAGATGTGGGAGAGGATCATCAACAGGGTGAACGCACAATCACCATGTCGGCGCACAAAGAGCGACATCCAGAACAGGTGGTATGACGTGCGCAGGAGGGTACGGGACCTTCTGAAGAAAGACTACATCAACAGCCAATACACCGGCAGTGGCCCTCCTGCCAAGCCAATATACCTCAGGCCCTGGGAGGAGAAGGTGCGGGCCATCCTTCCGCCAGTGAGCGTATATGGACTAGAGGACATCCCAGAGCCTGGTGAGTACACAACAAATGTACACAATATACTGCCACAAAACACACACATCACTGTCAAGGGAGAGTCAAACCATGCACTCATAGCAATTACACAGCAACCAGAACAGAATCATCCCAAAATGTGTATGTCAGTCAGATAAACACAACACATGCCATCAAAAAAGTCACATCCAACTGTGCCAACACATGTACAAACACAACTACAACTACAGCTAGGCAGTGGCACAAATAGAACTAACAAACACATCCAGACATGTAGCCACCACAACAACACCAACACACAGTGAAGACCACTCAAAGGAAGGAATTCTGTGTATGCTGGCCAAGTCAGTGTAGCCAATAGCATCATGGGAGTCGCAGTCACACATATTGCCCCCCCAACCGTCCCATCAACACCACCATGAACCATGCGCACATCACAGGGAGTGGAGAAGGACTCACAAGATGGCTGACACTGGCAACTGCTGTGGTGAGCACAAGGCCCTGCTGGCAACTGTGCACCAACAAACAGCAGGACACCACTGACTGACATCCTGAGAGACAACTTCCACTCCCTGCAATGCAAGCACGTTCCATGGTGGGATATCTGGCTAGCTGGGTGGGAAGGAGGACTTGCAGCACTGACCATAGTCACAAGCACCTCCTCTCACACACACCCCAACACAAACTCCACAGAACCCACCTGGTAGAATGCAATGCCCCCATCCTAACACAAGATCCCACAAAGAACCACCACCCTGGGTTATGTTGTGTGAAGCACAGGGCCACTCTTGGGACTTCTAGCCAAACAACTGCCAAGACAACACTCCCAGCCATCCTGTCAGCACAGCCAGCCCACCCCACAGGGAAGCAGAGTCAAAAGGAAGGAAGCATGGGCATGCTGGGAAGGGGGAGGAGGCAATAGCATGATGGGAGTCGTAGTCACTGATATTGGTCACCCCCACAACTGTCCCATCAACACCACCCTGAACCATGCTCACATCACAGGAAGTGGAGAAGGACTCACAAGATGGCTGACACTGGCTACTGCTGTGGGGAGCACAAGGCCCTGCTGGCAACTGTGCACCAACAAACAGCAGGACACCACTGACTGACATCCTGAGAGACAACTTCCACTCCCTGCAATGCAAGCACGTTCCATGGTGGGATATCTGGCTAGCTGGGTGGGAAGGAGGACTTGCAGCACTGACCATAGTCACAAGCACCTCCCCTCACACACACCCCAACACAAACTCCACAGAACCCACCTGGTAGAATGCAATGCCCCCCATCCTAACACAAGATCCCACAAAGAACCACCACCCTGGGTTATGTTGTGTGAAGCACAGGGCCACTCTTGGGACTTCTAGCCAAACAACAGCCAGGACAACACACCCAGCCATCCTGTCAGCACAGCCAGCCCACCCCACAGGGAAGCAGAGTCAAAAGGAAGGAAGCATGGGCATGCTGGGAAAGGGGGAGGAGGCAATAGCATGATGGGAGTCGTAGTCACAGCTCTACATCCCCCACCACATGGCCCAGCAAGCTCACACTGACGCATGCACATCCCACAGAGAGTGGAAAGGCCCATCAAAGATGTCTGACACTGTTGCTGTGTCGTGGGGAGCACAAGGGCATGCTGGGTACTGCACACCAACCAACAGCAGGACACCACTGTCAGCCATCTTGCCATTGCTCTCACACCCACACACACTGAACTCCCCACAAAAGCAAGTAAGTATGGGAATGCTGGGAAGTGGGGTGGAGGCAATAGCATGATGGGAGTCGTAGTCACAGACATAGCTCACCCCCACAACTGTCCCATCAACACCACCCTGAACCATGCTCACATCACAGGGAGTGGAGAAGGACTCACAAGATGGCTGACACTGGCTACTGCTGTGGGGAGCACAAGGCCCTGCTGGCAACTGTGCACCAACAAACAGCAGGACACCACTGACTGACATCCTGAGAGACAACTTCCACTCCCTGCAATGCAAGCACGTTCCATGGTGGGATATCTGGCTAGCTGGGTGGGAAGGAGGACTTGCAGCACTGACCATAGTCACAAGCACCTCCCCTCACACACACCCCAACACAAACTCCACAGAACCCACCTGGTAGAATGCAATGCCCCCCATCCTAACACAAGATCCCACAAAGAACCACCACCCTGGGTTATGTTGTGTGACGCACAGGGCCACTCTTGGGACTTCTAGCCAAACAACTGCCAGGACAACACACCCAGCCATCCTGTCAGCACAGCCAGCCCACCCCACAGGGAAGCAGAGTCAAAAGGAAGGAAGCATGGGCATGCTGGGAAGGGGGGAGGAGGCAATAGCATGATGGGAGTCATAGTCACAGCCCTACATCCCCCACCACATGGCCCAGCAAGCTCACACTGACGCATGCACATCCCACAGAGAGTGGAAAGGCCCATCAAAGATGTCTGACACTGTTGCTGTGTCGTGGGGAGCACAAGGGCATGCTGGGTACTGCACACCAACCAACAGCAGGACGCCACTGTCAGCCATCTTGCCATTGCTCTCACACCCACACACACTGAACTCCCCACAAAAGCAAGTAAGTATGGGAATGCTGGGAAGTGGGGTGGAGGCAATAGCATGATGGGAGTCGTAGTCACAGACATAGCTCACCCCCACAACTGTCCCATCAACACCACCCTGAACCATGCTCACATCACAGGGAGTGGAGAAGGACTCACAAGATGGCTGACACTGGCTACTGCTGTGGGGAGCACAAGGCCCTGCTGGCAACTGTGCACCAACAAACAGCAGGACACCACTGACTGACATCCTGAGAGACAACTTCCACTCCCTGCAATGCAAGCACGTTCCATGGTGGGATATCTGGCTAGCTGGGTGGGAAGGAGGACTTGCAGCACTGACCATAGTCACAAGCACCTCCCCTCACACACACCCCAACACAAACTCCACAGAACCCACCTGGTAGAATGCAATGCCCCCATCCTAACACAAGATCCCACAAAGAACCACCACCCTGGGTTATGTTGTGTGAAGCACAGGGCCACTCTTGGGACTTCTAGCCAAACAACTGCCAGGACAACACACCCAGCCATCCTGTCAGCACAGCCAGCCCACCCCACAGGAAGCAGAGTCAAAGGAAGGAAGCATGGGCATGCTGGGAAGGGGGAGGAGGCAATAGCATGATGGGAGTCGTAGTCACAGCCCTACATCCCCCACCACATGGCCCAGCAAGCTCACACTGACGCATGCACATCCCACAGAGAGTGGAAAGGCCCATCAAAGATGTCTGACACTGTTGCTGTGTCGTGGGGAGCACAAGGGCATGCTGGGTACTGCACACCAACCAACAGCAGGACACCACTGTCAGCCATCTTGCCATTGCTCTCACACCCACACACACTGAACTCCCCACAAAAGCAAGTAAGTATGGGAATGCTGGGAAGTGGGGTGGAGGCAATAGCATGATGGGAGTCGTAGTCACAGACATAGCTCACCCCCACAACTGTCCCATCAACACCACCCTGAACCATGCTCACATCACAGGGAGTGGAGAAGGACTCACAAGATGGCTGACACTGGCTACTGCTGTGGGGAGCACAAGGCCCTGCTGGCAGCTGTGCACCAACAAACAGCAGGACACCACTGACTGACATCCTGAGAGACAACTTCCACTCCCTGCAATGCAAGCACGTTCCATGGTGGGATAACTGACTGGCTGGGTGGGTGGGAAGGAGGGCCGGCTGTCAACCAAACACAACCAATGCAGACCATGTTCACACCCCAAAAAATACATAGAAATGCCCAAATAATGCAGGACAATGTGCCACACCAATATCAACCCCTGACTGTGACGACTTAGGACAATGCAATGTACAGGCCCGCACCCAGAGGCACAGTCACAACTGTCATGTGTGTCAACCATTCATGCCTGCAGAAACATAACATACATTGTTTGTGTCTCCCAAAAACAGGTGATGATGGGGACACAGCAGCAGACGCTGAGGAGTCCCAGTCCCAGGCTCAAGAGGATGCGGAGCTCACTGGCGTCGTACAGCCTCTGTCCTCCTCGGACGATGAAGACCAACCTGGCACATCCGGTGCAAGTCAACATGCAGCACCAGCAGGACCACCAGCTGCAGCACCAGCAGGACCACCAGCTGCACACCCTGCACCCACCCCTCCAACGACTGTCACCACAAATACCATCCCTGCCGACATGGACAGAACAAGGAGCAACACCAGCACAGGGACCCTGGACCAACCTGGGGCCATGGACACCACCACCACCACCAACCCCCAAGGTGGACCAGGGTTATCTGTGCGTGCCACTGCACACACTGCACATGTCAGCAGGGGTGGTGGGAGGGGTGGGAGACAGAGGTCGCTGCTTGCAGACGTTGCTGGTGTGCATGATGACCCACAACTGGTACGCATAGCTGATGCGTACCAGTCCAGCACCGGAGACCTCAGCCAGGTAGTGGGGCTCCTCAGAGACATGAAACAGCAGCAGGCTGCCCATCATGCCCGCTTGGACTCCCACATGCCCCACGTGGAGTCACACATGTCCCGCGTGGACTCACACATATCCCGCGTGGAGTCCAAGTGGGATGCACTGCATGAGATGACGGCGGTGCACAGGGACATTTTACTATGCCTCCGCCAGATGAACAGCAACCAGTCCACACCTCCCTGTGTGCCAACAACATCTGGTGCCGAACAAACTGCAACTGCCACAGGGAGGGAGGATGACTCTGGCGGAGAGTCCCCTGCACCGCAGCAGCCTGTACTTGAGGGCCCCCCAAGAAGAGGGGTCGTCCGAGGAGGGAAAAGTGAGAGGCCGATGGCCAAGCGCAACTCCCAGGAAGCCTGAACCTGTTCTGGATGTTCGCCTTTGTGCACAGACTGTTCACCCTGTTGATGGCAACACTACTCCCACACATTGCATGGGGAGTACAAGTTGGACCAATGTGTCAGACAACTGTGGCCCCGATACTGGGGATCCTGTCTAGCAGGACTTTCAATTCACCTAGGAACTTCGCATTGCAAGATTTATGTACAGCACTACCCATCCTATGCACTATTAACACAAATGTATCACAATAAACACACTAATACACCATACTTGCCTCTGTCGTGATTCCAACGTGGGTGCTGTTATGGGGATGATGAACTGCAAAATTACACTGTGTATGCGAACTGCAACAGCAAGGACAACACAGGCATGTGAGTAAAGGCAACGTGACACATATGAGGGAGACACACCACCAGGGCTACACAACACATACACACCTAGGCCATCTGACTCATTGCCTACACTGATGTTGCTAGGGAAGACGGTGCAATGCACAGACACCACACCCATTCCCAGTTGTAGTCAAGTAGCCCACAGGTGCAGTAAGCAAATGGCAGTCAAATGTGTGACCACAGACAACGCACATCACAAAGTGAAGCACAGGTTTATTACACAGTTGCAACATGTCGTAACCACTACAGATGCAAGGTAATCCCACCTGGCAGCGGGCACACAGTCAACAACTGTAGACGGAAGGAAGTCCATGGGTGTGGCGCACATCACCTGTAGAGACACAACAGCTACCACCCTGGAAGTGCAATCACGTCGTCGGTGGACACAGTTGACCAAACGAATCTGAAAGTACCCTGTGAAGGACAGAAATGACACACAGTCTAAAGCAATGGAATACAGGACAGAACAGCAAAACTCATGCACAATACATGTTACAAGATACCCACCCAGAACCAAGTTAGCATGTCAACACTGTTGGGGAGTACAGCCCACCTGTTAGCACACATCGCAACACACATCCAGTCAAGTAGCCCATGGACACACTCCAACAGTACCAGAGCACCACCCACACATCATGCCAACTCACATCATTGACATGACACCTCAGGATACTCACATTCAGCTAAAGAAGTTGGTGATGAGCTGTGTGCGGACATCACCATCATCATCATCATCATCATCATCGTCACTGGCATCGTGGTCCAGGCCAGGATCCTCCACAGGTGGCGGATGTTGGTCATTGTCATCCTGGATGAGAGGCAACTCCTTCCGCACTGCCAGGTTGTGGAGCATGCAGCAGACGATGATAATCTTGCACACTTTCGCAGGGGCATATGGGAGGGACCCTCCGGTCTTGTCCAGGCAGAGGAAGCGGCTCTTCAGGAGACCAAATGTCCGCTCAATCACTCTCCTGGTCCGACCATGTGCCTCATTGTAGCGCATCTGGGCTGGTGTCACAGGGTTCCTGAGGGGTGTCAGCAACCACGGCATGTTGGGGTATCCCGAGTCACCTACGGACAGACAAGTGCACATTAGCTGACTTGGAAAAGTGGGCGGAATACTACAGATCAGATCACACACAATGGCACAAAGTCAGTACACACTGACAAGCCAGGCACGCTGGTTTTGCATCTGTGCCATCATCCTGGGGATGCGACTACTCCTCATCACAAAGGCATCGTGTGCTGAACCAGGGAAACGGGCACACATGTGTGTGATGGTCATGTCTGCAAGACACACCACCAGTGCATTGACCGAGTGGTAGTGCTTGCGGTTCCTGTAGGCCTGCTCCTGGGCCTGTGGTGGTACCAAAGCCACATGTGTCCCGTCAATGGAGCCAATGACATGCGGCATCCTCCCCAGGGATCACTGACAAAATATCGAAGGTCAAAAAATCGACCTACAAAAATATCGCAACAAAAATATCGATGTCAATAATATCGAAATCCTATCTACAACATGGTAAGTACAAAAATATCGAAAAAACAATATCGATTGTCAAAAATATCGTTATCAAAAATATCGTTTTTTTTTGTTAAAAATAATATGTAAAATAAACTAAATAATACTTATAATTAAAATAAACATAGTTAAAAATATTTTATAATTTTTAAAATTAATAGGTAACATATATAATTAAATAAAACATTAATTAAACATATACATATAATATATAATATATATACTTACTTTATAATAAGTTTCAATAATTATTTTAATAAATTATAAATTATTAAAAAATATTATAAATTACAAATACATCTATACACATAAAACAATAACATAAATAAAAATTAAGGGGCTCATTACGATGGCGGGCGGAAGCACAACCGCCGTGCTGGCGGATGCAAAAACCACCAGTTACCGCCGGCACGCAGCAGTCCACACGCCCGCCCAATTATGATGCGAAAAGCAGGCCAAACACCGCCGGCAAGCCAGCAACACCGTCCGCCATCAAAGTGCGCCCGCACACGTAGCGGCGCAGCATAACTGACACACACCGTCCGACGAAACACGTCCCGCCCGGCGCATAAATTACGATGCCGCAAACAAACGGCTCCCACTGCAAAGAGACACCGCACGTGAAAGAGAGGCGGAAACACGGACGCAGAGCACGGACAACGAAGAAGCGGCACCCCGGGCATGAATCCAGCACTGCAGGCCCTTCCCATGCTTCTGCTGATGCACCACCAAGGACGCAACGTACCGCGGAGACGCAGGTAGGCACACACACAACAAGTGCACGCAAACAGCGCACACAGTGCAAGGGCGGAAAAGCGGACAACCCCCACCAGCGCGTGCACACTACACATCCACCATTGCATCCACATATGACACACAGGCCAAATCGTAACATCGCGGAACACATGTGTACACACCACCTGGGACTAGGAACCAACCACCCCGTCACGGCCCCAAAGCGGCGATGACGCCGCCACACATGCGCACAACGCAGAGGCCAACCGCAGCGCCATGCATGCGTCGCACACAGACACAGGGACACAACTAAGCAGCACACACATCAGCCCCACCCCGAACGCACATGACACGTGACAGGCCGGCCACAGACATGTCCCCAACGCCCAATTCACGGACAACACCCAACGCCACACAAACGACGCACACATGTCAGTGAAGACACGCAACTGGAGGACACACCCCAGTGTAACAAACATGGCGTAGCACACAGCGGCGGCAACACCAACTAGGAGAAGCAGGGCCCCTTCGGGAAGAGGAACGCCAGTACCACACTGAAAAACCCATACCACCCTGCACATATGAACAAGACACATGAAACGGAACACCAAAGAGCCCGGGGACCGACAACAGGTGGCCCAAGAATTACATCCACACACAAGGCCCAACGCAGAGCGGAAAGGCAGCCTGCCGCCCACACAAGGGAGAGCAGACAGCACTGAATGACCTTCCATTCCAACACCGAAACCACAGCCCTACGACAGAAGCCGGTGAATACAGCCATTGTCCAAGAATAGACCAACACAGGCATGCCGAGGAGACCGACCACAGGGCAGATAGCGCATATCACAGAAGCACACAACGGACGGGGAAGAAAGAAGAAAACACTCCCCCATGTCGGCCACATGCAAGTTAATTGGAAGGAGTCACACAGCACTGACCTTGAACTGTCTGAGAAGCATGTGGGAAGAGGGCCCGTGTCCTCCAAACAAGCCAACAGAACACAAGTCCTGTCTCCCCACGACTACACAGAGCTCACAGCAACCCCGGAGCGTGCACATTGCAGACTGCACACACAGCCGGAGCACGCCACCTCTACGAACCGCTGCGAAATGGCAACCGCAACACACCTACCCAACTACGCCGAACAGCTCAAGCTGTACCAAACCAACACGATACATACATTGGGATGCGATCTCCTGTCCCTGCTGAACGTAAGTTACCGACTGACTTACCGCATCACATTGTTCAGCTGCGTCATGCCCGTCTTCTACTGTCGGAGGTGTCCCTACCAGCATCCCGTCGAGATATGCCTCTCCAACCCGGCATGTCTGAAGGCGTACCTGCTACCACTACTCCTCCCTCTGGACGCACACGACAGGGCCTGCTCTGCCTATGGGGGCATGGCGTATGTGGCCAACATCGCACGCGCACTGAAATGGAACCACTGTGCCTCCACACGACGGATCATCGAGAACAGCTACATCGAATGTCACCCAGCATGCCCCATCATGGTCCTCCAAGGGACAACCTACGAACAACACCTTGACAGCCACCATCCGCTTCATTGGCTGGCAAACATGTACACCACCAATGACATGGAAGCCCTGCTGGACGGCATCGCATACCTGACAACCTGTAAATACGTCGGACCACAACGCAGGTTCCCGAGTGACCTATGAAGTCCAACCCCGCACCCATGCTCAGCTTCCGCACGGACTGGCCAGTCACCACCACAACAGCCATACCAAACGACCGGCAACTGTAACCACACCATCAACGACATCGCCATGACATCGGATATGACCGGGACATGCACACTGTTCCCCATCACATCCAGGAACACCGCATGCATCGTGGGAGGCAGTGGCATGGGCTCTGTGCATCGCACCCACATGGACGGAACTGCACGAACAACCAGGACACGACATGGATCCAGCGCACATGGACACACACACCGCTCAGTGGACATGAATAGGTCGCCTGGAGTCTGTGGGTGCTGCACCCTCCCACCCCCGCCCCGGGAATCCCATACCAGGACCTTTGCATGGACGACAAGTGCATACAACAACAACACGACCCCAGTGACTGTGACATGTCCAGTAACCACCACAGTGCAACAACAAGTGGCACGCCGCTGCATGCACGCAAGCACATGCCCTGATGTCATCTCACATGCACGCGTGCATGAGGAACAACCGCAGCAAACCTGTCACATGGAACTGAGATGGACTGTGCCCATGATGCCGAGCGGTCTGGTAGGCTACATGTATACCGTCTGTGTCAAAGTCCGCAGCTCCGCAGCTATACGTAAATGTACATTAGCACAGCCTTGGCCAAGCAGATGTAACCCCACACCCTATCCCATTTGTTATCATGCTCAGTATATCCTCAACATGTATTCCGCTGCCAGTAGTGTCCACTATACTGCATCACAGAGGACAGAAGACTCAATATAATGTTTGAAACCAAAACTGTTTTCGCTGACTCATTTCACAAGTACGAATGAGAGAGGATGAGAGTATGTGAAGTACACGGCAGTCGTGACATGACCATGTAGTCCACTGGTATTGGATGTCAACGCAAATGAGTAGCACTACTGTGGAAGACACACATGTGTCGTGTGAAGTCGTATGGACGCAGTGCTCAGGTGGGTGGGTGCGACGGGTAGATGCGCACATGCCAAGTTGGAGCACGCCGTGTTGGGAGGGGTCATGAACAGTACACCACCGCTTCCCTGGGCATTGTGAGAGGACACCTGTCGGGGGAGTGAACACGTGTGTGCACAGCAGCCGGGCACACGTACAAAGCGGTACCAGGCGCACCTCAGCCCACCCTCTGTGGACAAGCTGGATCCTGTTGTGCGCCCGCCATGCCCCTTGACAAGGCACACACAGCCCCAGTCGACCAGGTGTAACCCCAACATAGTCAATCCGCACAGGCGATACAGGGCACGGGATGGCAGTGGAGCATGGTGTGTGTGAGGTCTCCTCGCGCTCCTCCTGGTCATATCACGCAGGCAATAGAACCTCAACGTCTAGCATGGCACAAGTCAGATGGAAGTGTAGGGGGACACACCACAGCACGAGCAGCACTGACGTCACGGGAGGTGGCTCGCACCATCCCATCCATTGCCCATCATACCAACCACGCCACATGCCATTGCGACTAAGTGCAAGCGCGTGCGCCACCACCCCGAGCCCTCCCCAGAGAGGCCAAAGAGTGAATGTGTGGGCCATCAGCCACAGACGGACGCGGCCTGGCCGCAAGGGCAGCCACAGCCACTGGGTGTCGCAGGTGGCGGATCCGGAAGGCGAAGACTGTGATGCATAGTCCATGCAGGCCGGGTCTCCATTTGGGGCACCACACAGGTGGACGGCGTCCCGCCACACATCATACCCTGGACCCACACATACACTCCTTGCCCTCTCTGGTGCGAGCTTGGGGCTGCCTGTGCAAACGCTAGCCTCGCAGGTGAGCATGCATATTGGGGGGCGAGGGGAGGACATGAGGGCTGGGGCGAAGATGACTGTATCACTGTCAGTCAGTACAAGGGATGACCCAGATGTGGAAAGGAAGAGACGTGTCCCGTGTGTACTGCAACTAGTCGCCAATCCAACTACCCCCCATGTCCGGAATGTAAGCCCGCACCTAGGCCCGCCCATCCGCCACATCGAACATACCACCAGCACGACAACCTTCCCATTCGAAACACTGACTGGGGGTGGCGACCAGTGAACAATCATGTGTAGCCTACCCACGCGTACATGTGGGCCCTCCATGATCCATGTCACCTGCGGCAAAGACATGACATGCGCAATGAGGGAAGTGAGGAGAGCTGCCCGCCCACGCGCAGAAGGTGCATCAGCTCCACAGACCCAGCAGCGAGTCCAGCAGGGGTCACATGTGCAGGGGCAGCTGTGCCTGGTGTGAAGGCACATGCATATAGACAGCACATCGACCAATGTGTAGTCTGCCCACATCCACAGTCCATCATCATGCGGACATAGGAATTGAACACAGGGCAACACATCTTAGTTGGTGCACCCACCGTGACCAACAATGCGCAATCATCGACGTACCCGCCCTGTGCATGGCCCCCACCCAACGGAGGCACATCCAGTGCCACCATCCCACACACACAAGCCTTCCACGGAACATGCTGTGTCCAATGGTCAGTACAGAGTCAGCGCCCATCTGGTGGATCCTGAACAGGAGACACATGCACACACATGCCAGCTCCCACTATGTATGTCTGCCACCTGGCACGTGCAATGTAACCTCTCACCTGTGACGTGTGACTGCAAGCACACAGCCGTCTTGGCATGGGGCTGTCAATGTGGACACCAGTCAATGTTTCGGGAGCTGTGATCCGTACAGTGCTGTACATAGGGTGCAGTGCTGACACCTACTACTGTCTCATATCCCCTCGTGCCACAGGTCCCACTTGTATTGGCCGCTCAGCCCGTGCCCACATCGTCGTCAGTCGTGTGCCATACTCATCCAGCCTCGGAAGCAGTTCCATGGTCAGCAGACACTCATGTTGCCGTGGCGTTGCCGCTTGACGAATATGCAGTCAGTCCCCATCAGCACGCCCCGCAAGTCATTGGGGCCTAGATCCCCATGTGCATGCACATGGCAGTGGTATGTCTCACTTGCCATTGCCATTGTTGGGAGACCTGTGTAAGTGTATTGTGGCCGTGCCGTCCCAGCTTGACAGCTGGGCTGTGGCTCATGTGCTTGCTCAGTCATGTCAGTGATGTGTATGCGAAATTGCTATGTGCCGTGTTGCTTTGACATGTGTCCTCTGCCATTTAACCCAGGCGGAGACCGAACATTGACCGCCCATACCAATTGCTGGCGGACATGGACGATACAGAGGTAATCAGGAAGTTTCGGCTGGACAGGCCAACTCTGCATCGACTGTGTGCCATGTTAGAGCCCCATCTCCGTCCCCGCAGGGTGTATCCGACTGCTGTCACCCCCACGGCTAAGGTGATGGCCGCCATGCATTTCTTCGCCACTGGGTCATTCCAGCACACAGTGGGCAGTGGAGGAGGGATGTCCCAGCCCATGTTCAGCAAGGTGCTGAGGGATGTACTGGCAGCCATGATGCTGTACCGGAACAGGTACGTCAGATTCCCCAGGGCTCGTGAATTGGCGGCACTGAAGGGTGCATTCTATGCCCTTGGCAGAATCCCACACGTCGTGGGAGCCATTGACTGCACTCATGTTGGCCTTGTTCCACCACAGGCCACTGAGCACCTGTACCGCAACAGGAAGCACACGCACTCCCTGAATGTGCAAGTGGTGTGCCTTGCGGACATGGTGATCACCCACGTGTGTGCCAAGTTCCCAGGCTCGGCCCATGACGCACACATAATGCGCAACAGCATCTTGCCACGACTGATGTCCAATCTGCAACAGGATTGTGGCTGTATTGTCGGTGAGTATGTGGAGTGGTGTAGCGTGCTGGTTGTGCGATGCTGTCCCCTGTCCAGTTGGAATAGCAACGGTTCTCTGTGTCCCTCACACCCAGGTGACTCTGCGTATCCGAATGGGGCATGGCTGCTCAGTCCATTGAGGAATCCTCGCACCCCAGCAGACGATCGATACAATGAGGCACATGGGAGGACCAGACGTGTGGTCGAGCGTACCTTTGGCCTCCTCAAGTCCAGGTTCAGGTGCCTGGACCGCACCGAGGGTGCACTGGCGTACTCCCCACAGAAGGTGTGCCAGATAGTGGTGGCGTGCTGCATGCTGCACAATCTGGCCATTCGGAAGCAGATCCCCCTCATTGTGGATGACGGAGATCAACCAGGGCCCCAGCCCGCAGACCAGGACAGCTCGAGTGAGGTGGACAGCGGAGAGGAGGAAGCTGGGAATGTGCGCCAGCAGCTCATCGCCCGCTACTTCACTTGACGGTGAGTGTCCATGTACGACGGATGATGTGTCTGTATCTGTGCAGGTGTGTGTGTGCTGTGTCAGGGTGGCCGTATGTTCACTGCGTGCAGTGTGTCAACGCTCCATGGCCAGGGTAGTATGCCACTGTTGGTGACTGTGGCATTGTGCCCTATTGCTCCGTGCGATGTGTGTACATTGCTTGTAGTTGTTGACATGTACTGTGTGATGGGTGTGTGACACACTCATTGAATGTGCTCCTGTTCTGTCTCCCACCCCTAGGTCCCTACAGGCCCTCCGGATTCCATTGCCATGCCACGCATCAGGTGCCCTTCCGCCCAAGGTGGCCGTTGTATTCCGTACAAATAAAACACAGGGCACAAACAGCAGTTAGTGAAAAAGGTGCATTTATTACAAACTGTGACATGTGATTGTGTGTAAGGTGATGACAAAAGTGGTGCGTGCAGTGACAATGAGCTGTCGGTCATGGCTGCGTGATGATCAGGGTGTACCCACTGGTTCTATGTCCATAGTCCAACACACACATGCCATCCAGCTGGCTGTGTGGAGTGGGATCGTAGAGCAAGTCAATGCAGTGGCTGGTCAAGGAAGGCTGGCGGAAGGCTGGCTGGCTGCCTCACTTGCGACTGGAGCGTGCAAAGTCCTCCCGGGAGATCTGTTTCCTCTTCGGACGGCCCCTTCCACGTTTGGGAGGGGGTGTGTGGTGGCGACCTGCTGGTGGTGGGTGAGGTGTGCTCACTGGCTGTGGACGCAGGGGAAGTGGACACTGCTGGCCGACCCTGCGCCCTAGCAGGTGGTGGCGGAGGTGGTGTTGCTGGCCTTGCCTGTGACCCCACCGCCACCACCAGCTGGCCCATGAGGTCCACGAGTTGGTCCATACGGGACACGAATTGGCCCATATGGGCGTCCATGGACCTCAGCACCCCCAGCACCTCCCGCGTGTCAGTAGCAGACCTGGCCCATTGTCCTTGGGCCTCTTCATAGGCCCCAAGGACTCTGGCCATTTGAGGCAGGGCATGGCTCCCAGGGGAGGCTGGCGTTTCCCTGACCCTGCTCCTCCTACCAGTCCTGCTGCCACCGGCCTGCCCACTAGCCACATTGCACACCACGGTCCTCGCTGTGGCTCCCAGGGTGGATCCAGTCGGCCGGGCCACCACCTGCGCTGGGGCTGGTGCCAGCGAAGACGTGGTGGTGGTGGAGGCGGTGGTGGTCGGTGCGGCGATGGTGGCGGTTGCGGCAGTGGTAGTGGCCGCAATGACCGTGGGTGTGGCCGCAACGACAGTGGCAGCAGGGGACTGGGACTGTTCAGCATCCCTGGATGATGGGTTGGTGGGTAGGAGGGGTCCTGGGGAGCGGCTGGGCCCTGCCACGCCAGATGGGCCAGCTTGGTGGTCCGTGTCCGAAGAGGTGGACAGATCCTCCAGATCCGTGTGTCCTCGTTGGGGGCTTGTAGGCTGGCTGTGCTGGCTGCTGTCTCCATCCCCAGCGTCCAGCAGTTCGTCACCTGTGGAGAGAATGAGATTTGTTATTGTGTTGCACCTGGCGAAGTATGTATTAGTCGTCTGACATTGGCAGTTCGTGCAATCTCGTACATGGGTTTCCCGGAGGCGAGTGTGTGGCTGTGGCATCTGTAGTTGTGTGTGCTAGGCAATGGGACTGTGTGCTGTGCACATGTGGCATGGGACGGATTGGCCATGCCGATGGGTGTGTTGCTGTGCCCCTACTCATTGTGACTCTGGTGTATGCGGGCTCCTGGCCCATCCTGGGTCTGGTTTGTACTTTGCTTTTGGAGTTCATATGGAACGCTTAGGAACGCATATGGCAACATGGGGGCCATGCCCCAGATTCGCATTTGGGAGGGGATATGCTTTTGGGGTTCAAATGGAACGCTTAGGAACGCATATGGCAACATGGGGGCCATGCCCCAGATTCGCATTTGGGAGGGGATATGCTTTTGGGGTTCAAATGGAACGCTTAGGAACGCATATGGCAACATGGGGGCCATGCCCCAGATTCGCATTTGGGAGGGGATATGCTTTTGGGGTACATGCTGTGAGCCATGGGTGCCGAACGTGACATGTGTTGTGGCAGCATGACAGTGCATGGTCTGAGGTGTGTGCATGCCTGACATGCCCTGCATATTTGCTGTCTGTTGTGGTTACTGGACATGGCATTGGACGCATCGTTATGAGTGAGTGATAGTTGTGTGCCAGCCAACGTATTGCAGTTGTCCCATCTCCTTGGTGTGCGTGCTGCCCTGTGCCATGTGCATCACTGCAGTGCTCGGGGGGGTGTGGCCCATGTTGTGTGTTGTTGCTCACAGTGTGTCGTGCGCTTAATTGACTTCTGGCACATGGTTGGTCATGGGCATGTGTCTTAGCGTGACTGCTGTATGTGTGGCAGCTGTGCGGATGACATGCCTTTCATGTGACTGGGGCTGACGGATGGGATGGATGGTATGTTGTATGTGCATGGTGTGTCTGTGAGTTTGATGGGTTCAGTGGTGTTCGTGTGCATTTCTGTTGTTCCGCTCTGTTGCGTCTAGTGTTGTTTGTCTTACATAGGCGTAGTTGTGGGGTGTGGGGTTGACAGGCAGTGGGGGCTACATGGACAGGACTTCAATGGTGTTTCGGTTGTGTGTGATGAGTTGCACAGTGGCTGCCGTGTGGGACTATATTCAGTGTGGCTTGTGCATGCAGACGTGGCTCCTTGGGTGTTGCTATGTCTGTGATGGGTCATGTGGGGTGTGAGTCTGTTGTTCATGTCCGTGTGCACATTGTTCACTTGTTCGTGACGGTGGGCGGTGCTGCGTGTTCGTCTGCTACGTGACATGTCCCATGTGTTGGTGGTGTTATGGTCCTCATGCCTCCAGTAATCCAGCCCTGTCCAGTTTCCCACCTGCAAGTTGTTCGTGCGTGCACTGTACTGGATGCCACATGGCTCTAAGCGGGGAGTGCTCCATGTTGCAGGTCTGTGGGGGTGGGGGGTGTAGTGGGTCGTGGGGGTGGCTGTACACCCACTGACACCGATTGCTGTGGACCGTGATGTCTGCCTTTCGGCTGTCGTTGTGCACTGCGGTGGCTGACACGTGGCTGTGGGGTGTGGGGGATGCTCCTCCTTGCTGTGCTGTGGGACTGGGGCCTGGTGTGTGTTGTACTTGGGCTGTCCACCGTCCCACCCACTGCACTTTGTGTTCCTGCCACTTACCTGTTACTTGTCGGTTAGTGCAGCTGTGGCGGACACATGGGTGTGGTGGGTGCTCGTTGTGGCGCTTCTGGCATATTTGGGGACCTGTTGGTGGTTACGTGGCTGGCTTAGTGTACACATGTCCCCACGCATCTTACAGTTGTTCGGTTTGGGCTGTGTGTGGTAGTGTCTGTTGCATGTGCGTGTGATGTGTTGTGTATTGTGTGCTGGACATGGGGGTGTTTGTCCCTGGGAGCTGTGGCATGGTAGTTGCGCATGTGAGTACATAGCGGTGTGCTAGTATACATTAGTTTGTACTTACCAGCCTCCACTCCCCCTGCTAATCCGGCGAGGATCTCCGGATGGATTACGACTCGCACCTTCTCCTCCCACGCTTTGAAGGTCTTAAAGAGCGCGGGATTCCCTCCGCCAGTGACGGCAGCCAGCTCTCTGTTTTTGCCCTCCTTCTTCTTGACCAGGCTCTTTACGTCATTCCAACGTTTGTTTATCTCGACTCTGTTCCTGGGCAGGGTCCCGACTGCATTGACCTGGTCTACGATCCGGGTCCACATTCTGTTTCTGGTGGCTAGTGGTGTGTGCTGGACCATGTTCCCATAGATTTGTGGGTACACCTTGATGATCTCGTCGACCATGACCGTCAGCTCCATGGGCGTGAACTTGGGCATCCTTTGTGGTGCCATGGTGTTTGTGGTGCTGGTGCGGTGTGTGTTGTGTAATGTGCAGGGGTTTGTGGTGCCGGTGTTTGGTGGTGGTGGTGGTGGTTGTGATGTGTGCGTTTCTGTGGTGTGCTGCTGTCCTTGCTGTGTCACTGTGTCCTCTCCTCTCCTCTCTGGTTTGCAATGTAGCAAGGGGTTGTGGTCTGTGGGAGTGCTGCTTTTGTACTCACCTATGTGGGTGTGTCCTCATGGTCTGTTGTTTTCAGGTGTGTTGTGTCTGGGGTTCTGGCCTTTGTATTTTTGTTTGTCCGGGGGGGTGTTTTTGGGATGTGTACTGTGCTTGTGTATTTGTGTGTGCCTTGCTGTGTGGACTTGTTGGCCATGTTGTGTGCTATTGGTTTTGTGTGCGGATGGTTTCTGTGCAGGTACGTTGGCGCCATGGCTTCTGCCGTGTCGATTCTCATCGGCGTAGTTTGCGCTGGCGGGCGGTATATTTGTTGTTTTCCGCGCTCATGGCGGTGCGATCGTAATTTCACGTGCGGTGTGTCGGCCGTGTGGGCGGGCGGTTTTGTGTTGTCGTGCGTGTTTCCGTCCGTGGCGGGCGGTTTGACTCCGACTCGGACGATGGCGGGCGGTATTTTGTGTGATTTTTCCGCCGATGGCGGTTTTCGGTTTGTGTACTCATAATGGCGTGGTCGGTGTTCAGGCGGTGTGTGCGGGCGGATTTTTGCCGCTTCCATGCCTGGCGGATTTTTTACGCCGGGTATCGTAATGGGCCCCTAAATAATTATAATAACAAATTAAAAAAATTTTTTACTTTTAATATTTTGAAAATTAATTATATACTATATTAACTAAAATGATACAAAAAATATTAAATAGCGTAGGGAATAAAACTACTATTACAACCCCCCAAAAAACAACAGTAAGAAAAATGTTGGATAGCGTAGGGGTAAAAATGACTATTCCCACTACAGAGAGTGCAACAGTAGGGAAAGTGTTGGATAGCGTAGGGGTAAAAATTACTATTCCAACTCCAGAGAGTGCAACAGTAGGGAAAGTATTGGATAGCGTAGGGGTAGAAATTACTATTCCCACTCCAGAGAGTGCAACAGTAGGGAAAGCGTTGGATAGCGTGACGGTAAAAATTACTATTCCCACTCCAGTGAGTGCAACAGTAGGGAAAGTGTTGGATAGCGTAGGGGTAAAAATTACTATTCCCACTCCAGAGAGTGCAACAGTAGGGAAAGTGTTGGATAGCGTAGGGGTAAAAATTACTATTCCCACTCCAGAGAGTGCAACAGTAGGGAAAGTGTTGGATAGCGTAGGGGTAAAAATTACTATTCCCACTCCAGTGAGTGCAACAGTAGGGAAAGTGTTGGATAGCGTAGGGGTAAAAATTACTATTCCCACTCCAGGGAGTGCAACAGTAGGGAAAGTGTTGGATAGCGTAGGGGTAAAAATTACTATTCCCACTCCAGAGAGTGCAACAGTAGGGAAAGTGTTGGATAGCGTAGGGGTAAAAATTACTATTCCAACTCCAGAGAGTGCAACAGTAGGGGAAGTGTTGGATAGCGTAGAAGTTACAAATAGCATACTTATAAATAAATTAATTTTCAAAATAATTAATTAATTATTAAATAACTCTAAACTATTTACCATTACCAATAAATAATTATTAAAAACATAATTACCAATAAAAAAGTTATTAACAATAAATTAATAATAAATACCAATAAATAATAATTAATAAATATTAATTACTAAATAATAAATATTGAACAATAAAATATTTTTAATAACAAAAAACATAAATTATTAAAACTTAATTACCAATTAACTAATATTAAACAATTAAATGCTTTTTATACCAATAATAATAATAATTAAACATTAATTATCAAATAATAAATAATTCTTAATATATTAATTAAATTTAGCAATAAATAATATTTAATACTATTTAATTACCAATTAATAATAAAACAACAATAAATTAATTTTTAGAACAAAAAAATTACCTATTAATAATTAATATCCAATAAATCAATTATCAATACCCAAAAATAAATTTAATAATTACTTAATTAGATTTCAATTACTTCCAAAAGTATTCCCCTATAAACGCACAACACACTCCAATGATAAAATAATACACTTAACATAATGATCAATTAATCAATTAATAAAAATTAATAACTAATTAATAATAATTAATTATCAATTAATAATAATTGATTACCAATTATCAATTAATTAACAATAATATAATTATCAATACCAATTAATTAAAATAAATTATAAGTTAATTACATTTAAATTACATGATGATCAATTAATGAATTAATAAAAATTAATCACCAATTAATAAAAATTAGTTACCAATTATCAATTAATTAACAATAATATAATTATCAATACCAATTAATTAAAATAAATTATAAGTTAATTACATTTAAATTACATGATGATCAATTAATGAATTAATAAAAATTAATCACCAATTAATAAAAATTAGTTACCAATTATTAATTAATTAACAATTATATAATTATCTATAACAATTAATTAAAATAAATTATAACTTAATTACAATTAAATTACTTCCCACCCTATTCCCCTATAAACCCACAACCCGCTACAGAACTTAAACGCAAAAAATAATTAAAATAAATTTATAATTCCTAAAAATTAATAATTAATTTAGTATAATTAAATTACTTCCCACCCTATTCCCCTATAAACCCACAACCCGCTACAGTACAAAAAAAAAAAAATTTAACTTCAATTTTTTTTTATTAACATATAAAAATTGTATACATATATTTTTAAACAAGTAGAACACTTAACAAAAACACATATAACACATACATATTAAAAACATAACAAAATACATAACAATAATACAAATTTCGATATTAGTAACATCGATATTAAAAATTCGATATTACTTACCTTAGGGTCGATATTCTGTCCATCGATATTCTGTCCCTTCGATATTCTGTCCCTCCGATATTTTAACTTCGATATTTTTGTATATCGATATATTATTTTCGATATTTTGTCTGCTCACCCCTCCCCAGGGCATAAAAGTCACTCTTAACGTCAGTGAGTCGTCGCAGTCTAGGGAAATAGATGTACCGGTTCAGGAATAGCAACATTGCCGCCAAAACATCGCGGAGCACACGGCTCAACATGGTCTGTGACATCCCACCAGCAGTCGCCACAGTATGTTGGAAGGTACCGGTGGCAAAGAAGTGTAGGGCTGCCATCACCTTCACCTTGGGGGTCAGCGCTGTAGGATACGGCCGGCCAGGCTGCAAATGTGGGGACAACTGCACCTCCAAATCCTCAATCAGCTGCCTGGTGAAGCGGTACCGTCGGATGCTGTCCCGTTCCACCATCGTTGCCAGGTCTGGGAATGGTCGATGGACAGCAGGAGCCCTGCAGTGCAGATCAATCAATCAATCATGTCACTTATAAAGCGCACTACATACCCGCGAGGGTCTCAAGGCGCTGGGGGAAGAGGGGGGTGGTGCTGCTACTGATCGAAGAGCCAGGTCTTGAGGAGTCTTCTGAAGGCCAGTAGGTCTTGGGTCTGTCGGAGGTTGGTGGGGAGGGTGTTCCAGGTCTTGGCGGCGAGGTGGGAGAAGGATCTGCCGCCGGCGGTCGTTTTCCAGATGCGGGGGACTGTGGCGAGGGCGAGGCTGGTCGAGCAGAGCTGGCGGGTGGGGGTGTAGAAGCTGAGTCGTCTGTTGAGGTAGGCTGGTCCGGAGTTGTGGAGTGCTTTGTGTGCGTGGGTGAGGAGCTTGAAGGTTATCCTCTTGTTGACAGGGAGCCAGTGCAGGTCTCTCAGGTGGGGTGTGATGTGGCTGCGTCGGGGGATGTCGAGGATAAGTCGTGCAGAGGCGTTCTGGATGCGTTGCAGCCGTCTCAGGAGCTTAGCCGTCGTTCCTGCGTAGAGGGCGTTTCCGTAGTCCAGCCTGCTGGTGACGAGGGCCTGGGTGACTGTTTTTCTTGTTTCGGTGGGGATCCACTTGAAGATCCTGCGGAGCATTCGGAGGATGTTGAAGCAGGATGAGGAAACGGCGTTGACCTGCTTAGTCATGGAGAGGGTGGGGTCGAGGATGACCCCTAGGTTGCGTACGTGGTCGGTGGGTGGCGGGGCTGTTCCCAGTGATGTTGGCCACCAAGAGTCGTCCCAGGCTGAAGGGTTGGAACCAAGGATGAGGACCTCCGTCTTGTCCGAGTTCAGCTTCAGGCGGCTGGTCCTCATCCATTCGGCGACGGCCTTCATTCCTTCGTGGAGGTGGGCTTTGGCGGTGTGAGGGTCTTTGGTGAGGGAGAGGATCAGCTGGGTGTCGTCGGCGTAGGAGATGATGTTGAGGTTGTGCTGTCGGGCGACGTGGGCGAGGGGTACCATGTAGATGTTGAACAGCGTTGGGCTGAGGGAGGAGCCTTGGGGTACGCCGCAGATGATCTTGGTGGCCTTGGATCGGAAGGGGGCGAGGCGGACGCTTTGTGTTCTGCCGGAAAGGAAGGATGTGGTCCAGTCCAGGGCCCTCTCTTGGATCCCGGCGTCGTGAAGGCGTGTTCGTAGTGTGTGGTGGCAGACCGTGTCGAAGGCGGCTGATAGGTCCAGGAGGATGAGGGCTGCTGTTTCTCCGTTGTCTAGCAGGGTCCTGATGTCATCGGTGGCGGCGATGAGGGCGGTTTCGGTGCTGTGGTTGCTGCGGAAGCCGGACTGGGAAGGGTCCAGGATGTTGTTCTCCTCAAGGTAGCGGGTCAGTTGTTTGTTGACGATTTTCTCGGTGACCTTCGCGGGGAACGGGAGCAGAGAGATGGGTCGGAAGTTCTTGAGGTCCTTGGGGTCTGCCTTGGGTTTCTTGAGTAAGGCGGTGATCTCGGCATGCTTCCAGCTTTCCGGGAAGGTTGCTGTCTCGAAGGAGATGTTGATTATTTTCCGGAGATGGGGCGCGATGGCTGTACTGGCTTTGTTGAAGATGTGGTGAGGGCACGGGTCTAGCGGTGAACCGGAGTGGATGGTGTTCATGATCTCGCTGGTGTCCTCGTCGTTGATGTTGGTCCAGGAGAGCAGGCGGTTGGTGGTTGTGGGGGCAGTGGTCTCGGTGGTTGCCGGGGCGGTCGTGGTGTTGAAGCTGTCGTGGATGTCGGCGATTTTGCGGTGGAAGGAGGTGGCCAGTGAGTCGCACAGGTCTTGCGACGGCTGGATGTCGTTGGTGTTGGAGCTGGGGTTGGAGAGTTCCTTCACGATGTTGAAGAGCTCTTTGCTGTTGTGTGCGTTGTTGTCTAGGCGGTCTTTGAGTGAGGCCCTTTTGGCGGATCTGATGAGGTGATGGTGATTGCGGGTGGCGCTCTTGTGGGCGGCGTAGCTGTCCGCTGTCCGTTCGTGGAGCCAGATCTTCTCCAGTTTTCGGCATGTTCGTTTGGAGGCCTGGAGGTCTTCGGTGAACCAGGTGGCTTTCTTGCTGGTGTGGCTGTTGGGCGGATTCTTGAGCGGGGCGAGGGTGTTGGCGCAGTCGTCGATCCACTGTCTGAGGTTGCGGGCGGCGGTGTCGGGGTCGGAGGGTTCGGAGGGTGCAGAGGAGAAGTAAGCAAGATTGTCAGTCACCCCACATATGCGGCATTGAACACACTCAAGATCCCAACATACATCATTATGAGGCACAACTACATGAAGTGTGCAGTTCCGGAAGGACATGTATGGTACATACATGGCCAACATCTGTCAACACGGTCCAACAGGTGGCATCAATTAGTCCCAGGTTGGCCCATTGGATATCATGAGGCCGTGTCACAGTTCCCATCTCCTGCTGCCGTGTCACAATCACCCCCACAGTGACATGTGAGGACAGATGTGCCCCAGGCACCACAGCTCAACGACAGGTACATTCCCAGGGGCCCTGTATTGCCACATGGACACTGGCATTACATGGAGTATCATGTATACACCACAGCAAAACAACCATGACCCCCACAGGTAGTGGCCCCACTTGCCACGGCAGGACAGACATGGACGTCTGTGACACACACACGCACAACATCAAAGTCCATGCACACACACCGTGGATGTGGAGACTGTCTCCCATTGTGCACATGAAATCAGAGACATTGTAAACACGACATGCACAAAGACTGTGGAGGACCATCACTATTGTGCCACTGGGACACCCTGGCTCAAACATACCGTCCCACATGGGACTCACGGGGTATGTGACATGACATACACATACACCACCGTGAAATGTGACCATGGCACATGCACAGATCTGAACAGTTGCACATCACAGTGGTCATGTACACGTAACACCCAGGATCCTGTCCCCATGAACACGTGCACAGCCTGGGGGTGGCTGCCCACAGGTGACACCCACAGGACAACATGTACACCAACATACACACAATAGGAAATGCAGCCTTACATGCCTTATGATAAAGTTTGGACAGGCTGTCGTGATGTAGGTGTGCCCCTCACTCCCTGGGAGCTATCTGTGGCTGGCATATGTCCATCTGAGACAGGCATGCTGACATATGCCAGTCACATGTACAGTGATGCGTTGTACTGCAATGGACCGATCGGTGCCTCCGGCCGGCCCATTGCATTCAATGTGTGCGGGTACACGTTGTACCCCTGTACACGTTGTACCGCAATGGACCGATCGGTGCGCACCCATTGACAATGGGCTTGCCTGGCAACGGACGCGTTTTCGAATTTCGAACGAGTCGGTTGCTGGAAAATCAGTTGGTCAACCACAACAATGTTGCAAAATCATGTATGTCATGAAGTTGAAGATTTGAAGGATGCTGTGGGCGTGTTTTGGTGCTGGTATTCCATGGATTGGCCAGATTCAGAAGATGCAAACGACTTGGACCTATCACTTTGGACACAAGGGACAGTATCTGCCTCTCCAGCACATATATATTGCTGGCTGTTCCCCTGAGAGCTCACTTGCCTGCACTACATGCTCCAGGACGACATCTGCCACTGCACTGCTGCTGTCTCTGCCCCTCTGGACCCTGCAATGGCACGTACTGTGGAGAGAGCCCCAGCCTTCAGACTTGAAGAGAACCAGGCCCTGCTGGACAGCCTACTTCCACAGTACAGCAAGCTGTATGGGACACCAGGGGAGCAGGTGAGTGTTCTGTGCACTGCCTTTCTGAATGTGCATTTTGTCTGACTAGCAAGGCTGAAAGTCTGCACGCCACTGGCTAGCAGGCTCACTGAGTAGTGTGTAGTGACATGCACTGGACAGGTATGGTGCAGTGACAGTGCATTTGAACAAGGTTTTACTTCCCATGCAATGATACCATGTAGTGACGTCTGGCAAACTGTCCATGGGCAGCTTTGCACTGCCTGTGTACCTCATGTGCCCCTGTGATTGAGACATGTATATACAACTGTGTCATGCACGGATATGTTGCATGTGTAGTAATGGCCTTTTTACTTTGTCATCCTGACAGGTTAATGCCCATCGGAAGCAGGAGATCTGGAAGGACATCGTCCGGGCCGTCCGGTCCGTGGGGGTCTACAAGCGCCGGATCCGCAACTGCCAGAAGAGGTGGCAGGACCTTCGGGGCTGGACCCGGAGGATTGCACGGGTCCAGCTGAAGCTGTCACCTCCTCGCAGGAGGGGCAGAACACGGACCCTGACCCCCACATGCTCCAGATCCTGGCGGTGGTGTTTCCAGACCTGGATGGGCAGCTGAAGGCCAGACAGCAGCAAGGAGGGGGTGAGTCAAAGACTGCACTGTGAACTCTGTGTTACATGCTTTGTGCCCTCCTCTGGCCTGGTTCAACTGCCACAGTGCAGCAGTCATGTTGTCCAGGAGCCATGTCCCTCTATTGTGCACTGCCCACTGCTCATCTGATACCCAGGTGTGGCCCTTACATTCAGGGAATTGTGTCACTTGGGACTGTGTCCTTGCAGTTTGCTTCACTAAAGGTGGGGGACAGCATCTGTTTCCCTAACTCTGTTGTGGGCATCATGGGTGGGTCCATTGTTCACACAACGCCTGTGTTTGGACATGTGATCTGCGTGTTGCTTTGATATGCGGTCCACTTGCTGAGCTGAGCCACCACATGTGCCTGGGGTATGTGGCACACGCCCATGCAGCGGGTGGGAACAATGTTTGGGCCCCAGGAGTGTGCAGATTACGTGTGTCACACATACATAGCCAGCTATCCACTGTCCAGGGCACATCCCTCATTCATGTGGAGCAGGACAGTCATGCCTACTCCAGGCCATGCAATGCACTCTGTACTCCCACTCCCGTGTATCAGCTGACACATTGTGCACAGTGATTTGACCCCTCAGGTGTCTGCCTCTGTGTCAGTGTGCTGTGGATTAGTTGCCAGGACTGCTGGGGTGTTTCTTGGTAGGGGCTCAGCATGCCCCTGGAGATGTGACCATAGGAGACGATACTTGTGTGTCACATAGGTGTTTGATCAGCTGCCCGTGCAGACTGGGGTATGCAAATGTGAAGTTCAGGCAGCTGTTCCCCATTCACAGCAAATTGTGAGGGGCTCAGGTTCAGAGGGTAGTGTCACAGGTCTCCCATATGTCCAATAGGTATGACCTGGACAGATGAGGGTTAAGATGATGTGTTGTGTGGGGGATGTACATGTGCACTTGTGCAGCTCCAGGACTTGCACTCCCCATGACCTACTATTGTGACACAGTGCATAGTGTTGTTGTCTGGCTGCCAAGTCATACATCACTGAGACAGTGATGTATGACTTAGCAGTCATGCCTCTGCCATGGCATGTGTCAACTTATTGGTGGTCCTGCAGGGGAGTGACATGTGCTACATGCACACCATTGTGGCGATGGCTATCAGGACATGGGTGCATCATGGTGTCTGTCGCTGGTATGCATCACATGCATTTCCTATTTAACTCTGGGCATCCCTTTCATCCGGAAACCTGTACTGACTCAGTGGCAAGAGCTGTGATGTGTGCATGTCCACATGCCACACCGTGTCCTCTGCACTGTCCAACTACCTTGTACTTGGTGCATGTGTCCACACTGGAGTGTTGCAATCCAACAGACACCAGACAGATGGGTGCAAGGCCATGTGGGATGTGAGTGCCATGCTTGGCATCAGACTGACAATTGGCTTCTCCTGTTCAGTTAGGGCACTTTTAGCAATGTACAACTAATGATGCCAGGGCTTGCTCTGTAATGTGCTGTGCTCACAGTGGTGTGTGCGTTTGGTGCAGGTGACTGATGTCTGTCTGTTTCCCCATTGTTTGCAGATACATCCACGGCCACGGAAGGGGACAGCTCCACGGACCAGGAGGAGCCAGAGAGCCAGACTGGGTCAGCAGCCGAGGAGTGGTCGGAGGGACCCAGTGGCACGGAGGGCGAGGGGAGCCACACCGAGGAGTCCTCAGCACCATCCACCTCAGCTGAGGACCAGAGCAACTCGGAGGATGACTCCCTTGTGGAGGCGGGTGTCAGCAGCCACCACACCCCAGCTAGTGTTGCTGTCCCCGCCACCACCAGCACCACCACCGCCCTCCCATCGGCTCCCATTCCCCAGGTCCGTGGAGGCTCCCATGTTCGGGAGCGTGTCTCCTTTGGGCCAGGCACCGCACCCCTGCCCCTGTGTCCCCTGCTGCCCTGAGTGAGGAGTCTGTGTACCTCCTTCGCCAGCTCCATGTAGGGCAGACAGCCATGCTGAGTGTCCTCCATGCGCACACCGCACTGTTGACTCAGCTGGTGTCGTTCATGGAGGGCATCTCATCGGGCATGTCTGACCTACAGAGGGGCAATAGGTCCATGGACTCCTCCCTGACGGCAGCAGTGTCCCTCCTCAGACAGTCCCTCACCCCTCCTGCCTCTGCTCCATCCACACTCCCCAGCACCTTACCCGTCCCAAGCACACACACACCGGCACAGGCACACACCAGCACACACACGTCCAGCACACAGACACACACGCCACAAACAAAACGCACACGCACGCACAGTCAGGGGACTGAAACCAGACTCACAGGGGATGGGGCCCTGGTACACACACACGCATCCACGGGCACTGCGCAGTCCTCAATTGCCTCTCCCTCCAAAGCACCCTCCCTTGCCTCACCTGCAACCCCAAAGACCCAGCGCCTCTTCCTCAGTGACCTCGGCCTCTTCCCCTCCGATCCAGCTGCTCCAGCATCCAGGGTGAAGAGGAAGCCCCCCCACACAGAGCAGAGTGCCCCTCGCCCCCGGACACCCTCCCCCAGGCGCAGACAGACTGAGGCCCCCACCCGCAAGTCCCCCCGGAGTGTTAAGAGCAAGACCCCGCCGCCGCCCTGCAGCTCAAGCACCAGGTCTCCTTCCTCCATCCCTCAGGCCCCCACTCCACAGGTGCCCCCACCACACCCTTCCCCAGGTTCCCCCACCCACAGATATACCATCCCCAAGAGGCTCCGGCCTTCTCCCCCTGCCACTTGCTCTCCCGGCACCACACCCCCTGCTGCGCTTGTCTGTGCCACTGATGTGGTGAGGGTGTCCTCCCCCTCTGTCCAGCCCACCTTGCCTGTTCCCCATTCTCCTCCCCTGGTGGTAGGCACTGGAGTGGAGTCCACTACCACCCTGTCTGACTTGGACACTGCAGTGGCGGACCTGTCCACTCCATCTGCAGGGTCCACTGCAGTCGTGCCGGCACCCACAACATCTGAGCCATGCCCCCCAGTTGTGCCGGCACACACCATGTCAGACACCTCCACTGCAGTTGTCAGTGGCTCTCCAGCACCCACCACCCCTTCCCTGCTTCCTCCTGGTGAGCCCTGATCCTGTCCCTGCGGTGCCTGGCCTACCCCCCGGTTGCCCCTCCTAGTGGATTGTCCCTGGTTTTGTGCAGGCATGTGTAGGGTGGCATCTGCCACTGTCACCCACTTGTGACTTTGTTGATGGACTGGCCATTGGCCTTTGTTTATGTTCTACCGGACTTCTACTTTTAATGCCACATATGCTGAATAAAGCAACTTTCTGTTCTCTAGTGCTTTTGCTTCTGATGTACATGATGTTGATGATGCTAACCATGCCCTTGCTGCAGTGATGGTGATATTTGGTCTCATGATAATGAAGTGTTACTGTGCAGGAACCCATGTGGTCCAGGGGGAATGTGTCCTATCCTGTGGTGTATCCATGTCATCCATAGCAGCATCTGAGGGTGTCATGTGTTCAGTATTTGGCAATGGGATTTCCTACTTATATTGGCTATTTCACATCTGTGGCTTCCACCCCTGCACATCTGTTGTGCCTGCCATTGTTCAATTCGTCTACTTCCCTGACCGTGTGGCCATCTCCAGTGGACATGCAGGTTTGGGCATCAATGGGGAAGGACTCATCTGTGTTGTCAGTGCAACATTGCTATACAAGTGTGTTGGATCTGTGCTGATGATTCCGTTGGCACTTCCATGACCAGGCTGATGTGACGGGAGCCCTAATTTGGTGCTAATTGTGGGACCAAGTGCTCAGCTGACATGATGGGGCCCTACTGAGGCAACATATGGCACAGCTTTCCTCACACAGGAGTGGAGTCCCCTCATGGCAGTGTGTACTCCTGTGACATTGCCTGCGCCCAAGGTGTGTGTTGTATGTGCATGTCTGTGTGTTCACTTCCGTTTAGCTGTGCATGCTGTGATCCCTAGTGTTGTACCTGTTTGTGATGCTAGCTGAGTTGAGCTATGTTCCCCAAAGTCTTCTCCCTGGGTTCTCTGTGATGTGGGTGCATGGCACATTACTGGTCATCAGGGTGTCACCCATAGGTGTGTTTGCTGTCAGGGCTGAGTTTGTGTGCAGACGCAGATGGGTCACAGTCAGGTTTCCCCTTGGCACTTGTTGTTTGCCCCTGTCATGTGATTTCCAGTTTGTGTTATCTTTCAGTGATTGTGACACGTTGTGTGTGTGACTGCTGGCACTCCTCAGGGTCCGGGCTGCAATGTTGGTTGTTGTCTATGTGTGTTCTTTGTGGGTGACCTTGGCTTCTTCATTGGTGTGTGACTGTGGCTGGGATCCCATTGGTTGGTGTGGTATTGCCGTCATGTCCATGTACAGCGTAGTGTGCAGTGTGTCAGACATTCAGGAGTCTTGTTGAGTGTCCATGTGTGATGTGTTTCTGCACCTTGGTTCCCACCCACCACCCTGGAATAGTCATGGGTGCATGTGCAATGTCACCAGTGCATGTGTGCTTCACTGCTGCACATTGTTGGAGGTCGAGGGGTGTGGTGTTGAGTGTGTGCAGATGAGAGTTGTTGCCCGGCTAGGCCCCTGCCTCCATGTTGGCCTTGGCTTACTGGCCATGCTGTTTGATTTGTGCTTGTGTAGGTGTGATGGTAGTTAGTTGCTCAGTACACATGACTGTGGTTCACAGTGTGAACCACATTTAGCTTTGTCATCACAGTGGGATTGTAATGCAGCCCAGGGTCACCACATTGTGGGGGCCCTGGGGGTGGTGCTGTGGTGTGTCTGTGTCTTGCTGTGTCAGTTGCTGTCCCTACGTGCCTGTGTGACATGTGTGATTTGTGCTCCCTCTCATCTGACAATGCCTGCTTGCCCACATAGGGGATTTGGATCCATGAGTTACCTTTGTGTGGTACTGTATGCACATCTGTATGATTGGTATTCAGGTCTCCTCATGTGTTGTGTGGTTGCCTGGGGACACTGGCACCCCCCTCACCTGTTGTGTATGATGTGCAGTGTGGGTCTGCCTGTTTGTGTTTGTGCATCTGCACCACTGCATTGGCATATCTTGGGTGTGCCATTGGCTGTATGTAGTTTGGTGGGTTTCCCCTGCTGTCCCTGGGACTCCTAGGTCATCGGTCAGCACAATGATCATGGTTTGTGTGTCCCATTGCTGCCATGGTATGGTATCTGTTCACCTCACATCTACAGTCTCCACAGGGTATCTGCATGTGTGTGCCCATTGGTGCAAATATGTGGGTCTGCATTCTGATGGTCACTTCTGTCATTGTGTCATTGATCATTGTTGACGGTGTCAGCCCCCATGGGTGTTGTTTGTCTGCACATGGCCAAAGGTATGTCTTATTTGCACTGCAGTATTTGGCTCCCCCAATTTATGTTGCAATGGGACACATACACTACTTTGCCACTGATGTGTTTGTGACCAGGAATCATCCATGCAGTTTGGCAGTTGCACCTCTTTCTTTGTCAACACTTACCTTTGGACCCCATTGCCACAATGTTCGAAATGTGCTTCAGCTATGGACCCCACACTTACATTTTGGTCACTGTGATGATGGGGGTTTGGAACCCATTGCCACAATGTTCAAAGTGTGCTTCAGCTATGGACCCCACACTTACATTTTGGTCATTGTGATGATGGGGGTTTGGACCCCATTGCCACAATGTTCAAAGTGTGCTTCAGCTATGGACCCCACACTTACATTTTGGTCACTGTGATGATGGGGGTTTGGACCCCATTGCCACAATGTTCAAAGTGTGCTTCAGCTATGGACCCCACACTTACATTTTGGTCACTGTGATGATGGGGGTTTGGACCCCATTGCCACAATGTTCAAAGTGTGCCTCAGCTATGGACCCCACACTTACATTTTGGTCACTGTGATGATGGGGGTTTGGAACCCATTGCCACAATGTTCAAAGTGTGCTTCAGCTATGGACCCCACACTTACATTTTGGTCACTGTGATGATGGGGGTTTGGACCCCATTGCCACAATGTTCAAAGTGTGCTTCAGCTATGGACCCCACACTTACATTTTGGTCAGTGTGATGATGGGGGTTTGGAACCCATTGCCACAATGTTCAAAGTGTGCCTCAGCTATGGACCCCACACTTACATTTTGGTCACTGTGATGATGGGGGTTTGGACCCCATTGCCACAATGTTCAAAATGTGCCTCAGCTATGGACCCCACACTTACATTTTGGTCACTGTGATGATGGGGGTTTGGACCCCATTGCCACATTGTTCAAAGTGTGCTTCAGCTATGGACCCCACACTTACATTTTGGTCACTGTGATGATGGGGGTTTGGACCCCATTGCCACAATGGTCATGGCCTGCTTGCATTGTGGGTGCCACACACATATATGTGTGGCACATGTGCTAGGGGGTCACATTGTATGTTCAAAGTCATGTTCGGTGTTGTAGGCATTTGACACAGTCTACACACGCTTGTCATGGTGTTGGGGGGATGTCTTCTTCTTGCATTCCCTAGGTTGTGGTGTGCTGGTTGTGTCATGCATTGTCCATCCTATGAGTGGGGGTGGTAGTAGTGGTAGGCATCCAGCCCCCCCTGGGTAAGGGTGGTAGTAGTGGTAGGCATCCTGCCCCCCCTGGGTAAGGGTGGTAGTAGTGGTAGGCATCCAGCCCCCCTGGCTAAGGGTGGTAGTAGTGGTAGGCATCCTGCCCCCCCTGGGTAAGGGTGGTAGTAGTGGTAGGCATCCTGCCCACCTTGGGTGAGGGTGGTGGTAGGCATCCTGCCCCCCTGGGTAAGGGTGGTAGTAGTGGTAGGCATCCAGCCCCCCTGGCTAAGGGTGGTAGTAGTGGTAGGCATCCTGCCCCCCTGGCTAAGGGTGGTAGTAGTGGTAGGCATCCTGCCCCCCTGGGTAAGGGGGTAGTAGTGGTAGGCATCCAGCCCCCTGGCTAAGGGTGGTAGTAGTGGTAGGCATCCTGCCCCCCGGGTAAGGGTGGTAGTAGTGGTAGGCATCCTGCCCACCCTGGGTGAGGGTGGTGGTAGGCATCCTGCTCCCCTGGGTAAGGGTGGTAGTAGTGGTAGGCATCCAGCCCCCCTGGCTAAGGGTGGTAGTAGTGGTAGGCATCCTGCCCCCCTGGGTAAGGGTGGTAGTAGTGGTAGGCATCCTGCCCACCCTGGGTGAGGGTGATGGTAGGCATCCTGCCCCCCTGGGTAAGGGTGGTAGTAGTGGTAGGCATCCAGCCCCCCCTGGCTAAGGGTGGTAGTAGTGGTAGGCATCCTGCCCCCCCTGGGTAAGGGTGGTAGTAGTGGTAGGCATCCTGCCCACCCTGGGTGAGGGTGGTGGTAGGCATCCTGCCCCCCCCTGGGTAAGGGTGGTAGTAGTGGTAGGCATCCAGCCCCCCCTGGCTAAGGGTGGTAGTAGTGGTAGGCATCCTGCCCCCCCTGGGTAAGGGTGGTAGTAGTGGTAGGCATCCAGCCCCCCTGGCTAAGGGTGGGAGTAGTGGTAGGCATCCTGCCCCCCTGGGTAAGGGTGGTAGTAGTGGTAGGCATCCAGCCCCCTGGCTAAGGGTGGTAGTAGTGGTAGGCATCCTGCCCCCCTGGGTAAGGGTGGTAGTAGTGGTAGGCATCCTGCCCCCCTGGCTAAGGGTGGTAGTAGTGGTAGGCATCCTGCCCCCCTGGGTAAGGGTGGTAGTAGTGGTAGGCATCCAGCCCCCCTGGCTAAGGGTGGTAGTAGTGGTAGGCATCCTGCCCCCTGGGTAAGGGTGGTAGTAGTGGTAGGCATCCAGCCCCCCTGGCTAAGGGTGGTAGTAGTGGTAGGCATCCTGCCCCCCTGGGTAAGGGTGGTAGTAGCGGTAGGCATCCTGCCCACCCTGGGTGAGGGTGGTGGTAGGCATCCTGCCCCCCTGGGTAAGGGTGGTAGTAGTGGTAGGCATCCAGCCCCCCTGGCTAAGGGTGGTAGTAGTGGTAGGCATCCTGCCCCCTGGGTAAGGGTGGTAGTAGTGGTAGGCATCCAGCCCCCCTGGCTAAGGGTGGTAGTAGTGGTAGGCATCCTGCCCCCCTGGGTAAGGGTGGTAGTAGTGGTAGGCATCCAGCCCCCCTGGCTAAGGGTGGTAGTAGTGGTAGGCATCCTGCCCCCTGGGTAAGGGTGGTAGTAGTGGTAGGCATCCTGCCCCCCTGGCTAAGGGTGGTAGTAGTGGTAGGCATCCTGCCCCCCTGGGTAAGGGTGGTAGTAGTGGTAGGCATCCAGCCCCCCTGGCTAAGGGTGGTAGTAGTGGTAGGCATCCTGCCCCCCTGGGTAAGGGTGGTAGTAGTGGTAGGCATCCAGCCCCCCCTGGCTAAGGGTGGTAGTAGTGGTAGGCATCCTGCCCCCCCTGGGTAAGGGTGGTAGTAGTGGTAGGCATCCTGCCCACCCTGGGTGAGGGTGGTGGTAGGCATCCTGCCCCCCCTGGGTAAGGGTGGTAGTAGTGGTAGGCATCCAGCCCCCCCTGGCTAAGGGTGGTAGTAGTGGTAGGCATCCTGCCCCCCCTGGGTAAGGGTGGTGGTCGGCATCCAGCCCCCCCTGGGTGAGGGTGGTAGTAGTGGTAGGCATCCGGCCCCCCCTGGGTAGGGGTGGTGGTGCGCATTCAGGCCCCTGTGTGCATATGTGGCATTGGTGATGGGCATCCCGCCCCTATGGTGCTGCTGTTGCTGGTGTAAGTATATTCTGCATCCCTCTGTGTGTGTGTGTGATGTGTCGTGTACGTGTTGTATGTGTTTTGTGGTTGGTGTCTGACTTACCTTCTGCGCCGTACGCGTCCGTGCCTGTTCCGGTAGTAAATGTAGAATATCGGTATGATCGGGACGAAGGGATTCATGGTTGGTTCGTGTCGTTCGTCCTTCTCGTTGCTTCGCGTCGTCCTCGTCGCTTCGCCTCGTCCTCGTCGCTTCGCGTCGTCCTCGTTGCTGCCGTGTTCGTCTCGGAGCCGTGGATCGTGTTGTGGCGCGAATCGGAGCTTATGTGCGCCTCTCCCGGATGCTTTGACGTGCCGTGCGTAGCGACGGGTTCGGCGCGTACGGAAAGCGCATCGTACTCGTTCGGCCGGACGGAGCTGCATTTTCCCTTCCGTGCGACTCGATTCAGCATTTCCGGATTCGCCTCGGTCGGGGAACAGGACCTGGTTTGGGTGAGTACGGCTCGGCCGGATTCTTTGCTGTTGTGCGCATCGTACTTACTCGTTCGGTGTGCTGTACGGATCGGTCGGGAAACAGGCTTTCGCATGGCTTTTTTCCCGACCGAATGGTGTTGGGTGCGCCTCCGACCTAGATCGGAATCGGCCCCTTTGTGTGAAAGGGGCATGACATGGGTGTTGCTGTGGGTGTTCCCCCACAACACCCACGTATTCTACTGCATTTCCAGATTTACGAGAATTCGTAAACCTGGAAATGCGTCAGGATGTTACGCCACCCCAGGGGTGGCGTAGCGAGGCGCAACGAGGAGAAATGTAAACATTTCTCCTTGTTTTTTACTCTTACATAGGAAGAGGAAAACACCTCTTTTTTTGTTATTGTTTTTGTGCATGAAGGTACCTCTTCCTGCACAGAAACAATCTCCCCGCAATGCAAGAACCCTTGCCCCATGGTGCAAGGTTGCCTGCGTGGCGCATGGCAGCCGATTGTGCACCAGCGCAGGGGAATGCACAGGAATGCGTCATATTGTTGTAAATATGACGCATCCCTGTGGTTTGAAAGCGCCGCAGCGTGGCGCAGCAAAAAGGGATTGCGGCACCGCGCTGCCGCACTTTCTTGTAAATAAGGCCCATAGTCGTAAAGTGATTGGAGAAACGTGTTAGAACTACAACCTATATCAAACATAAATTGTACTGTAAGTAAAATAAATGTGTGAAAAAATTAAACAAATGTGTCGTTTCAAACTCCAAAGGTAAAGAATGTGCCATCCTCACATATATGCAATTGTTACAAAAAGTGAAGATTTCGAGTCACCATTATATGCTTACCGCCATCGGTCAACCGAAAAAACAGTCCACAAATTACAATTACTTCACAGTGCATTCAAACATGCATAGCATGCATGTCTTCATTTCAAATTAATTTATCACTTCTAAAAATATTTGACTAGTTAAAACTAACCTATGTCAACCAATTAATATTTTAAATGCCCTCGCATGCTGAGCATTGTGTAATGGAGGTTCTCACGTCCAGCGAGGTGCCGCGTGTAGCTTCTGTATTTCTGAAAACAGTCAAGTGGTGGATGCTTGGTGTGATTAGTAAAGATCCAAACCAATTCTAATAAGCAGAAATGATGCTAAAACAAACATGCAACAATTAGAGTTAATTGAATTAACCGTAACATTCAAAAATGACAAAATGATAACTAAAATTTCAGCATAATGAAAACAACAATGGTGGCCATCTTTAAACATTTGCGATACCATTATGATCATTACATCATGGCTCAAAACATTTGACATAATAGCCACCAATAAGTTTGCTCATGTAGAAAAGTGATGCCAATTAACATAGTGAAAGTATTGAATAACGAATTAGTGAAAACAATACAAAGGCACAGAAAAATATTATCTGTAAAAACAAATTATCTCTCATCCAAAAAGCAGGACATTTCCACGCGATCATTCAGTCCTTTAGGGTATAAAGTGTCCAACTTTTAATCCAATATAATTCATGTTGTAACAGTTTCTTGGGTAAATCACATTCTGGATTGCATGTTATGTGATCAATTACTTGGAATTTCAGTTGAGAAGTTTTGTGATTGAGCTTATTAAATTGTACCACTATTACTTACTTGTCAGAGTGATTACGAATATTGCTTTTGTGTTCAGTAATGCGTAACTTGATTTTCCTCCTAGTCTTGCCTACGTATGCCGATCCAGATAGGCACTTCAGAATGTAAATGCAATTATTGGTGCATTTACCAATCATTTTTGTATTACAACTGAACGGTAGTTCCTTTTAGAGAATGGTAATGTGTTGCGCCAGAGATAAAATTGTTACAGTGCACACAACTGCAACAAGGAAACATTCCAGATGATTTTGGAGGTACTCCAATATTTGTTGGCTGGGTGAGAGGTTCTTTCAAACTTCATGATCGTTTATAAGCAAACAATGGTAGATCATGAAATAGTTTACCAAAATCAGGTTCTACCCAAAGTACATACTATCTGTTCTTGATTATTCGTTTAATTGTTGTACTCTTGGTAGAAAAAGTGCATACAAATGCCATGCTGACATGTGAAGGTTTACTTTGCCTGTTATGTTATGTTATGTTAGGTGATTTGTAAAGCGCATGGCTGTCCCAGCAAAGGGACGTCCCAGCACTAAGATGCAGAGGAAGGAAGTATCTGCGGCTACTGCTACTGAAACAACCAGGTCTTTACTGCCTTTCTGAAGGCCAAGTGGTTGGGGATGTTCCTGATGGAAAGGGGCATTGAGTTCCACAGAGTAGGTGCTCGTACCTTAAATGAGCGGCCACCGGTCCTCGTTCTTCAGAAGCACGGCACCCGCATCAGGTAGTGGTCTGCAGAACGCAGAGCACGGGTGGGGATGTAGGGAAGACATAGATCACTGAGAATTGTAGGGTCGGCACCCGCCAGTATTTCGTGCGTGACACAGAGCGCTTTGAACCGGATTCTTTGCTCAATCGGCAGCCAATGGAGTCAGTGCAACGCACCAGAAACAGAGCTGTGCTTCGGTATAGCGAGTCAAGTCTGGGCTGCCGCATTCATGGTGCGCTGGAGCCTATTGGTCACAGATTTATTAGTGCCCAACAGAAGACTGTTACAATAGTTCAGCCTGGCCAAAATCGTGGCTTGAACTACCAGCTGGCGCGTATGGGGGGTCAAACAGGCCCAAAACAGGTTTAAGACCGCGCAGAATGCCGAAACAAGTTCCTGCCACAGACTTGGCGTGCTCCTCAAAAGATAGAGCGCTATCCATCCGAATGCCGAGGTTCTTTACAGTAATTTTAGGCACAGGAGTACCCAACTCCTGCTGCCTCTGAAGTAGATAATCTCTAGTGAGACTATCCACTTTTTCTAGTGATTTTTGTAAACTTTGCAGTGTATATCCTCATTGAATAAATCTCTGAGTGTTCTTGTATAGCAATTTGCAAATCTTAAGAGTCAGATATTACACGTTTTATTCAAGTGAACAATGAAAATGGTAGATGTTGTTTAAGAGATTTGGGATGAAAACTGATGAAATGATAAAAGTTATTTCTGTCTGTCGGTTTTCTAAATATGTTAGCAGAAATCCTGTTTTTTATCAAACATACTAATACATCCAGATATGAGCTCTCATTCTGGTTAAAATTGTGGCTAAAGGATATGATCATTCTTAGAGTTCAAAGCGTCAATATTTATTTCCAAATTGTTTCTTGTCCCCTGCCAAATCAAAACAATGTCATCAATGTATTGGACATACAGTAATAGACCTTTTTGCCAACTTTCTTCTCTGTGAATTTATTTGTTCTCAAATTGAGCCATAAATGCAGTGGTTTAACTAGGTGCCCCGAAAAACCTATTGAGGTACCGCTGATTTGGAGATAATAATCATCTTGCCATCTGAAGTAACTGTGCTTATAAGGCAAAATGAAGAATCTGTAAGAGAAATACTTTGATAGCTCGCATTTCATCAGTATTTAGTAGTAACCATCCAACTGCTTCTAAACCCAGTGTGTGTGTGGAATTGATGTGTACAAAGAATTAACATCTATTGTACAAAGGTGTAATTCTGTATTCACATGTAATTGAATGGGTTTTAACTTGTGTATATATATGTATATGTATATATGTATATATATATATATATATATATATATATATATATATATAAATGTATATATAAATGTATATATATATATATATATATATATATATATATATTCACTGAAAAAACCATAGGTTTCAGGGACGTTATAGTTAGCTGGACATTTCACTCGTACAAAACCATAGAAATTCCACCGTTATAGTTAGTTCAGTTAACTATAACTCGCGCCCCCGCAATGCACTGCTCATGACGTCACATATTACATCATTCATGGCATGGTCAGTGACATCACTGATGACATCACTGATGACATCTCAAATGACATCACTGATGACATCATCCAGTGACTGTGTTTCTGTAAAGTTTAAATATGTTTTATATATATATGGCAAGGTGTATTGAAGAATGAGTGGGTGTATAAGTGTGTGGATGGAGGATTTAGGAGGTATGTAACTGATTGTATAAGTGACTCATTAAACGTGTCTTACTGAATGCATGGGTTAGTGACTAAACTGTGTGAATGTCTATATCAGTCTGTCTGTTGTTGTGTAAGCTGCTACATGGTTTGGTCAGTAGCTACATGAGTGTCTATATGGGTTATTGATTGTTTGCTTGAGTATTTGTATGGGGGACTGAGTGTGTGTGTGGGTGGGTTGGAGGTGTGTGACTCTGCATAGATGTGTGAGTGGTTGATTCACTGGGTGTATGGGTTCAAGAGTGCATGTGGAAACAGCTGTATGGGTGGGTGTGTGTGTATGGGTGTGTTGGTGAGTGAATGGATGTCTCAGTGGTACATATGTGAGTAACTACATATGTAAAAGGCAGTATATGTGAGTGATGGTATATATAAATAACCATATGTGAGACTGAGTGATTGTGAGAGTGGCATGTATGGATGAGTCTGTACTTGTTTCAGTGATTACATAAGAGAGTAACTATGTGTTACTCTCTGTATGAATTAGTGAGGTGGTGTGTGTATAACTGTTTAGGTGAGTAAATGGGAGTGTGATTTATTCTTTGCATGACTGACTAGGTGTGTGAGTAACTCCATGGATGAGTGGCGGTGTGTGAGTGTCTGAATAGGTGTATCAGTGCATATGATAGTGTTGTATTGATAAGTGACTGCATGTATAAGTGATTGTATAGGTGAATGAGTGGATGTGTGTACAGACATAGGAATCAGTGAGTGAGTATGTAGTAACTGGTATTGGTGTGTGGATGCTTTCGAAAATGGTAGTGTGTATTTTACAGTGGGTGTATTAAAGGTTATATTAGGGTGTGATGAGGTGCATCAGATTATCATGTGGATGATGTCATCAGTGATGTCATTTGAGATGTCATCAGTGATGTCATCAGTGATGTCATCAGTGATGTCACTGACTATGCCATGAATGATGTAATATGTGACGTCATGAGCAGTGCATTGCGGGTGCGCGAGTTATAGTTAACTGAACTAACTATAACGGTGGAATTTTTATGGTTTTGTACGAGTGAAATGTCCAGCTAACTATAACGTCCCTGAAACCTATGGTTTTTTCAGTGAATTTCTAAGGTTTTTTAAATGCTAATTTCTAACTATAACGTCTGTAAAACCTATGGTTGTTTCAGTGAATTTCAAAGGTTTTTTAAATGCTAATTTCTAACTATAACGTCTGTAAAACCTATGGTTTTTTCAGTGAATTTGAATTTTGTTTTTTAAATATTAAACTACTATTCTGCTATTTGTCATTAGTACTGTTTTTTCTGACTTTTCCACTACAGATAAGAAAATAAACTGTAAAACTGTTGTGTAATGTAATATATTTCACAAATTACACTGTTACTTACCAAATAATACAACATAATATAACATTTTCAAAACATATTTTTCTCCCTTTTTCTGCTGTAATCAGATTCTACTTAACTTCACTATTCACAGTGATGTCAGTGTAGTATCATCATTAACAGCTGGGGAAAAAAACAATCAACTAGATTGTTAAAAAAATCCAAATGACTAACTCTTACAACCACAATAACAAATCAACACAAATAACACATCCAATACTATTTCCAATTTTTAAATCTTACCTTTACTGTGCAGTTTCTGTTGACATTTTTCCTCAAGGCCAAATAATGTTTGGAAATTTTTTGGGGAAATCATCCAGTATCAATTCCTTAACCCCTTCCATGCTCATGACGAGCTCAGCTCGTCATGCTGCGCAGTGCTCGTGTGCGCATGACGAGCTGAGCTCGTCATGAACCCGTCCGCTTAATGCAATGCCTCGCACAGGGCGAAAATCGGCCGCGCATGGAAGGGGTTAAAGCATCTTCCCATTTTCCCTCTAGGCCGAATAATGTATCTAAACTTTTTGTTTCAAAAATATCAAGTATGAGTTGGATAATTCATAAGGCAATCTCGGTTTAATTTCCAAGTGTGTATCGTTGCAGTGACTCCAACCATTTTTGCATTTCAAATATACAGTATAATGTCCACATGTGGTAGTAGCTCCAGCATGGAAAACAATAGCCAGTGTTGTGAAAGTTCTTCCAGAAATAGATACTTGACTAGCAACAACATTTTTAATTTTCGTTTCCACTTTTCTTCCATTTGGTCTTCAGCGTTGTAGCATTAAAATTACATATTTTCCATATCTTTCTAGGCATAATGTAGATAACATTTCTGATTGACAACAAGAACATTTCATATCATGATTTGCTTCTTTTACTAATTTCGGAAAAGGTACAGATTTTCAGTCAGGTATTGTTAAATATAGAAATCGTTCTCTGTCAACTATAGTACTAGAAGTTAATGAACACTGTTCACATTTGTGATCCCATTTGTAACTGAGTCCAAATAAACTCTCAATCTGGATTCCTTCATCTTCTAATACTCCAAGCATAACCATCAGAAACTCTTGTGCATCTTGTTGTATATTAGGACTGAACGTTAAAGATCCAGTACATGTATCCAAGAGTTGTCGAATACCAGAAGCAGTATGGATCTTACTTCTGTCAGTTCTCAATTGTTCAAATAAAGTATAAAGTGCAGAACATAATCTTTTTTCCTGACTTTCCATAATTTCACCATAAAGATCTTCTAGATAAAATATAACGTTTAGAATAACATTACCATAGCACTTGACACCAGAAGCATTTTCTAATTGGTATCCCACAACATCATCACTTGTTTGTATTTTCTGTTTCTTTGCATCTTTGCATGATTCATCAACATGTTTGCGTTTTGAACACACAGCACGTTTTTCATAAATAGGATATTCACCTAAAGTTGGTGCATAAAGTCTTCTTAAACGATTATATTCTCTTACACAATTTACATCAGCACTAACCTTGTTTTCATCGAAATCAATTAAATACAAACCAGACAATGTTCTAACTCGAGATAATGCAATGTATGCCATTCCCTCTTTAAACACAGTTCTTCCAACATTTACTAAAGCATTATCTACACTTAAACCTTGAGATTTATGAATGGTTATTGCATATGCTAAACAGAAAGGAAACTGTTTTCTACGAACATACAAGTCTTTTACCAGCAAAAAACGTACAGCACAACGCCCAATTTGTTTCACCTCTGCAATCTGATCAAATTTAATTTTCAAGAATTCAATTGCATTTCTGTTTTGATATTTTACAAATTCAACAACTTTCCCTATTGCTCCATTCACTAAACCTTGTTCTAAATTCAAATTACTCCTCAAAATTACCCGACAGTTTATACATACATCTAAAAAAAATTCTAAGCCAGCAGTTTTTGATACAGACTTTTCCAAAGAATCCAATTTAGTCTGTAGTTTATTTGAAAGAAGAATTGTTATTCCTTGATGCTCGATTTAATCAATAGCTTCAATGTGAACTATTTCTTGATTTTCCAATTTCAGAAGCTCTTGATTAAATGTATAACACTCTTCCAGTGTAGGCATTAAGCAAAGTATAGACTTTCTTTCTGCAATGTTCTTGTACAGTACTGCTGCTGGTGTGTTTTCAGTTGTAAACAAGTTTTTTAGTAGACGACTTTGTAAAGCTTGTTTACCATGTTTGCTTAGAACAGCAATTCTTACATCTTTCAGAATATTTCCATAATCTTCATCACTTGCTTGTCGCATATTCTGAGTGAGTTCTTTATATTCAAAATTTAACCAGAGATTCACATTTCCAATACTTCCCAAAGATTTCCTAGTGTCTTCATGTAGAAGAGTTTTAAAGACTGGTTCTCCTTTTACAGGAGTTAGTTGTAGCAGATATCCAAATACAATTAAATGTTTTCCTCCAAAGAGAACGTCGTAATCTGTTTTTAATACCTGTTGCATTCTTAAATGCACGAAAGCAAGCATTAAGTTTGAGACCATGCTCACCTCATCAATAATTAAAAGTTTAATCTTCTTCAGCACTCTTGACACTTCATAAAAGCTTCTCCAGACAACTTCTGATATTCTAATTTATTATCATGCTCAACTGGTAACATTAGTAATCTATGCAAAGTAATTCCTTTAACATTGTGCGCAGCTAATCCAGTTGGAGCTGTTACTACACAAGATAAATGTGAACCAGTAGTTTTTTTAAGATAACTGGTCAAAACTTTAATTAAAAAACTTTTACCCGTTCCAGCTTGACCACCGATGTACATCAGAATAGGTTTAAATGATGAACATACACATTATTTTTTTTCATGCAACAAACCATGTTCTATCTGTTCTCTCACTTGTACATATATTTCTTTCTGTTCAATATTTACTTGTTCTTCTAACTTTTCCAATGTAATATTCTCCTCTTGTGCTTGTTGCATTGCAATTTCCACTTCATGCATAGCAATCGCTGCTTCATTTTCCACTACTGGTTGTCCAAGTGGATCTTGACTACATGGACCAGAACTTTGACTATCTTGAGAACTTTCATTTGCAACTTCAGCTGTAATAGTCTTTTCCTGTTCAACTTCATCATTCAACATTTTTAAATATGTAGGGAAAATTGAACATGCAATGCTATCTTTACATGCATTAAAAGAATCTTCGTAGCAGTCGAAATCTCCAAGTAATTCACTTTCGCTACCCCATGGTTTGAACAGTTGGAGAAGTGCTAAATAGTAAAATTCTCGCTTGTCTGGAGTTTCACAACTGAGTTTCTTGTGGTTGATAAGGTTAACTTTTGTGTGTTTTACTAAACATCCATGACATCCAAGTACTGCATATTTTCCTTGTTTTAAATTCTGTTTAACATTTCTTTTGAAGCTGTAATGTTGAAGTACTTCATACAGACATAGCTGTTCCAGATGTCGACTCCTTTTCGGATAGTATGTATCCAACGTATTAGTTTTAAGAATTTCTGTACTGTCTGGTTCATTTGCTGCTAAGTATTCAATTTCTTCTAATGATTTCAACACTCTATTTCGTGAGCAGGCAAGACCTAAACTTACCCAAATGATCCCTCGTGATTTTGAATATAAACTTGAAGAGGACAAGCGGTCTGAACATTCATACGATCCAATTTCTCTGTGGGAAAGCATTTTCAAAGTAAAGCTGTACAATTTTTTGCTAAGGCTTTTCTCTTGTGCAATTTCTTCCCACATTTGTTTCATTTTGATTTTTTCTGATTTCGTTATATATGATGTAACATAGCGTGCAACAGCAATTGAGTTGTCTGCAACATACTGCATGTCCATATTTGCATTTCACATTTTTAAAATAACCGGATTGTAGTCATTAATATACTTTGACAGTTCTGTTCTTTTCAAGTTGTAGGTATTCTTTGGAGATTTGCGAGTTATTGTGTGCCTTACAGAAGAAAAAAAGAATTTACTCTTCCTTTAGAAATTACTGGACGTGGAAATCCAAACCGACACTTGGTATAAAATTTTCCTTTAGACTTGTATTTTCGTCGGCAGTACTTTCCACAACGGTGACTTTGGAAACGTAAAACTTGCTGTCTCAAGCTTCTATCTCCTCTTTCTCTTGGAATCTCACATGTCACATACTGTTCAATGAAAGACAATACTATTTCATCTGAATCAGTTCCAAATTTAGGTGCATCCTTGATCCACAATAGCATATGTATATGAGGAGCACCTCTCGCTTGGTACTCCTTTCTCCAATAGAAATCGGTAACTTCTCCAAGAGGTGGATTCTTTTTATTGCAGATGAAATACATCATAGCTTGAAACCTATGATTAAAATATCTGCACACATTTACAGGATCCAAAGAACACAGTTCTCCAGGTGTCTTCATTTCAACATTCTTTATATTGGAATTTGCTTCTCGTAGAAATTCAAGCAAATCTTCCCATGCATACTCTGCACAGCTAAGTGTCACAAACCATGTTGGTGTACCTAAGTTCCGTAACATACACTTCAGTTCTCCATGACGACGATACCAATACTCATTTGTTCCTCGTTGACATGCCATCAAATTAATTAACTGTGCTTCTAAATTTTCATCTGTTTGTTGAACTTTCTCCACAAATTCTTTCGCTGAAAGAAGTGATTGATGAACTCCAGTTTTCAGTATGTGGTTCACTGCATAGACAGATCACTTTCAAACAAAAGGTGAAATATATATGGTATACACTGCCGGAATCTAGGATCTTCAGAGTATAATCTTGTTGAGCGATATTCTGAAGCTGGAATACGTACAGGTCGGTCATCATATCGTCCACCTTCTCCAGTAGGAAACAGCTGTGGAAAACAACGAGCTTCTAAGCTTTTCTCCCATGCACTCATTGGAGTTCCCTTTGCTTTTTCCATTTGAAATAACTCAATACTGTTTCCTATTACTTCTTTTGAATGTAGAGGACATATTGTGTAATGTTAATAAATCTCTTCACTCCTTGACTTGTCCACTTTCTCTATTTGACCACTTGAAATTTCAGATTCATCTTTCAAACTTATTACCTGTTTTTCCACATTTACACTTTTATAATAAATATTATTCTCCACAAGATATAACGTAGCCGTTTGAAGTTTTTTAACATCCACAAATTCTTGCCATATTTTCTGACTCTTTGTTGGTACTCCATTTACTAGAATGACTACTGCTTCATTTTCGTCTTTGTCTCCACCAACAATTTCAATATTTTTCACTACTCTTCCTTTCAGCCCTCTTTGTAAGTCTGTTGGTGGCAGTTTACCTGTTTTAGGCTCCATGCGAATTATAGTTTGAAATGGATGAACAGACTGAATTAGAACTGGCTCAAATGTATTCAAATCTGCCAGTTCCTCCGGAATAGCTACTAATTCTAACTTATTATTTACTGCTCTAGCGGGCATTTTGTTCTCTTCTAATTTGTTATAACAATATTTACAAATACGTTGATCACTGCCTAACTCAAATTGACCTTCCACTAACAAGTAAGTTGCAAATTCTTTCCATTTATCATTCTTCTTCTTTTCGGATTTTAAATACAAATCAACATTCCTAGTTTGAATTTTATAATTAGTATGTCGACAACAAACACAAACATAGTTTGGAATTTCAGAGCACACTATGTTAAACTTTCCAATTTCTTCTTCAAACTGATCAATTATAATCACTTTCCCATCTTCTTCAACATCTGTAATTGTCAAACTTTCACTTTCTATACACTGCTCTTCTGAACCAAAATATCGGAACTGAATATCATCACACTTTTTTTGTACATCTGATAAAGAACCGTGTAAAAGAGCTGTATTTAGTTCACCTAAACATAATGCAGGACTTTTTACATAGTACAGTTTCCTTACAAACTTCCGCATTTCTGAATGGTGTACTGCTAACATCCTTAAGTGATGAAAAACACTTTTACACACTTTTCTTGAAAGACAAGCCATAGAATACCCATGTTTCTCAGTATATTTTCTTACATTACAAGGATCTATTGTTTGTAACAACATAATCTCCTGTTTTACACTTTTCTGTGTATATTCTCGTAACAAATTTCGCATTATATCAATAGATTCCTGTTGAATACTACAAATACTGCTACAACCCCACTTATACACAGGAGCTTGTGTGCGTTTCCCTTGCACTTCTTCAGCTATTAACTGTTCTGCACTAATAGTAACCATTTCCTCTTTTGCAACAGGACAACCATTCTGAACTTCGTAGCAACGACCTCCAGTATCAACTGCAAATGGTAAACTATTTTCTTGGAAGTAACTCTCTTCATTAAAAAAAGGTTCACTATTAGATGTATGTTTCCATTTTCCACTGAAGATTTTACAAAAGTTGCTTCTGTTCACACGTCTTTTTTTTACTTTTGTCTTTCAGAATCTTCATTGTTTTATCCAACACTTTCATCCTCTTCAAAATGAAAATTAATATTTTTTGTTTTAACTTAAAAGCAGTATCCACTAGGCTTTCAACACACTGTTTCTGTTTCAATTGCAGCACTTTCTTTTTATATTTGCGGCATCCTTTTATTAAATTCTGAATTACTCTATTTCGAAAAACTCTTTGACGAATTTCTTGAAATTGTTTTTGTCTACGGGTAACAAATACTCTTTCCTTATCATGTTTTTTTTCTTGCAATTTGAAGTCGAAGTCTGTTTCTCCTTACTTGAAATTTTTTTATTTTTCCTTTGTGTGATGTTATTTTCATTAAATGTTCGTAGTACTTTTTTTAGAAATTGTCTAGTGTTTTTACCAGAAGAAACTATTTTTGTAGTATTCTGATTTTCTTCTAATCCACATTTTTTACTTTTCTTTAAGTAGATTGCCTTTTTGTTTTTCCTTTTTTTCTCAGTTCTTCTAGGCATTTTCAATTTTTAATCCAAACAAAATAATTTTCTGCGAATGAAAAAAAGTTTCAATTATTTGTTATATCTGTTCAATATGTCAAAATAATCACATACAATTATATAAGTTCCAGTGGCGGCTTGCAGAGGAAATGGTGCATGGTACTGGAGCGGAATAAGGGAACAGTAGGGTGGCAGGAAGTGTCATCCGACATACAGCACGTATTTATTGAATTATTTACATTCACCTTCCCATTTTATATGTGACTCCACTACCTCCTACTTTTCCCCTCGCCCCACGCCCCGCCCCACCCCCGTCCCATGCACCCCACCGTCCCACGCCACTTCCTCTGCAACCCACTACAGATAACTTTGTAGATACTATTTTGTAAAATTGTTATCTGTATACTTAGAGTGATATTCTCAACTAAATGGCACATGTAAACGTTACCCTTATTAGTTTAACACTTCTATCGGCAACTTAGCAAGCATAACACTGCACCATATTAGCAAAAATATGGTACAGGCTTACATTTCATTGTGGATGTACATAAACAAGTACAGATCAACTGTTAGACAGCAACAAAAACCACCGACATGGAGAGGGGGGGAAAGATTAAGGGACATATTCACAAGAAGCCATCGCCGAATTAACGGCACTTTATCGCAGCCAAACTCGTGATAAATTTACCCCCCCATTCACAAGCAGGTGTTAACAGCCCACACCACCAGTAAACCTGCGATAGCAGCCTCAAAAAACATCGCCACAGAGGACCCTCGCAAATATCGCTAATGAGATGCAGAGTAGGCGTTCCCGTGACAAAAGCCGAGACAACAGCACACCTCAACATTCACAACGACCAGCCACATCCGCGATAAAAACACAAAACCGGCGATAAGGCGCGTTAGCACCAGGAAATTTACACCTGCTCTGACCTGGTGTAAAGTTGGACGGCAGCCAGCACCACAAAAGGGAGCACAGCCCAGGGCCACATCCGAAGGGCAACAGATGCCATGGAGCAACTCATCATGCGGCCCGGACACCCAACAGGGCCACAACACCCACCGCCAACACCCCACGACCCCATCCCACACCCGGAACATCCCCCCCGGCACCACCCCCAACACCGGACTAAGAAATTACACACCAACACCACCAACCCCAAAACAAACATCTTGCCTGATGTCGCACAAGCAGCAAAATAAACATACATGCGTGACCAGAAAATGGAGAATCAGTCATACAGCAATGCAACCACCAACACAAAACACCACACAAACAAAAGCAGAAACAATCCCTTGGATGAGTCCTAGCTGCTCCCATTGGACAATCCGTAGCACACAGCCCGGTAGACCAAATCCAAGACAAGATGGTGTGCCATGCGCGCAACAAATGAAACAGAGGGAGAGAGCGAGGGAGAGAGACGGAGTGAGATAGCACAAGCAGCGCAAGGACGCACGGGCACCTGGCTCCACATGCCCACATATGTGTGTGCATCGCCATCTGTACACCATGAGCCCAAGGCCGTGTCCCAATCTTAGCGCCAAAGCCACATCACATTCCCAAAACGAAAGTAGTAGTGAGACAAACATCAGGGATGAAAGCACCATTGTCCCAATGCAGAAGCCGGGAGGACGCCTGCACCTCTGATCTTGGTCCCAAACGCCCTGGAACACCCTGATAGAGATACAATGGCAGATGGGGACGACTCCCACACCACGCATTCCGCAAATAAACCATCCGACTTATCCACAGCCCACACATAGAAGCCCCTGCCTGTGGTACCCCCGCATGGGAAGGCCTTGACACCCACGGAAACAGCAACCCATGTCCCACAACGTTGAACACACATTCAAATTATTGCTCAGAGCTGTGGCATATCCTCCACACAACAGCCGCAGTCCAGAAGAGTGCCTGTTCACAAGACGCACCAACGCAAGGGCAGGCCATACCGGGCACATGCACAACACCCGTCGCGTGGAACAGTACCGTGCACGTATGCTGCATTTACTGGGCGAACTGCCACTGGCAGTGCTGCGGATCAGTTACAAGCTCAGCTTCCGCATTGCCCACGTCACCAGCATCGAGCCCTGGTTCCACTGCCGAACATGCACATTCAAGTGTCCCATGGATCTCTGCCTATCCAACACAACTGTTGATGAATTGGACTATGACTTGTGTTTGCGCCCCCTGTTGGATCACGAACAAGAGTGTAACCGAGACAGCCGTGCATGGGATGCCTTGACATACTGCGTATGTATTGGTAGTTGTGCATGGGAGATGGCACAATTTCTCATCTGCAGTGACCACATCGAGGCACTCCCCTATTGGGTTGTGTTGCGGATTGGTGACACGGCGTGGGCTGAGCACACCTGCCCGGACCACCTAATGGATTGGCTCACCCTGGTGTTCCTTGAACACGACAATGACGTACTATTAGAACACATTGCACATGAAGCTGCATGGGCATTCATGGACGAGGAACTACGTACCTGAAGCCACATCCTATTGCCACCCGCAGCACATGGCCCAACAACTTGTTGCACAGTGGGGATTGCTCACATATCCCACCAAAACAGAGAACACGTCTCCCTTCGGTCGGGCTCTGGATGCATGTGCGTGGAATAACGTGTGCACACACACCTGTCCAAGGCGACGCAGGTCCATGGTCCGAGCAACACAGTGTCGTTTGGCAACGTTGCCAATTGGGACACACTGCTGGGTGAGAGCACACACATGGCGATGTAGCACAACATGCGAACCTGTCGGACCCTCACACCTGATCACTGTCGGCAGAGCAGACAATTGCCGCACCCCGGAGGCAGAGCACCATGCAGACCCCACGTACAGTCAGTCGTGCCCCCTCACACGGGGCACTGTGCAGACGCCAAACAACACATGACTCGTCCAGCAAGGCAAGGTGGGCTGTGATCGTTGCCATATGTGATCAATCTTGTCCATTTGACCCCCAACATCATCTGCCCCTCGACATGTACCCATGCTGCGTGTAAGTGTCTTAACCATGTCCGTGCCTGTTGTGGCCGTTGCCTCGTCCGTACTGACACGCACATGCCAATAAAGCCTATGCCACTCCACTGGTGTCTAACTGTGAGGTGTGTTGTAAAGATTGTCCACTCGTGTGCCACAATGAGCCTCGTCCCAACACAGGGAAGAACTGACTGTCGCATGTACAATGGGGGTGTATCCCTTTGGCAAGCTCCGCCTCTGTGAGCCAGACATTGTTTTTGCATAGGTGCTGGACGACATCTGATGCAGCCCCATCACCTACGCAGTCTGATGTGTCAGGGGCACACACCCATGCAGCCATCATCCCGCCACACAACCCGTATGAGGGGAGTTTTGTACCACATTGCCTTCATTGCTGATGTTCTGTGATTGCTATGTGTGTGGGCTGCATTGTGGGTGAATTGCCCCTGCAGCTCTGATTTTGTGTAGCCTTCTCCCCTTGAGACAGGGAGCCTTTGGATTGTGTGCTTTTCGGGGCCTGTTTTGCTTTTGACTTGGGTGATGTGTGCTCACGGACTTATTTTGTGGCCTGGTGCATTGTTGGTCTGCTGCGTGTATTGTAAGGCATGGGTTGTGGTTGCACGCGGACAAGTCAGAGTGTGACCTGCTCCTTTGAGGATGTGATCCGCACTTGGCTCCGTCCATGTCGCTTCGTGGGCCATGTCATTTTCTTTGCGCAGCTGCTATGCTATCCGAAATGCAGTGTTACTTGCATAGTCAGTGTGGGTCACGGATCTGCTGGTTTACTGGATTCAGCATATGTGCAAGGGTAGGTTGTGATATTGGTGATAGGGGGGGCACTCTGTGCACATTGTGGATGGGGGCCTACTTGGCGTTTGGATGTGTGCTGCAGTGTGCCAAGGCATTCAGAGACATGTTGCAGGGTCATTGTGGGTGTACTGTGTGCTGCACAAATTAACGCTGTATCTGATTTACAAAACTACATACTTGTTTAAACATAACAAACTATACTGCTTATTTGTTACCTCTATACCTTACTCCTAAAATCATGTAATCTTTCAAACATATGTTACGTCACTTTTGTACCATTGAAACTGATTACGACCTTTTCTTTACACTACAGATCCCATGAACATGCTAATAAAGGTATAAGTGCTATTTTCATACTAAATAAAGCTCTCTTACTTAATTTTTATAAACACTACTGTTTGGTGTACAAAATGGGGATGACACATGAGGAGAGGAAACGGAGGTGTAATCCCTAAACTTTTATTGTACCGTTCCTTTAATATACGTATATTGAAGGTTTTAAGTGGGATGAAAAAAATGCGGGTGTCTAAAAGTGGTAGCAGTGTTCAGCACCGGTAACACCCAGCCCACTTAAAGTCCTGCGTATATTCAGCACAGAGACACACCCTAACAATTTTCATCACTTATAATCACAGTTAGTTTACTAGTGTGAAAAAATCGTATAGAAAATTTACTAAGAACATTTTTAATTGTTTTTTATCTCTCACACATTTATAAAATATCTCTTGTAAAGAAACGCCCCTCTCCACCTTTATTTCGTACGAACGCTCAATAAATAATACCTTTACCAGCATCTAGTCACTAACTACTAACACTGTGCACTGTACCCAATTGTAAAGCAGAAATAGTGTTTAGATTATGTCTTAAAGTATCATCAAATGATTCAAACCATGCATACATACACAAAGCAACGTGCACGTTTACTTTGTCCATTTACTCTCTATGTAATCTGTGCACATTCTGAACGGGTTCGCAGTATATCACCTGTTTTCACTTATACTCAAATGTACCTTACAATAAAAAAATGACATCACAACCTAAGCATATGTAATATTTCCTACATAATACAGTGCATTTCTATACCATTGAAACTGATTGCAACATTCTTTATATAGTACAAATTCTACCAATATGCCAATAAACCTATAACTGCTATTTTTATAATACAAAAAGCTGTATTAGATTATTTTTATAAACAGTACTGCTGGGGGCACAAAATGGTGGTGCAAGGTAGACAGAGTAAATGAAGGTGTAATTCCAAACTTTTTATGTATCGTCCATTTACTATACGTATATTAACAGCTTTAACTGGGATGAAAAAATTGGCGGATCTCTTAAAAGGGGTGGCGGAGCCTACTACTGATAACACCCGGACCACTTTAACGCCTGCGTATATTCAGCAGAGGAACACACCGTGAGAATTACTATCACTAATAATCACATTTACTTTACCACTGTGAACAAAATCGTACAGAAAATATACAAAGAACATTTTCATTTATTTTTTATCTCTCACATATGGAAAGAAATGACTTCTGAAGAAACGCTCCCTACCATCTTAGATTTCCTAAGAACACCCAAATGCAAAGCCTCGCAGTACCACACCAGCCTTGACTGACATTGAAATCTACCTCTCAGTGTAAAAAATGAGACCACAAACTGTGCACATAACATTTCTTCTTTTTTTCCATCTCTGTTAACTTAATAACACATGAATTTTCTACTGTCACCCCTTCTCCACTATTTCCAGACTGAGCATAATTTCCAAACGTGCGACATTCTGTTTATCTCGCCGGAATAGATATACAAATCGAAATTAACGCTACATCGAATTTCCAAACCCATACAGGGCTATATTCACAAGAATGGCGATAACATTATCGCCGCTTTAGCGGCAGGAAACTGCCGCTAAAGCGGCGATAATGTTATCGCTCGTCTTGAGAATATGGCCCACAGTCTTTTACAGATAACAACTTACACTTTTTCTTTGTGAAAACTCCTAAACATATATAAAGTACTTGTTTAACAACTAGTTACACATTATGCATATTTTAGAACCAATAAAACACCAGACTTTACTAACACTATGTTATTTAGAAATAAAAAATACTTTCAAAGTTAAAAATATCGTCTTAAATACTTAACCACTACTACAAAACACATAACACACCTTCTTAATTTCTAATTTACCTTCGTAGTTGGTATGCAGACTTCAAATGTCACAAACGCATGCAATTCTTTTCTTGTCACACAGTACATGTAATGCACCGCTTTCATCAAGAATGGAACCAGTAATGGCACAATTTCCCTGTTGCTCCACACATAAATACATGTAAAGAACAAATCAGAATAGTTCCTTTTTTTTTTCCGATTGCAAAAACTCTCTTTATTGGTTATTTTTGAACTTTCCATATAAACAGTTTTTTTAAGGACACATACAGGTGAAAAGTTCAACGTATTGTATCAACACTTTCTAGAACATTCTACGACACGTGCAAGTTAAAAGTTCATCATTTTTTTAAACCAACTGATATTTTTTTTTGCAACTTTTTCTCCAACATTTAACGGCACATGGAGGTCAAAAGTTCACCATTCTTTCAAGTTTGAACTGCTCCTTCCAAATACAATTAGCAGGTGTGGTTGAGCTGAGCAAATTTCATCCTATAATATGTACTCCACGTAAAAACTGCTTTTTTATTAACCAATCACAAAGATGCTTTTCATCAAAACTAATATACGCCCTACTTTTTAGGACACAATACATTTCATCTCCCAATCGGTTAACGTTTTGTATGTAAAAAAAAAAAAAGAAGTTCCCCATGTTTAAACATATCTCTTATTCTACGAACGGACTGCATGAGCTACAGACATTTATCCATATCTCTTTAGCCATACCTTCAAAATGCTAGTGTGGATTGTAGGACATAGCTATGTTTTCTGGTGCAAGAGGTATGCAGAACAGAGACGTATTGACTTAGACCTAGGTTTACAAAATGTGCACATTAAATGGTTTGCACAGAGAGGATTGAAGTGGCACCAATTGCTCCCTTTGGTTAAAACCTGTTTGCATCTCCAACACCCTGATCTCATGATTGTGCACTGTGGTGGTAACCACCTAGGCACATTGACTGGGCTAGGTTTGGAAATGCTTATGAAGGACACCTTTGGACAATTGATGTTACTTTTGCCTCAAACTGTCTTTGTATATTCCAATATATGCCAAAGACAGAAGTGGAAATGGTCAAACCAATTTTGTCATAAGATTGAAAAATCTAGGAAGAATGTCAACAAAGCTGTGTCTGCATACCTCAGAGACCATAGAATGGGGTTGATTTACAACAACAACATACGTTTTGATATGGCTGATATCTACAGAAGTGATGGAGTACACTTCACAGATGAGGGAAACCGAGTTTTCCTGATTAACCTGAAGCTGTGCATTCGCACTTACATGTAGCTCCAACTAATAAACACAAGGGCTCTTTTTAGAGCCGCCTTATATTCCCAATTTCGGCTCGCAGAGTGTCAGCTGGGGTTCGGCTAGCAGAGGGACACCTGAGGGCCGCCGGGCAGGCTCGCAGAGGAAGAGCTGCGGCCCGTGAGCTCAGCTCGCAGAGGGAGACCTACGAGCCGTTGGGTCGCAAAAGCACAGCACCGTACTGGCTCGCAGAGGGAGAGCTGTGGCCTGACTCGCAGAGGGAGACCAACGGACCAACAGGCCTGCTAGCAGACACACAGCTATCAGTTAACGGGCTGGCTCGCAGAGATACAGCTGCGAGCCCTCCGAGCTGCAACCCGACGGGCTAACTCAAAGAGGGAGAGTAACGGGCCGACGGGCCTGCTAGCACAGACATGACACAGCTACTAGCGAACGAGGTGGCCCACAGAGATAGAGCTGCGGGCCCGACGGCTCGCAGACACAGAGCTGCGAGCCGACGGACTGGCTTCTAAAGGCATAGCCACGAGCTGATGATGTGGGGAGAGGGAGCGTAAAAGGAGTATCTCGCACAGACAGGCCTGCAGGATATTTTCAGTATTGCCTCGCAGAGGTAGAATTACAGATCCGATGCCTTTTAGAGGGAGAGATGCGAGCTGACGGACTGAGTCACAAAATGGCTCGCAGTCGCAGAGCTGTGAGCCGACGGACTGGCTTCTAAAGGCATAGCCGCGAGCTGGTGATGTGGGGAGAGGGACCGTGAAAGGGGTATCTCGCACAGACAGAGCTGCGGTATATTTTTAGTGTTGCCTCGCAGAGGTAGAACTACGGACCTGATGCCTTGTAGAGGGAGAGTTGTGAGCTGACGGACTGAATCACAAAATGGCTGCCAACACTTCCTAGTTTCAACAGTTCGCAGCCAATGAGCCGCAAGCTCGTGCTCGTAACGCTTCAGCCAATCAGATGTCAGAATTCTCAAATATCGATATCTGGAAAATTTGATATTTCTCTAAAACTACTGAACGGATTTACCCGATTTAAACAAAAGTGTGCTTTCTGGACCAAGACCTTTCTCTGTGCCAAATCTGGCGTAATTCCGTTCAGTAGTTTGACCTGTAGCCTTGTCTAAAGTTTCCTATGGAAATTGCATGGAGAAAACACGTTTTGGGACCCCCTTTTTTCTTAGCCCCCCTTGACGAATCCCCCCAAACTTTTAGGATAGGAGATGACCTGAAAATAGGAACTTTTTGGAAAATTTCGTAAAGATTCGTCAAACGACGCTAAAGTTATAAGCACATCAAAAAATGCTTTCCTATGGAAACGGGGTCCTAACTATAACTACCTACTGGCGACCGCCAGTAGGTAATATATATCTAAACACATGTACATTACACTGGCATCATCATAATGGGGTAAATCATACCCATCGTCATCATCAGGTAGGGGAAACCTCTGGTCGGAATCCGAGCCAAAATGATGAAGCCTCTAAGGAAGGCTCTGAGTCAGAGGAACTGTTTCTTCTGAGTCAAAACATACAGGAACCAGGTGTGTTGGAGTAGACTCATAGCACGACCTTGGTAAGGGTTGAGAGAGATTTGGTTCAGGGTCAGACACCAGAGTCAGCAGGGACACTGTGTACAGGGCCGGAACTCCAGGACTGGCATCAAAGATTGAACCAACACAGGTCTTGCAGCCATAGTGGAAGTGAGCACCGGAGTCGGTGCAGAACCAGAGGCGCATTGGAGGGGCATGGTGGGGAGACCGACAGACGATAACGACTGGAGGCTCCTGCCGATTCTAGGTGCCCAAAGTGCACCAGATGGATCTGGAAGGGTGCCAAAAACATACAGATGGCCTCCTTAAAGGCCTGGATCTGCTTTGGCGTCGCCAGTGCCCAGGAAATTCAGTTGTTGAACCTACTCCTTGACTGGGGATCTGTAGCGAGATCAATTGGATCACAACTTCTCTTTGGACAGAGAGTGGCAGGATGGGGTAGTGTCCTGCTTAGACTTCTTAGGATTCTTCTTTGATTTGGACTTCAACTTACCAAATGACTACGACCGAGAAGACCTGTTGAAGGAATGTGTCTACACCTTTGACTTGGAGTAAGACTAGGTCTTGGGTGAGGTCTGTGGCTTCTTTTGATGTTCGGTAACATACAGCTTCACTTGAAGATCGCAGATCACCTTCAGGTGCAGAAGGGCACATTCTTTGAAAGTCTCTAAGCCATGCCAGAGCTCAAACACCAGAGGCAGGCCATGTGCAGGTCTGTCACTGGTGTCTGTTTCGGACAGTTGCGCCTATATGGAACTCCACTCTGTCACTTTCGAGGCAGAACAAAGACAACAAGGAGCCGCATGCCACAAAGAGGAGCAAGGGAGTACTACTGTGACAACTTTCAGATCCAGTCTTGTGTCTGGTGAATATTCTATGTTAAGGAATCTGCGATTAGAAGTATCCATCATAAACTTAAATTACCTGCAGGATGCCTTGAGTCATTTGCCTGAGCAGTTCACACCATCATTAGTTTATTTTACGTTACTGGGCCATGCATATGTGATTGTGTGTTGATTTTAAAGCCAGTACAGGGACCGCCAAGAAGTGGTTTTTAGCATGCATGTGGCACTTTGTTTATTTAAAAGGAGTGCGGGAACTGTGCTCCTTTCAGCATTAACTGTTCAAGTGCATTTTCTATCTTGGTGAAAAAAACCGAGTATAGCGCTACGATTAGATTAAGTATGTCACCATAGTTTGTACAGGTGATTTTGTCAAGTGTCAGGCCTTATTTCAGCACCATAGGTCCTAAACTTCATTGCAAAATGGAAGCAATACAAATGAAAATTGAACTTGGTACTCTGGGGTTGTATCATAAATATTTTGTATTTCAGTACGCAGGCTCGGAAGTAGCCCATACACGTTTCCTCAAATTGTGCTATCTCCAGCAAATATTTAAAATTTCTTAATGATTTTGAGCTGCTCATACTGTAGCACATACACAAAGTTGTAGATTTTCTTTTTTAATGTATATTCTGCAGGTCGCTCAGTTTCAGAAAAATAATAGCATTGGGTTCTACAAGGTTGCTGAAGTTGTTCAGGATATGGACCTTGTTGTGCTCTATAAGGAGATACGGTTCCTGAAGGCATGCTTTTTAGACCATCAACATGTAAAACTAAGAATAGACACATTGGGCACATGACATTGATTCTAAAGGTGTCTAAGGTGTCTGTGTGCACAGTGATCTTTGCTGCCACAATCTTGATACTGGAGCTTTCAGAAAGCAAAGCTTAGTACGGATGTCAGTGAGGGAAAGGAGGACTAAGCTTTCCTTGCACTTACTGAGACCATGCTCAGAATTCAGCTACAAACCTGCTGATCACTACACAGCAACATGCAACAATGAACAGTGAATTGAAGCTAGACGAGCTGAGACATGCTCCTAAATAGGAGAGGAAGTAGGTTCCAGAGACTTTGCAGATGGTCAAAAGAACCTAGTAAGTAGCTTACCATGGCCCGAGTGGGTCATAGCCGGAGCATCTACCAGAGAAAACGGCTTAGAGGTAAAGGTTGCACTTATACGGCTTTAAGTCCATAGGGTACGAAGGCAGTAGAAGTGCAGCAAATTCTGGTGTTTTATGGTTTACACTGAAAAGAAAATGTTCTCTTCAATTGTTTATCAGTTACAAATGATTTTTAACTGAAAATCGTGAACACTAATATCCATACTTAGACGACTGGTTGATAAAAAAATATATATATATCAGCACAGCCCACCAGAAGGTCAGTAAGAGCTTTAACCAGGCTTTTTAGACATCTAGTTTTCACATTAAAAGAAGACAAGTTGTTGGGACAGGAATGTCACCTACATCTGTACAGTTTTGACCCGTGCCCTGAGTGCCAAACTGCTAGCATTTAGTACTCTGGTTTAGGAATTATTGACTTGTCTCATGCTAATCGAATGTGCACACGCAAAGACTTAGGCCTTTGAATCTGGTCCTGGAGAAGTGCACAAAGTGTACACTCCACTACGACCGAGGACTACTGTCCCAGTAACAAGTTAAAGCCTGTTACATGGCGGTGGCAGCATACCGTGTTTTAGTAATCCTAGTGTGACCAGACCTTTTATCTGTCTCACAGGAGTGTTGGCCTACTTGAGTAAAGTTTCGCTGCTACATGTGAACCCATATACCTGCACTGATATCCCCAGTACATGCGTGTGTGTAGTTCGGCCTGGTTTATTCAAGTGCACAAAATGGAGGTGAGATTAAACTCTCAGACAGTGGAAATGCATACCTGACATTCCTGAGGCTACTGCCATTTGGTGGTTGGTAGGGGTGATGAGTGGGACTGGAGCTCCAGATGTCAGTGTGAAGGGTCCTTTAGAGGGGGTCAGCCTTTTGTCTCTTCCTGATCACTGTAAGGTGTGGCTCTCATAGCAAGGAGCAGAACGTTCACACCTCATTGGGCCTCTGTTGTGGGCACTCCAACCTGGAGACAGCCATGCTGTGAGGAGCATCACTCTAGACAAAGACTGAGTCTGGGAGACAGCCTGAGGGCACATGAGAAGAGAAAAGACCCAAACTGGTGCTGAAAGTGCAAACCGAGATTACACATCACCTGTCTGACATAGCTCTACCTGCAAAAGTCATTCACCCACTTGTTGTTCCAGTTCTAAGTTCCCTTCGAACAAGGAGAGGTGCTCCAGAGTGCCCAGAGGATTGCTGCACTACCAGGGCTCGTGTCTAGAGAAGGATGGAGGATTGTGCCTTTTCAAATTCGGATGTATTTATGCTGAATGATTTTCAAGCGTTCTTTGGTGATTTTCAAATGCATAGTATTTATTTGTATTCTCATGCGGTCCCAGAGACCTGTTCACCTTACTTCTAGACACGCGATCGTCTGCCACGAACCCTGCCTTGAAAAAGCCCTCGGCCGATGGGCCATATGGGCGAAACACGTGTCGGCTGTTTCTTTACTTTGTTTTTGTCCTATGCATGAGAATACAAATAAATACTATGCATTTGAAAATCACCAAAGAACGCTTGGAAATCATTCAGCATAAATACATCCGAATTTGAAAAGGCACAATCCTCCATCCTTCTCTAGACTTACCCTATAATGGCTTTTGGGTGTAGCCATTTGTGAGGAACATGCCACCACTAAGACTGGGCCCTGACAACTGTAGCACATAAACCCAGATTTCCCCACCCATTACAGTTAACTACCAGGGCTGGTGTCTGCCTGACAGCCAACTCCCCAGAGATGAGGGGACATCAGCTGGAGTCTGACCGAAAAGAAGAGGTTCCTTGTTCTAAAATGCTTTGGAGAATCCTGCATGAAAGATGAAAGCAGTTAGCAAATGCAAAGGGACAAGCAAACTACTGTCATGGGCAAGAGCAGGGGACCCAGTTGTTGTAGGCGGGTCTGATAGACTCGTGGAAGCGGGACTCGATTGCTCGGAGCCAGTCACTCTCGCCAAAGTGGCAGATTCACGGGATCACAAAGTGCGCCTGAAGGGAAACACCCAGTCGACCCTGCTGTTGCAGCCGTGGCCTATGTCCCCAAGTGTGACTGATCAGTCCGCGCATCTGAGGAAAAGATGTGATTCAGTCTGTGGCACTTGCTCTAAGCCTGCTCGAACGAACTTCGACCCAAAGTGCACCAGATCGGATCTAGCTGGTGCTGCAGTATTAAAGCACTTTGAAGTGACTCAGCTGCCTTTCCTGGGCCTGCAGTCAGAAGAGCAGCGCATCACAGCCTCAACTCAAAGAGAGCAAAGACACTAAATCGAGGACTCTCCTAGTTCTGAAGGAAGAAGGCTCTCCTGTGACCTGTGAGCCCATCTGCTGCTGAGGTCCTGTGTCCAGAAGAGGGCCGCCAAATGAAGAAAGCGGCATGCCAACTGCTGCCTCCAGACACTGCTACACTGTCTGCGTCTGCTCGGAAGCAGTGGAACAGCTGGTTGGTACACTTGGGGCCGGCAAATCATCTCACCCATCCAAGGGCGAAGACCAGGACTGATGAGTAGGAGACCAGAGTGAGACGTACCGCAGAACCAAACTGTGAGTGAGAAACACTCAGAGACCAAGTGCTTGTTAGTACCTTCCATCCCAAGGACTGGGGGTGGGAAGGGGGAATGAGTGCTGAACCTGTGCTGGAACCTATACGGTTAAACTAAACTAAGGGAGGTGGAAGGGGACAGAGCATCCTCACCGGGAGGCAGTGGTACTGCACTGGAGTCCAGAGTACCTGATATTTTTGGGTTAGCGTGTGTCATTGAGATCTACTGTTTATTACAGTAATTCTCTTTTAACAAATGGCTGGATTGTCACAGTTAGGTGTGTGTTGAGTGCTGAGACTGTTGTACCCCCATTCTAACCTTCCGGAGAATCCAGGACTGCTGGCCATTGCTACCACTGAGAGTCAAGTGCAAAAGTGGCTGTACTTGCAACAGTTTGCGCAGCCATCATTGGACGGACCTCACAACATCAAAGTCAAACAACCCAGACCTCACAGAAGTGGCCGAGTAGCACCTGCTTAACCCGTGCCACCCAAATGGGTTCTTACACAAGCCACCTACACGACAGACAAACATCCAATTATTAGGGGCCGTAATGGATACAATCAGTGCGCCACCACTCCTATCTCAAGAAAGACAGACAGCCCTCAAAGAGTTACAGAAGCAATCGCAGAAACAAATCCAAGCTAAAATAAGTCTACTGAAATGCTTCCTCGCCCTGAACTCATCTGGCAGATACCAAATTCCATTTGGCCGTCTGAAGTAGTGCCTGATACAAGAAGAGTAAGACCAACATTGGAAGCAGTTAACAGGATCTTTTGACGATCATGTAAAGATCACAGATTTAATGACTGCTGCGTTTTCATGGCGGACGTTGTTCAACAGGAACACCATCTACGATGCGTCTAATTTTGAGTTTTTAGAGATGCTGCTGGAGGCATAGGTGGTGAAGCTTTCCTTTTCCTCTAGCAACTTTCAGAAGACGGAGATTTTTTGTTTGTTTTATTTTCTCCTTAGGCTCTCTTGTTGCAGGTCGTGCTCATTCAGCAGCATGTTTTACTCTCAGGTTCAGATGGCTGTAGATGGAGTTTTAACACCTTTGTCGGCTTCAAACTTGGGCCTGCCTTCTCAGAGGAAGGTGTTTCAGTCGCATTTACCTTTCATAGCCACCTCAAAAGTCCTCTCTCCCCATCACTGAGGGTTCTGGTGAGAAAGTCCTAATCTTGCAGTCTTTTGGAGTGTGGTCAGGGTGAAGGCGATAAGTGCACTGCTTGTGAGGATCATTTTCCCACCAGACACATGCCTTAAACAGGATTTCCCCTTAGCCATACTTAATCATTTGCATAATCGAAAGATGGTGGTGGAAAATGTAGATTCTCCAAGTTCATGTAGAGAGAATCTGGATTTCAATAAAGACACGGAGGCTAGCATTATGCATATTACTTTTATTGCCAGCTCCTTGCAGAACACAAAAATTCCAGAACTTAGAATGTCCAAATTACATATATAAACTGTGTCATAGCAGCCATCTTCCTCTTTTAAGCTGCTCCGGTCCCTTAACTCGTAACCTTTAACTCATCCAACCGATGAACATAATCCTCGTGCCCTCCTTTAATGGTTATCTGAAACAAACAATAAACCATAATTTAAACTGTTCCACAATGAGTCTTCGTATATATACAAGACATACCTCGTAAACTCAACTCCCCCTCCAAACTCTTACCTGGGAGGGTGGGAGGGATAATGCTAGCCTCCGTGTCTTAAATGAAATCCAGATTCTCTCTACATGAACTTGGAGAATCTACATTTCAAGATAAGACCGGAGGCTAGCATTATGCGTGTTCAAAGCTGTGACAAAACCACAGACGACACATGCCTCATATTTTTCAAATAAAATTTTGCAAACACATCAGCATCTGACCAATCAGCCGCATGTAAAATCTCGTCCAAACGTCCCCCTGACATGAAAACCTTACTTGCCATTGCTCCTCTCACCGAATGAGCACCATACTCCTGCAAAATTACACCTGCCTCAAGCATACAACACTTCACCCATCTAGCAATTGCTGATGAAGTGACCGGCCTAAAAGGCTTCACTTATGAAATGAACAACTGATTATCACCATGCCTTCTGAACTCGCATAATCTATTCTCACACTCTCTAAAACATTTTACCACACACAACTTTGGATGTTTCTCAAATTTCAGATAAAATATCGAGGAAGACATGCACTTGAAATATCCTCTCAAAGTATTGAACATTCAGCTTCCAATCGCTGAAATCTCTCAGATACCTTGAATTTCAGTCTGCCACAACATTCTCTTGACCTGGAAAATATTCCGCTTGCAACCCTATCTTCTGCTCTAGACATAAACTCCAAATTCTCTTTGCTAACTGAGTCAGATTCCTCAACCTGCTTCCACCTAAGTGGTTTATGTAACGAACTGCCGAAACATTGTCCATTTTCAACAAAACATTGAAATTCCTTAACTTCTTCCAAAAACTCCGCAAAGCATAAAGACCTGCTCCCATCTCCAAACCATTTATGTGTTCTGACCTCTCTTCCAAGGACCATTTTCCACCTGTTTCCTGATCCTCCAAACATGCCCCCTATCCAAAGAGGCTCGCGTCTGTCTCCAATACAAAATCTGGACATATTGCAAATATTGCCCTGCCATTCCAGGCCACCAGGTTCTCAAACCAACAAATCAGCTCCTCCCGAGCTTCTACTGAAAGTAAAACGCGATCTCCATACCAGAAACCTTTTCTCAATGCTTCTGCCTTTAATCTCTTCAAAGCTCTGTAATGAAGCGGCTGGGGAAAATCGCCTGAATAGAAGAAGAAAACAAGCCAATCACCCTTGCCAAACCCCTCAGAGTGATCAGCTCTTTCTTCAACATTCCTTTCATTTCTGACCTTATCTCTACCACTTTCTTCTCTGGTAAACTCAGTGTCTTCTCTACCGTGTTCACCACAAATCCCAAGAACTCTAAACATTGACTGGGCTTCAAAACCGACTACTCCCTGTAGATCAAGAAACCCAATCCTTCCAAAAGATCCATAGTCAAAAGCAGCTGCTTCTCCAACTCCTCTTGATTCTGAGACATTATCAAAAAATCGTCCAAGCACATCATCATACGTATTCCTCTCTCCCTGAGAAACTTGGCCACTGGCCTCAACATCTTTGTAAAGCACCATGGTGCCAACGCCAGTCCAAACACGAGGTATGAAAATTGATACAGCTCTCCCAACCACCTGAACTGAAGAAATCTGCAACTCTCTTCCGTTATAGGAATAGTGAAATAAGCGTCCTTCAGATCCAATTTCACTAACCAATCATTCTCCTGCAGAACATCCCTCAAAAGATGGAAACCCTCCATCTTGAAGTGTCTGTAAACAACATACTGATTCAACCCTTTAAAATTTATCACAGGTCTCCAACCCTTGTCCTTCTTCTTCACCAAAAATATAGGGGCAAATTTACAAGCCCCTTGAGCCTCCTTGCGCTGCCGTTGCGTCACTTTTTTTGACGCAATGGCAGCGCAAACAATGCGGCTAATTTACAACGTGACGCATCTCGGGAGATGCGTCACGTTGTAAAGCCCTGCGTCACATTATACCTGCGTCAGGTATAATGTATGCAGGGTGGGCGTTCCCACGCAGGAAGGCCTCGTAAAAGTGACGCAGTGAAATCTACAAGATTTCACTGCGCCACTTTTGGGATGCCACTGCGTCAAAACCTTACGCCTGCTTGAAGCAGGCGTAAGGACTGACGCAGTACAGTAAGTATAGGCCTCAAAATACATTGCTGGAGTTGCGTCGTGCTTGCGACACGACTCCAGCAATGCATGACTTTTGGGCCGACAGATGCGTCAGAATTTCTGACGGATCTGTCAATCCTTGCGCCATGGTGCGCCGTATTGTAAATACGGCGCATCCATGGTGGCGCAAGGGTATCGCAGGCTGGCGCAGGGAAACTGACGCATCTCTACAGATGCGTCAGTTTCTTGTAAATCTGACCCATAGTACTCACAAATCCCCGATCTTTCTCAGTTACTTTCTCTATTGCTCCCTTCTGCAACATCTCCATCACTTCTTTTCCTACCACCTCCTGCAGTTCTTGTTGAAAAACCAACTGACCTGGTTCCTTCAACTGCTTTGGGTCTTCTTCGAACTCCAAAACATAACCTTTTACTGTGAGAATAACCCATCTGTCCTTGGTTAAGTTCTCCCAATTCCTTACAAACCATTTCAACCTTCCCCCTAACTTACTTGGGGTAGAACCAAAAACAGTCTTCGTACTCACCTTGTGATTCTTGAGCGAACTGAGCTCGTCCCCTTGCCTGGCGCGCCCTGCCTGCTCTTCCTCTCTGGGGGGTAAAACCCTGTCGCGGACTGAAATCCCCTGAACGCTGCACCTCCCTGGGACTGATATTGGGCCCACGTGTATGACCAGCCAGGGAAACGAGCCCTCGACCCGGTCTGGTCAAAAACACTCCTTCCAAAGACCCTTCGTAAGGACGACTGGGCCTTGTCCAGACTGGTGAAAGTTAACACATACTTTCCAACCCCCTTCACTAGTCCGAACAAGTACCCTTTAGGGTCTTCTGAAGGCTCCTTTTTTGCAAAGTCCCCTAACCTAGGACTTATCCTCATTAGAATTGCTTTGCATCTTTCCGCCGACAAAGCTGCGTTCGTGTTCCCAAGGAAACAAATCGCCCTCTGCGACCAACCTCTCAATAGCTCATTGTCTATCTGGACACTTTTCATTCTGGCCTCTTCCGCCATGTCCAAATTCTGGCCAATGGCCCCAACACATCTAGCAAACGATCTTGGCACTGCTTAAGTGCCCTCTCCAAACCCTTCCTGGGGTCACGCCTCATTTTAAATAGAATACTGATCAAATCTGGATCCAGATCTGGCGTCATGCAGGATTTACCATCCACCACAGGACAAGAGCACTCTGCTCTCATGACAGCTCTGGCCTCATTTTCTAAAGCCCTCCTTATCCATAGCTTCAAAAAGTCAGCCACATGAGGCAACGGCCACCAGTCAGCGCTTCTGGGGGTGCCTAATCATTTCAGTAATGAACATGTCCTCTCCATGAGGATCCTTAACGATCCCTTTCTCCTTCCTTTCCTTCTCTACTTTGTCTTTATCCATATCCTATCCATCATCAAAATAATCATCCAAAATAAACATCTTCCTCACCCTCAAATTCCTGCTTCAAGACGCCCTCTTGTGATTTCTCACCAATTTTTGTGTCGCAGTGGGCACCCTCTTTTGTGCCGCGTTGGACACCTTCATCTTTTGTGGCGCAAGGCTCATCCCTATTTCCTGCCAGAAATCTGATTCCAGCTTCAATATTCTTTGTCTTCCTAAGTCTCTTACTATAGCCTTTCACATCACTTACCCTCTTCTTCTTCCATAGACCAATACTCATCCTCTGAATACTCCACTGCTCTTCTTTTCCTTCTTAAAACGCTCTGCAAAACTTTCTCCACAGAGCTCTTCACCTCTTCCTGTACTATTTTCCTCAGATAGGCATCCCCCGAACCTGAGGACTGTGCTCTCTCATTTACTTCCATATTAACCCTATTTCTCAAGAACCAAAACTTAAAATCACCTCAATCTATTTTTTTGATATGTATGTTACCTAATACAATCAAATTAATCTTACTTTTTCCTTCTTTTATTCTTTTTATTTATTTATTTTGATATATTTTTTATTCAACCTCTATCTCTCCTACCTATTCAGAAATAACTCCTACCTCAGATCTACCAAAAAACGACAGCCTCCGCTTTAACTGTCACCTCAAAAACACTACTGAGTCGAGGGCGCCGCCTCCCTTGCTGCCGACTGACTTAATCAGCTGTATGGCAGTTGGGATGCTAACACTAGTTTTTACCTTACACTGATGGCCGAGCACAAGCTTCAGGCCACCAGTTTTGCACAACTTCACTTTCTCAAAATGGCCCCTCTGCGTCGTCACGCACGTAAGCGTGATGCTGCCCCTCAGCCTACGGGCGCCCTCAAGGTACAAACAGTTCCAGAGGTGCCCATCGGCTACAATGCGCTCAGAAAGGGCGCAGCTTGTGCTGCAAGCACGGGACCCTTCAACGTACGCCGCGAGCCGAAGCTCAACACGCTCGCTCGCGGCTCAACGGTATTTCACTTTTACCTGCTTAAACTGTTTTTTAACCTAAAAGAAACCTAGTTCGCACTCCAACACCAGCCTAAGGCTGCAAAACTGCCTAACTACATAATACCCATAAATTGGGTAATCCACATCTAATCTCACATAACGCTTAAAAATTATCATGAAACATCTTTCAAGTAAACAAACAAGTTACTTACCTTCGGTAACGATGTATCTGTAAGAGACATATGTAGTTATAGATTCCTTACCTTTAGAATTACCCCCAGGCTTCAGACTGCATCTGGAGATTTTTTCTTTAGCAGTACCCCTGTGCGTCGGTAGGTGGTGTCGGTCGACTCAGTGTCCGTCGTCGGCGTCGTGTTCGCCAGGATGACGTTGCGGTGTCTATTTAGACGCCGCCCCTGCGCGCTGACGTCAGTTCTGACACGACTTTCCACGCCAGAAGTGCAGAGCCATTAAAGACACTGACCACTGGTGCACATACCTAGGGCCCTGGAAGGGAGTCCCTATCCCTAGAAGTCAGTTCGCAGAACGGGGAGGATGGGTGGGGCGGTAAGGAATCTATAACTACTTATATCTCTTAAAGATACATTGTTACCGAAGGTAAGTAACTTGTTCATCTGGAAGAGACTGTAGTTATAGATTCCTTACCTTTAGAATAGATACCCCAGCAATGCCAACCTTGGAGGTGGGTCTGCGAACCAAGTTCACACCAGAAAGTCAACTTCAACGAAAGGACCCCGGACTCCGAAACCACTCCCTCCTCCAACAACGCCAGCCAACCCACCATCTCCGCCTCGACCGCAACCACCACCGAAGACACCGAATCGACCATGAAAGGCATCCACTCAGGTGCAGCCACGGACCCCTGCCCTCCGCACATCTCCCACAGAGCCGCCGCCATCGCACCACAACTATGACGCACCATCAACACCACCTTCAAAACCAGCATTTTTCCCCGCCGACTGGAAATATGCAGAAGTCAAGCCCCTGCTCAAGAAGCCCACAGCAGATCCTTCGGACCTCAAAAACTACCGACCCATCTCCCTTCTTCCCTTCGCGGCCAAAGTTACCGAGAAGACCGTCAACGCCCAACTAACGAAATTCATCGAAGAGAACTTCATCCTCGACCCCTCCCAATCTGGATTCCGCAGCAACCACAGCACCGAGACGGCTCTACTCGCCGCCACAGATGACATCCGCACCCTCCTCGACCAAGGCCACACCGCGGCCCTGATCCTACTCGACCTCTCCGCAGCCTTCAACACCGTTTCCCACCGCTAGACTCCACGACGCCGGCATACAGGGAACCACCCTCGGATGGCTCTGCTCCTTCCTCACCGGCAGAACCCAAAGAATCAGACTGCCACCCTTCTTCTCCGAACCCACAGAGATCAACTGCGGAGCACCTCAAGGATCGTCACTCAGCCCTACTCTTTTCAACATCTACATGGCCCCCCTCGCTGCCATCGTCAGACAGCACAGACTCAACATAGTCTCCTACGCTGATGACACCCAGCTCATCCTCTCCCTCACCAAGGATCCCGTCACCACCAGACTGGGCTTCCAGGAAGGAATGAAGGACGTCGCATCCTGGATGAGCAGCAGCTGCCTGAAGCTCAACTCGGAGAAGACAGAGGTCCTCGTCTTCGGACCCTCCCACACTGCATGGGACAACACCTGCTGGCCAACTGCCCTTGGCAGCCCGCCCACGCCCATGGACCACGCCCGGAGCCTCTGCATCATAGTCGACTCCTCCCTCTCCATGACCCGACTGCTTCAACACCCTCTGCATCCTTCGCAAGACCTTCAAATGGATCCCCACAAATCAAGAAAGACCGTCACCCACGCACTCATATCCAGCAGACTGGACTACGGAAACGCCCTCTACGCCAGAATCAACAAGTTTCTGCTCCGCAAACTCCAGACCATACAGAACACCGCAGCCAGACTCGTCCTCGGCATCCCTCGACAAGAACACATCACACAATACCTGCGATACCTCCACTGGCTCCCCATCAAGAAGAGAGTAACCTTCAAGACACTCACCCACGCCTACAAATTCCTCCACAACACCGGACCCCAATACCTCAACGAGAGAATCTCCTTCCACGTACCCAAGAGAAACCTCCGATCCGCCGCCCTCTCCAAAATCCCGTGCATCCGCAGAGCCAGAAAGGCTGGAAGAGCCTTCTCCTACATTGTGGCCAAGACCTGGAACGAGCTCCCGATAGACATCAGATGCGCCCCCTCTCCGCATATCTTTAGGAAGACCCTCAAGACCTGGCTCTTCAACTGACCGGAGCTGCTTACCCCCAGCGCCTTGAGACCCTCACGGGTGAGTAGTACGCTTGACAATTCCCTGATTGATTGATTAATTGAAAGTCCTGGAGAATAGAGTGGGCGAAGTAGCCGTCTCTCCGGGCTTGGCTGTCTAGGCAATAATGTTTGGTGAACGTGTGTAGAGATGCCCACGTGGCCGTCTGACATATGTCAAGGAGTTGTACTCCACGCCCCAAGGCAGTAATAGCTGCCGTTGCCCTGGTGGAGTGAGCACGCAGTCCGACTGGGGTTTCCTTCTTAGCAGATTTTAATGTATAGGAAAACCCATCGTGGGATGGTGCGTTTTTGTACAGCCCGACCTTTCTTGGCCCCCACATATCCAACAAAGAGTTGATCGTCCACCCTGAAATCTTTTGTGCGGTCGAGATAGAAAGACAGCGCATGTTTTGGGTCCAGACGGTGGAGTCTCTCCTCATTGGAAGGGTGCGGAGGTCGGAAGAAGGTGGGCAAAGTGATGGTCTGTCCTATATGGAAAGAGGTAACCACTTTGGGAAGAAAAGAGGGCCTTGTGCGAAGAACTACTTTGTCCGGATGAACAGCAAGAAAAGGAGGTTCTGAAGACAAAGCCTGAAGCTCACTCACCCTGCGAGCAGAGGTGATGGCAACAAGGAAAGCTGTTTTCAGAGTGAGGAGCCTGAGAGGACAGTTGTAAAGAGGCTCGAAGGGAGCGCACATAAGATAGGTTAAGACCAGGTTCAAGTCCCACTGGGGCATTATGAACGGAGAAGGAGGAAAGAGGTGAGTAATGCCCTTTAGAAATCTATTTACAATAGGGGACTTTAAAAGAGAAGGCTGATCAGAAATGGCGAAGACAGGCCGATATGGCCAAAAGGTAGCCTTTAAGAGTGCCCAGGGCAGAGCCCTGCTGGGCCAAAGAAAGTATATACAAGAGAACCTCCGAAAGAGGGGCAGAAAGGGGATCCACAGCCTTTGCTGTGCACCATGCCACAAACTTTTTCCATCTGCAGGCGTATACCGTTTTAGTGGAGGAACGCCTGGCTGCCAAGATGACATTACAAACTTCAGGAGGAAGGTCAAAAGCTGTCAACTGTTGCCGCTCAATCTCCATGCAAGGAGGTGGAGGCTGGACAGGTTCGGGTGGAGGACCGTCCCCTGCTGCTGCGACAGAAGATCCTCCCGAACAGGCAGTCTAATCGGAAGATCGATGGCCATGCTCAAGAGCTCGGGGTACCAGACTCTTCGTGCCCAGTCCGGAGCCACAAGAATGACTTGGGCCCAGTCGCGCTTGATCTTCTTCAGCACTCTGGGCAGAAGTGATACAGGCGGAAAGGCGTACAGGAGGCCGCAATTCCACTCGCAACGAAAAGCGTCGCTGAGCGAGTGCCACCTTGGAAATTCTAACGCGCAGAACTGATGACACTGCACGTTCTCTTCGGTGGCAAACAGATCTAACCAAGGCTCTCCTCACTGCTGAAAGAGACCTTGCACCACCTCAGAGTGAAAACGCCATTCGTGATCCATCATGTACCGATGGCTGAGTTTGTCCGCCCTGGCGTTCAGAGAACCTGCCAGGTGTTGAACTACCAGGGATATGCCCTGATGTTCCAGCCATGTCCAAAGGCAAAGAGCCTCCTGACATAGGGTCCACGACCCCACCCCGCCCTGTTATTATTATTATTAAATTTGTACGGCGCGGCAGCTACCCAAAAAGGGTTTTGCGGCGCCGGAGCAGATCAGAAGAATGTATCGCAGTTTTAAAGGTTACTGGTTAAAAAGCCAAGTCTTGAGGGATTTGCGAAATAGTGTGTATACCGTTTCGTTTCTAATGGCTGTGGGAAGTGAGTTCTATAGTGAGGGACCGAGGTATGCAAACGATCTGCCTCCCATCCGAGATAGTTTAATTCTGGGCACAGAGAATTTCTCTTGAGTGGATGAGCGAAGGCATCGGGAAGGCACATAGGGGCTGACCAGCGACTGCAGATATTGAGGGGCAACTCCAGTTTTGATTTTGAACATGTAGCTCAGGGCTTTGAACTTGATTCGGTTCTCCACCCTGAGCCAGTGTAGATCCCACAGATGCCTAGAGACGGAGTTAGCTCTAGGGACTCTGCAGAGTAGTCTTGCCGCAGAGTTCTACACCATCTGCAGCCTGCGAGTCACTACCTTGTTGGATCCGAGGTAGAGAACGTTGCCGTAATCCAGTCTCGAGGTGATAAGAGCCTGGACTACTCTTCTCTGAGAGGACTCGGGCAGCATCCAGATGATCTTTTTTAGCCACTTCAAGATGGTAAAGCAAGTGGCGGTTACCTTGACTGCCTGATGGTGCATAGTGAGCGAGTCATCGATGATGACACCTAAGTTGCGGACATGACTAGAGGGCTGAGGGAGTGCTCCCATTTCACCGGGCCAGAGTTGTGGGCCCCAGAGATCTTTGTTTTTTCCAAGGATCAGGACCTCCGTTTTCTCTCCGTTGAGCTTAAGGTAGTTATTCTGCATCCATGATGCAATTTTACCCAAGCCAAGCTGCAGGGGGGATGGCCCGGCCGTACTCCCCATAAAGAGAGAAAAAATGATCTGGGAGTCGTCAGCGTAGGCAAACAGGGACAGCCCTGCCTCTTCCGCGACGTCGGCTAAGGGTCTCACGTATAGGTTGAAGAGTAAAGGGCTAAGGATAGAGCCCTGAAGTACCCCGTAGGGTGAGGGATGGATGTCGGAGCTGGATATAGAGGAAAAGATTTGAAAAGTACGGTTGGCGAGAAAGGAAATGAGCCAGTTCAAAGCTGGGCCGCTAATGCCTAAAGATCTTAACGTTTTTACTAGTATGGTGTGGGATACCGTGTCGAATGCCGCGCTTAGGTCGAGTAGAATGAGGGCGACCGTATCACCAGCGTCCAGATGACGCCGCAGCCTTTCCGTTACCCCCAGTAAAGTTGTTTCTGTAGAAAAACCAGCTCTGAAGCCAGATTGTGAAGGAGTTTGTTGGTTTCGACGAAATTCAAGAGCTGAGAATGGCTGTGTTTCTCTAGGATTTTGGAAAAAGTCGGTAGTAAGGAGATATGCCGATAATTGGAGGGTAAATCGGGGTCGGCGTTGGCCTTTTTTAGGAGAGGGATCACCATGGCGTGCTTCCAGTCTTGAGGAACTGTGGCTTCCAGTAGGGAGGTATTTAAAAGGTCCATAATGGCAAGCAGAGATGGTAATTCAAGCTGCTTGAGCACAGAAATAGGCAGGGGGTCCTTGGGTGATCCAGATTTAACACTATCTAGGAGTCTTGTAAAGGAGGCTGCATTTAGTAGGGGCCAAGTGTCCAGGTTGTTAGAGTGGGCGCAAGGCCCTATGTCCTGGCTAGAATGGGTAGAGTCCGCTACGGGTAGTGCAGATACGGTTTGTGGGGAGCCGGCAGGTTGCACAGGAGGGGGGTTGTCACATTGCGAGCTCGCAATATCCAAGTACATTTTTTCAACTTTCTGGACGAAGAAGGACGCAAGGTCCTCGCATTGTCGTTTATTGAGTGGGGTGGGCCTAGCTAAGGTGGCAGAACCAGCGAGCTCCTTTACCATACCAAAAAGTGTTTTTGAGCAGTTCAGGGCATCAGAGATAGTTGTTGAAACGTACTCAGCACGGGCAGATTTGCAGAGATTGTGGTAAACTTTTTTGGCCTTTTTATAGATAATTTTAGACTCGGGAGCCCTGTTTGTTGCAGTACCACATGGCGGTGGTGTTGTCTGTGAACACATGCACTACTCGTCCTTTGACAGAAGGAAGGAATGCCTTCAGTGCAAGACGGATCGCCCTGAGCTCCAAAAGGTTTATGTGGAGACCGGACTCCGCCGGAGACCAGAGACGACCGGACTCCGCCGGAGACCAGAGACTCCTGATCTCCGCCTCTCCCAGGTGACCGCCCCATCCCAGAAGGGGCGCATCCATCACTACTGTCAACTCTGGTTGGGGAAGGGAGAGGGATCTGCCGCTGACCCAATCCTGGTTCTTGAGCCGCCACTGCAATTGACGTGCAGTCCCCTCCGAGATCTGAACTACGTCGGAAAGATTCCCCTGATGCTGCGCCCACTGGAACTTCAGGTCCCACTGCAGAGCCCGCATATGCCACCTGGCATGATCCACCAGCAGGATGCAGGAGGCCATGAGGCCCAGCAGCCTCAGAGTCTATCTCACCGAAATCCGGGATAGAGGATGAAACATCGGTATCATAGCCCGAATATTCCGGACTCGCTGCTCTGGAGGATAGACCCGAAACTGCGCTGTATTCAGAACTGCTCCGATGAAAAGGTGCTTCTGAGAGGGAATCAGGTGTGACTTCGGCACGTTGATAGTGAACCCCAGCGAGTGCAAGAGGGCTTCCATAGTCTGGAGGTGGGAGACGACAGCCTGGGGCGAGCCCGCCTTCTCCAGCCAGTCGTCGAGATAGGGGAAGACTGTAACCCCTGATCTGCGCAGATGAGCTGCGAACACTGCCATCACTTTTGTGAACACCCGAGGGGCACTGGTAAGGCCAAAGAGCACGGTAAACTGAAAATGCTTGTGGCCTACTGTGAACCATAGGTAACGCCTGTGGGCTGGCAGGACTGGGATATGGAAATATGCGTCCTGCAAGTCCAACGCTACCATCCAGTCTCCGGGTTCGAGGGCAGACAGGACCTGAGCCAGAGTGAGCATCTTGAACTTCTCCTTCCAGAGGAAGCAGTTGAGGGCCCTGAGGTCTAAGATAGGACGCAGGCCTTTGTCCTTCTTGGGGACCAGAAAGTAGTGGGAATAGCAACCACGACCTACTTCTGGCACAGGGAACCTTTCGATAGCTCCCCTGGCCAAGAGAACTGCAACTTCCTGGCGGAGAAGGGCCAAGTGATCCTCCGACATGCGATGGAAGGATGGTGGCATGGAGGGTGGGGTAGTCTCAAAGGGGAGGGAGTAGCCCCTTTGGACTGTCTGCAAAACCCACCTGTCCGACGTGATGTTTTGCCAGTGGGGGAGTGTTGGAAAGTGGATTATTAGTAGGGGCAAATGTATAACTGCCACTGGCAATAAGGCCACTAACACAGTATAGGGCTCAGGTTAGGTCTTAGAAAATTATTCCTATGCTCAAACCTTGGTCACTTGGCTGCGAGCAGGCAGGCTTAACTTCAAAGACAGGTATGTAAAGCATTTAAAAACACCAATTCAGTAGATAATTAGGGAACAATGCATAAAAAAATCCAACACCAATTTATAAAAATAGGAAATATTTTTATCTTTAAAATGACACCAAAACGACAAAAATCCAATGTAGGGAACCGGAGATATGAATTTTCAAAAACTTAGCAATTTCTAGCACATAGAAACCTATATCGCCTTATCGGGACATCTGGTCGCGATAGACCGGGTCAGGGTCAAAGTTTCAGGCTGACCGTGATGGAGCCCTGCTCAGCTACCACTCGCGGTAGGTCTCGGTCACAGTTTTTACCTTCGGACTTAGAAACTTTTCTGGAGCATTTCTTCCCGGAGTCTCTCGAAGCTCTCAGCCAGTCCGGATTCGTTGAGTGTTCGCCGCCGGATTGCCTTGCGACGAGCTCCCGGTCAAACGTATGGAAGTCCGACCTCCGGAGCGTTCCAGCAGGGCAAACCAAAGATCCAGGGCGACACGCGGTTGAAGGCAGGCGGCTTGGCTTTCGTGGTTGCTCCCAGTCACCTTTTCTTCGTTCGGACTTAGAAACTTTTACAGAGCTTTTTCTCGCGGAGTCCCTCGATGCTCTTCACCAGGCCGGATTCGGTGAAGGTTCACCGGCCTCGGATTTCGCCTACTCTCGGTCAAACTCTGGAAGTAGGACCTTCGGAGCTTTTCAGCGGGACAAACCTGGATGGCATGCCGGCTCGCGGTTGAAGGCAGGTGGCTTGGCTGGCCAGGTTGAGTCGGTCCCCTTATGGAGATTTTTTCCAAAGTTGCTCCAAAGTTCTCCAAACTTCTGGAACTTCTTCCTGAAGTTCCCCAATGGGTTCCAAAGTGTCTCAAACTAACTCCAAGGGTCTGGAAGCTCCAAGATGGTCCTTGAAAGTTGAGGACTTCAGTTCCCACAATCCACTTGGACAAAACCCTTACAAATCCACTGGTAGTTCTCCAGGTTGAGAATTCTTGGTGGTGATGTTCCAGGTGAGCTCTGTAAACCTGTAGATTGCAGGGTGTCCACTCTTTAGTCCTTTTACAGCAAGGTAATCCACAGGCTGTAGTTTCAGAAGGTGCAGTCTTCAGAGTGCAGGCCTTAGGAAATGCACATCAAAATTACAGCATGGCCGTCTTGCTTTCTTAAGTTTCAAGCAGCAGATCTGAGGGGCTCTGCCCTTCTCAGATACTTATTCCAACTTCTCTGGGTCAAGCAGGAGGTCACTCCTGTCCAATGGGCTGCAGGGTACCACCCAAAGGTCTGACCACTTCCTGCTGAGTGTGGCACTATTTTGTCCCAGAGTGCACCAATTCCTCCAAATTCATAATGGCTGATTTTCCAGCAGGGAGAGAAGAGCTGGCTAAACACACCCCTAGGATGGCTAATCTCCATAGTCTCTCCCCTTGCATCTGCTCATTCCTTCCTCAATCCCAGCATCTGGCTGGGGATCAAAAGAGTGAAGTTATAAATTACACTGGTGTCTTCCCCTTCCCTTGAAGTCCATTGTTTACGACTCTTCCCCCTGCTCTGGCATTACTGTGCAACAGGACACTGCCCTCCCAGCTGAGCTGGTCAACCCCAGGGGCTCTTTATCACCTCTTCAAAGAAGCCTTGCTAATCCACTTAACTCTGACCAATCAGGACAGACCACTGGAAGGCTGAATCTGGGCTTACAAACAAGAAAGTCTTATATCTTCTTGTATGCACATTTTAGGAGAAATTCAACAATATCATATTGTTGAGTTTATTAATACCATTCTGGAAAAGTTTTCGAATGGAACTTTTAGCCTTCTCCTATCAAGAGTTATTAGTTAATAACTTCCTGCCATGTTAACCTATGTGGCAGGGGATTTGCAATGGAAAAAATTACTTTGGCCATTTTTCCATCACCAGGGCTTATAAAAACATATTTTATAAGTGCTCTACATATATCTACAGGACCCCCGCCCCAGGAACACCTAGGGGAGACTTTAGGGGTTCTGAACATGTAAAAATATTGCAGATCCTCCCCCCACAGTGCTCCTACCACCAAAGTCAATTTTGGGCAGCACTTTATCACAATGTGGGGAGTGAAATGTGCACTTTCACAACCCGGGGTATAAAAAAAACAACAACTCATTTTATAAGGGTCCTCCTTATAAATACCTGATCCCCCACCCCTGGGAGACCTAGGGGATACCCAATATGGCCAAACATTGTAGGTCAACCATTTTTAAGTGCCCCAAACACCAAAGTCGAGTTTGGGCACAATTTACTTTTTAAAAGCAGTCCTGCAACACAGGGCTACTTTTAAACTGACCTAAGGCTCAGCAGTGCACACATGCCAGTGCAGAAAAGGCTGCTGGCCTCTAAACTGCCATGCCCTATTATATGCTAGGGACTTAGAGGTAGTTTCAATCCCCCTGCCCCATTATGTACTAGAGCCTTATAGGGTAGGTCATGCCAATCACAGGGGTACCCCAACCCATAGTGTACCCTAGTGTATGTAGGTGTTTTCACTGTATTCAGAATGTGTCTCTTTCAGGTTAGCATTGAAGCCTGGTTAGGCAGAGCCCAGGGTCAGTCGGTCAGTCAGTCAGTCAGAGTCAGTTACCACCAGTACCAGTCAGCAAAACGTTGAGGGGTTTCCAAGGCACAGGATGACTTTCCAACAGGGAGGCAATGGCGAATCCTGCCGCCCACTGGCCCCTGGCGGCCCTGAAAGGTCGGACTAGGAGGGCTTGGAGGCTGCTGCAGGGGGGTTATGGGTGGACTGGCCCACCCGCTGGCCCCCAGACCCACATCGCGGCCATGCAGAGGCTGGGTAGCTTGCATGGGCCGGTGGCTGGACTGCGTCGAACGTGGTGGGGCACCCCTTCTTGTAGCCACGAAAGGGGTGAAAAGCAGACTGCGTGGGGCGAGAGGTTGCCGCGAGGCTCAAGGATCTGGCTGTAGCCCTAGAATCCTTGAAGCGCTCGAGCGCTGAGTCTGCCTTGTCACCGAAAAGGTGACAGCCATCGAAGGGCATGTCCAGTAAGGTGGATTGGACATCCCCAGAGAAACCAGATGTCCTCAACCAGGCGTAGCGCCTCAAGGTTACTGACGTGGAAACCGTTCTGCCCAGGGAGTCGGCGGTATCCAGCCCACATCTGATGGTGAACTTAGCTGAGTCTCTACCCTCTGCCACTGCTTGGGTGAGAACGGCCCGGGCCTCCTCCGGGCACTGTGGCAGCACTTGGGCAACCGTATCCCACACCGTATGGATATAACGGCCTAAGAGGCATGCAGTGTTCACTGACCGCAGCGCTAAGCTGGCGGAAGAAAACATCTTCTTCCCAAGGTGGTCCAGCTTCTTGGATTCCCTATTTGGGGGAGCAGTAGGGAGTGCGCCCTTAGAGGATGAGGCTTGGACCACCAAGCTCTCGGGGGTCAGGTGTTAGGAGAGGAAAAGCGGGTCACCCGGGCCGGGCGCCCTATCCACAGGGGCCCCTGTGCTGGGCTTGGACCAAGTGCCCAGAAGGACGTCGGTGAGGGCTTCATTAAAAGGCAGAAGGGGCTCTGAAGAGGCCGCTGCCGGTTGAAGCACCTCCGTCAGGAGGTTAGTCCTGACTGCCACCGTAGGAAGCTCAAGGCCCAAGGCCTCAGCCGCCCTACGCAACACCACTGCGTAGGAAGCTCCCTTATCCGTATCCACGATAGGGGGTGAGAGAATGCCAAGGTCTGGGGAGGTATCCAAACCACTGGCATCACCCAGTTCCTGTCGCCAGTCCGGCTCTTCAAGCTGGTCAGCCAAAGGGTCCACAGACCCCTCCTCACCCTCCTCCGGTTGCCACTCAGGGCGGAAAGGAATACCAGGAATGAACAGGGGTACGAAAGTGCCTTCCGGCACCGGTACAGACGTTGGTCCGGTGCCATGTCCAAGTCGGGGGTGAGGCTGGGGTCGACGCCAGTCGGGGGCACAACCGACGTCATGAGCGTCGTTACTGGAATCGGCGCCGGGGAAAGTACCGTGACATCGACCGGTGCAGATCCGTATCCAGGCCTGGATTCTTGGGGGCCCTCTGCCACCGGCATTGAAGGCCCAGGGCCCCCAGCTGAGTCCGCAGGGCCCGAAGGCGCGCCGGCAGATTTGGGCTGCCCAAAGATGCTGTGAAGCGCTTCGTAGAAAGCTCAAAGCTGGGCAGGGGACACTCCGGCTCTGGGAAAAGGAGGGAAGCAAGGAGCCATCCCAGAAGCAGGCTCCGAGGACGGAGCCCGAGAGCGACGACGCTCTGGGTCTTGTGTCGCGTCGGCCGGGCTGAAGGTGAAGAACGACGGTGCTTCTTCGCCTTCTTTTTGTGCTTCGACGTACCCGAGGACGAAGACTTGGAAGACGAATGGTGATGGTGGCTCCGCAACCGGTCCCGAGACCTTCCTCTCGACCAGGACCTTGAGCGGTGCGGAGCAGACTGCTGGGCCTCCAAAAGCTTTCGGGACCACTCCTGCAAAGACTTCGGGTTCATGGCCCTAAAGTCTGAGCACGACTTCGGGTCGTGGTCACGCTCCAAGCACCAGAGGCACACGAGGTACAGATCTGTGACGGACATCAGCTTGTGACAGGAGTCACAAGGTTTGAATCAGATTCGGCGAAGGGACATCCCTCGTGCACCAGGAGTCGAAGACTTGAAAAAGGCGTAGACAAAAAGTCGAAAAAGGTTAGTCAAAAATTGACCAAGGGGCAAGCTCTCTCCAGATCTGCGCTAGGCTGGCGTGGAAAAAGAAAGAACTGACATCAGCGCGCAGGGGCGGCGTCTAAATAGACACTGCAATGTCCTCCCGGCAAACACCATGCCGACGACGCACGCGGAGTCGACAGACGCCACTTACTGACGCGCAGGGGTACTGCTAAAGAAAAAATATCCGGATCCAGTCGGACGCCTGGGGGGAATTCTAAAGGTAAGGAATCTATAACTAGTCTTTCAGATATTTCTTAACAGTTTTAAACATTTCCTTAATAACTACTATACCTTAATTACGCTTAAAATACATCACTTGCAAAACGATACTTATATGTCAAGGAGCAGCAGATGAAAGATGGCTGCTGTGACAGAGTTTATATATGTAATTGGGATATTCCAAGTTATGGAATTTTTGTGCTGGTGATGTAATACTTTGAAGTGCTTCAAGGAGCTGGCAATAAAAGTAATACGCATAATGCTAGCCTCCGGTCTTGTCATGAAATCTCAACACACTGCATAAGGACATGTCGAAAGTCAAATTCCCATGAAAAAAAATTAACTCATCTGTCAGAAGAGAGAAAAGCTCTAGACTCCCTTTCCATAAAATGAGCAGTAGAAATCGGAGGTTTAACCTCATTGACTGAAGTTCTGGTCTTTTCCAATGAGCTGGATGTGCTAATATAGTGGCACTGTTTTGAGACCTTTCACACTGGCAAAGCCTTATCCGGCTATTGTATAGTTACAGTTGAACTCCCACATCAATGACCGGGAATGATTCAAACATGCGAATCTGAAAGATCGAATACATGAGAAATTAGTTGCCCTCTGAACTCCAATAAAGCCAAACATTTTTCATTTCTTGTGCCAAAATGGACACTGCATGCACACTGGGGCTCACAATTCATACCCGCGAATGAGAAGTGGTTACAGGGTATAGAAATAGAAAAACGCAATCAGACAACTAAGGGAAAGGAAAACATTTTTTTTTTTTTTTTTTAAGTGATGGTAGTAACCTATATGGTACTAGAATTTAGGGAACTTAAATGCCACTACATGGTTTGAGCATGATGTAGAAGTGGACACGACTGACACGAAGGACAAATTAACAGAGCTGCACACTGAAATGGCGTTGGTGTCATGCTCTGAAATGGACTCTATAACGCGATTTTGGCTGAAACCTGGAGGCCTGGAGTGGTGGGCAAGTGTCAGGGAAGGGGGGGGGGGGGGAGGAGTGAAGAAAACTGGGTTTGTGTTGCAGTACCCCACCCCCCTGCACTTTTGGCCCTCCTTTTAGCTACTGGGTGCGGTTTTTCAGTTCTGACAGTGCACAAAGGCCTGCTAACCAGAACTCTGTGCTAGTGCTCTTTCCTTCAAACAAGGTATGTCCGACTGTTTTATAACTGGCATAGTCTTTAGCACCCTTGCAAGTCCCTAGTAGATGTACCTAGGGCATGGGTACTAAAGAGGAACCCTAAAGGTTGCAGCATATGGTATGTCACCCTAAGGGACTCACAGACAAATTCCACACAGACTGCGTGACATGGTACAAACCATGAGTGAAAACATGACATGGCACACACCTGTGTGCCATGCCAAAGCCACTCCGCAGCCCTCATCCTACTCGACCTATCAGCGGCCTTCGACACCGTCTCCCATCGCACACTAGTCGTCAGACTACACGACGCAGGCATACAAGGAACAGCCCTGGACTGGATCCGATCATTCCTCACCGGAAGAAGCCAAAGGATCAGACTCCCACCCTTCCTCTCCAACCCCACGAAAATCACCTGCGGAGTCCCACAGGGTTCATCACTGAGCCCCACCCTCTTCAACATTTACATGGCCCCCTCGCAGCCATCGTCCGACAACACGGCCTCAACATCGTATCCTACGCCGACGACACCCAGCTCATCCTCTCCCTCACCAAAGACCCCACCACTGCCAAACTCAACTTCCAGAAAGGAATGCAAGACGTCGCAGTCTGGATGACCAACAGCTGCCTGAAGCTCAACGCCGAGAAGACAGAAGTCCTCGGTACCACCCCTTCTGCATGGGACAGCACCTGGTGGCCGACCGCCCTGGGAAGCCCACCTACCCCCTCAGACCACGCCAAGAACCTTGGCATCGTACTCGACTCATCACTCTCCATGAACCGAGAGGTCAACGCCGTCACCTCCAGCTGCTTCAACACCCTCCGCATGACCTTCAAGTGGATCCCCCCTGAGTCAAGGAAGACAGTCACCCACGCACTCATCACCAGCAGACTGGACTATGGAAACGCACTCTACGCCGGCATCAACAAGTCCCTACTCCGCAAACTCCAGACAGTACAGAACACCGCCGCCAGACTCGTCCTCGGCATCCCCCGACACGAACACATCAGCCAACACCTACGAAGTCTCCACTGGCTCCCCGTGGAGAAAAGAGTCACTTTCAAAATCCTCACTCACGCCTACAAATGCCTACACAACGGACCCAAATACCTCAACGACAGAATCAACTTCCACGTACCCAAAAGAAACCTCCGATCTTCCAACCTCGCACTGGCCGAAACCCTGCGCATCCACAGAGCCAGAGCAGGCGGAAGATCCTTCTCTCACATTGCAGCCAAGACCTGGAACGAGCTACCAGCAGACATCCGACGCGCCCCCTCCCTGAACACCTTCAGGAAGACCCTCAAGACCTGGCTCTTCGGCTAAACAGATCTGCGGACCCCCCCCCCCTCCCTCCCTCCTCAGCGCCTTGAGACCTTCGCGGGTGAGTAGCGCGCTTACAATTCCCTGATTGATTGATTGACTGCATTTAATATATGCAAGTCACCCCTACAGCAGGCATTTGAGCCCTAAGGCAGGGTGCATTATATTTTATCTAAGGACATATCTGCATGAGAAGATCTGTCCCTGTGATGACTAGTTCCATTAATAGATACTGCAAGTGAACAGGGAAGCCATTTTAAGGTATGTACTGGGCACAGGCCAAAACGAGTCACCCAGTTGCATAATGGCTACACTGAAACCTAAGGCGTTTGGTTTGAAATACCTCGTATTAATAAACCCACAGCAATTCTACAGATGGATTTATTAATAGATGCATCTAGAGGGTACCTTAGAGGTACCCCCTGAACCCTACTAGTCCTTCTAGTGTGCTGGCTGACTCGTCTTGCCCAGCCCACCACCACAGACGAGTTTCTGACTCCTCTAGGAGGTGAGACCCCCGCTCTCAGAGGTCAGGAACAATGCCTGCTCTTGCAGATGTTTACATCTCCTCCAGCAGGAAGGCTAGTATATCAGCATATCAGGGCCAGAGGCATCAAAGCCTCTGCCGCCTTTGATATGGGAACCTGACTTCCTGCAGACGTGGAGGATGCCACATTCTGCCCGGAGGCCCATTTGGCACCAGGACAGGCGGGAAATTAGCTAGTCAGGAAGTGTTGAACGGCCAGGCTGGACACACCTCTAGGGTGGGGAGCCTGAAATAAACATGAAAGAAAGGATTCCACCATCTTGAGTGTGGTGAAATTAGGAACTCTGGGGCAGGGTGATGCTCACTCCTCACAGGGTGTGGTCATCTAGGGCGGTTGGGTAGTGGCCCAAGGGGTAAGTAGCCCATTGACTACTACCCTTCACTCCACTTAACGCCCCTAAATTTAGTATTTAGGTGGCCTCCTGAAATCAGATTAGACTACTAGAAACCGAGGAAGAAGGATTAAAGAGAGCAAAAACTGAAGAACTGCACCAGAGCTTGGCACAAAACCCAGACAGGCGGTTTACATTCCAACCATCGACTGGGACCAACTTCGCAAAGAGCGGACATCCTCCCCAAAACCCTTGAAGGACTGCCCAGCACCTCAACAAACAGGAAAGAGCTCCCATGGACCAGAGGACCTGCTTCTGCAGGCACTGTCCACCGTGTTAGCGCAACAGGAGAAGGTCTTCGTGCTCCAGGAGGCCAGATGCTTCTCCTTGCCCCTTGCCAAATTTGGAGACGTCAGGACCCCCAGGAGCTGCCCAGCACCAATACCCTGGGTACCGGAGCAGTTGCAACAACCAAGGTTTGTTGGTGGTCCAATCCAGACTCCAATAGCACAAAGACAGATCTACTGTCGAGGGACGTCAGGATCCAAAAGACCAGCAATGAGTGGCCCTGTTTCTCCTCTTCGCCAGGTCACCAACACAGAGTCTCTGACCGCCGCGACCAGACACCTCAAAGCACCCATGTCCCACAGCCCGAGTCCGAAAAGGGGGAGGTCCCCCCCGCCCCCACCACCTGCAGCCTCTTTCTGCAGGAAACCGAGAAATGCAAGAGCCTTCTGCAGCGCACTCCCGCTGGACAAAGCAGCACAGCACACATGCCCCTGAGTACCAGTGAACAGACTGTGTCCCCGAGTGCCAGAAACCCTCGAGACCCGAGACCCTCTGTGGGTTCAACCAGACTGGCCCTCCAGTCCGTGCTTGCAGCCTCTTTTCATCAAGACTGTTCCCCATCGACATAAACAGGGCACCGGATGCCAAAAAGCACCTCTACACTCGGACGCCCCAGAACAGACAGAGGTGACCTGTTGGTGCTGCCTTGGACCTTGCCCAATACTTACCTTGAGTCCAGAAGAACAGTCCTGTAAGTCATTGACAAGTGACAGTATGCAGTAGATGTTTCTTTCCCATAGGATAACATTACTGCTTCAAAGCAACAAATTGTCTATTTCTTTACACTGAAAAAGTGATAACTCCATAAAATACTTACCGGAGTACGATGATATTGGGGTCTAAATTCATATAAAAATCTTTGTTATTTTTATAAATTGGTGTTGGATTTCTTTGAGTGTGTCTTGCGTACTGACTCTGTGTGTGCAATAAATGCTTAACACTATCCTCTGATAAGCCTAAACTACCACAAAAGAGAGCACTTGGGATTATTATTGCCCCTATAAACCAGTAAGTCGCCTGGACACTGCATAGTGCACCTCATTTTGGTGCACTATATAGAGAGCCAGCTTCCTACATTGGTGGTTCAGTGGTGGGGTACAAGGCTTTGTAATTGATGCACCACTATCAATAAGTGATTCCACTAAAGAATTCACAGTTGACTTTGCCAGTTTTTTTTCTTCTCCAATTTTCGATTTTTTAAAAGTTTCTAATCTGATCTGTTACGGCCTTGAGGTAAGTCCCCCAGCCCTGATTGTCAGAAAGTTAAAAAGGACACTAGTAGTTAGGCCTGAACACCTGTTTAGAAAATCGAAGGAACTTAACCTGACCCCTTACCTGCAACTTAGCTTGAAGCAGCTTAAGGACCTCTGCAAACCTTGCAATATTGCAACTGGGCCCAAAGCACCACTCCAGGAGTTGCTTCCTGAGTTTGATAGGCCCAGGCAACAGAAGACCCTACCAGTGATGATGAGACTAGTAATGATACTCCGGGGGATAGCTCCCCCTCCCAATAGCACAGAGAAAATGATAACAGAAAGACCCTCTTCCCTAAAACTGTACCTGGAGGGCCCCAAGAAGAACTAGGAGATCCAGTTCTAAAGCTGGAGTGACAAGCCAAAAGAGTAGCCAAACTCCTGGCCATAGAAAAACAAAGGGCTGACATGGGCCTAACACCCATGAATGGTGGCAGCAACAATAAAAATGGGGAGAGAGAGGAAACCTTTGACCCTAAAGTTTCCAAAGGGATTGCCCCAAATATGTGGAGGGTGATGATATAACCAAGTGGTTCACAGCCTTTGAGAGGGTGTAGGAAAGCAAGATCTACTTCTATGGTTACCCCGTTTTGCCTGGGGCTAAGCTGTATTATGACTAGTCTGACTGGGATCCTGCTTATCAGGACCCCAGTCTATCTCCTTTCTCCCTACATTGTTGTATTGAGTACTTAGGTACACTCCAGATTAGATACTGGGGTACCCTCATCAGTCCCTAGTATATGGTACTAAGGTACACAGGGCATATGTACCCCAGTGCCCCCCCATGGGCTCAAGCATGCATTATGCCACCCATGGGAGACCATGCAAAATTGAACCACAGGCCTGCCATTGCAGCCTGTGTAAATTGGTGCATGCACCACTTACTAAACATATAGGTTTACTATATCTAAGGGTCACTGCACTTAAAATCTATAAGTCACCCCTATAGCAGGCCTTTGCAATCCTGAAGGTAGGGTGCTTGATTCTAAGTGAGAGGGTGCCCCTGCATGGGCAGGACACCCCTGCAGCCTACAGAGTCCATTCTCCCGGGTTGTCAGTGAAGCAGCCATATACTATATAGAGGGGCACCGTGTAATAACGCGATGACCATCTCGAAAACGGCTGCAACTAATCCCATCATGTTTGGTATCAAACCTGTTGGAATCATGCCCCCTCACCGTAAACAGTGTGGGAGGTATGATTCCAAGCACTGGAAGAGCCCTCCGTTAGGCTCTCAGTATCCCCGGTACCAGTCTTCCAGACCCAGACAGCACAAAATGGTTGCTGCCGACCAGAGGCACATTTCTGCCCTCCTGCTGCTGAGCCAAGCTAGAGCAGAGGAAGGTGGAACAATAGGCATCCTGTCACAGGGAGGTGTGACCACCTCCCAGACAGGATTTAGTGTACTGGAACCGGGTGGGTGCGCTTGCCAGCGCCAGAAAGTCTGCATGAGGGGCACACTTGGTGTCCCCATGCATAGTCCAGTTCAAACCAGTTCTGGGAGCCATTGGCTCATGCTCTGGCGTGAAACTGGACAAAGGACATGGGAGTAACCTCCCTCCTGTCCAGACCCTCCCCTGGGAGGGTCCCCTGAATCTTACCAAACCTTTCCCTAGGGTACTTAAGGGCTTACCTGGGTGTAGGTCCCTAGATTCGTCGTGGGATAAGATTCAGATCAGACACCACTGCACTTCTACTGTCTGGGCACTCTGGACTTCATTTGGGCCTGACTCCGTCCCCTTTCCAGTCTGCTGCATCGTCTGTGCATCCTACAGGAACCTTCCAAGGCCTGTGAAGCATCAAAGACACCTATAGTAATCTCCCTTGGAGTGAAGGAGTCGCTCCCCTGCATTTGCAGGCCCTGCAATTCTAAGTCGACCGGTCTGCAGATCCGGAGCTCCTCTGGACTCCGTGGGCTCTGCAACACAGGTGGTGGTTTTCCACAGCTCCCGAGGCCTTAATCTTTAAAAATCCTACCGCGACTTGCATATAGACTTGTATGGAGAACGCAGCCGTGTTCCCACACTACACACGCTCGCCGTGGGGACCCCATCTACTTACCTTGGGTGGTTCTGTGGGTGCCCAGCAATTCTACGTCCTCTCGACACTGTCTTGACTCGAGTCGTGGTTCTTATACCACTTTCTTAGTATATGGTTTGGTCCCCCACGAGGCCACTGTATTTCGTGCTATTTACTGTGTTTCTTTGCTAAAGTATTGAGTGCATTGTGTTTATCTCCGTGTGGGAGATATTGGAACGTACTAGAGAGTATTATATAATAAATATATATTTTTATAAATACTTGGTGTGGTTCTTTTTCACTTAATCTATACTATAAGATTGCATTCTGGTAAAACAAGCTGCTTTACACTCCTTCTGGACTAAGCCTGAAGGCTGCTCTCCACAGCTACCAGTTAGAGAGCTTTCTAAGGTTGTCAAAAACCTCTTACATCACCATAAGGGTTGTCTGCATTGGTGCAAGGTGCCCACTTACATTAGTGGACATCATATACCAGGCCTGCCTCTCACAGAGGGCTTGTAGGATGAGAAGGTTACACCAGAAACACTGGGGCTCCCTACTCTGTGAGCTATTCTCAAGAAAGAACAGGGGCAGTCTCCGGACACTCGGTGAGGTAGCTGCCGAGTCCTATGACTTGATGAAGGACACCCTGATTGAGGGCTTTGGACTCACCACAGAAGAGAACAGGATAACGTTCAGGGAGAGTCACAAAACCTTGAGTCAGACCTGGGTTGATTTTGTTGACTGGACTATGAATGGCTCTCCAATTTGATCTGAAGGAGTACATATTAGCAAACTGTACATCCGCATCTAGTAGATGCATTACTTTCTAGTCCCACAGAGCTGGCTAAGAAAACTGATGAACAAGTTACTTACCTTCGGTAACGATATATCTGTAGGAGACCTATTAGTTATAGATTCCTTACCTTAGAATTACCCCCAGGCGTCAGACTTGATCCGGAGAATTTTCTCTCAGCAGTACCCCTGCGCGTCGGTAGGTGGCGTCGGTCAACTCCGCGTTAGTCATCGTGATCGCTGGGATGACGTTGCGGTATCTACTTAGACCCCGCCCCTGGGCGTCGACATCAGTTCTTTTACACGACATTACACGCCAGAAATGCAGAGCCATGCAAGACACGGACCACTGGTGCACAAAACTAGGGCCCTGAAAGGGAGTCCCTTACTCTAGAAGTTAGTTCACAGAACGGGGAGGATGGGTGGGGGAGTAAGGAATCTATAACTAATAAATGTCTTACAGATACATCGTTACCGAAGGTAAGTATCTTGTTCATCTGAAAGAGACTATTAGTTTTAGATTCCATACCTTAGAATAGATACCCCAGCAATACCAACCCTGGAGGTGGGTCTGCAAACTAAGTTCCCACCAGAAAGTCCTGGAGAACTGAACGGCCAAAGAAGCAGTCTCTCCTGACTTGACTATCCAGGCAGTAATGTTTAGTGAAAGTGTGCAGTGATGTCCACGTGGCTGCCTGGCAGATGTCACGGAGGGGAACTCCACGTCCCAAAGCAGTAGTGGCTGCCGTCGCCCTGGTGGAATGGGCACGCAGTCCTACCAGAGGCTCCTTTTTCACCAAGGAATAACAAATCTTAATGCAAAGGAAGACCTTTCAAGAGATGGTCCGTTTTTGCACTGCCCGGCCTTTCTTGGCGCCCACATAACCAACAAAGAGTTGATCGTCCACCCGGAATTGTTTTGTGTGATCTAGATAAAATGATAATGCACGTTTTGGATCCAGACGGCGGAGTCTTTCCTCCTCCTTGAAAGGATGTGGGGGCGGGAAGAAGGTGGGCAAAGTGATGGTCTGTCCTATGCGGAAAGAGGTAACCACTTTGGGTAGAAACAAAGGCCTAGTTCCAAGGACAACCTTGTCCGGATGGACAGAAAGGAGGTTTAGAAGATAGCGCCTGAAGCTCACTCACCCTGCGAGCAGAGGTGATGGCAACAAGAATAGCAGTTTTTTAAAGTCAAGAGTCTGAGAGAACAATTATGTAGTGGCTCGAAAGGAGCACACATAAGGTAAGTTGAGACAAGATTCAAGTCCCACTGGGGCATTACGAAAGGAATAGGAGGAAAGAGCTGAGTAATGCCCTTAAGAAACGGATTTACAATAGGGGACTTGAAAAGAGAAGGCTGATCAGGAAGGGGAAGAAAGGCCAAAAGATAGCCTTTAAGGGTGCCCAGAGCAGAGCCCTGTTGGGCTAAATAAAGTATGAAGAGAACCTCAGAAAGAGGGGCAGAAAGGGGATCCACAGCCTTTGCTGCGGACCATGCCACAAATTTGTTCCATCTACAGGCGTATACTGTTTTAGTAGATGGACGCCTGGCTGCCAAGATGACGTTACAGACTTCGGGAGGGAGGTCGAAAGCTGTCAACTGTTGAAGCTCAATCTCCACGCTAGGAGGTGGAGGCTGGACAGGTTCGGGTGGAGGACAGTCCCTTGCAGCTGCAACAGACGATCCTCCTGATCTCTGCCTCTCCCATGTGGCCGCCTCATCCCAGGAGTGACGCATCTGTCACCACTGTGAACTCTGGTTGGGGAAGGGAGAGGGATCTGCCGCTGACCCAATCCTGGTCCGTTAGCCACCGATGCAATTGGTGTGCAGTGCCCTCCAAGATCTGGACGCAATCGGAAAGATTCCCCTGATGCTGCGCCCACTAGAACTTCAGGACCCACTGCAGAGCTTGCACATGCCACCTGGCATGATCCACCAGCAGGAGTCCATGAGGCCCAGCAGCCTCAGGGTCATGCTCACCGAAATCCGGGATAGAGGCTGAAACATCGGTATCATAGCCCGAATATCCTGGACTCGCTGCTCGGGAGGATAGACCCAAAACTGCGTCGTGTCCAGAACCGCTCCGATGAAAAGGAGCTTCTGAGAGGGAATCAGGTGCGACTTCAGCACGTTGATAGTGAACCCCAGCGAATGCAGGAGGTCCACCGTATTCTGGAGGTGGGAAACGACAGCCTGGGGCGAGCCCGCCTTCAACCACCAGTCGTCGAGATAGGGGAAGACTGGAACCCCTGATCTGCGCAGATGAGCTGCGACCACCGCCATCACTTTCGCGAATACCAGAGGGGTGCTGGTAAGGCCAAAGGGGAGCACGGTAAACTGAAAATGCTCGTGGCCTACTGTGAACCGCAGGTAGCGCCGGTGGGCAGGCAAGACAGCGATGTGAAAATAAGCGTCCTGCAAGTCCAACGCTACCATCCAGTCTCCAGGGTCGAGGGCAGACAGGACCTGAGCCAATGTCAACATTTTGAACTTCTCCTTTCGGAGGAAGCGGTTGACGTCCCTGAGATCCAAGATAGGACGCAGGCCTTTGTCCTTTTTGGGTACCAGGAAGTAGTGGGAATAACAACCATGACCTACTTCTGTTACAGGGACTCGCTCGATAGCTCCCTTGGCCAAGAGAGCAGTAACTTCCTGAACGGAGAAGGGCCAAGTGACCCTCATACATACGAAAGAGTGTTGGTGGCATGAAGGGAGGGGTAGTCTCAAAGGGGAGGGAGTAGCCCCTTCGGACGATCTGCAAAACACACCTGTCTGATGTGATGTTGTGCCAGTGGTGGAGGTGATGACGGATCCTGCCGCCCACTGGTGGCCCTGAAAAGTCGGACTAGGAAGGTTTGGAGGCAGCTGCAGGGAGGGGCATTGGTGGACTGACCTGCCCTCTGGCCCCCGGCGCTGGGATCCACGTCCCCGCAGAGGCTGGGCGGCTTGTGCGGCCCCGTGTGGAACGTGATGGGGCACCCCTTCCGTGGCCACGAAAGGGGCGAAAGGCAGACTGCTTGGGGCGAGAAGTTGCTGCAAGGCCCAAAGACCTGGCCATAGCCCGAGTCCTTGAAGCGCTCGAGTGCGTTGTCTGCCTTGTCACCAAACAGGCGACGGCCATCAAAGGGCATGTCCAAAAGGGTAGATAGGACATCCCCCGAGAAGCCAGAGGTTCTCAGCCGGGCGTAGCGCCTCAGGGCTACCGACGTGGAAATCGTGCTACCCAGTGAGTCGGTGGTATCCAGCCCACACCAGATGAACTTCGCTGCGTCTCGACATTCAGCAACAGCGCGGGCGAGCACGGCCCGGGCCTCCTCCTGGCACTGTGGCAGCACTTGCGCAACCATGTCCCACACCGAATGTGTAACGGCCCAAGAGACATGCGGTGTTCACCGACCGCAGTCCCAAGGTGGCGGAAGAAAACATCTTCTTCCCAAGATGGTCCAGCTTCTTGGATTCCCTATCTTGAGGAGCTGTAGGGAAAGCATTTCCTTTCGAGGATGAGGCTTGGACCACCAAGCTCTCGGAGTAGGGTGTTGGGAGAGGAAAAGTGGGTCGCCCGGGGCTGGGCGGTGGCGTGGACAATCATCCTATCCACAGGAGCCCCTGTGCTGGGCTCGGACCAGGAGCCCAGAAGGACGTCAGCGAAGGCCTCATTGAAAGGAAGCAAGGGCTCCGAAGAGGCTGCTGCCGGCTGAAGCACCTGTCAGGAGGTTAGTCCCAACTGTCACCATAGGAAGCTCAAGGCCTCAGCCGCCCTACGCAACACCACAGCGTAGGAAGCTCCCTCCTCCGTAGCCACGGTAGGAGAGAAAGCATACCAAGGTCGGTGGGGGGGGTAATCCAGACCACTGGCACCACCCAACTCCTCTCTCCAGTCCGGCTCTTCAAGCTGGTCTGCCAGAGGGTCAACAGACCCCTCCCAGTCCTCCTCACCCTCCTCTGGCTGCCACTCAGGGCGATAGGGAACGCCAGGGAAGAACAGCGGTACAAAAGTACCTCCGGCACTGGTAGCGGCGTTGGTCGGTGTCGGTACCGGCATCGGTCCAGCTCTGTGTCCAAGTCGAGAGGGAGGCTGGTGTCGACGCCGGCCGGGGGCGCAACCGGAATCGGCACATGGGAAGGTACCGTGAGGTCGACCGGCGCCGATCCGGACCCAGGCCTGGATCCTTGGGGGCCCTGCGGTGCCGAGGTGCTGGCGTTGAAGGCCTAGAACCCCAGCCCAGTCCGCGGGGCCCGAAGGCACGCCGGCAGAGTCGGGCGGCCCAAAGATGCAGTGGAAGGCTTCGTAAAAGGCACGAAGCTGGGCAGGGGACGCTCCGGCTCCCGGAAAGGGAGGGAAGCACGGAGCCGTCCCAGCAGGCTCAGGGGGCAGAGCCGGAGAACGACGACCCTCTGTGTCTCGCGTCGGCTGACTGACGGGGAGAAGGTGAAGAGCGACGATGCTTCCTCGCCTTCTTCTTGTCTTTGACTTACCTGATAACGAAGACTTCAATGACGAATGGCGGTGGCTCCGCGACCGGTACAGCGACCTTCCCCTCGACCGGGACCTTTAACGGCACAAAACCGACTGCCGGGCCTCCAAAAGCTTTCGGGACCACTCCCGCAAAGACTTTGGGTTCAGGGCTCGGCAGTCGGAGCACGACTTCGGGTCGTGGACGCGCTCCAGGCACCAAAGGCGCACAAGGTGTGGATCGGTGACCGACATCAGCTTGTGACAGGAGTCACAAGGCTTGAAACCGGGTCGACGACTTGACATCCCTCATGCACCAGGAGTCGTAAGACTTCAAAATAGATGTCGACAAAAAGTTTAGTCAAAAAATGACCAAGGGTACCGCTCTCTCCGGATCTGCGCTGGCTGGCGCGGAAAAAGACAGAACTGACGGCAGTGTGCAGTGGTGGCTTCCAAGTAGATACCGCGACATGATTCCGGCGATCACGACGAACGCGACGACGCCACCTACCGACACGCAGGGGTACTGCTGAGAAAAAAATTCTCCGGATCCAGTCTGATGCCCGGGGGTAATTCCAAGGTAAGGAATCTATAACTAATAGTCTCTTTCAGATGAATGAACTAGGATTTCCAAAAAGCATCAGGGGGAGGCCCACAGAAGGGAAAAGGAGGTGGTAAGTCCTCCAAAGAAGTTTCTTAAGGGACCCAGGCCCCTAACAGAGTATAGCACATCCCACCCAAACTCTAGTGATAAAACAGAATAGTGGGGACACTCAGCTTAACATTGTCATAGACTATAGGCCCTGCTTCAATTGCCAGCAGGTTGGGCACTACAGAGGGGACTCAGCTTGTCCTAGGAAAAAGGTAGGTACTTGCCAGCAGGTTGGGGACTCAGCTTGTCCTAGGAAAAAGGTAGGTACTGGGGTGGTCAATGTAGCCTGGGAGAATTGCTCCTCGGTTGAGGGCATCCTGTTAGCTTTTAACAGGGAAGTAGGGCCAGAAGTTGAGTTGGGGATTCGAGAGGGAAGCAGACACTTCTATCACATCCAGATGAATGGAATCTCAATCGCTGCCCTGAGGGATACCTGTGCCAGTCACACCATTGTGCAGACCAGTATTTACCAGGAGAGACTAGAAGAGTAAGGGTTGTCCAGGGTGAGAGTACTGTTAGGCCTGTGGCTTTAGCACCCTTCTAGATAGTTGGGCCCCTTAGTTGGCAGAGGGTGGCAGTCAGTTCAGACTCCCCCCTCCCCCCCCCTTGCTTGGCTCCTTGGAAATGACCTCCCTGAGGTTGGTCTGAGCCCAAAAGAGGTACTGGTCCAGTGCCAGTCCTCTCCCAAGGACTCTGGAGGTGCTGAACCTAGTTAGTAAAAGAAGGCCCCAGAAGAAAGGCAGGAAGAAAAAGTGTAGGGAAGGTGGCAACATTTAGAAAAAGTTCCAGTGAGCCAATAAAATTCTGCTCCAGTAAGGAAGAACTCTGAAGTTGGCACTGGTGAAGCCCTACCTGACCAACAAGAAGTCCCGACTAGTCATGCAGCTGTTAAGCAGGAGGTAGTGGCTCCTCAGCTAACAGAAGAGAGTAGAAGGAGGGTGTTTGCTATAGGATGTAGTAAACCCCCACTCACAAACAGCAGTGGGACCCCCTGAACCCAAAGAAACCTATGCGTTAGCCCATCTGCCCGTCAGTGGAGAGCAAAAGGTGTGGTTCTGGGTACGGACAGCTGTCAGTAGGATCTGATGGGTGTTAGCCTTTAGGGCTGCACTGTTCTTGGCGTAGTAGTCTGACTCCATGTCAAATAGCAAGTTAAGCCCCCTGACCCTGCTGGTCATGGAGGGGTAGATACCTCCGACCCCAAAGAAAAGAGACTGGTCGAGAAAACCAAAGAAGCAGTCAAATTGCAGTTTAAACTGGGTTCTACCACTGTTGAGATGGGTCAGCTTTCCAGAGGAAGTGACCCGGACAGGAGGATGTGGGCAGAGTAGGCTCTGCTACAATGCAGCCTGTTCCTAGTCGGTCACATGAGGAAGAGACTAAGTGAAGCCCCCCCCCAGGTTGTGGATGAGTATCCTGGGTTGTTGGCTGGGGTGGTTGTGTAGGAAACTGGGTTTGTGTTGCAGTACCCTCCCCCCTCCCTTTTTTTAGCTACTGGATGCTGATTTTTCAGTTCTGACAATGCACTGAGGCCCGTTAACCACACCACAGTGCTCTTTCCTTAAAACAATGTATGATTGTTTTATAATTGGCACAGGACTTTGGCACCCCTGTAAGTCCATTGTAAATGGTACCCCTGGTACATAGGGCACAGGTACTAAAGAGGGTCCCCAAGGGCTGCAGCATATCTTATGCCACCCTAAGAGACCCACACAGACCGACATTGACAAACCATGAATGAAAACAGGACATGGCACATGCATGTGTGCCCTGCCAAAGCCACTGCATTTAATATACTATTGTCACCCCTACAGCAGGCCTTTGAGCCCCAAGGCAGAGTGCATTATATTTTATGTGAGGACTGCGATGGCTAGTTCTATTAATAGATATTGCAAGTGAACAGGGAAGCCATCTTAAGGTACGAACTGGGCACTGGTCAATACGAGTTACCCAGCTGCATAATGGCTTCACTAAAACCTATGGTGTTTGGTATCATTCACCTGGTATCAACCCACACCGATTCCAGTGATGGATTTATTAATACATGCACTTAGAGGGTACCTTAGAGGCACCCCGTGGACCCTACTAGTCCTGTAGTGTGTTGGCTGACTGGTCTTGTCTAGCCCTTGACCACAGATGAGTTTCTGACCCCTAGGAGGTGAAAGCCCTGCTCTCAGAGGTCAGGAACAATGACTGCTCTAGCAGGAGATGTTTACATCTCCTTCAGCAGGAAGGCTAGTAAATGAGCACATCAAGGCCAGAGGATTCAAAGCCTCTGCCGCCCTTGATATGCGAGCCTGGCTTCCCCCAGGCCTGGAGGATGCCACCGCCTGCCCCAAGGCCCATTTGGCACCAGGACAGACGGGAAATTAGCTAGTCAGGAGGGGTGTTGCACTGCCAGGCTGAACACACCTCTAAGGTGGGCAGCCTAAAGTGAACACGAAAGAAAGGATTCCACCATCCTGAGTGGTGGAATTAGAAACTCTGGGGTAGGGTAGGGTGACCAGGCGTCCCAGGTTTGCCCGGACGGTCCGGGTTTTTCACCAGCTGTCCGGGCAGATTTCAGGAAATTTAGCTCCTATCCCGGTTTTTAGAGAGGGTCAGCTGAAAACGGCAGGTGTTTATGTTGTACAAAGCAAGGATAGTGAGCAGTTGTTTCTAGAAAGCAAGTTAATTAACAGGGAAGCTTCTGGGTTTAAAAATTGCATTTTATGTATGGTCTAACTACCTGTTCTGTAATTCCGTGCTGAGGAGCGCTGTCATTCTGTGCGCTCGCTTGAAGTAAAACTCTAGTCCTTCTATTTTCATGAAATGTCCCGGTTTTTGGCTTTACAATTCTGGTCACCCTAGGGTAGGGCGATGCCTACAGGAAGTGGTCATATAGGAGGCGTTGTGACCGGAGCGAGAAGTAGCCCATTGGCTACTTCCCTACATGGAGTATTTAGGTGGCCCCCTGTAACCAGGAAATCAGATTAGACTACTGGAAACCGAGGAAGAAAGGACAGAGTGAAAACTGAAGACCTACACCAAAGTTTGGTGCAAAGCACTGCCAGGCTTCTTGCACTTAGACCATTGCTTGGGCCGACTTTGCAAAGAGATGGACATCCTCCCAAAACCCTTGGAGGACTGTCCAGCACCTCAACAACCGGGAAAGATTTCCCTTGGAGCAGAGGAGCCACTTCCCTGCATCTGCAAGCAAGGAACAGCATCTGCCCAGTACAGTGTTGCCAGTCATCGGGCCCAGCGAAGGAGCAGCACGACAGGAGGTCTTCATGGCTCCAGGAAGTCAGATCCATCTCCTTGTCAAGTTTGGTAACACCATGACCCCCAGGAGCCGCCTAGCACCAATACTCTGGGTACATGAGCAGTTGCAGCAAGCAAGGCTTGTTGGTGGTGCAATCCGGACTCCAACAGCACAAAGACAGACCTACCGTCAAGTGATGTCCGGATCCACAAGGACAGCAACGAGTGGCCCTACCGCCCAGTTTCTCCTCTTCACCAGGTCACCAAGACAGAGTGTCTGACTGCCGCAACCCAACATCTCAAAGCACCCTAGCCCCACAGCCCCAGTTTGAGGGAGGTAAAAGTGCCAACAGGGTCCTGAGACCCTCAAAAGCGGAGCCCTCCCTTGGTTTTGGCCAGACTGGTCCCCCAGTCATCGCCTGCAGCCTCTTTCTGCAGGAAACAGAAAACCGAGAGAGCCTACAACAGTGCGCCCCCCTGTCGAACAAAGCACCACTGCACACAAGCCCCCCAGCCGGAGTACCAGTGAACCGAAAGTGTCTGTGTGTGCCAGAGACCCTCAAGACCTGAGCCCCGCTTAGGGTTAAACCAGACAGTCCCTGCTTGCAGCCTCTTTTCATCAAGACCATTCCCCATTGACTTAAACAGGGCACCCGATGCCAAAAAGCACCTCTGCACCTGGAGCCCCAGAGCCGACCAATGTGACCTGTTGGTGCTGCCTTGGACCATGCCCCATACTTACCTTCAGTCCAGAAGAATAGTCCTGCAAGTTGTTGATAAGTGACCGTATGCAGTAGAGGGTTCTTTCCCATAGGATAACATTACCGCTTCAAAGCTACAAATAGAAGTGTATTTCTTTATACTTAAAAAGTGACAACTCAAAAAGCACTTACCCGAGTACGATTATCTTGGTGTCTACATTCATATAAAAATCTGTTATTTTTTATAAATTGGTGTCGTATTTGTTTGAGTGGGTCTCGGTTACTGTGTGTGTGCAATAAATGCTTAACACGATCCTCTGATAAGCCTAAACTGCTCGCCCACACTACCAAAAAAGAGGTCATTTAGGATTATTATTATAGCCCCAGTAAACCAGTATGGATCGCCTGGACTCTCTGCACAGTGTACCTCATTTGGTGCACTATATAGAGAGCCTGCTTCCAGGGGAAGGGGGGGGGGGGGCTTCGGGTAGAGATCCTGGTTAGAACGTTCTTTAAATTAAGATATGATAATTTCACTGTAATCTAAAATTAAAATACTGTTGCGTCGCTTGCACAATAAATGAATGTGCACACACACGGATACATTTAAACAGTTCTCAGAAATATGTTACTTTAAAAAAACGGATTACATTTCTGTGAATAAAAAACAAATTAAAAAAAATAAAAAGGCTAGATTGCCAATACTTATGCTTAACCAAAATACATTTAATACCAAATGTAATAAGTTTTCCTGCACGGGTAAATTTAATCAATTGAAAATCAAGATTAAATAATAAATAAATCAGGAAAATACATCTCATTAGAACTTTCAACTTGTGATAATATACATCTTTATTAAATGTGAATGTCCGTAGATTAACAAAACGGTACAAGAAACAAGCCTCTCAAATTAAAACCCTCCTATGTGGGCCATGTAATTTAATAATGCTGCAAATTAAATTACACTTACCTAAGCCCACAATAACATTTTAAAATATCTTCCTAGAGGTATCATGTTGTAAAAATGCTCCCTCTACGCTCCCTGAAAAAATGCACGAAAGTAGGTCTACACCGAAATATACCCAATCCAGTCAAACGTTGGGTATTCATGTCATTTTCCTAAAAACAAACTGGAGGGAAAAATTCAATACAACTTCATCACACCTGTACATCATATATTTATCTCATGCTTGTAATACAGAATGTATTCTAAAGAATGAAAAAGCCCGTAGTAATGCACTTGATTCTTAATTGGTAGCAAACACAAAAATTACCATTTTTCCCCATCCAACTGTTTCAAAAGTAATAAGCACGACCTACAGAATTCAGGTCAACCTATGGAAAGAACAATATTAATACAATATGTATCTCTTGAGAAGCATTTAGAATATTGCGTTTTCTGGAAAGCATATAGAATGTCAAAACAGCTGCAACATTTTGCAATTACAAAGTGGTACTTGGTTAACAGAACAATTTTGAAGGAAAAACCATTAAATGCAAATGGATGTATAAAACTTAATTTGTGCTGTGCACCAACATAAAACTTGCTTAAACTTCCATGCCGATTTACAACCCCCTCACTGTACTAGGCAATGTTAGTGGCTATTGAAACACCACTGAAGGATATGGCTATCTAAAGACACATTTGGTAGTGTGTTAACTATATAAAAGAAAAATTCACTGTACAGTTTAAAAACAAATCATACACAGCCTTACAGTTCAAATCTTTCCTTAAAATGGGTAAATTGTGTACAAGGGGGTTAAAAATGCTTTACAAACAAAAAAATGAATGCTATTATAGAGATGTCATTATTCATCATCCTCTTCATCCTCTTCCTCCTCCTCTTCCTCATCTTCTTCATCTTCCTCATCCTCATCATCATCCTCCTCTTCCTTTTTCTTGCTCTTTTCGACCTTAGCAACTACTTTTTTCGGTGACTCTGGCTTCCCCTTTGACCGATAAGCAGCAACATCCTACAAACGTAAAGAATACTTTTAGCTAAAATTTAAGGCATACGAAAAACTTAGTTTGTAATTCAGATTCCTCCTCATGGAAATATTTATAGCCATAAACCGATAAAATCTGCTCATGTGCAGGATCCTGCATCACTTTTACAAAGAGAAAATGGATTTCAAATATCTTAATCCACAAATGCATTATCTACATGTTTCTCTCTGCTAGCACGATTAAATGTTTTTTTTCTTAGAAAAATCAGAAGAAAACTAATCTGAAAAACACAGCTTATTCAGGCCTTTGTAATTAATTCCCTCTTGGAAGAAGTGCAAAGCAATTGGACTCTGGGTCAAGATGGACTTTTAAAGACCTGAAAACAGATATCATGGTGAAGTGTGAAAATTCAAACTATGTTAATTTAGATATAGCAGCAGGATACAAATCCTTTATCGGCTACCACGCCATTGAGAACAATGGAAAAGTTTATGAATTCAATCAAGTGTTACACGATAGAGAACTACAAATACCTTTGCCTCCTCAGTCATAAGATCTTCATTCACAGGGAAAAGGTTCACAAGGTCATCAACCCTCCAATTAAACAAAATGGGAAAACTCAAAAGGGTGGTCACTTAACCGAACAGGTTAGACTAGACAGAGTGTCAGCACTGGAAGCTGAATCAAAGCATCTGATAAATTTATGGATGGATTCAGAGGTAGCTACTCTTCAGATTTTAGCAACTATCACCCAATGCCACTTCTTGATAGAAAGTCTCTCCTCTACAGTAAAGTTTTCTTATTTTTTTTCCAAACATACTCCAAGGTATTTTACTATATGTATTTAGAGAGCAGCACTTTTTTGAGGTTGCTGGAGAGTCATAGGTGTCAGAGTAGCACTGCAGCAGATTGAAAGTCTTCCTAGCCTTTTGAGGCATAGCTGCTTGCATTAGCCAATGGGGCCCAGGTTTAGTAGCAGGATGAAAATGTTACCCTGTCAGCATCCGTTTGTGGCATGTAGTACTGTAAATTCACATCCTCTGCATGCTTCTGCCATCTAGTGTTGGGCTCAAACGTGTGCAACTTATTTTTCTTCGAAGAAGTCTGAGTCACCAGGTATAGTGACTCCACCTATTACTGGTAATACACATGGGCATCAGTTCCATTGTACGATTGTTTCCCACATGGCGGGAAAGGATGGAAATAGAGCATAGAAAGCAGAAGATGACCAGGCAAAGAACAAGAGAATCCACTGCAACAACCAAAGGCTTCCGGGGAGGAGGGTGGGCACATGTGAATCTACAGCACTACATTCCACGGACATATGCTTACAGGGTAACATTTTCCGTTTGTGGCATGTGTAGCTATAGATACACATCTTCTGCATAGATGTAAAACAGGTCTCCCCGAAGCGGTTGCCTGCTGGAGGATGTTGCAGAGGATTGAAAAGGTGTACGCAAGACAGCTTGGCCAATGTTTGCTTGTGACGTGCTAAAACGTCGACACAGTAGTGTTTAATGAACATGTGTGAAGTGGACCAGGTAGCTACTTCACATATGTCAGCTATTGGAATGTTACCAAAGAACGCCATTGAGGCACCTTTTTTGCAGTTAGAGTGGGGCCCCACTCTAACCGCAAAATTGCCTTTTGGCTTGGGTATAGCGCATCTGGATACACTTAACTAACCACCTAGCGATGCCTGCTTCAGAGAAAGCAAGGTCTTTGTGTGGTTTAGAGAACCAGACAAAAAGTTGCTCTGTCTTGCGAAAGGGCTTGGTTTCATCAATGTAGTATAGGAGGGCTCTTTTGACATCTGTGAAGAGCCCTCTCCGCTACAGAGTCCAAGTGTGTGAAGAACACCGGTTGTTCAATGGTCTGTTTAAGGTGGATACCACCTTAGGGAGAAACTTTGGATTAGTTCGAAGTACGACTATCACTGTGTACTTGGAACTATGGTTCTTGGAGGGTAAAAGCTTGCAGCTCACTTATTCTCCTGAGGAACGTTAAGGCAACTAGGAAGGCCACTTTTTAAGAGAGGAAATGGAGAGGGCAAGAATGAAGAGGCTCAAAAGGAAGGCCCATGAGTCTAGTGAGGACAATGTTAAGGTTCCAAACACAGGCTGGGGGTACCCTGGGTGGAATTACTTGTTTAAGCCCCTTCATAAAAGCTTTGAGTAGGAAGAGTGTTCTCCATTTTGAAGATAGGCTAGAAATGCTGCCAAGTGGAGACAGATAGCCATGTAGGCAAGGCCTGACATTTGCGGATGCAGCAGGTAACAGACTAGGTCTTGGGCCGCTAGGTTCAATGAATCAATGTATTTGGGAAGGCAGTAATGGGAAAACTTCTTACATTTGGCACGTGCAGTGGGTCTACAAGCCTCCTTAAGGACAACTATACATTCAGTGGGCAGAATGAGCTAGTCAAACCATGACCTCAGGAGCCAAATTACAAGATTGAGCCGTCTGGGGTACTGGTGCTTAATGGTGCTGTGGTTCATGGTTAGGTCTGGCTGGCTAGCTTCTCATGGGGAACTGGGGACAGGTCGAGGAGGGTGGTGAATCAGGGTTGTCTGACACACATGGGAGCTACTAGGATGAGAGTGAGGGATGTTTGCCGAAGCTTGCAGATCCCAAACAGAAACAGTGGGAGAGGAGGAGGAAACTCTTAGGCAAATATCCTTGACCAGTTCATTTATACTACATTGCCCATGGACCGTAGGAACCTGGAGACAAAGCTTCGGCATTTTACACAGCAACGAAGAGATCTACATCAGAGGACTTCCCAAGGTTGAAAGTACAGGAGTAGGAGGAGTTCCTACTCATGGATTTGTAGCCGAATCCTGATGAGCATGTCTGCAAATTTGGTCCAATCCAGTTACTCCACCAGCAGATGTATCTGGTGGAGGAGGGCCCCATGCCAAATGTCCTGTGCGAACGCAGACAGCAGATGCGAGTGTGTCGTCTTGTTTCTGGAGGGAATATATGGCAGTCACTTTGTCTGTTCCGAGGAGGACTACTTTGTGGTGTAGGTGGTAGAAGAAAGCTTTGAGAGCTAATGAATGCCAGAAGCTCTAGGTAATTGATGTGGCAGCCCTGTTGTTGGTGCCCGCATACCCTGTACAATTAAGTTCCGAAGATGCTTTCCCCAAGCAGTGAGGGCGGCTCCCATGGTGATGGTCACTTTCGAAACTGGGTCAAGAAAGGGCTGGTCTCGCAACAGATGGTTGCTGTACCACCACTGCAGAGAGCGAGGAGTATCAGGCCAAATCAACACTAGCTCTTCCCAGCGACCATCAGCTTGTAGCCATTGTGCAGATAGACACTCTTGAAGCGGATCCATGTGTAATCTAGCATGGGGGACAATGGCAATACAGGAAGCCATCATGCCAAGTAGGCGCATAACTTTCAACTGTGTTTTGACTGAAAAGAGTCAGTAACAATTGGAAAGCTTGAAACTGTGGCTGACTGGGGTATGCTTTCCCGGTGACCGAGGTGGGAGACGCTCCCAGGAATGGCTGAACCTGAAGGTGGGATTTGTCTATGTTGATAGTAAACTCCCAGGTCGTGTAGCAGGTTGCTGGCGAATTGGGGGTGTGCCAAGCATTGTTGTTAGTTTGCACTCTTGATCAGCCAGTCGCGTAAGTAAGGGAAGATGCGGATGCAGTTTCTCCCAAGAGAAGCAGCTACCACTGCAAGACATTATGTGAATACCTTGGGGGCTGTGGTTAACCCGAAGGTTAGCACTTTGATCTGAAAATGCTGAACACTTACCACAAACCACAGTTACTGGCGGTGTGCATGGTGGATCAGTATGAGGAAACAGACATCCTTTAGGTCAAGGGCCGTCATGAAGCGACCTTGCTGCAGTAGAGGGATGACGTCCTGGAGCATGACCACATGAAGTGCTCGGACAGCATGTAGTTGTTGAGGAGCCTGAGGTAGGGTATAGGCCCGAGTGTGCCTTTTTTTGGTTATATGGAAGTACAGGGAGCACTTTGCTGCACTGGTGAGGAGGTACCGGCTCTATTGGTCCCTTGTGAATGAGTGCCTCTACTACTTCTAGTAAGAGGCGCTGGTGTTCTGGGAAAAGGGTGTGTTTGTGGCCATGAACATTTGGGGGGGTTGCAGCAAGTTCTAAACCGTAACCCTGCCCGATGATGGGAAAGAACCAACTGATCGGGTGTGATCTCCAGCAAATGTGCGAGAAATCCCTAAAGACTTACCCAACAGCTGTAATATGATGTAGGGGTGGGGGGATGATTAGAGAGGGGGGTCACTGCTTCCCGGCAGAGGCTCCTGTAGTCATACTACCTCTACCTTTGTAGTTACTTCCTCTATAACCTCTCCTGGAGTAGCCCCATGGTGGTGTTTGTTGGTGCTGCTGCCTCTGATAGGGGGTGGATGCCTCAGGGGAGGTTATCTTGCAGCCCACCACTATATTGGAACCTCCAAAAGTAACCCCAGGGGAGAAGACATTTGGAGAGCTCCCATTGCCTTAGCTATGCCCTCTTTGACTTTTCGCAGTATCTTATAAACCTGTGGTCTGAAGCGGTGCTCCCCGTCAAAAGGTTGAGGAGATGCTGTTGGACCTCTGGCTTAAAACCAGAGACATGCAGCCAAGCGCAGTGCCCAACAAGGACACAAGTTATTGTCCCATGCTGTGGTGTCAGCTGTGTCTAGGAAACAGCGATGGTGATATAGGAAAGTAACTTCCCTTCTGAGACCAGCTCATGTCCCCACTTCTTGAACTCATCTGGCAGGTGTTAGAGGAGCGCCCCCATCTCATCCTAGTGGGCTCGGTCATATCGAGAGAGCAGTCCAATGGAGTTAGTGATTCCCCTTGGATTCACGGATTGTGTGGAAAAACGTTTGTCCACCGCAATCAATCTTTCTGCTGTCTTTGTGCACTTTCACGCCATATTAACCACCAGAGGCTGGTGGAAGTTGGCCCCGGATGCAGGGTGGGTCGGAGGGTGAGGCTTTGTACTTTATCGACCCTCAGAGTCACTACTCTGGCCTCTACAGGGTCTTTGAGAGGTTTCGGGAGCAGTTTTTAACATGCCTTTCAGCACTGGAAGATACTGCACCAACCTTCAGGAAGAGGAGTGTTTTCACAAGGAAGTCCTCATCCTGTTTAACTCTTTGCAACTTACCTTGTGGATAATGGCAGCCGTAGGGGTGCCTTACATGTAAGAAAAGGGATGGTTAGGGTCTGGCAAGTGGGTGCACTTCAATACAACAAAGATGGTAGATGCACACCATTTTTTTGAGTTCTGTATTGCTCGATGGCTTTTATAAAAGGTTGAAGCAATACATGATACAAGGTAGTTATCATAAGGAGTGGGTGGTTTTGCGGGTAAGGTTGGAATCTGCAGGTGGGGCGATGGTATAATTATCCCATGGGTCGTCCCTCAGATCAGGGTCAAACAGTGCCTCGTATGGATAAAAGAGGTACGAGGGCCTCTATTTCCCACAAGAGAAGCGTGGTGATCCCTCTGGTGAGTGCGGTTGGGGAGGGGGTGGGGGGAAAGAGGGCCGGAGGAGAAGAAGGATGACAGAGTGATAAAGGACTAGTGCTCGTGTCACCGTTTCCTCAACTTGGATGGAGGAGAAGGTTCTCAAGCAAGCTCCTCCCCATAAGTCAGCTTTTCTGAGAGGGGGTGGGAAGAGAAAGTCTTGGCACCTTGGGAAGTGGCTTTGTGATAATCCTCCCCGTCAGAGGATGGATGGCTAGGCATAGTCACTGAGCATCAAGCTCCTCCTTAAGGTGAACAAGGATGGGCTGTTCTTGGTCCTTTGACACCGGGGCTTTGGGCGTCAGACGCTTCAACGCTGAAGTGGACTGTGCATCGTGCGTCGAATGGCCTTTTGGTGCCGAGGTGGGTTTTGGTGTCTGCTCTGATGGGGTTGTCGGCACCGTTAGCCTGGAGGGGTCGCTTTGCTGCTGGTGATTGCCACACACACTCGGTTCAGAGGCCTACATTCAGTGCTGATCATGGCCTTCAGGCAATGGGGGACCAGAAGCCTGAGTCTAGGTTTCGGAGCTCGATGCCCGGCCCACTCTGGGGAAGTACTCGGCCTGTTGATACTGAATTGGTGGGGGAGTCGTTATACTCCCTCTCAATGACTTCTGTTGGATCAGTTGGGGCTCCTCTGCCTCGGAGTAAGTGCCCGGTTCCGGGCAGAAGTAAAGGGCCTGGTATCTCTGGCTGCGGCTCCACCTCAACAGCTTGGTTTCCAAAGAGGTTAGGGGAATCTTCTTCCTGGCTGTGCGACATGGTACGCCAAGCTATGCACCAATCTTATAGGTATCAGAGCTTTTTTGATCGGGAGGAGAGGCAGGCAGAGTAGGAGGCCTAGTCGTGCTCCGGCAAAAAGACACTAATTATAAGCTCAATGTCTGTCCATGGCTATTCAGAATGGCACTGTTGACAGTACTGAAAATGGAGTCTGCATTCTTGAAGGAAGACTATGAGGAGAAGGCCCCATAAGGGAGCAAGTGCCCCAAGGGGGCGGATGAAAAACTTGGTCATCAAGGCAGACGGAGGTTAACACGGTTGAACAACTAAGCAGGAAAAGGATTGTTGGTGCAAACCAGGGTGGAAGAACTCAGAAGTACTAGCCACAAACCACACAAGGCATCAACACAGAGCTCGCAGGATGCACATCCAAACCAGACGGCGGAAAGAAACAGTTTAACAATGGAACTGGTGCCCATGCGCTTGATCAGTAATAGGTGAAGTCACTAAATCTTGTGACTCGAAGACTTATTCGGAGAAAAACAAGTTGCATACATCCCAGCCCAACACTATATGGCAGGAGTATGCAGAGCATGTGTATCTACAGCTAAACATGCAACGAACATATGTTTCTTCACAAGATCCACAGCCATACATTTCAAGGAGCACAAAACTGATTGAGTCAAACATTAGGATTTATCCTTGCTAGTGGTTCCTGTCTACCAAATATTGCCGAAACACGTAAAATTTTGTTTTTAATAAAATATGAAGGCCACATCTTGATCTTTTGGGCACAGCAGGTCACTCTGGTGGTGTCAAGGTAAAGTCTGGTGAAAGACGAGGATCCAGAGTGTCTCCTTTAGTATAAATTATTTGTTATTTTGAAGTCCAGAATTTGTGCCGTTTGCTTGCTCTCTCACCAGGAAGTAGAAGAATACATTCCATTGTCTTTCTCGGGTGAAGGATGGAGTTCACCACTTTCTGCAGCAAGATCTGTATTTCCTAATAAACCATAACTAGTGGTAAAGGATTAAACACTTCCATGGAATGGCAGGTGAAACAGAATTTGATGAAAAAGTATACACTGTATTCAGTACCTATACATCTTTTGTTGTCTTGTACCATTCTGTCAGATGATCCAAAATCTTCACCCATCCTAGAGCAACTGTCAGGTATATGGAGGGTTATGTAGACTTGGGGTTTTGCCTCTAATAACGCTTGCCATCAAATATCTATTCGTAATGAAGGCTGAAGCATCAGGATCATCACTGGTGGTGGGACTTCCTTGCACTTCTCATAGACAGTGCAAACTTCTGAGTAAAAGAAACAATAAATTACTTACCTATAGTAATAGCACAGGCATAGCATCTGATTTATTGAGATATTTGCTTTCCAAATGTCCGACTGGGGTTCATTTGAGGATTTCCTATCTGTAATAATTCCCAAAATCAGAGTGGGAACCCTTGGAGGGCGTGCACGTAAGTTTATATATGACCCAATGTTCAAGACTTCGTTTTTCTCTGCTAATTGCCACGTAAAAAGGCCTGATAAGGCCTTAAAAAGGAAAACTTACTATAATGCCAGGGCCTTGTAATGGGTATCTGTTCTAAATTCATAAATACTAAATATTGGATTCCAGAATAGTATTGTCTCTAAAAAGGCAACATTTGGAGAAAGCCATATACAAACACTCCACAAAATTAAATAAGGATTTAAAGAAATACGGTGAACAGAAATACTTTGCTAACTCTCTTCTATTTTGTTTTTTGGGAAGTCAAGAAAATGCCTTAAATGGACATAAACTGCCAAAGATGGAAACTCCACTAATGCATTGAGCAGTATGCCACTGTACTTTTACTTAAGACAATGTTTATCATGGCTGCACCTCTGCCTCAAATTTGATAGCCATTTCAGCTTGTTCTGCATGCCTAATTTTTGGGGTTCTTCACCAGGTCCTCCTTTGAATCTTATGCCTTCCCTCATTTGGAGCATCCTCCTTGACATCAGTCAACCACGTTTTTTTTTAAAATCCCATTATTTCAATGAAAGGCAGGATAAACATTGAACATGCATGTCCATAGATTTCATACTTCCACCTACGGGGCAAAAAAAATAATCTTGTTTGCCCCCTATATTTTCTTTGCAGAGCCGTTAATTTGGCTATTACTGCATCAATTTTTATTGGGTGTTATGCCCTAACCGGCCTTGATGGAGACTGCCGATATGTATGTCTGGAGGTTGCAGACGGAACAGCTTCTGAAAAGTGTCCACCATTTGGTTCAGAAACCGGCGTTCACATGGAACTCATTTGAGAGAGAATTATGAATGTCACAGATTTTTCTGTGAGAACTTAATTAAAATAAACCACTATTCATTAGGCATTTGGAAAAGCAGTAATAGCAAAGCAAGTATTTAAGTACACAGCTGCGGTTCAGCCGAACCGAGTTTTTATTCAACTAGAATCAATTGGACCAAAAATATAGAATGAAAAACATGAGTGTTTTTTAAGGAAGAAAAATAGGATAAGAAGACCCCAGGTGTGTAATCAAACCAGAACCAAAGTAAAACAAAAGATGGTAAAATGAAACGTCAGCATACGAGGTATACTGGTTTATACATTAAGAGGCAGCAGTTTCTTAATCAAAACAATCTTGGATACACAGAATCAATCATTGTATCAGCAATACGGAAACGTTGTCCGTCTTTTTAATTGTGGACGGCATCTCGACCCTCGATACAGGCCCTGTCCGTTCAACATCTGATTAGCATAGAGTCCAAGTCAACCATAGTGGTGCCGTCCCGCTATCCGGGAGTTCGAATCTACAATGAGTCATATCCCCCTTTTGTGAAACGATTATGTAATTTTCCTCAGAGTTCTCCCCAGACTCTTAGTAGGATTTGTTAACTTTTTTATTATTCTGTAACATAAGTCTTCACTTTATTGCTTGCAGTTCCGCCTGAATGCCCTCCCAGCCGAACTGCAATAGAACACCATGCGGGCATAAGCAAATCTCCCTGCCTGTACCGTAACTATCGGAAGTGGTTTCTACGGTTAAAGCCGCCATCACCAGATGCGTGCTCTACAGCCCGCATTTTGCTCGCATTTGTAATTCCCAGACCAGCAATTTTCTCGCTTGATATAATACTTGCAGACATCTTATTTAATTGGCTCTCGGTTCCCTGCTCACGCCCCCTCCACGAGGACGCTACGCGGATAGCTCCCATTCTCCTCATCTGTTCCAACTCGAGGGGCCCGCCCTCATTAGCATTGCAATCCTCATAGGAGCGTCCTCGCCACCAGGAGCCATCAATGCCCAGTCAGATAAATAAACAAAATTCTCCTTTATTGATGACGGAGTAGCTTATTCTTGTTGGTTCTGCACCAACGTGTGCTCCATTTCTTTTACCCCTAGGGACTATCGATTGAACATAGCCCTCCAGAAAGGAATATGCCTTTTTTTTCCTCGTTTAACTCAATGTGTCCACCAGAGAGCTACACCTCAGTGGACCGCAAGGTGAGCCTACTCCATCTCTGATTAATTTACCATTCCAGCCAGTTTGCTCTTTTTTTACACAAGCCCTCCCTTCCATAGGTATTGCCACCCTCAAGAGACAGTGACTCTATTCCACCAACCAGGATTGACTCCCTTACTCTCGGAGGTTTCTATTTTTGAATAATTTACACACTTTCTAAACTCAGCCAGTATGTGATTTCCATTTTTCATTAATCCTTCAATTTAAACTACACTAGATTCTAACAGATCCCAAATCCAAGCTTTCAGTTTCCCTAGACCCCAGGCAATCTTAGTCCTGGTGAGACCCTATTATCCTTAAAGGGTCGAAACGCAATGGACACGATTAAAGAGACAGACAACTTTTCTGTATTGCTGATACAATGATTGATTCTATGTATCCAAGATTGTTTTGATTAGACACTGCTGCCTCTTATATGCATCAACCAATATACCTCTTATGCTGACATTTCATTTCACCTAATTTTGTTTTACTTTGGTTCTGGTTTGATAACACACTTGGGGTCTTATATTTTTCTTCCTTAAAAAATGTTGTGCCGTTCTATATTTTTGGTCAAATTGATTCTAGTTGAATAAAAACTCAGCTCGGTTGAACCGGAGTTGTGTACTTGAATACTGGCTTTGCCATTATCGCTTTTCCAAATGCCTAATAAATATTGGTTTATTTTGATTAAGTCCACACAGAAAAATCTGTGACATTCATAACTTCTCTTTCGAATGAGTTCCACGTGAACGCCTGTTTCAAGGATCACTTGATACCCCTGTTCGCATGTCCCAAAATACCAGAAAACGAGTTCCTTTTTGAAGCGATGGTCTTGCCATCCAAATATAGACCATAAGATATTAGTGATGTTTAAATGTGCGCATAGGAATACCCGATGAAAGTAAAAGTCTGACCCACATGAATGCATGGGTAGCATTTTGCTTATACATGAAGATATTAGAAAAACTTTTAAATGTGCACTCTGACAGAGGCCTAAACGGTTATGTTTTTTGCTGCATAGTCAAGACTTTCTTTTAAACGTTTTGGTCCCGGGTTGCTAAACTTAGGTCCACTCTGGACATGAACCGCTATGAGTCTATTCTTATTATCTAGTAGTTGAGCAATAGGTGAACGAGGATCTGTGTACTTTTATTGTGTTTAGCTACCAGGCTCTTCAGGTACTGGCCTTAACTTGGAAAGGGAGGACTCTGTATTAGGAACGCTCTCCTGCTATCACAATAAACAAAGGTGTTTTCTGTGATTTAAATATATTAACATGTGGAGAGAGAGACATCATTTTTAAAGTCCTATGATATATTAGCTTAGGATTCTCAATGTGTTGTTTATATTCACTTTGAAGTATTGTAATTAAACATCTGGATTCTTTTCAGATATTGACCCATACTACGGCATTTCTTTTCGATAAGCAGTGCTTCTTGACGAATGTGGAAGGGATAATCTTTTTGCACCAGAGTTGAATTTCTCGTTCTCCTTACTGATACGAAACTTTGAGTGCGGAGTTTACCTGCATATTCCACAAGAGGCTCTTAGAATGCTCCGCAATCCGGTAAATGCATTATTTATCCAGACTAACATTTGAAACTGTAGAAAAGAGCTTTCATGATTTCTTCCTACCTTTAAAATAGCATTTCGAACAGGAAAAGGATACTCCTTTATCCATTTAAAAATGTTGTTTCTGGTTTTGTTTTTTTTAGGGCTAAAGGCTTGCTTTCCCTTCAATATCTATACTTCTCCCCCTGTTCATTCCAAACCCCCACTCCATATGGGTGCTCCTGAGCCCACAGTACCATTTTGGAGAAGGTCTTCTACTTTGAAGTGGTGGTACACAATGTGAGAGTTTTGTGCCGGTGAAGATCTCAAAGGATTCAGTTCAGGTGCACAAATTAAAATCAGGGCCTTTGGATTGACTAGAACATAACTAAGACAAACAGTGAAGTGGGGGTGGCATGGCACACTGGTTAGTACTTGTGGAAGAGCAGACTGGAGGACAAGTGATAGTCTGCACAGCAATGGGATGAGAAGTGTGAGAGAGCAGGAGCACACTTGAAGGGTATTTGGGGTCTTCAGCTCTTCCAAAGGAGGGAGGTTTAGAAGATTTTTTAATAGGTCTTTCCAACTTGTGCTGAGAATCAAAATACACCTTACTCATCATAGCGCTCTCCATTCTGGTCTTGGTGGAGACTCCTTAGCATATCTCAGTTTGGGACACTCAAAGCCAGTAGCCACTTTAAATGGGGGTTGGGAATCCTCCGAGATGCTTCTCTGGCCCCATGCCCTGAGCAATGCTAGTTTTCTTTTTAGGCCCCATTAAAGTTGAAATTCTACATATGCAAGTACTAAACCACATTAAAGAGTCATGAAAGCTAATTATAAAATAAATTAAAGCTGATAAGCTATGAAACTACTCCCTGTTTATTTGAAGTGGGAGCACAATGGAGAAGTTAGGTTTCTCCCAAAGCAAGAAAAAATAACCCCACACAACCACAAAACCTAAATCTACTTATTGGTTAAGCTCAAAGGGTTTTGAACTTCCTTAGAGCCGCTTGTACTTGGCTGGTAGATGTTTTGCAAGCAAAAGATTGCGGATAGTTCTGCTGCTTGATGCAGACGCATTAATGTTTTGTCCCTCTACACTGTAACCAAAACTGACTAGCATGAATTTTAAAAGACGGATATGAATGCGGGCATGGTTCTTGTATGGCTCCCCCTCATAATTTAGACAAACACTGATAACCATTTCACCTCCTACAATGCAACATATGATATTGCCATAGAGTATCTTGTAAAATTAAAACTAAACCTCAAATAAAAAAATAGTGCATACTAAAGCACATTAGTTCCATCATTGAAACATTTTCAAACAAAATGCTTCTTCAAAGCTGTTGCGCGTCTTACTTATTTTGAAACAAATTAATAAATGCCTACCTTCCTGTATGACCAATTTTGCTTTTACTTACTTTCTCATATTTTTCCTTCAATTTGGCAGCCTTCTTTTCATAGGGCACTTTATCATCAGAATTTGTGTTATTCCACATTTCTCCCAGTTTCTTTGCAAGGTCTCCAATGGTTAGACCAGGATGCTCCCCTTTGATTTTTGGACGAAAATCGGAGCAAAACAAGAAAAATGCAGACCTGCGAGGAGAAGCATATTTACTTGAGAAAGGTCCATTATAATGTGGAGTATAAGACAACACAAACTGATGAAAAATAAAACTGGAAAATTGTGAGGAAGTCAAAATGCTGTGCAATCTAGGAGACTAAAAGAAACACTAAAATGGCAATTTTTTAACAGTATGCCAAGTACCTTCAAGTCATCCACTACTTAGCAGAAGTAATTACTTACCTTTAAGTAAGGTCAGTCCTCCAACTTTGTTTTGTATATTCCACACCATCAGGTCGAGAATCACCTGAAATACTTTTATACATGAGTAGCATTAGCTGTGCAACCAACTGACCTTTATTATGTAGCCCTGCAGTTCTTAGCCTGCTGTCCGCAACATCTAAGTAAGGGATCCACTACGGTTTAGAAAATTAAATAAGGACTGAGAAAGTACAGAAAAGTCTATATAAAAACTTAGCAAAAGAAAGGAAAAACTCCAGTTGTCCACAGTCTCTTCTTGCTCTCTTTTACTCCTTCAGTAGGTTTTATTTTTTCCTTTGCTACTTTCTCAAATCTAAAGATTTCTCATTCTCTTAGCATTCTCCTCTTGCAATCGTTTAGGTCTTTCCTTCTTTGGAAATTTCTTTTAGCGTTTCCTTTCCAAGAACCCGGTTTCACTCCCAGACTTGTTACTTTTCTACTGAATAGAATGGTATAGACCCAGTCACATATACATACTTCCATATTAGATAGCAATATTGGTTGATTAATATTACTCTGCAGTGCTGCGCCAGAGTAGTTATAGTTAGGTCACGTTTCCATAAGAAAAGGCATTTATTTTTGTTCTCTTAACAATGCCATTCGCAGAATCTGCACTCCTGAACGCCTTTTTATGGAATAGAAGCTGTTGAATTTAAAGCCTTTTCCGAGGAGCAGGGTGTATTAAATGAGCATTGAGATGTTAAACAGTATGAAACCTGAGTGTTCAAAACGTGAGGCGAAGTTTGGATTTTTAGTAATTTGAGGCAAATGTATTTATAAAGGGGCTAAAAACAGTTATAAAGAGAGACGCGTATGCAGAAGTACAGAATCCCCTTTCCACATTTGTTTACTCACTACACACATCATCCCAGTTGCTTGACAGCTCTCCAATTTTAAAATAGTAACATTATGGTAGACAGACTGTGTGCAAGGGTTGGCAGGCTGTGCTGGGTTAGGTCAGTTCAGAATAGGATTCCACCTCTCCCACCTCCCCCCCGCCCAAAAAACAGAAATTCACTGGAGAAAAAAAAAGTTTGAGACATAAGTTTTCAAATGAGGCAGGAACTTGCGTTAACCACCTCCTCCCAAAAAACAAACTGAAATATGCCAATTTAGTCAACTATATAACTTGTCCCCATCATGCACTGCTGAAAAACTCACATATTACATCACTCACATGTTAAATGACATCATTGATGACATCACTTATTAGCTATTAGATCATGGCGCCCCGCCCCCAAGAAAAAAAATGTAAAGAAAATCGGCAAAAGAGTAGGGAACGAGCGCACAACAAGAGTTGGATACGAATGTCATGACTGATGTAATATATGAGATAATAAGCAGTGCATGAAGGGGGAGCAAGTTAATTAGTTTACTAAACAATAACTGGCGTATTTCAGTGGTGGGGGGGGGTAACATTAGTTCTTGTTGAGTCTGTCCTTTTTTCCACTTCGTTTTTCTTTTCCATCCCCATCTCCCTTGTCCTTCACTTCCCATCCTTAATTTACCCTGCCAGCTTACTTTTTTTCCAGGTGGCGACAACATGATCGGAGAGTCATGAGGTAGGACTCCCAGCACAGGTAAGTCAACCCTGTTACAGTGAATCAGGAAAAGCAGATGACTTCAGATTACTGCAAATGTAGGAAGAGCCATTCAATGCCATTCACCTACTTCCCTCCCAGGCTCAGAGTGAAGCATCACACATTCCCGGTTCATCTGCATGCTATAATTCAAGTGCATGTGAATTTTCTCTCAACACCTTTAAAGAAATGACATATGAATCTTATTATTGCTTCCCATGGGCTTTCATTTCTTGAATCTTAAGCACCACCACTGGTTACTGCAGTTCCAGAGTTGCCTTCCCATAATTTACAACAGGCATGTTGACGTATTCTGCAAGCCTAAAGAGCGAGAGCCACGACCTGCACATGCTTTCAAATGAAAAAGGTTTGTGTTAAGGGGTTCCCCAAGTCCTTTCAGCCCTCTATTCCATCTTCTCATTATTTAACAGAGTTTTATATAGCGCGAACTTGACCCGAATCGGGTTTACACCAACCTACTGAACCTAGCTAGAACAGGTTTAAAGATTCACTGAGTAGCCATCTCCATATATCTCAGGAGGCCAGACTGACCGTACGTTTTCTTAAGCAGACCAAGTGGAAAGGGCAGCCAGGACTTTGCCAAGCAGAAAAGTTCACTCTAGCAGATGCATGGCCGCAATGGTGGCACTTTCGATGGCATGCCTCTGCTAAACTTCTGCAATGTACCCTCCTGAAGGAGGAGTAAAGCCTTTGCCAAGCTCGAATGCCTAGCTTCTCATACCAAGGCGAAAGCTGCAGTGGGACAAGCACGACGCGCAATGGGTTCATGTACAGTAAACTTCATTCCTACCTTATGCTTTCTCGTTTTGTACAGCAATGATAGCAATAATTCAACAATGATACATTTATAAAAGACTAAAGGGACAGCTGTATGATCGTTTTTAGCAGTCACAAACGGGAAATCGGGCCATTTACGACCACTATGGGTTGTAACATGTACAAACCCCATTTTGTGAGTCGGTCCTATTATTGACTCGCAAAATATGGATTGCAAGTTGCTATTAGGAAGGGGCGTGCCAAGGGCATCCCTTCCTAATAGTGAGTTGCAGAAGGATGTATGATTGTTTTGGGACTGCAAATGCAATTGCAACACAATCACAGTTACCACCAACTTGAAGTTGGTGATAAGCCATTCGCAAAAGGGAAGGGGTCCCATAGGGACCCCTTCCACTTTGTGAATGGGGGCGCCAACATTTTATCCAGAGCAGGCAGTGGTCCCACTGCCCTTAAAAAATGAAAAAAACTTTTCACTTTTTCTTTTAAACTCATCCAGTTTTTCCTTTGAGGAAAACGGACTGCATTAAAAAAAAAACGTTGCGCTCTCCCCAGCAGGCCACCATTCCTGTGATTATAGCACATTACCAATGAGCTGCAAATTGCGACCTGCCTCATGAATATTGATGAGGCAGGTCATTTGCGAACCCACTGGGAATCGCTAAATGTGTCCAAGACACATTAGTATGTTCCATTTTGCGAGTTGCAAATTGAAAAACTGAATGGTAGTACATCTGGCCCTAAATGCTTGCTAAGGAAAAGTTACCCACACAGATTAAAATGCAACCACCCCTCCTTTCAAGAGGCACTCAAAATCTCTGTATTGACAAGCTATTAATAACCGAGCTGAGAAGTTTCTGGTGAGAGTAGAGCTCTAGGCATCTCCAATTGTTTGGCTGGAGTTTAAGTCATACGATGAGGATAAACCACACAATGTTAGATGAGTATTAAATGTTAGATGAGTATTTTATGTACACTGCCGTTTAAACATTTCTCACAAAGACTTCTAGTCCACGACTGGGAATAATTTAAACATGTTAATCTATAAGACACCAAAACTGAAGTAACATTTTCATATCACTGCTGTCACCTTGCAGCCACTCTAGAGCTCATGCAACACTTCTGAGAATGGAAAGAGAGAGAAGGAGAATATTAGAAAACATGGCAATCACAGGAGTATATATTAATAGCATACTACTTACGGAGGCCTCTTGGGCGCATTAGGATCCTTGAACTTCTTTTTGGATTCCCCTTTAGGTGGCACATAGCCTTTCATTTCTCTTTCATAACGCACCTTGTCTACCTTTGCCATATCTTCAAACTTTCCTTTCTCCTTAGCCGACATGGTCTTCATGAACAGGAATGAAAGAAACATTATGCATTGCAAGTCAAACTACACAATGTTTTTCATGTGTACTCATAAGTGTGTGAAGATGCAAGGAAATGATTTGTATTAAATGCATAAGAAGAAAATGTACTAGAGTTCAATGTTAACAATGTAGCAAGCATTTATACTTAAACAAAACTGTCTTGAAACAGACAACCAACACCCAAAACAACTGGCATTAAAAACAGGTGTGAATACCAAACGTGAAAAACAAGCTTTAATCTTACCCTCCATCTTTCGGAACATTTCTTGGAGAACTCAGAAAAATTCACAGAAGCATCAGGGTGCTTTTTCTTATGTTCCTCTCTGCAGGTTTGCACAAAATATGCGTATGAGGACATTTTGCCCCTTGGCTTCTTAGGATCTTTGCCCATTGTGTATGATTTCTAGAGAAAAAAAAAATAATTAAAAAGGGGGAAAGAATTTATAACTATTTAACACATACCAAACGATCAAAATAAATGTTTGCTCTACACTTAACACAGGATGCACTTTAGAAATGTCACACAGAACAACATTTAAACTTCATAAGCCAGAAATGATAGAGGACGTTAAAATCTTAACTCGAGTCTAATGTGAAAATTTACAAGTGGTGGAGTGCTCATAATTTTTTTAATCTAATAGCAGCAAAGCAACGTGCTCCACCCATGTGATCCGTGGAGGATCCCCGGCGCCTCTTTAAACTCGATGCCACCTTGCTGTTGAAAATGTCCAGGTAAAGACATAAGGAGTGGAAATAAAACTAGACAACGCCATTTCTTATAGTACATGACTGAATTCTAACTTTTAAAAGCTGGCTCATTCCTATAGGTCAGCTCACAACAAAATTGAGTCATTATATTAAGGCGATGTCTGAAAAGTGTTAGCAATCGAAGGACATCAGCCTTAACCAAGCTCTCGGTGATGGAGCCGCAACAGAATAAAACACTCTGTAATTCATATCCCGAAATTAGGTATCCATAATTTGTTAATGCTAACGCGCAGTTCGCTTTGATATCCGCTGAGCTAGGGGTACTTACCCTGGGTTGAAGGCTGGTGCACGGGGTGCACACTTATGGATACGATGACTTGGTGCTGCCATCACCGCTCAAACTGAAGGATGCTAGAAGCCCTGCGAGAACTGAAGTCCTGTCAAGAGAACGCTGCTGCAGTACAAGGATCAGAATCCCACCCCCGCCCATCCGGCATATCTTGGGTTTTGGACAAAAGCAGACTTTAGTTCTCCAACACACGGCCAGTTTTCATGGATTGGGTAAACAATACCCAGGAAAGCAATGTATCCCCTGTTCGTAACACTTAAGTTTTGCCACCAAGTGTGGCTGCAACGTCTCGAGAACCTCCGCAGCTGAGTAAAAGTTAAAGAGAAAATAGTTTGGAATATAAAAGGTTTTAAAGGTACACCACATAGCAAACATGTGAGACTGAGGTGGAAAACGACTATTTTCCTAAACTTTCGATCCGTTATGTAGTGACGTTAGCCGAAAATCCTTCTTTCCTTATAAAGCTTGACATGCAGACTATTGTTTTTTTTTTTTTTTTTTAATAACTCCTTCTTAAAAAGTATATAGTACCACTCTTTAAAACTATACGTATGACGCGAATAGTCCATTTACCTCTTTAAGAAAAAGCCAATATATTAAATGTAGTAGTCGGATGTTGTAAAATGCGGTGTTAAAGAACACCGACAGTCTAAAATTAAAAGCGCGCCGTCAAGGAACAATGTTCTTTCTGTGCAGGGGCACCTTATACCTACATGTTTCACTCTACTATATAAACTCCCTAAACATGTTTCAGTCGGTGTTATTATCTGGAACACCACGTTTGCTGTCCCTGTCACAGCTACCTTATAAATAGATGGGTGCGGGCGACGTTGAGACAGAGACAAGAGGAAGGGGGGGGGGGGAGGGGAGAAAGAAGGCGAAAAAAAAAAAAAAAAAAGGTCAACAACATCGGCAATTCCTTCATCCATTTTGTGAGAAAGGCTTCGTGGTGTCTGGAAGCCGCCCTTTGGTAATGCCAGTGTGGAAGGGCACTGTGTACGCTAGTCAGCGCAGGCGAGTATAGCTATCACATTGCGCTGCAGTTCAATGCAATGTGCATAGAGTACCCTGTTCTACACGGGCTGCTGTATTGAGTGAGACGGCGCGCGCCGCCGCCTAACTCGGCTCCACGGAATGGCCGCCAGCAGCTCTTCTCACAGGCAGAATATGGCTCCCCATTTCCCTTTGTAATAGGCGATGGGCGCGCGCCCGCTCGAGAGGAGCGGGGGCGCGCCGCCAGCTGCTGTGCTAGAAACTGAGGCAGTGTCAGCGCAGAGGGGCGCTTGCTCGTCGCCTTCCACAAACGGTCACAAACCTCAACGCGCCTGGAAAATCAGACTGTTGGGTAGATCAGAGCCGAGGCTTCTAGTCTGGACCCTCAGAGGCGGTCCAAAACCGCCAGGAGCCGCCAAAAAGCGGGTCTGAAAAAGTTGCTGTGAAGTGATCCTGTCAGGCTGAGTCCCCCCCCCCCTCTGCCCACGGCGGCGGCGCGCGCCTTGTTTTCTCTATAGACCTCCATAGGCAGCCATGTTATAAGCAGCGCAGCTTCGCTGAGGTAATTTATGTCCTTTCCTCCAACAACGCCCTGGCTGGAGGAAAAATCGTGAACCGCATTAAAACTCATTCCTCTTCTCCCATTAGTATTTATTTTTTATTTCACCGCCCTTTACCTCCCGTCTAAATACTAAGCATATTCGGTGCCTTTTTGTCGCTTACCACTCGCAATAGCGAAGTCATGTAAGCAGATAAGGCTTCATTAGACCCACTCACACTAGCCCACCCACCCACACCGTACGCTGGCAGCGATCCGCATATGGTGACAATCGCAGTTTTTAATGTTATGATTTAAAATAAGGACGCTATCTCCCAGACTGCGCCAGTGAGGTAATTTACCATCCGCAGCTTCTCTGCGTCACCCACTGTGCCTTTGTGTGCATATTGCCCACGTAACAGTCCCTCTACCTGCCCGCTGAGCCCCGCACTCTACTTTTTCTGCGTCCGGACCATACTCACCGCTCTCCGTAAGGCACGCACCGAGTTACACGCGGCTAATGCTGTGCCTATGGGGCTCAATGTTCTGCAATGGCTATGAGCGGACTCGTCTACGCACAAGGCTTTGCTGGTCTCGCTCTCTGTCAGTGCTGTAACATTACTCTCTACGGAACGCTGTGCCCATTGGACAGCACCTTCTCGTCCCTCCTTCTCATTGGCGGAGGCTCTCCCATTGTCCGGACAAGGGGACGTCGCCAATTGGACACAGTTTCCAGTGTCGTCATCGAAAACGAAAACAGCGCGCAAATACAAAAGACGCTCTTCTGCAAGAACAGCCAGACTGCAGCTGTGAAGCAGACTTTGTATTGCATTTAACAGAAGCCTATGAGAGCCCATGCAGTGCCATTGGATGCTATGCGATGCCGCGTGTCTGTGCTATGAAATATTTTAGCACTTAACAAACTTCATAGCGAATATCTAATAATAATTATACACATCTATAGCTATACACTCTCCAATAACACGACTTTGTGTTAACTTTGTGTTTGATAATGTATTTAATTGCCATTTTATATTTTATGTGCATCTTTTATTTTTTCACTGGTTGTTATCTGCAAAGTCCACCCAGCCGTTTCCCTGCTTCTAAATATTAAATCACACTCTTCACCCTTCGCTCTCCCATAGCATGACTATCTGATCACTCATAGCTCGATGATGTATTTCATTGTCTTTTTATATTGTGTGTGTGTGTATATATATATATATATATGTTTTATTTTTTTCTCCGGTTGTCATCTGTAAAATCTGTGCTGTTGTTTGCCTGCTTCTAAACAATAAGTCACATGCTCCACACCCTTCACTTTCTGATAACACTACTCTGTTCACTCTCAGTTCGATTTTTTTTTAAATAGATTTTATTGCTTTTAACAGTCACACAGTGTGTATATTAGGCAGGAGTCTCTTCCTGATTATTTGATGAGCAAAAAAACATTACATTGTACAAGACAACGTGCATTAGCATCACCTGTGTTACATTCCCAGTTTGATAATGTGTTTAATTTCCCTCTTATGTTTATTCACTTTTTTCCTACTGGTTGTCATCTGCACAATCTGTCCAGCTGTTTACCTGCTTCTGAACACTAGGTAAAAGTACTGCTCTAGCCCAATCTTGCTGTCTCTTTCACCCCTCGCTATTTAAATTACTGCTATTTTGAGAATGTAAGTATGAATGTGGCAAACTGAGGCCAGCATTCAATTTAAACAGGAAGCAGTGTTGCAGTTGCACCAACACAGTCAAAAAGCAGAAGTGTGGCTCAATGGTTAGAGCGGCAGACCCTGATGCAGAGATCTGGCCCGGGACCAGGGTTCAATTCCCGCCTCGGCGGGTCTTGGGCTCAATTTCCTCGGACCTGATAATTCTCGCCTCGGTGCCTATTCTAATCATGGGTCCCACTCTGCAACTCTGGGCAATAGCTTGCTTAATCTCCACAACGGCCCCAACAGCGCTGGGATGCCTGGCTTCACCCTGGGGGTGCCCAGGAGTGGACATTTCACAGGGAAAAGCCAGGAAGGGTTCCACAGCGGTATGCGTACAGCGCCTGGACACCCCTTTGGGGGTATGGGTGCGCTTTACAAGTACAAATTTCATTTCATTTCAAAAAGCAGATGCTGGTCTCATACTTGATTTTTGCACTCTCCGTAAAGCCCTTAGTCAAAATGGAAGAGCTTGCCAGAGGAATCTCAGTATACAGGCATAGGGCCACATGTATGAATCCACTTTGCATTCGTAAACGGTGCGAATCGCTAAATTCAACTATTTGCGAATGCAAAATAGCCTTTCAAGATATATGAAAGGCTTTGTAGTCGCAATTTTGGGTAATTGCAAAAACTGCGATTACCTAAAATTGCGACTACAAATAGGAAATCAAAATTTGTGATTCACTAAGCACATGTACCAAGCATTTTCTAAATGCAAACTGTGCATTTAGTTAATGCTATTACCATCGACTCCAAGTCGATGTTAACCATGTGCAATTTTTGAAAAATGCACAAAAATGAATTTTTCAAAGTGCCATGTAGCACATACATGCCCATAGGGCATTTGTGCGCTTTACACGTGCACATTTTTTTGGGGGTGCTTTAGGGGGGCCTTAGGCCCTCAGGCACCCTTGGTATTGCATTACCTAATTTGCGATTACCAATTAGGTAGTGCACAACCATTCGCACCTTTGGGCCTTTAGGCCCATAGGAACGAATGGAGTAGTATTACCTAATAGCGATTACCTAATTGCGAATCTTTAGGAATCGCTATTAGGTATTCACTATTTTCTTACATACCATTTTGCATTCCTTAAACAGTGATTACCTAAAATTTCCTAATAAAGAAGTGCAAAATGGATTTTTGATACATGTGGCCCTTAGACTCATAATCTCTATATGCATGCAGATGATGTCCTCCTCTATCTTAAAAAGCCTAAATACGACTGAGATCCGTTTCTTAGACAACCAGTCTAGTCTGGGTTGCCCTCTAGATTTAAACTCAACAGAGAAAAATCTTGCTAATTCCCAGGGCTTTAAATGGGATGTAAAAATTGGGGGGAGGGGTCTCTAAAAGGGGTGTGGCAAACCTGTTTAAGGGCGTGGCATTCATTAATCCGGATGTGTGCTGTACAAAAACCTTTCTTGTGTTTGCTTTAATGGCCTATAATGTTGCTCCATGTGTAGTAACGGAGACCAAATATAGAGTACACTGACAGCATTGTCATCAAGGCATGGGCAGGAATATTTGTCAGTGAATGTCTAAAAACTCACACTTTTAATAGATGCCTCTCAATGCAGTGATAAAAAGTGATGCACTAGGGTAAAACGCTATTCCGTGTTAAAGAAATGCATTTTTTAAATTTTGGAGGCAGTTTATCACTCTCAAATGTGATTTTTGTTGCACAGGTTACATTTACATTGTGGTCCTGACTACAGTATGCACCAAGTACACATCGCAGAGGCGTAGTGAACCCCCCGCTTTAGCAGCTATAGCCGGGGGGGGGGGGGGTTAGGGGAATTCTTTATGGGCCTCTTCTGTCTGGAACTCGACATACACAAGCTCCTCATTAGTGCTGGAATACAGTGTCAATAGAAGAGCAATCAGGAGCAAGGAAAAGCAACAGCTGGGTAAATAGAACAGGGAAAGAAAGAAGGAATATTGGAAGGAAGAGTGAAAAGAAGTAAGTATGGATAAATGAGTAGATGGATGAATGAGTGAGTGGGTGAAAGGATGAGTGAATGATGGGTCGATGGGCAGGTGAACGGATGGCAAAGAAGAGGGATGTGTGGATGGATCATTGAGTGAATGGATAGGTGGATGGACAGGTGAAAGGATGGCAGAGTAAAGGGATGGATAGTTGAGTGAATGGATAGGGGGATAAAAAGGTGAAAGGATGACAGAGTAAAAGGATCGATGTATAGGTGGTTGGACAGGTAGAACAATGGCAGAGTAAAGGGAAGGATGGATGGATGTGAATGTATGGGTGGATAGACAGGCGAAAGGATGGCACAGTGAAGGGATGGATGATAGGTGGATAGACAGGTAAAAGAATGGCAGAATGAATGGATGGCAGTGTGGTTGTGTGGATGGAAGGCAGGATGGATGGATGGCAGAGTGGATGGATGAGTGGATAGACGAGTAGATGGCAGAGTGAATGGATAGCAAGTGGATTGATGGATGGCAGAGTGGATGAATGGATGGATGGCAGAGTGGGTGGATTGATGGATGAATGGCAGAGTGGATGGATGGTATAGTGGATGGATGGCATAGTGGATGGGTGGATGGATGGCATGGTGGATGGATGGATGGGAGAAAGGATGGATAGCAGAGTTGATGGATAGATGGCAGAGTGGGTGGATGGCAAAGTGGGAGGGTTGATGGATGGCATAGTAGATGGGTGGATGCATGATGGATGGATGACAGAGAGGATGGATGAATGAAAGGTAGAGGGGATGCATGTATTGCAGAGTGGATGGATGGCAGAGTGGATGTATGGATGGATGGCTGACAGAGTGGATGGATGTAGAATGGATGGATGGATGGCAGAGTGGATAGATGGCATAGTGGATTGATGGATGGCAGAGTGGATGAATGGATGGTAGAGTTGATGTATTGATGGATGAATGGCAGGGGGGGTGGATGGATGGATTGCAGAGTGGATGGATGGATTGCAGTGTGGATGGATGGATTGCAGGGTGGATGGATGGATGGATGGATGGATGGATGGATGGCAGGGTGGATGGATGTATGGGTGGGTGGGTGGGTGGGTGGATGGCATATTGGATGGATGGATCATGATGATGGGTGGCAGAGTGGATTGATGGATCGCAAAGTGGATGAATGGATGTATGAATGGGTGGCAGGGTTGATGGATAGATGGATTAATGGCAGAGGGGATGGATGGATGACAGAAAGGATGGGTGGCAGAGTGGATGGATAGATAGATGGAAGGCTTAGTGTAGGGTTAATGGATGGCAGAGTGTTTAGATGGATGGATAGCAGAGTGGATGGATGGCAGAGTGGATGCATGAATGGCAAGATGGATGGACTAAAGATGAGAGAGTGGATGGATGGATAGCAGAGTGGATGGATGGATAGCAGAGTCGATGGATGGCAGAGTGGATGGGTGAATGGATGGAATGGGGAAAGATTGGATGGTGGATGAAAGAATGATGGATAACAAAATGTAAAGTTGAAATAGTGGATATCAGCAGGTGGATGGAAGGGTGAAAGAATGAATGGATAGATTCATAGATGGAAGAGACAAGGAAGCTGTTCTAGGGAGAGTTTCGCTAACTAACTTTGCTTGCTTGGTGGCAACAGCGCTTTAGTTCAAAGTGGGAACTATATTCATTTTGTGACTACTTCCTTGACACATGGTCCCTGGAAGATGTGAAGACATGCTCTCAGAAGGCAAGGGAGATCCCAGGGGGAGCATACCAAGCTTTGTAGTGTTTTAAACCCTGATATTTCCTGAACATATTGTGCAATTGCTATAAATAGTGCGTGTGTGTCAGTGTGCTGTGTGTTGAAGGCAAACCTCCATCTCATTGATGAGTGTGTGGTGGGGCGCATAGCACACTCCTAGCTTACCTGTCCACCTTTGAGCAATGGCAGTGCCAGTCAATGAATTATTGCACATGACACTTTGATAATGAATGCCCACAGACGTGTCTCAACTCTATGTCACATAAATTAACATATGACATAAGTGAAATGCAAAATTGGAGCAGTTTGACATTCATATCAGTGGGGCGCCGCATCTGACTGCAGGCTAAATGCTCCCGCATTTGTTTACTGACTTGTTTGACTCTGGAAATGGTTACCTCCAGCACCAAGACAGATATGCGTCTATTCCGGAATCTTGCTTCTGCAGCTCAAAAAGTAATCCTGCAAAATCCGGTGGTAAGGAGTAAGAAAAGGGGAAATGCATGCCTTGCAATCATTACTTAAATCTAGGCCAGTCCCCGCAAAGTGTCACCCATGAGTCACCTTATTCCAACTCTGTGTCTATCCAGGGATGATTACATTTTGCCCACAACACCACATCCAGCAGCAAAGGTCAGGTATGTAGCAAGAAAGGTCGGGTTCACAGGACATCAAGCTTCTAGCCTCATTGCTAGAATCAAGCTGAGGGGGCGTGGCCAAGGCTAGCATGGATATGACTGCTTGCTAGCTTGGCTCCGGTGCCCATGGCCTGAGATAGCAGTAATCCTGGGACCGCCCGACCTGGAACGAGTCAGGAGCGGGCCCATAAGGCAGGAGGGGGCCCTGGCAGCGTTTGGAGCGGCGGTGGCCCCGGACGGCTAGAAGAGTTTGCCGGGCTTCCACAAAGCCTGCAGGTTGCGACTGCACCCACAATGGCGGCAACAATGTGAGTTTGTAAAACAATTGAAGCGGTGACGGGCCAGCCCCGGGAGAACTTACTATTTGCCTGGTGAGAATCTGCGGCCTGATCCGTTCCCTGTGTACCAGTTCGTGAGGAGTGCAAAGAAACCCCCCCAGGAGACACAGGCACAACTCGACCGCGCCCAAAATGGTGGCCCGGTGATAAAAATAGGAGAAGCCACGCAGCGAACGGGCCTGCCCCGGGGGCTTTCGTCATCAACTGGCAAGGAATTATGTCCGGACCTGCTCCCTGTGACCATAGAGTTGCGGGGGAGGGAAAGGAGCCCTACAAGCAGAGAGGCCTAGGAGTTGCCCGACCCAGCACCGATCAGAGCCGTGGGTGTATCGTAAGGCAGTGGAGTGAACTGCCGGGTGACCTGTGGAAAGACTGGGCCCTTGGGGAAGCCGCAGCGGAGCGAGGAAACCATAGTGGCGGGGCACGAGGCCCGGCAAGAGGCGCCGACTGGAACTGCATGCCTGACTACAATATCTCTGCCCCACAGACAGCGAGAGGAGAGATTGAGACTTGCTGAGGGGACAGTGGACCTCGAGGCACCTGGTGAGTGCAGTATGGGGACCTGAGTGCGTATACAACATTTGTGGGGACTGGGGTTTTGTTTGTAAGGACCATAGAGATGTGACCTGGTGTTGGACAGGTTATTAGTAGGGGTAAGTATGCATATACCACTAGCAATAAGTCCACCAACACAATATAAGGTCCAGATGAGGTCTCAATAAATTATTCCCTTGCTCAACCCTTGGTAGCTGGCAACGAGCAGGCAGGCTTACCTTAGAAAACAGGTGTGTAAAGCATTTAAAAACACCAATACACTAAATAAGTAAGACACAACACACAATAAAAATCCACGACCAATTTATAACAATAGGAAATACATTTATGATTAAAATGACATCAAAACTAATCAAATCCAATGTAGGGAACAGGAGATATGAGTTTTTAAAGAATAAACACTTTCTAGTGCTTAAAAACGAATAGCGCCAAATTGGGACATCTGGTCACACTTGACCGGGACAAAGTCAAAGTTTGAGGCCAACCGTAATGGAGCCCTGGTCAGATACACTAAGCAGCAGGCCTCAGTCAAAATGTTACCATCGCACTTAGAAACTTTTCTGGAGGATTTTCTCTCGATGTCAAGTGGGCCTCTCCTGCAGGCCAGATTTGCAGCGGCTTCGTCGGTTTGGTTCAGCAGGAGCCCCCGTTCAACTCCTGGAAGTCTTGAGCTTCAGAGCTTTCAGTGGGACGAACCTGAAATCCAAGCCGGGTCACAGTTTGACAGCTTGACTCTCGACGTCGGGTCGGTCACCTTATGGAGCTTTTTTATTTTTTAGAAAATCTTTTTATTCAAAGGTAAACATAAAGAAAAAAAAAAAACCCATGCAAACAAAACAAAAAGGCAATACATGACAATAATCAACGATTCAAAATGCTTAATACAATATGAAAATATAAAATTAGGCATTGGGATACAATACAAAAAGAAAACATCAATTATCGTTCCATATTTAAAGCAATTAAATATCTTCATCATCTATCACTAGGGAGGGAGGGAGAGCTACAGGAGTGCACAACAGACCCCTACTTTCGTTCCATGGGCCCCATATTTTGGTCCATTTTTGTGGGCAACCTCTACTTTCATAAACCACCCTCTCCGCCTGCATGCACCAATCCATGTCTGACTCCCAGTCCTTATAACACAGCTGAACTCCACCCCTCCATGTTATAGCGATGTTACGTTTTGCCACCATACATCCCAGAGTAACCCACATATTATCAGTAGTGACAGATCCGTGGCGTCCCAAATATTAAGGAGACACACCCGGGGGAGTCGTCTATTTTGGAATTACAAACACGAGTCATGCCGGCAATAATTTTTTTCCAATGCTCTCGAATGACAGGGCAATACCACCATTGGTGTATGTAAGTACCATCCAAGCCACATCCACGAGGGCAGGCATGGGAACCCAACACACCCATCTTGGCCAGTAAAGAGCTGGTATAGTACGTCCGATCTAACAATTTAAGTTGTATGAGTCTAAATGGTGATCGGATCGCTACCTCGCGAGGGGATGCCAGCGCCTCCCTCCAATCGTCATCATCCAGATCTCCAACCTCGTCAGCCCACTTAGTCCGCAGTTTTTCCTGGGCGTCTGGAGTATGATTGAGGATTTTCCGGTAAGTCAAGGAAATAGCTTTCTCCGGGAGATAATCATCCAATAATCTATCCTCCAGAGGCGAGGAAACCGGCACCTCTGAATCTTTAGGAATGGCTTTATACAACACATTTCTAGCCTGCAGGTAACAGAATGTTTCTCTGTCGTGCAATTGATAGTCCCTTTGTAGGTCAGTAAAGGGAATCACCCTGCCCCTTGCCCACATGTCCCCAACTGTAGAAAGACCTATCAAATCCCACTTATCGATTCCTGGCTGCTGGGAGAGTATACCCAAGCGGCGTGATTCCAGCAGGGGGGTTACTTGTGTTATTTTGTCTCTCCACCCCAAGGCCCGTGTTGCTTTATGCCAAATGTCTACCGTTGATGACGTGGGAATGAACCTAGGTACGTAGCGAGTGCCCCCGTAAAGTGCTCTGAGATAGGTGCCAGGTTGCATATTATGTTGGTCCATTCTATAAGCGGGGTCCGAGATAGGTCGATGGACCCATCAATTCAAGACCACTAGCTGCGAAGCCCAATAATAAGACCTGATATCAGGCAGGGCGATACCCCTGTCGTACCAGCTCTTCGTCAGCTTAGCAAGGGCAATGCGGGGGGCACCACGATCCCATAGCAATGTCCTAACTTCGGAGTCAATTAGTTGGAAATAACACGGAGGAACTGCATATGGCGCATTCTGTAGGGCATACAAAAAACGGGGGAGGGCCATCATCTTGTAGAGGGCCGCTCTACCTAACAATGTAAGGGGCAGTGCTTTCCAATGGTGGATGTCAGCTTTGAGACGAAGCAAGGGGGGCAATAAGTTTCGTTTGTAAAAGACGGAGGAATCTGGCGTGATATAAATTCCTAAATATTGAAAGCCATCAGTCACTATGTGGGCCGCACAGCCCAGCGGCAAAACCGGAGGAGCCCCACTCAACACATACACCAAGGACTTGTCCCAATTGATAGTGTACCCTGAATATTTCTGGAATAAAGCAAATATATGTAGGACACGCCGCAGTTAGAAAGGAGGTCTGGCCAGGTACAACAGAATGTCATCGGCATAAAGAGAAATCCTGTCGGACCAGTTAGAGGCTTGAATTAGAGGCCCAATTCAAGCCTCTAATGAGCGGGTCTCCCCTTATCCAAATCGCGAGAGGCTCCAGGGCTAAGGCAAAGAGCAGGGGGGAAAGCAGGCAACCCTGTCTCGTACCGCTCCCTGAAACAAAGGATGCAGAACGCGCACCATTTACGGAAACCCTTGCCAATGGGTCAGAGTAAAGAAGACGCACCCAAGACAGGAATCGGCTCCCAAAGCCCTATCGCTCCAGCTCAGCGAAAAGAAACGACCATTCGTTCATATCAAAGGCCATTTTGGCGTCAAGGGACATTATCATGGAATCTTCTTGTATAGTGGCGGCCCTGCCCAACACTCCATATAGCCGTCGGAGATTCAGTGCCGTATTCCTGGTGGGCATAAAGCCCGATTGGTCCGGATGTATTAATTTAAGGAGACACGGGGAGAGACGTTGTGCCAAGAGCTTGGCGAGGATTTTAACTTCTGGGTCCAACAAAGAGATGGGACGATAGGAGCTACATTCCTCCGGTGGTTTTCCCTTTTTATAGATTACTACAATGGTAGCTAGTCGTTGCGTTGCAGGCAAGACACCTTGGGTTCGGCACTCTTCGTACATTCTAACCAAGAATGGGGCAATAGTATTAGCGTTGGATTTATAGAGTTCTATTGGAAGACCACTCGGGCCCATGGCCTTAACTGACTGCAAAGAGCCTATAGCCTTAGCTACTTCTTCGGCTGTAAAGTCAGCTTCGAGGCTCACAACGTCTTGAGCATCTAGAGTGGGTAGCGACAAGGTAGCCAACAATTCTGCTGATTCAGCCTGAGTGGATGACTGTCTGGATGTGTATACTTGCTCAAAGTATCTGGCGAAGGTTGCCGCTATTTCGGCTCGGTCCCTTATCACCTCTCCCTCCTGCCCCATAATCTGGGCCACCCATCTGTTCGCCAACTCTCTTTTATCCAGCCACGCCAACAACTTACTGGCCTTATCACCAATGTCGTAGATACGATGCTTGGTGGCACGATATTGAGACTTAGCAGCCTCTTCAGCAGCATCCCTATATTCTTTTTGTTTAATGGATAGCTTGTGTGCAATTACCGGAGTATGAGAGGCCACCAATTCGGCTTCAAGCGCAGACATCTCTCTTTCTAGGTCCTCCAATTGTTTGCGCTTCTCCTTCCTATGGCCCGTGACCGCTGCCACCCCACCGCCCCGGATAACCACTTTATCGGCCTCACAGAGCGTGACATCCGAAGCCACCGACCCATCATTTTCCGCAAAATAATTTTGGGTGGCTTTGTTCAATTGCTCTCTAATAGCTAGTACCTTAAGATACCACGGGTTGAGTATCATTTCGTGCCTGGTAGGGGGAGGAACACCGCCGTAGTACGTTACAATCGGGGAGTGGTCAGAAATGCCTCTGGGGAGGAAGGATATACCATCAAACATGGGAAGCGGGGGGGGGCCCTGCAAAAGATGTAATCAATACGAGAGAGACTCCCATGTGCACCTGAGTGAAAGGTATATTGCCGAGAGGTGGGGTTACAGGTCCTCCACACATCTACAATGCCCAATACCTCTAAAAAGTCCCCCAATAATTTCCCGGCCGACTCCCCACTTCTGGGCGGTAGCCGATCCATTACCCCATTAAGAGATGCATTACAGTCGCCCCCCACCAGTACATCACCGTCCGGTAAGTTCAACATGTGGGGCCCTAGGTCGGCAAGTGTAGTGGAGTGAAGTCGGGGAGGCACATAGAGAGAAGTTACGTTGAGGGGCCTTCCCTCCCAATGCCCAGACACTGTCATGAACCTGCCCAGTGGATCCCGGGAAACTGATTGTATTTGAAAGGGAAATGATGTTCGTACCATAATACCCACCCCCCTGGACCCTCTAGCAAACCCGACATGAGCCACCAATTTATATCCCCATCTATTAAGGGCACAGTAGGAGGTGCCTTGAATGTGGGTTTCCTGCAGCAAAACCAGATCAGGAGCCTGACGTTTCAAATATTGCAGTACAATACCACGTTTGATTTGGTCTCCCAACCCATTTACGTTCCAGGAAAGCAACTTAAGACGCCCCAGTTGCGGGGTTAAAGCCTGAGCAGAACTCATTTAATCTGCAATAAAGGACACATAGACATCACAAAGCACAAATGGACAATGCCGACAAATCGTCCCACCCCTCCCCCCCAGCGGCAGAACAGAGTACTGAATACAACCGCATTGCAATATGGAGATCAACGATAAGAGTTTCCCAATACGCCATAGAAGAAGTCTCATCGATAAACTTGTACTGAGCATACATACAAAACCTGCAAAAACACCCATTAACAAACCCTGGATCCCCCCCCCCACCCTGCCTCCCTGCAACATGGACTTCGAACTGCCCACCCCCCAATTTTGCAGAGCGCCTGTAAACCCCAAGAAACTACGCTATAGAGGAGTGTTACTCAACCAACAACCCAAGAAGATACTCTGTTGGTCCCCCATAAACCAATAGAAAAGTCCCTGAAAAAAAAAACCCACAATGTTGTCGAAGCTTGACCCTCAACCACAAGCGGTAGATACAAATATTTCAACCCCCGGGCCGTCCTGAACCTACAGGTCTACAAAGGAATCCAACATCAATGTCAGCTACCATCATGTTTGTGAAGCCATTCAAAACAAAAGGAATAGCACCCCCCACCCCCAAAACCATAAAATTGAACCATCTCCCCCCGAATGCTAATCAATACTCATCGTGACAAAATTGTGGCGTGGGACCAACACAGTTCCGTCGATCAAGACAAGCTTACACAGCCGTGGAGTGGAGCCCAGCGTCACTCACTCCCATTTCGTTCAGACCGTTCGTGCTGACTGACCAGTCTCTGTTCGTGACTCGGAGATGAGCGCCGGCGAGCATTGGTGACGCGCCAACCTTCCAGCCAGTCCCAAGTCTCAGCAGGAGTCTGAAAAAACAACGATTTACCATCTGCAAGGACCTTCAGCTTAGCCGGGAAAAGCATGGCGTACTTGAGGCCGTGATCTCGGAGGGCTCGTTTGACTTCGAGGAAGGATCTGCGCCTCTGCTGAACTTTATAGGTAAAGTCCGGGAAAAAGGGGATTGTAGCATTCTCAAATTTAAGTGGCGGGGCAGTCCTTGCTGTTTGGAGGATTATATCTCTGTCTCGAAAATTAAAAATCCTCGCCAACAGAGGTCGTGGGGGAGCGCCAGGTGGTGGGGGGCCCCCTGGCACACGGTGTGCCCGTTCCACCGAGAAATACTTTGAAAGGGACCGGGGTTGTAGATGTTTCGTTATCAGTTCCTCAACGAACAGGTCAGCGGTCTGCCCCTCCGATTTTTCAGGTACCCCCAAAATGCGCACGTTATTCTTCCTCGCTCGCCCCTCATAGTCCTCCAGCTTCGCCTCAAAGTCCGTTGCTTGAGCTTGGAGACGTTTGACCGAGATTTCGAGGGACTTTGTGGAAGTCTGGAGAGATTTCACTGAATCTTCAGTTTCCTTGACCCTGTCCCCCATTTTACGAAGGTCGGCTCGGATAAGGGTGATCTCCGTCATTGCCGTATCAATCTTGTTTTCTAACGCCGTACGAACTCCTTGGATAGCTTCCATCACATCAACAAGGGACGGGCCCTCAGCAGGCACCGATTGTTTCACCTCCAGCTCGGCTTGTTCATCGTCTACAGCATCAGTCTTGGAGTGGGTGAATTTTGAAAGTTTGGCAATGCTGGACTGTCTGGATCCCTTACCAGTGGCCCGGTGCTAGATACGCAGTTGTTAATGGTAAGCAAAGGCGAAGATTGAGAAGCGGTAAAACTGGGGGGGTCAGTACCAACCACAAATCCAGACCCAAACCGTGCAAATTCTGGGCCAACATACCCCACTTCAACTAGCGACGTAGTAGGTCAAGTGATGAACCAGCGAAAAATCCCCTGCGCAAGGAAATCTCCGGTAGCAGGCTTCTGGGTCCCAACTGCAAGGCCAATACATGGGGGAGGGGCACCTTACCGCATATCAGTGTCCACCTTCCGCAAGGAAAAAAGGAGGGGGTTCCAATTCAGGACCTGCTGGCGGTGTGCTGATTCTGTACCGGGGGGGGAGGGGGAAGGCCCCCCGCGTCTTATACTGCCCCCGGGGCCGAAATTGCGGAATCAGGAATGGCGTCTCAATCTACGATCTTCGCGCTCGCGCTGGAGCCCACCCGGCGCAGCACCACGCCCAGCCACCAACGCCGCCGCCAGACAGCACCGGGGACACCGCACACGTCACAGTAGCTCCCCGGGCGCCAAGGGACAGCCGCGTGATCGCCGATCGCCGCCCCGCACACAGGCTCAGCCGCAGCAGCGGGCTCACGTTGTTTGGCTCCGGACCCCAAATCGGCCAGCGCGTCCTTGGCCCAGAGCCGCGTCGCAGTAGCTCCAGGCAGAATGAACGGATCCGCTCCAAAGACGGACGGGGGACTCCACGAGTCAGTGGCCACCCAGCGCTGACATCGGAACAGGTACAGCGGATGGTGTTACGGATGTTTGGGGGAAATGAAACTTCAGAAGCTCAGAGCTTCATCTCCATGCAGCTATTCTGGGTGTTGGCTAGCTACGCCCCCCTTATGGAGCTTTTTGACAAAACTTCTACAGACTTCAGGAGGGGCTTCCTCAAGTTCCTTTTGGGGGTTTTAAGTGTCCACAAACAAAATCAAAGGTTCCAGAGTCTCTGAGTGGCTCCTCAGATGTTGGGACTACTGTTCCCACAATGCACCTGGCCAAATCCTTTAAAGACCAGCTGAAGGTGGTCAGCTGGGTTCTTCCTGCTGGAGATGATGCAGGTGGAGTCTTTTAACCTGTTGCTTTTAGGGAGTCCATGCCTTCTCTTTTTGAAGCAAGGCAAAGTCTTTAGGGCTGCAGTTCCTTAGTGTGCAGCAGGCGCAGTCATTCAGACTGCAGTCCTCTTGGTGCAGTCTAGGGTTTCAGCAGGGCAGTCCTTCTCATAGTTTCAGGTAAGGGATCTGAGTTGCTATGCAGCTCTCCAATATTTATCCAGTGTTCTGGGGTGACAAGCAGGCGAGGCACCCCTGGCCAATCGGGTGCAAGGTGCCACCCAAAAGTATGACAGCTGCCTCCAAAGTGTGATATATTCTTGTACCAAAAAGCACTGTACTTGCAAATTCAAAATGGAGAAACTTTCTCCTTGGGGTGAGGATCTGGCTAAGCCAACCTACTAGTGTGGCTCATTTCCCTTAACACTCCCTCTCCCAGTAGCGGCTGCTACCGGGCGGGGGTGGTGGGGTTGGGGGTGTGGGGAGGAATGTTATAAAAAAACGGACTTACCTTTAACGGCCGGTCACCGCCTCTCCTCCGTCCTCCGTCCTCTGTCCTAGTCCTCATCCTCATCTGTCCCGGCCAGCGGCAGCAGTAAGCACCCGGGCAGACAGGCACCCCTGAGCCAATCACAACGCTGCAATCACAACACTGCAATGCAGCGTTGTGATTGGTCTGAGCGCCGTGGATCGGTGCTCAGACTCGAACATGGAGCCTGTGCATGTTCCTGACCAATAGGGCCAGCCAAACAGTTCATGTGCACTTAGGGAGTGCCCAGCACTCCTCCCCTGCTCTGTCCAGCCCCGCCCCACACTGCACACAGGCAATAGGAAAAATAAAATGACAATAACGTTACATTATTGTCATTTTGTTTTTCCTTTTTGCGCAGTGGGGCAACGCTCTTCCGCCTTAGCGGAGGAGCCGCCACTGCCCTCTCCAGAATTGCAAATACCATTCCTGGGGCTCCCATCTGGCTGGGCAGTACAGGAAGAAGGAGTAGGCCTGGCTTGCAGCCTTACTGTCCTGCTCTCTTTGAAGACCATTTTGTTTACCCAGCCCCCTTCCTGTCCTGTTCTCTGCAGCTGCAGATCTCCCCCACCAAATAACCCCTGTCTCTATACAGGACACTTATCACCTCATCAAAGCAGTTTGTCTCAGCCTGTCAAGACTGGCCAATCAGGAGAGGCTGCTAGAAGGCTGGATTTTGGCTCACAAAAAATACACTTCTATAACTTCTTCTTTGTACCAGTTATGATAAATGTAACAGTGGCAAGTTGTTGGAGCAGTGGCTGATCCTCCGACTGAGCGGAGGAGCGCGATTCACCCAAACTGCTGTGCAGAAAGCTGGCAAAATAAAATGGTAATAAAAATAATTTTATTACCATTTTATTTTGCCAGCTTTATGCTGAACGGAGAGAGCAGGGCGGGGCCAGTGTGTCATTGCTGCTGATTGGCAGCAGTGACGAGTTTCCCCTTCAGTATGAATTGTGCATGTTGGCTTGGCCGGCCACCTTGCTACGGCCAAACGGACATGCACAATTCAAACTCTCCAACCCAGTTGCCTTAGACAGCTGGGTTGGAGAGCAGGCACAAGGCTTCAGTGCCTTCCAGAGCACTGGGGCAGCCTGCTCCAGCCAATCCAGACACTTCACTCATGCTGCATGAGAGCAGCGTCTGGATTGAATAAGGTAGCTGTCTATGTGACGTCACCTCTCACTCGGCTCGTCTTGAGCCTGGGACTGGAGAGCATCGAGGACGTGCTGCAGGATAAGGTAAGAGAAACTTTATTTTTCTCTTTTAATTTTTTTATTGTAATGTGTTTTGAAGTAATTTTGTTATGTATGTAATGTAAATATATGTAGCACCGCACCATTTTTTAATATCACCAACCGCCACTGTGTTGGAGTTATGATTACCAATCTTTTAAGTCCTTGAAATATTATTTTCGCTCATTCCAGTCAATAGTTATACTTTATTAATGTATTCCCATGTTAGCGTATGGAGCTAAAATGCTACAATGGGGAAAAACGAAATTGGCAGTTTTCCCATCACCAGGTAATCTAAAAGATCTTTTAAAATGCCCCTGCTTATTTTTACATGGCACCTGATCCTGGGGGCACCAATAGTAGACCTTAGGGGTGACTTATATGTAAAAATAAGGTAGTTTCATACTTTGGCAGTATCTTTAAATCGAAAGTCGAATTTTTATATAATTTCAATTTAAAAGCAGCTTGCAAAGCAGGGCAGACTTTTAAAATGACAGCAGGCAACACAGCAGCACACTTAAGTGCATTAAATCTGATGGGCCTCTAAACCTACATTCTATACCATATACTAGGGACTTACGGGTAGGTTGCCAGTACAAATTGTAATCACACTCAATTACCATACACCTTTTATTCAGGGCACTAGGCCTGGTTAGCAGAGCCCATGGCGCAGTGTTAGACTTGGCATCTTTGGCGTGGTTTCCCCTGACTTTTTGCCTCTACCTCCTGTATTTTTGATGCTGTGCTGGATTTCGTTTTTGCTGGCTTAGATGCTTTGGGCACTTTGCCACTGTTGATCAGTGTCAAAGTGCAAGTGCTCCCTGTGTAAATTGTGATTACAATTGGTTCTCCCTGATTGGCATTTTTGATTTACTGGTAAGTCTCTAGTAAAGTGCACTGATTGTGCCAGGGTCTGTAAATCAAATGCTACTAGTGGGCCTGCTAGTTTTAAACACAGTGGTCCCTAAACAAGGACAATAAACATAGGGAAAGATGAATATAGACTCAGAGTCAGTACTATACTTTAAGCTGTCCAGCTGGACAGAAATGGTTTTAATTTGTAAAATTAACACGAAAACAATAAAGTGGGACACAAGCCTGCATCCTACTAAGCGTGTCTATAGAGCATAAACAGAAAACAGAAAAACACAAAGAGCGGCTCAGGCATAGCAGCTTGCATGTATGTTACACATTCAAATAGCACAAGCAAAGATGTGATGGGACACTGTTACACATAAATAATATTAATTAGAAAAGCGTTTACGGTGTACATTGAGTGGATGACGTTTCGATCCCTTTTAAACATTTTTGGGATCATCATCAGGACATAGTGTTACATGCCTGAATAAAATTGCCTGTAATTAGAAAAGAAGAGAAAGGAAAAATGCGAAAGACAGTTAGGATGAGTTTAAATGAGTTTAAAAACGGTGTAAGATATCATGCAGACGCAAGTGAGGCGGGGAGAGCTTCGGCGCAAACAGACATTCTAGATCTGTGTCATAGGCGGAGTGTCGTGATGTGACAACGGCCATTGTATCAAGGTGGTCCGGTTTAAGAGAGAAACCGTGTGTTCTGTGACCGTGGTACACGATGTACAAAACATAGGTGCCAGTGGCCCTCGGTGAGCTTGTGGGTGTGAGGGTAACAAGGGACTTTGGACCAGGTGGGCATGGTGAGTCGGTGCCGGGTGAGAAACAGTGTGTCCTGTGGCACACAACGCGAAAAAACATGGGTCGCTGGTCCTGGAGTAGTTGGCCGTGCTGACTGGTGAATTACCGTGCGGGAAACATGCTTTTGAGAGGACCGCGAGGTAAGGGAGCGTTACGAAGTAAAATTACCTCGATTGGCCTAAATGGGAGTGAAGAGTCAATGCGGTGAACCGCAAGACTGCGTGCATGGTGACTTATTGATATATTGAGGCGCGTACCATTTACCAGTAGAGATTATACTGGAAGAGATGTGAGCTGCGTTCGCGGTATCACACTGAGTGGGTTTGAGCGACGGTCTCGAGGACCTGGCGGAAGCGAGGTAAGCGAGCGGTCCGAAGTAGAATTACTTCGAGTAACCTAAATAGGAAAGTGAAAAATGAAAAGTCATTGCTGGGAACCGCAAGACTGCCCGGGTGAATGCTGCTGACTGATTGAGAAATGAGGAGCATACCGTTTTCCAGTAGAGGTGCACTGGAAGAGATGTGAATCGCGTCCGCGGTTAACCACCGGGTATGCTTGAACGAAGGTCTTGATGGGCCTAAAGGGAATGGGTATGTGAAAAGTAAATGCGATGGACCGCATAACAACTGGAATTGCACAAGGGTGGTTGCGGTGAACGGCTTACCTCGTGAAACAGAAGCGCTGGATTCAAGGCGTCTTCACTGCGGGCATTCCAAGGAAGTGAGCAAGAACCGGAGGGTCCCGCTATGTTAAAATTCGAATTGCCGGAAGTGGATGGTCATGTGTGCGATCACATGACCATCATGAAGGGTATGTGGCGTACTGTGCTTACTAAGGCAGCCATATTGGAACGTGAAAGAGATGAATGACTCGTGTGAAATAAGGACATGGGAGACCGGAACAACGTGATAGAGAGAAATTAGAATAATTCAGAAGCACACAATATTCTAATGCCAGATGTAATGTGCATCAAAGTAAGAACACGTAATCCAATAAAAGCAACATTTCTGTTTGCATGATGGAAAATTACAAAAGTGTCACAACGGACAGAGCCCATGGAGTATGTTATGCATTGCTTGGATTAAATATAAACAGAAGCACGTAATACAGTAGAAGCGCCAATTCTATATACAAAATGCAAAAGTGATAGGACAGTATCGCAAGGGACAAGGCCCATATAGCTTGTGACAAGAACGCTGAATATTCAAAAGAGAGGGCAAGAAGAGTCAGAAGAGGTAGAATTACAGAATTGGAGAGTTTAGCGAGGGCCAAGTGGACCTTCTATTTAGAAAGGTGGGAAGGTCTGAGGACAGAACCATGGCAAGGAGGACAAATAAAGTATAATTTACAACAGACAGAGTCGTCCAGTCCTCAAGTCTGTTGAGTCTTGTTCGTATGCTGCCAGTGCGTAGGATCCACTTGAGTTCTTCTTTGTTGAGGAGTTGCGCAATGTCCGCGCCTCTTGGTGGTGGTTTGATCACACTGATAATGGTCCCCCTGATGTCGTCCTCGGTATGCCCAGTGGCCATAAAATGTTCTACAAGTGGGACATTGGGTGTTTTGCAGCGAAGATAGCTGCGATGCTGGCAAATCCTGATGCGTGCTTTCTGTGTTGTCTGCCCAATGTAAATTTTGTCACAGGGACATAGAATGGCGTAAATAACATTACAGGTGTTACAGTTAGAAAATTGCTTTAACTGTGCTTTGATTTTACCGAAACAAAATTCTTTACATTCAATTGTAAATTTGCATGCAACGCAGTTACCACACTTTACATGACCCAAGAGTGGTTCAAATCCCCAGTGTTCATTCAATGTACCAGCAGGTTTAGGAGCGGGTAGTGCTGCTCGTACTAAATGGTCCTTTATGTTTTTGCTCTTACAAAACGCGAAGAGAGGTCATTCAAGTTTAAGGCTACCTGCGTTTAGGACTTCCCAGTGCTTGAGAATGCTCTTGCGCACGGTGTGTGACACAGGTGAGAAGGTGGTTACACACACTAGCCCGTTTTTGGGGGATTTGGCCTACAGTGATAAAAGGCAATTTCTAGGACAATACCATGCCCTTTTCAGTGAGTTGCGTATCAGTCTGCGCGGGTAGCCCCTGGCTGTGAGTTTGTTGGTCAAAACTTTTGCTTCGCGGAAGTAGTCTTCTTTGAGGGTGCAATTTCTCCTAATGCGCAGGAATTGTGAGTAAGGAAGTGAGTCTCTTAAGGGTGGTTACTCTCATATCTTAGAAGTGTGTTCCCCTCAGTGGGTTTTCTGAAAAGGCTAGTGGTTAATTCTCCATTTTTATGTTGGATGTTAAGGTCTAGGAAGGGAATCTCACTTCTGCTATGTGCCAGTGTAAAGTTTAACCCTTGACAATTATTGTGGGCCTGCAGCACTGATTGTGCCACCCACGTGCGTAGACCTGAAAAGATATCTCAGACCTGCCGCTGAAGGGTCTGCGCGCAGTTTGTTAACTGCCATGTCGACTTGGAAAGTGCCTCCACTTGCCAGACCCTAACCTTCCCTTTTATTACATGTAAGGCCCCTATGGTAGGCCCAAGGTACCCCCCTGGGCAGGGTGCAGTGTATGTGAAAGGTAGGACATGTACTGGTGTGTGTGACATATCCTGATAGTGAAATACTGCCAATTTCGTTTTTCACTATTGAAAGGCTATCTGCCCCATAGGATAGAATGGGAAATACTTTGTAACATCTTACAAGTATAACTTCCCATTGGGACAAGATGGAGAAATAAAGTTTAGGCTCTCTGAACTCAGAATTTAATAACACATCTTTTAGTAAAGATGTTTTTTAAATTGTGTGTTTGAAACTGCCACTTTTAGAAAGTAGGCATTTTCTTGTTTAACCATTCTGTGTGCCTCTGCCTGTTTGTGTATTGACTGTCTGGTTTTGGGGTGACAGGAGCTGGGGATGTGCATTCACTGCAGACAGCCACTGGGGGGTGGGGAGGGTTGAGGTGTGCCTGGCCCTTCCTGGATGACTCAGAGCTGAGCCGAATAGACCATGGCTGAATTTAGAGTAGTGGGAGGAGTTTTCCTTGCACCTGAATAGATAGGGCCTGTCTCCCTTGCACAATGCTGTCTCCACCCCATGTGGTCATACTGCACCAGTGAGGAGAGAACTGGTTTGGACAGAGAGAACAACGACATTTTGGGGTATAAGTATTACACCTGAAACCCCAGACCTTTAGATTACTTCTGGACTCAAGAGGAACCTTTGCCAAGGAGAAGAGCTGAAGATCTGTGAGGAGGAGTACTGCCCCTTTGCTGTGTGCTGTGTGGGGTTGGCCTACAGTTGTTGTTTCTGCCAAGGAGAGGACAAAGACTGGAATTTTGCTTTGAAACTGCTTGAAGATGATCTCCACGGCCTGTGTGTGCTGGCCTCCTGTTCTGAAGTCTCAGGGACACAAAGACTCCCCTAAACTTTGCTGCTGAGAGTTCTGACCTGCCAGGAGGTGCCTGTTCCTGTTCTGGGCCTCTGGAGGTTGTTCCTGCTGTTGGGAGCTAGAAGAAAAGAAGAACTGAAGAAATTGATGCATCGCTTTTCTTGCAGCCGTTTTTCCCGACGCAGCACCGCCGTGCGAGAAGTATCTCCACGCATCACTGCGCCGCTGCCGAAACCGACGCAGCGCCTGTCGCAGCTGCAAGAACCGACGCATTGAGGGATTTGCAGCTTAAGAAACTGACGCAGCGCCACTCAACGCCGCCAAATCGATTGCCGACGAATCCCGGATTTCCACGCATTGTACCTGTGCAGCAACTTTTCCTGACGCATCACCCGCGGACCAGAATTGTCTTGGAGTCAACGCATCACTTCCCCCTACAGACCGGATTCGACGCATCACTTCTCCTGCGTGCAGCAGAACTGTCACATCGCCTCTCCAAGGTCTCAGGAACTGACGCATCTCTTTGTTTTCAACGCTTCCCATCTCTGCGGCTTTTGGTCTTGTGAATTTTGACGAATCTACAGGTACTTTGTGATAAATAATGCATCCATAGTTTTCTATGGCCCCAGTTGCTTGAAACCTTTTTAAAGTCATATTCTTATTACATGTACATTGGATTACTGTCGTTTTGGTCGTGTTGAGTTTAGATAAAGATACTTTATTTTTGTAAACTGGTGTGGGGTCCATTTGTGGTGTTATCACTGTATTACTGTGTGTTTTGGGTACAAATACTTTACACATTGCCTTTGGGATAAGTCTGTCTGCTCGTGCCAAGCTACCCAGGGGGTGAGCAGGGGTTATCTTAAGTATGTATCCCCTTACCCTGACTAGAAGCAAGGGTCCCTATTTGGACAAAGGTACCTACCTCTGCCAACTAGAGACCCCCATTTCTGACACACAGTCAGAGTCAGTGACCATCAGTACTAGTCAAAAAATGGGGGTGATCAGGGCAATAAAGATGCCTTTCCCACACCTGCCAACCAGGAGCTCATAACACTGGATGACCACAGGGGGGACCCTTACGGACTCATTGGGAATTTTGAGATGGGAATGAGCGGAGGAAGCCGGGAACCTATTAGGGTACAGTACAGAGGAGATTGGTGGGGGTGCACGTGCCCGGGGAGCCACGCCGTGAGTGGGGGTGAGGGGGAGAATCTCGAACACAGTGACTGCTCCTCCCCACCTCATTCACCCCCACCCGGCTAAGCAACGGAGACAATGCAATCGACACTGTGGTGGCTCCAATTGGTGGCGGCTTCCCTCCGATTCTGTACATCCTCATCACAGAGTTAATCCTCGGGGGAACTTTGGGTGGGGTCCAGATCACCATCTTGTATGCCATCCGCTCCTGGTAGAGGCTCGACCTTCGGACGACCCAGAGGTGAGGTGCCCTATACAATATCGGATCAAGGGGAATCACTACTGATGGCAAGTAATACTCACCCATGCCTACAGATCAACTGGCATATAGAATATCGAGTGGGGGTGCTTGGGCTCAGGCTTCTGCTTGCAGGAACTGCAGAGAAGCTGCATAGGTGGAACTAGAGACCGGCTCTGTATTAATTTGAATCTGTATATGTCGGAACCTGTCAGTGGCGGCTCCAGATAGAGATTTAGGTGGTGGTGAACTGAAGGGATACTGGAATCCACAACAGGGCAGTGCCAGTGGGAGAAACCATGGTGGGGACAAAGGTGATCAAGGTCCCGTGGCAGGACCTTCTGCGCCACATTGCAGTTGAACAGGAACCAATGGAGACCACACTAGACCAAAACTTGGAATCCCACACAGCTAACATTCTAGCAGCCATAAAAGACACAAAGACAGCACTGGAACTCAAAATTGATGCAGTGACTCAGGAGATGAGCCTCCCCTGGACTGACCATAGGAAATTGGTGGATTGGGTGGTTGAGGGGGAGTGTACACTGGCCCTTATGAGAGCAACGGTGTCCGAACATTCCACAAGGCTACAAAAGCTGGAACAAGAAGTGGTCTGATTGCAGGAGAAGGTAAAAGACACTGAAAGCTGTTCCTGCAGCAACAATATTCAACTGGTTGGGGTCCCAGAGCGGACAGAAGGACCGAGCATGGACGTCTTCCTGGAGGAATGGTTGGCGTTGGTGGTGCTGGGGAGATAAAGTTCTAAGTGGTTCAGCATGGAACGGGCCCAGAGGTTGCCAGGTCGGACGTCGCCACCTGGAGGACCCCCAAGGGCGATCATAGCATGGCTGTTCAACTTTAGGGACTAGGATGCAATCCTGCATATGGCACAAACGCATGGCCCATGGACTATAGAAGCACAACTTGTTAACATCTACCCAGACTATATGGCACTGGTTCAAAGACAGAGAGAGACCTTCCAACGGGTCAAGCAACACCTCAGAACCCTGGATATTCGGTACGCTTTATTATTCCCAGGGAAATTGAGGATCATTGAAAAAGACCGCATCCACTTCTTCACCTCTGCGGCAGTGGTCTGAGATTGGCTCGAATAGAGGGGACACCAAATACCGACTGAGGGGAGAAACCGCTCAGTCCCAAACCTGGCAGGAACAGCGAAGGTGTAGAAGAAAGAAGACCTGGGTACAAGCGACGCCGACGAAGACACAGGCAGAGTCTGAAAGGGCGTGAGTGGTTGCCCGCTTGCAAGTAACTCCATGGCCAGAGACGGAGAACAGATGGGTGTGGCTGAGGTGGTGCCGGAATCTACAGATGAAGGTGAGTGCAGTGAAGGTGGTCCAGAAGATGGGTCTTCTCCTCGAGTCACACCTATGACCGCGGATGAGTTCCTTTGAGATGCAGACTCTTGACCGTGGCAGGGGTGAATCATGGATCACATCAGCCGACCCAATGGATGCCAGAGAGGATGTAGAGCTGCTTTGGGACATGCCCTGCCCAGAATAGGGGACCTGTATTTACAGCCACCTGATGTTTGTGTTGTACTCAGTTTAAATTCAAGGGCAACGGACGTATTGTGAAGTGGGGTGGCGGCCAGTTTAGGGGCCTCAGCACGGTACGGTAGGGAGGGGGAAAATGTTCACTGTTCAATGGTTTGCAGTGATGTGGGGCTCTCTGCCCGCTGGGAGGGCCATCTACACCATGGCAGGACACAGAGAGGGGGTACTATTATATGACAGATGAAATGTCATACTCTTAATTTGCTGAGCTGGAATGTGAATGGCCTAGGGAATAAAATAAAGAGGGGATTGGTGACAAAAGCACTGGCCAGATATGTTGCTGACGTAGCCTTCTTGCAGTAGACGCATATGAAGGGTTCCAGGAGGACAATCTTGGCTCGAGGAAAATACACAATCCTAAGTCAAGCTGGTTACTCCTCTAGCGCGAGGGGAGTGGCAATTTCAGTTAAGAAATGTATGGCTTTTCACGTACACAAGATGTGGGTAGATGAGCTGGGGTGCTGCACAGCAGTATTAGGAGAATGGGAGGAAGAATAGCTTGCCCTAGTCAATGCTTATGTCCCACCAGGACTCCAAGAAGACACATTGGTGTACTTAGGCAACCTGCTAACCGGGTTACCACAGGCCACCACAGTGGTTGGGGGTGATTTTAACATGGTGCTGGTTGCACGCCTAGACAGAGCCTAGTACAGACAGACTCATAGTGTTGGCCCTGGGAAATTGGAAAATTTCCTTCAAGCGATGGGTATGGGAGATATATGGAGGATGCTCCATGGAGCTCATAGGCGTTACTCCTTTTATTCGGGAGCACACAACACATACTCTTGCACCGACTTCTTCTTCCCCCTGATAGGAACCATCCATAGATTTGTAGAAGCTGACTATTAGGCAAGAGGGATCTCAGATCACTCCCCGTTTACAGTGATGATGGACTTGCCTTATAGGCGAAGTCAGGGTGAGTGGAGAATTGTGGCATGGAGACTTACAAATGAGAAGGAGGTAGCCAAATTACAAGAAGCCACAAGCCACTATTTTAAGGACAATACAGAGTCAGTGCGGGAGGCAACCACGGTATTTGAGGCGTGTAAGGTCACCATCCTGGGGAAGGATCACTGCAGGAGAAGAGGGAGGAAGGAACGCTGTGCGGAATTAGAGAGGGGCTTGCAACATCTGGAGGAGGAACATGTAAGGCACCCCTTGACTGATATGAAGGTTCATCTACTTAGTAAGTTGGAGGAATACCACTCATTGGTAACGGATGCGGTTAAATTAGACTGTATAACACAAGTGAAGCGCATATACATTGTAGGGAACAAGGCAGTTAAGATTTTGGCACGGCTCAGTAGGCAGGACCAGGGTAGGACCTATATAAAACAGATCCAGGGTCCAGATGGAAGTCTAGTGCTGGGACCCGAGGCTATTGCGGAGGCAATGGCAGCGCATTTGAGTAATTTCTATTGGAGTAAACTGCGGTCGGATATGGAGGATCTGCATGGCTTTGTGAGGGACTGCTCTTGCAGGCAGCTTGACTGCAGAGATCGCTAGACCTAGAGGGGGATTTGACTGTGGAGGAAGTGTAACTCTACTAGCACTGACTCAGCTACAGTCCGGGAAAACTCTGGGCCCAAACAGATTACCAGCGGAATTCTTCAAGAAGGTGGCTAATATGCTGACTCCATACCTCCACAAGATATATGTGGAGGCATATCAACAGAGTGAGTTCCCTCGAGAGGGCCACTTGGCAACCATAGTCTGAATCCTGAAACCTAGGAAACCATTGGAACTCATACCATCTGATTTCATTGCTTAATTTGTATGCCAAGATGCGCTCCAAGGTGATGGCAAATTGGATACAGGAAGTAATCCTAGACCTGGTACATACAGACCAGAGTGGCTTTATGCCACATAGATCAACAAGGCTCATCCGCCATCGTCTTCATAACAATATTGCGGCGGCCAAGGGTGTTGAGCTCCCGCTGGTGGTGATATCACTAGATGTGAACAAAGCATTCGACTCAGTGGAATGGCCCTTCCTTTTTGCAATATTGGAAAACATGGACTTTGGACCCAAATTTAGATGTTGGATTGGACTCCTCTACAGGGCTCCAAAGGCCCAAGTCAAAGTGAATCGAACTCTTTCCCAGGAGTTCCCCATAGGTCGAGGGACCAGACAGGGTTGCCCATTGTCACCTATGGATTGGATTTGCTTTTGTAGAGCGCGATAAATTCCCAAAGACATCTTGGCGTTAGTGTTTGATATCCAGGATAACTACTACAACACAAGTTAGGAACTATAGTGAAAAAGTGAAAAGCCATGTCTTTAGATGTTTTCTAAAGGTCTGCAGATAGGGTTGACCTTGCAAAAATTCAGGCATCTGGTTCCAGAGCTGGGAAGTGTAGTAGACAAAACCTCTGCCGCCCCGGGAGGCTCTGTAGACTCTTGGCACCACCACCTTTTTGGAGCCTGCCGCCCGTAATGGTCTATTTGGTGCATACCAACAAAATCTTATCTTGAGGTACTCAGGGCCCTTTTGGTTAAGAGCTTTATAAGCTAGACACAAGGCTTTGAAAGCAGCCTTCTTTTTAATAGGGAGCCAGTGTAGCTCTTCCAATGCTTTAAAGGCAGAGTCAAACTTTTTGAAGTTTTTAAGCAGACGAGCTGCTGCGTTCTGTAATCTTTGAAGCTTTTTAACAAACTTTGTTTCATGCCCAGATAAAGGGCATTGCAATAGTCCAAGTTCGACAGAACCAGAGAGATGACAACTGTTTTCTGGAAATCGTAGGGTATGAAAGGTAGGATTTTCTTCAATGTTCGTAGATGAAACATGAAGAAACAAGATGGTTAGTCTGATCAATAAAAGCGAGTTTGGAATAAAAAATTATTCCCAGGTTTCTCACTTTCAATACAGGAGAGGGCAGAGGACAAAGGGTCTGTTGCCACCACGCATTGTCCCAGAGAGATGTATCCCTTCCAAAGGGAAGCACCTCTGTCTTCTCGGAATTTAGCTTGTGACAATGGCTCCTCAGCCAGTTCACTGCTGCTCTCATACAATTATTAAAATGATCCACCACCTCCTCCATGCTTTTGGTAATAGATATGACAATTTGCATATCGTCAGCATAGGAGATGGTGGAGAAACCAAACGTTCTGATCAGCTTCGCCAATGGAGCCACCTATATATTAAATAATGTGGGGCTCAGTGATGACCCTTGCGGGACATCACATGGTAAGGAGAATGGTTTGGAGGAAAAATCTCCTAAAGCCACCAATTGTTCTCTCTCATTGAGAAAAGAACACAAAAGATTGAAAGCTGATCCTCCAATCCCTATCTCTACCATCCGTTGTTTGAGGACTGAGTGGCTCACTGTGTCAAAGGCTGCACATAGGTCCAAAAGGACCACCACAGCCTTTCCACCCTTGTCCATAATGTTCCGGATCTCCTATGCTATTTGCCTTTGCTATAGAGGCACTGGCGGAATAGATTCGGGTGGACGCTCAAGTCTGGGGCTGGAGATGGGGAGGAACATGGGAGGAAAGGAAATAGCTATATGCTAATGACGTCCTTTTGTACCTGGTCGAACCAGAGCTATGCCTGGCACGGGTGAGGGACATTTTCAAGATCTACGGAGTATACTCAGGATTGGGCATAAATTGGGAGAAGTGCCTTATATTTCCCCTGGGTTCATGGGAAATCAGAGATGCTCTATCTATGCCACTCAGGGTGGTGCCTGATCTGTTCCAATACCTGGATCTTTTTATTTCCACTATGAACATAACTTGGACCCCTTTTTCACACACTGGAGGTGGATACCACCCACTGGAGGGGTCTCCCGCTCTCCTTACTAGCCAGGGCTGCACTTTTTAAAATGAATACCCTTACCAAACTTGCATATGTTCTACAGAACAACCCCCATCGGATACCAGAGATATTCTTCCGTAAAATAGATCGCTGTGTCAGGACCTTGCTGTGGTTGAACGGACCGCCATTAGTGGTACTCTGCCCCCTCCAGAGGTCTACATATGATGGCATAATAGCCATACCAGATGTCCGCAAATATTATGAGGCTGGTAAGGTCAGCACTGTGAATGAGTGGGCATATGTGACACTGGAGGACCCGGCCTATCGCCATGATCGAGACGCCTTGTGGGCCAAGGGATATCGCCATGTCCTTTACGGTGGCAAAATCATATCCAAGAACGCAGATGCAACCAAAACAGTATGTAGAGTTTGGAATACTCTCCTGAAGGAAATGGGCTGTGGACAGAGATTGATGTCTAAAACCCAGCTGTGGCTGGGCACAAAATTAGGGGCAAGCTCGTCCCTACCAGGATTTAGGGGGTGGGATCTTATCGGCCTCTCCACACTACAAGATGTATGGGATGCGAATGGTATGGTGCCATTCACTCATCTTTAAGAGGAATATGATATGGCACCCTCACAATTTTTCAAATATTACCAGTTGAGACATGCCTTATGGAGAGTATTGCACCCGAAGAGGACACCATGGAAGAGTCCCCCTTCGAGCGACAACTCCTTGATGGCCATATGATGACTAAAGCAATCTCCCTTACATATAAGATGCTTATGAGCAACACCCGGGGGGAGTTAACACACCTAAAGGGAAAATGGTAGGTAGATGTGGGAGAAATGGAGGAGACGAGAGGCAGGAGGTGCTACAGTTCCCGAGAGAGGTGGCCTTACAGGCAAGATTCCATCTGATTAAGCTTAAAATTCTCCACAGGAGGGGGCGTGGCCGGGCAAGATGGCCGAACGGACGTAATCCGTCTCGGCTCCCGGTCCGCGCTATAGTCTCGGGACATTACTGCTTTCGAATTGGCACTGTGACGACCGCCGAGGGCACCGAACTGCAGCTCTAAGGCTGGTGCATGCGGGGGAGCGGAAGTACGGAGGAGAGCGGCCCGTAACACCACTCGGCGGAGCCGAGAAGAGGAGCCGGGTGCGTCTTATCAAAATGGTGCCGCCCGCTTGAATAACTAACGGAGGAACGGACCTGATGAGGGGACCTCCGCAGCTCCCAGCTGACACACAAGCTCTGTTCCCTATCCTGGCTGCTTCCTGCACGAGCTGCCGCGGCTGCACTGGCCGGAGCGGCGTGCCGCGAGGACGCCTGCGACATTGACACGCCACGGGGGCTCCATCGGCAGCTGCGGGGGACGGAGTCGCGGTGGCGCTCCACAACTGATGCCAGGTACCTGGGGACCCCTCAGTGATCGGAGGGCGGAGGAGCACGGTGCAGGGAAGACCTGCGGTCGCCGACCCACCCTGGGAGTATACTGCGGGAGGTCCGATCGACGCTGGGCGCCATACCTACTCTGCCTGACCCTAAGATGGCGGCATAGTCGAGGGCCACTTCTTGAAGATTCACAAGCCCCCGCAAAAGCGGCAACCTTAGAGAGTATTTCCCTGCTGTGGGCTGGAGCCCCACTGGTGGTAGATGCCCTGATGAGTTAGCCAGGAGGGGCAACGAGACGGATGGGAGAAGAGCCGCCGCCTTCGCGCCCTATAGATGCCTGGAGTGTGTGAACCGTCTTCCGCTGGGCCCTGACCTGTGTTGCTGCAGCAGAGGGAGTGCTGAGGAGGGGATGCCCCTGGTCTGCGGGGCGATCGCCAGGCCTGTCTCTATGCCGCCCAGGAAGACGCCAGCCAAAGCAACGTCTAGAGTCTCCCAATTTTTCCCACAAGTGGACAGACAGGCGTCTCTGGAGCGCGACGTCCCTCCCGCCACCATGTCACTTACAAAAGATGACCTCATGTCCTCTCTACGCGATTTTAAAATGGATCTTCGCAAAGAGCTAGGTCAGGATCTCAAGGACTCCATTGCCCAATTAAAGTCCGATCTTAACGAAAGATTGACTTCACTCCAACATGATGTGGACTCTGTGGGCGTCAGAGTGGTGGAACTTGAGACACAGACCCAGGAAGTCGATAAACGATCAGCTGACCTACAGGACAAGCTGCACGGCCTGCAGGACCAACTGCTCCAGACCCAACTGAAAGCGGAGGACCTCGAGAACAGGGCACGGCGGGACAACATGCGGATCCGAGACCTGGAGGAGGGGGCGGAGGGCCAGGACCTTGAGGCCTTTCTTCTGGGGCTCTTTGCGGAACTTTTGAGCCCCCAAACCCTCAAGATCAAGTTGGAACGGGCACATCAAGTCGGAGGTCCGCCAGGGGGACGACAGACGCGCATAAGAGACATACTGGTAAAATTTCACTCCTATAAGGTGAAGGAAGCTGTTTTCGTAGCGGCCAGGAAGTGCTCTGCGGTCACCTTTCAAAACCACACATGTAGTATATACCAGGATCTGGCGCCCGCAACTCTGGCGAGGAGGCAACACTTTCGGCCCCTTACCACCAGCCTGCGCGACAAGAAAATTCGATACAGATGGACTTTCCCGTTTGGTCTCAGCTTTGAATATAATAATAAGCAACACCACATCACGGAGTTGAGAGATGGCCTGGATCTCTTGGGTCTTCCCGTCGGGGATCTTGAACCCTCCCCTGGTACATCCCAGGACCCTCAACGTCCTGGACATACACAGAAATCCTGGTCCAGGAGCTCCAGGGGGAATCATAAGTGAGGCGGAATCTTGCAGCAGTCGCTCTGGATTCTTACTGGGACTGTAGAGCCTTGCAGCGCCATACATCAGCCGAGCAGGATCAAAAGAGGGACCTTGACCTTCCAAACACCTATCACTCTCATCTGAACTGCGACAAGTCTAGCACCGATCGACCACGCTGAGCCATTTCCTGAATTGGTCTACGATTCCTTAGAAGTCCCGAGACGGGCGCGGATGGGGTTATCGACCATGCCATCCGCCAACGCGTCTGACCATCTACCTACACTATGGTTGGACACCGTTCGTCAATCGAACACATGTTAATGTTGGTACAATTTGAGTTCAGGGTTTTGTGGTTTTGTTTTTTGGTTTCGGGGGGGGATGGTGGATGGAGACAGGCTGGGAGAACTAGTCAGGGGCGACACATCACTAGAGCAGTTGGGCGGGCTGGAGCAGCTTCCGAGAGGTGCAGGTATGGGGGACGGGTGGCTCTCCGGGGCATGGAGGGAGAAGAGGGCGGGCGAACTAAAGAGGAGCAATTAAACCCCCACTGACAGGATGGTAGTTACGATTGCTTCGTGGAATGTTAGGGGCCTTAACTCGCCACAGAAGCGACAGAAGATCTGGAAAAATCTTACGGATCACCATTTGGACATTGTGGCGCTCCAAGAGGCCCACCTTAGAAGGGAGGATGACATGAGGCTAAAACACAAACAATATCCCCTTATCTATAGAGCTTCAGCACCCACTAAACACCGAGGAGTGGCACTCCTCTTTCACTCATCTACAAAGTTTCAACCGTTAGACGTCCAAGCGGACAAGGAGGGAAGGCTGCTTTTGGTGAAGGGGTCCTTGAGGGGCACACTATGCACATTTGTAACTACATACGCGCCCAACGCAGGTCAAATAGGCTTCCTCAATTCTCTACTTGATAAAATTGATAAGTTTGTAGAGGGACCAATAATTATGATGGGGGACTTCAATCTCACCTGGCAGTCAGACCTTGATAGCACCCACTCAAACCGAGCGGACACAGGCTCCTTCTCAGCTGCTTTGCAACAGAGGATACTTGACTTAGGCCTAAGAGATGCATGGCGGACACATCACCCTCAGAACAGAGACTACACCTATTATTCCCATGTCCATCATACATATTCACGGCTGGACTATATCTTTATTAGCCAACGACTTATGGGTACTCTCCGCAACGCTACGATTTTCCCCTTTTCTCTCTCCGATCATTGCCTGGTAGCCATAGGCTTACAATGGGGTGCAGCAACCGCCTCGACCCCTAGATGGTACTTTCCAGTCTCTCTGACACGGGACAGGGTCCTTCGCACGGAGCTGCGTGAAGCTATCACAGAGTTTTTCACTAACAATCGCCCTGAAGACACTTCCCCGAGTACTAACTGGGATGCATTTAAAGCGGTGCTGCGGGGGAAGTGTATTGAGCTTAACTCTGCCCTCAATAAAGCAGCGGGCGCGAGAACGAGAAGAGTTGGAGAAGGAGCTGGGGCAGGCGGAGTTAGCACATAAAAATAATCCCTCTAGAGCTACGCTACGACCCCTTACAGCGCTACGGGGTAAGTTAAAGGCCATATACAACAACAGGGCTGAATATACTCTCTTAAAGTTAAGACACACCTCTTTCGCACAGGGGAACAAAATAGGCAGTCACCTGGCTCGACAACTTCGAGAGAAAAGGGAACGGGAATATATTGGGGATCTACGGGGCAGGGACGGGGAGTTGATTACCGCGGATGGGGATAAAGCGGAGCTTTTCGCGCCTTTTATGAATCGCTGTACACTGCTGAACCCAAAGACCCGTCCCTACAGGACGGCTACCTAGGGGCCCTGCAATTGCCACGCATCTCTCCGATCGTGAACGATCAACTTACGGCTCCGATCACCAGGGAGGAGGTAGACGAGTCCATTACAGCTCTTAAACTACACAAAGCCCCGGGACCAGACGGTCTCACGGCCCACTTTTATAAAACATTCGCGGCGGACATCACTCCACATCTCACCGACCTTTTTAACCATCTGACAGACCTGGGTGAGGTGACTCCTTCGATGGCCGATGCGATCATCACGGTTATCCCGAAATCCGGAAAGAATGCACAACTGTGTGCCTCGTACCGACCGATAGCGCTTCTCAATTTAGATGCGAAGCTCTACTCCTCTATCCTGGCGAAGCGGATCCAGGAATTAACGCCTGACCTAATCCACCCGGATCAGTCGGGATTCATTTCGGGGTGGCAAACCCATGACAATACCCGGCGCGCCGTACACCTTATTGAAAAAGCCACGAAAAAGGATATTCCAGCGGTCTTGGTGGGGCTTGACACCGAGAAGGCGTTTGGCCGCGTGGATTGGGCCTTCCTCTTCCGCGTTCTGAAATCTTTCGGCTTCGCTGACAAATTCATTCGTATGATTCAGGCCAATTACGCTCATCCCCACTCGAGGGTACTGGTCAACGGTGTTGCGTCGGCTCCCTTCCACCTCTCACGGGGCACACGGCAGGGGTGCCCTTTGTCCCCCCTGCTCTTTGCCTTAAGTATCGAGCCCTTTGCAATGTCCATCAGAAATAACCTGGCGATCAAGAGGATTCCCTTCGGGGGTGAGGATCATAAATTCTCGCTGTTTGCGGATGACGTACTCCTCTCACTTGCGGACCCGGCCCGCTCACTACCGGCGGTGGAACTTGAACTGGCTAAGTTCGAGGTGGCGGCCGGCTTTAAGGCCAACCTAGACAAATTGTATGTCCTCAACCTCACGTTACCGGATGATGAGGCTCGAACCCTCCAGACTTTGACCCCCCTGCGGTGGTCTGACCGTTCTCTCCAGTACCTAGGGATACAACTGACTCCTCGGTGGAGGGGCTATACAAAGCTAATTTTCCGGCGGCCATTTGCCAGATTGAGAAAGACCTCCAGCGATGGAAGCCCTTATTCATCTCCTGGCTTGGTCACATCCATGCCATTAAGATGACCCTACTACCTAAGCTCCTATACCTATTTCAGGCCTTACCCATCGAACTTGAGGCTACCTTCCTACCTAAAATTAAGACGTTATTCACGCAGTTCATATGGCAACGTGGGAGGGCTCGCTTATCCTTTCACATCCTGAGGCGCCCTAGGGCTGGGGGAGGAGTGGGACTACCGGACATTGGCCTGTATTACAAGGCAGCCCAGCTGCGCATAGTAACGGAATGGTTTAAACAGGAATCAGGAAAACACTGGCTCCATATGGATAGGGGAGTGACGGGAAGAACAGTTTGGGACTTAATTTGGAAAGCTAAGAAGGACCGCCCTGCGAACGCGTACCTTAGTACCCCCACCCGCACTGTGTTGAGGGTTTGGGACTCCGTGGCGGGGACTGAGGGATGGACTACGTTCCCCTCCCCGTACACCCCGATCCACTTTAACCCAGCCTTTCCGCCGGCTCTTCAGGAGGGGCCCTTCGATGCCTGGCGAGAAGGTGGCTGCCTCATGCTGGACCACCTGTTCCACAACTGTGCTTTCCTCACTTTTGATACTTGCAGGAGGGATTTCCACCTTGGCCCTGAGGAACATTATCATTACCTCCAACTCCGGCACTGGGCACTCACACCTCAAGTATACGAGCAAGCCACCAGGGAGAAAACGGGTTTCGAGAAATATGTGAGAACGGTGGGCTCTATGAGAGGCGTCATTTCATTCATTTACAACTACCTGTTATCTAGCATGCACTCTGCCCAACCAAGATACATGTCCTTGTGGGAGGGGATTATACAGCGCGACATCCAAGATAGGGAATGGAAGGCACTATGGTCTGACATATCTAAATTTAACCACTCCCTCGAACTTAGAGAAGCACACTTAAAAACCCTCATGGACTGGTACCTAGTTCCCGCCAAACTTAGACGTATATTCCCAAACACGACTGATCGCTGTTGGAGAGGTTTTGGACTGCTCGGGGACTTCCAACACATTTGGTGGGACTGTCCCTCCATTCGACCCTTCTGGGAGGAAACTTTGGCCCAGATTAAAACCATATTGGGATACCCCATCCCAACCACTATGGAAGGAATCCTCTTAGGCTTACGGGACCCCACCCTTGAGCACCAGACTAAAGATGATAAAGCCATCATGTGGACATGCATAGGCGCGGCAAAGATCACCATTGCTGCAGCATGGAAGAAGACGTCGGCCCTGTCCCTTTCACTCTGGCACTCACGCTTATGGAAACTTCTATGTTTGGAGCGGATGGCAGATATCTTCCGCGATAATTACAAAAAATTTGAATACAGATGGGGCCCCCTAGTTGCCTTCCTTACGAAGGGCCTACCCTCGGCAGTATGCCCTCCATCGATTAGAGACATGCACCTGTTCCAGTTTTAATGCACTATATCCATGCCCAACCGACTACATCTCGCCTATCTATAGAGTCTCCACCACCCACCAAGGTTCATGAGGGAGGGGGGAGGGTAAGGGAACGGGGGGGTTTCTTTTTTATGTTTGGTTGATTTGTTGATATATCTTTGAGAGCGCTCTCCTGGCTGGAGGGCCCGCATTCCGGCAGACCCTGCTGCATTGGGGTTTACCTGTGCACTCAGAGAATCTGTATCTTCTGTGCCTGGGACTTTTTACGGAACTGAACTGTCCATTAGCAACTTTGTCGATGTGGTCAGGCACAGCAATGCTTTTCCCCAACTTGTATTGCTATACATTGTATGTTCGAACTTGGATCTGCTGATCACTGTGCTTCTTATACTGTTGGTTTTTTGAAAATGCCAATAAACATATGTTTTACAAAAAAATTCTCCACAGAGTTTATTACACTGGGACACTACTGCATACGATTGGTAGAGCAGAGAATTATGAATGCCTGTGTGCTTCTGCTCATAGAAGGTCTTTCATACACACACTGTGGGACTGCCCCAGGATTCGTATGTTTTGGGAGGGAGTGACAACGCGACTGGAAGCAGCAGTGGGGGCTCCAATTGCCCACCAAGCCTAGCTGCTGCTGTTGGAGATGTGGGGCCCTCTGATCACACCTCCTATCAGAAGACCCTGGGGAATCTGGGGTTTCTTCTGGCTAAAAGAGAGATTGCACAAAGATTGGGAAGTGCTTTGAGCCCCCGATTGCAGGATTAGAATCTGGAGATAGATATCTGTCACAGAAGGGAAAAATTAGTCTACGTAGGCTGGGGCTGCCCGAGGAAATTTGAGAGAGTGTGGAGGGGATGGACCATGAGAAAATAGGGAGGAGGGGTAGAGAATTAAGGAGGGACCTCCAATAGACAGTGGGCAAGGGAAGAACACTGGGATTTGACTCTCTGAGATTGGAACCAAACTGCCTTGACCTGCTGTTCTGAAGTAAGGTGGTGTCCCTCGTGGCACCTAGAGTCATGTTTTTTCCTACCATGGGGGGGTGGGGGGGTTGGGGGGACCACATTGCTGCATGTTTTTGTTTGCATATGTGTTTCAAAAATCAACAAAATGTATTTACAAAAAAAAAAGAATTGAGCCGAGAAAGGAGACATGGATAATCTTGCAGTGAGCTGACCGACTCTTTAGGTAACTAGGCATATAGATATTTCACGAGGAGGGTGATTCGTAAGAAAGCAACTTAGGGAAGATAATATAAACTGCAGATTCTCCTGGCCAGCTGGTGAAGGAGATCCTTGATTTTATTAAAGGAAAAGGAGGCAAATATTACGCAATATCTTACAATTCCCATATTCCTGCTCCCCTGGGCGTGAAGCAACATAAGCAAAATACATCATCCCAGTATTAATAGGGGCAGTCTAACAAACACATCCTTTTTTCTTGATGATTGAAGTTTAAAGTCCAGAGAAGAACCTAAACATTACAAAGAGTAACAGAAGTCCCATAAGTAACCAAACGACTTCCTCTTTGCCTTGGTGAATCTCAATATGAAAATGGCACCTTAGACCGTTGTCTGGTTGGTCATGATTGGCAAAAGATGTAAACAACATATTACCACCATTGCCAGTACAGGCATACTTTTAAGTAGTGGGATAATATTCACCTCCTTTGGCTTTAATAAAAACAGGTATCTCAATCACGAACTGGCTGGGAGAATCTGCAGTTTTATTACACGACAGGAGGCTCATATTAAGAACGTTTAAAGCATATTAACGCCTGTCAAGGTCGCTAGCTGAACTTACAATAAAAAGTCTTAAATGTTGATACTGTAGGCCAATCTGCTAATCTCAGATATCCTCTAATCTAGCTTCTGCCCAAAAAGCCTTTGATGCCTTAACACCACATGGGTCAGTGAGCTCCAAAACGCCCTGTATCTATCCCCGCAAGGGCCATCACCGCTTTAAACCACCTACTTAGGATTGTTGCGGATACTGCAGTGAATGGTTCATGTAATGAAATCAACAACTGCAGGGCAGAGGTTCTAAGGGTCTCAGTCACCTTCACATAATGCTTAAGGCAGCTCACAATGCACAACTCAGGGTGCAAGAGGAATGAGGGAAACTGCAGAGAGGTAGAGGCATTTTTGGTATGCCTTGTAACAGTAAAGAGGACCCGTACTGTTAAAATACATTAAGAAACATCAAAAGATCTAGCATCTGAAACTCTTCTAAATGATAGCAGACATAGTAACATAACGAACTTGCCAGATATTAACTTCAAAGAAAGGTCAGTATTATATCCTATCCCAGAATACCAGGGATGAGGAGGATTCACATATCTAGTTCCCTTCATCAACCTGCCAACTAAAGGATGTTCCCCCCTCACTAGTTTACTGTCAACTTTATGATGTCCTGATGATATTGCTGACCGTTACCCATTAATAGTCCTATAGGGCTTCTGACCAGCCGCTAAAGAGGCCAAGAAATGTAAAATGTCGGTGACATCTGATGAAATGAGATCAAAACCCTATTCCATACAATAGCCGTTCCAAACCTTCCCGACTAAATTATATGCCTTAAGTGTACTTCATGCCCAAGAGGCCTTGATGTACCCTGATACAACAACAAGGTGATGGATAAAATGCTTGAATTAATCTAAGCCACTGGCAATCATTTGGGCTGCATTCCAGTCCATCGTTTTTCGCTCACTATGCCACTCGAGAATAAGGCCCATCTTATGCAAATCAGTACAGACTCTGCTCCTCATGGGAAAAGGCCGTCCCGAACTGCCAGGTAAGGTCCCTTCCTGAATGGACCACAAGCCACTCCAGACTGGTTTCAACCTACTTAGGTCTTATCAGTAAGGTATAGTTTAAGTCCTGTGTCACAGTGACCATCGGACCTGAGCATAACTGTCACAATTAGGGGTAAACTGCAGCAACAACAATAAGGTGATGAATGAAATGCTTGTATTAATCTCAGCCACTGTCAATCACTCAGGGCTCCATTCCAGTCCATCATTTTTCACCCACCATTGCAAGCATTCCTCCCATCACCCTTTGTTTGTTTTATGTACCAACCTAAGTAGCAAGGGTAGGCCCAGACATGAGTCCGATGCTCACTGTTCCACTGGAACCAAGCTACACCCGACTGACAAGCCCCAATCAGGGCAAAACCAATCATGGGTTGCTCGTATTCCGGTTCAGAGAAGATCTGGCTTGGTAGTTCGGGGAGCCATTCCTTTTGGAACAGGGTCAATACTGATTTGCATATGGCTGGCTCCAAACTGAGGTGGCATGCTGGGCAAAAGAACGACAGGTTGGATTGGTACCCAGAGTTAATGCCAGTGGTTAAACTTAATTGTAAGCATTCCTCCTATCACCTTTTGTGAGTTTGATGTTGCCCTAAGTGGCAAGGGTATGCCCAGATGTGTGTCCCGTGCTCACTGTGCCACTGGAAACAAGCTAGACCTGACTAACGAGCCCCAATCAGGGTGAAAATGGATTTTGGGTTGCTTGTGTTCCGGTTCCGAGAGGACCTGGCACGGCAGTTCAGGCTAGACTGTTCCAATTAGAGCAGGGTCAAGACTGATTTGTTTATGGCTGGGTCCAAACTGGGGTTGCATTGTGTGCAAATAAATGGTGGTTTGGAGTGCTACACCGAGCAAGTGCCAGTGGTTAGATTTATTGGAAGCATTTCTCCAATCACCTTTTGAGTGTTTGATTTACCCTGGAGCAGACTCCGAAGTCCTGGCATGTCTGTGAGCAACCTGAGAGGTTCCATGCCACCAGTGTCAGGTTGCCCTCCATCCCCAGCATGTGGGATTTCCCCTGAGGACTCCTCAACAATTGAGGGAAAACTAGCAGATTGATTGAGTAATGCGCCACAACTTCCAACAGGGATGGATATCAAGGCTTCGCGGTCCAGAGTGGTGCTATCATGACCACCCTCACCTATTGCCTGCACACCTGCACACCTGCACCACATGCCTGAGTTACATGATAAAAGGCAGAAAGGCATAGTGGTTCCCATTGGACCACTCCTAAAAAAAAACATCTGTCGCTAAAGCTCTGGAACCAGTCTACAACTGAAATATCTCTGAAGCTGAGCTGTGAGTCTTGAAGTAAACAGATCTATGCCAAATGAACCACAAACAATGTTTAGGACTTTAAAGATGTGCCCATTCAGGTAACGGTCGATTGTATTAAAGAGGCCACTTATATACTGCCACCTAATTATGTGCCCCGGAAGATACTCTGCTTATTTCAAGATATTTCTTGACGGAGACAGAACCACCAGAGTGCCATGGCCAATCCTGCTAGAGGTCTGGACTTTGTGCGTTCCAATCTGTTTATGTACCTGACTGCTGTCAGAGTGTCTATAAGCAGAACCACTGGAAACTTCACCTTGCCTTTTATCAGATTCTGAACTGCAAAGGAACCTGCAAGAAGCTCTAAACAATTCATGTTCACTGACAACTGCCTCCTGGAACATCTACCTCCAGTCAAGAAGGAGCCATACCTTGCGCCCCAACCCCAGAGACATGCATCTGCTTATAATAGTAGAGCTGGGGAAGTTGGAAAGTTGACCATTCCATTCCATTCGTGTATGCAGCAAACCATCAATTTATTTGCTTCCATGTCTAACAGAAACATCTCTGAGTATACCAGTCCCCTTTGTTAATGTCTAATTTTTCACCGTTGGAGAGCCCTGTTATAAAGGGGTCCTAGGCAGATCGCCTGAATCAAGAATGAAAGAAGGCCCTCCAGCCTCATCAACTACCGGAGAAAAACCTGATGCTGTGTCAACGCCATCTTCAACTCCTTCTTTATCACTTTTAATTTTGCCTTCAGGAGTAAAAGAACTTCTTTTTCTGAGTCTAATAGGAACCCCAAAACTCCATCTTTTTTTATGGCTTCAGATCAGATTCCTCCACATTTATGATAAATCCTAGAGACTGGATTAATTCTATGGCTATCTGCACTTGCTTCAGCAAAAGACTTTTCCTAGCTTAGCATATCATGTTGTCAAAGTATACTACCATCCTCAGCCCCGAGGACCTGAGAGCTGTCGCAACCGGCTTTATCAACTTGGTAAAGCACCAAGGTGCAGAGGATAGACTGGATATAAGGCTTTTGAACCTGTATGCCTGCCCTAGTCAAAGGAACCGCAGATACTTGTGACTGTGACAAATTTGTACTGTCAAATAAGCATCTTTCAGATCCAGGCGTTATCATCAAGTCTCCAGGAAGTTGAATATCTCTAGGACTGACTACTGTCTCCATTTGAAAATGGCAATAAAGGACAAACTGGTTGAGGCCATTTAGATTTATTACTGGTCAGAACTTCTTGGTTTTTCTTTTGAATCAAAATATATTGCTTACAAATCCCTCTGGGTGCAAGAAACAAGTCTCTATAGACCTTTCTCGAAAAACTCCTGTATCTCCAACGACATTAACTCTAATCCCACCTGGGAAAACCGAATTGCAGTCGAAAACACAATCTCAACCAGAGTGGCAAAAAACTATTTATGAAACCCATGGACATTTGCCAAAACCCAAGGATTGCTTAAAACTAACAGCCCATTTCTTGCAAAAAGGGCTGACCTTCCCCCTTCTGCTTTCACCAGGAAGGAAAACAGTACTCTTACGTTGAACTCCCCCTTCCATTGCTTGTACTGTACTGACGCCAAAGCGTCCTCTCCTTCTTCTCTGTGGGAATAACATCGGCCTGGTGTATTGGTACTGTCTGCAGTTGAATTAGGGTCTGAAGTAGTACGAACAGCCAGCAAAGCGACCCATGTACCCACCAGCCTTGGGAGAGACCTGGCCAAACACCCTCATCAGTAAGGAGTGAGTTTTATCCAGTGAAGCAAATGCATGCATGTACCAGCCAATGTCCTTAATAAAGTTGTCCCCGAATAAACACCATTGATTGTTTATTCCAACGTCAGAATTAGCCAATTCCCCAAACTTTGGATCAATTCTAAGTAAAAGTCCTTTGCACCTCTCATCCGACAGACCAGCATTTATATTACTCAGAAAAGTGGTACCATGTGGCCCCATCTTGATATTACTTCCGGGTTCAATGTCTCATCTGTATTTTTAGCGTGCTCAGCTAGGCACAACATTTTTGTTAACGGAACCAAGGTGTCTAACATCGTATGCTGTTATGATGACCAAGCGCTACCAAAACCCCTTAAGGGATCTTTAGCACCCCTATTTAAGAAAGTAACAATCTTAGTATCCATAACCAGGGTCCCAGCTGCTTTATCCAAAATAACCAGATTGGGACATTCTGCCCTAAGTTTGGCCCTAGTGGCTCTGGAACAATTCAGCAGAATTTGGGTGTTGTAACTAACCCGGGTAAAACATGGGGTTACCTTCCGCATCCATACAACTGTTTGTGTTTTATCAGTTACTTTCAGTTTTTTGGGGAGCTGGCTGCATCATCATCAACATAGTGTGACATAATGATACAAATCATTTGTGAATTTATCATTTACTTCATCATATGGCCTTTTATATGGCCCACACCATGAACCCATAATAGAGTCTTCCCTTAGGGACATTAAGGGGCCGATTCCGATACAGGCCGGAAAACATACCGACCGACTTGGTACGGGAATGTAGTCCGACCGACACGTACCTGCGCTGGCCGATCCGCGTAGTACGATGCAATGCATGTGTATTACGACCGACTCGTACGGAACACAAGCCGAACGACCGAACCGCACGGAAACCAGCTATCCGGCCGGAAAATCTACGCGAATCGAACCGACCGACACGCACCAGGAATGAACCCGACAGAAACGTACCCGCGAACTCCGACCCGCGCAGTACGATGCAATGCGTGTAAAACCAGACCGAGTCGCATGGAGCTCAAGCCGTACGACCGACACGCATACAAAACGGAGCCGAAGCAACCCAATACTCTGCGACCGACGCGTACGCCGCACATGAAACCCAGAAGAAAGACAGCTTGAAAGACTCGGAGAAGCTCGCACGAGCCAACTGCAGCGTCCTACTCGGTCAGAAGAACGTCTCCTACATGCCTAAAAACTACAAAGGAAAATATTTTAAAAAAAGGGCCAAACAAGCAATGACAAAGTCAATAAATACAGGGGAAAAACATGGAACAAAGACACACCCACAACTCCACCCATATAAAGGCCACAAATCCCTACCATGATCCTTTGCAAATTCAACTGACCTGCCAGCACAGAACACCATCAGACAGCAACCACAGACACACTCACAACTCATCCATCACACAAGCCACACACCATTAGCACCTCCCAAATAGCACCCTCACATACACCCAGCAAAACCGACACTCACCCACCCTCACTTGCACACTCACACACACATCAATCCCCACCACCACCCATCACCATGCCCCCAAAGAAGAATCCAAAGTTCCTAGACAGTGAATTGGAAGTCCTGGTAGATGAAATCCTCAGGGTAGAGCCACAGTTGTTTGGTACATTGGTCCAACAGACCCCCATGTCGCAGAAAACCAAGATGTGGGAGAGGATCGTCGACAGGGTGAACGCACAATCACCATGTTTGCGCACAAAGGAAGACATCCAGAACAGGTGGTATGATGTGCACAGGAGGGTCAAGGACCTACTCAAGAAGGATTACGCCTGAGTCATCGCACCGGCAGTGGCCCTCCTGCCAAACCAGTATACCTCAGGCCCTGGGAGGAGAAGGTGCGGGCCATCCTACCACCAGAGAGCGTACATGGACTATCAAACATCCCAGAGCCTGGTGAGTACACAACCAATATACCCAATATTGTGTGACAATACACACACATCACTGTCAAGGGGATAGTGAAACCATGCACCGTTAGCAAAGCCACAGTAACCAAAAGATAATCATCCCAAGATGTGCATGTTAGTTAGACAAACACAATACCTGCCATCTCATAGTGATATGTAACTGTGTCATGACATGTACAAACCTAACAACAAATAGAGCAAGGCAGTGGCACAAATCTAACCAACAAACACTGTCAGACATTTTGCCACCACTAGAACACCACCTCACAGGGAAGCTCACTGAAAGGAAGGAATTGTGTGTATGCTGGTGAAGTGAGTGTAGCCAATAGCATGATGGGAGTTGTAGTCACAGATATTGGTCACCCTCACAATTGGCCCATCAACACCACTCTGAACCATGCTCACATCATAGGGAGTGGAAAAGAACTGACAAGATGGCTGACACTGGGTACTGCTGTGGGGAGCACAAGGCCCTGCTGGGAACTGTGCACCAACCAACAGCAGGACACCACTGCCTGACATCCTGAAAGCCAACTTGCACTCCCTGCAATGGAAGCACGTTCCATGGTGGGATATCTGGCTGGGTGGGAAGGAGGACTGACAGCTCTGACCATAGTTACCAGCAGCTTTTCTCACACCCCCTTAACACAAACTCCACACAACTCACCTGGGAGAATGCATTGCCTCACACTCTAATTAAATATCCCACAAAGAACTACCACACTGGGTTATGCTGTGTGAAGCACAGGGACACTTTTGTGACTTGTAGCCAAACAAACGCCAGGACAACACTGTCAGCCATCCTGTCAGCACAGGCACACTACCCCACAGGGAAGCAGAGTCAAAAGGAAGGAAGTATGGGCATGCTGGGAAGGGGGTGTAGGCAATAGCATGATGGGAGTGGTAGTCACAGCTCAACATCCCCCACCCACATGGCCCAGCAAGCTCACACTGAAGCATGCACACCTCACAGGGAGTGAAAAGCCACTTCAAAGATGTCTGACAATGGTGCTCTGTTGTGGGGAGCACAAGGCCCTGCTGGGAACTGGGCACCAACCAACAGCAGGACACCACTGACTGACATCCTGAGAGTTAACCTGCACCCACTGCAAGGGTGGCATGCTTCATGGTGGGATAACTGGGCTGGGGGAGAAGGAGGTCCGGATGTCAACCAAATACCACCAATGCTGGTCATGCACACACCTCAACATTCACATTGAAATGCTTCAGGTTGGCAGGACAATGTGCTACACCAATATCAACCTCTGACTGTGACAACTTAGGACAATGCAATGTACAGGCCCGCATCCAGAGGTACAGTCACAACTGTCAGGTGTTTGAACCATTGATGCCTGTAGAAACATAACATACATTGTGTGTCTCTTCCAAAAACAGGTGATGATGGGGACACAGCAGCAGATGATGAGGAGTCCCTGTCCCAGGCTCCAGTGGCCCCTGAGCTCCCTGGTGTGGAACAGCCTCTGCCCTCCTCGGATGGCGAAGACCTTCCTGGCACCTCCGGTGTGAGTCATCATGCAGCACCAGCAGGACCACCATCTGCACCCCCTGCACCCACTCCTCCAACATCTGCCAACACACAGACCACCCCCGCCGACACGGACAGACCAAGGACACTGAATGACAACAGCACAGGGACCCCGGCCCACCGTGAAGCAACGGACAACAACCCCAGTACCAACCCCCAAGGGGGCCTAGGCTCACCTGTGCGTGCCACCGCAGGTCCCGCACGTGTGGCCAGGGGTGGTGGGAGGGGTGGTAGGCAGAGGTCGCTGTTGCAGAGGGTTCTGGAGTGCATGATGACCCACAACTGGTACGCATTGCTGATGCGTACCAGAATAGCACCGGAGAGGTCAGCCAGGTAGTAGGGATCCTCAAGGACATTCAACAGCAGCAGGCTGCCCATCATGCCCGCTTGGACTCCCACATGTCCCGTGTGGAGACACACATGTCTGGCATGGAGTCCAAGTGGGACACATTGGAAGAACTGACAGCGGTGCAGAGGGACATATTGACATGCCTCCGCCAGATTAGCACCAACATGTCCACACCTCCCTGTGTGCCCACAACATCTGGTGCCACAACAACTGCAACTGCCACAGGGAGGGAGGATGACTCTGGTGGAGAGTCCTCTGCACCGCAGCGGCCTGCACGTGAGGGCCCCCCCAGAAAGAAGAGGGGTCGTCCGAGGAAGGAAAACTGAGAGGCCGATGGCCATGTACATCCCCCAGGAACCCAACACCTGTCCTGGAAATTCTCCTTTGTCTGCAAACTGTTCACCCTGTCGAATGCAACCCAACTCTCCCACATGACATGGGGAGTTTAAGTTGGACTAATGTATCAGATGACTGTGGACTTTACTCAGGACATTTCTGCTACCAACACTTCCAACTCATCTGGGAACTTTGGATTCCAATCCCAATGTACAGCACCCACCATCCTGTGCACTATCCTCACACATGTATGTAAATAAACTCACTAATACCCCATACTTGCCTCTGTTGTGATTCCAACGTTGTTTTTGTCATGGAGATGATGATCTGCTAAATGACACTGTGCATGCTAACTGCTACAGCAAGTTCAACACCGCCATGTGAGTCATGGCGACGTGACACATATGAGGGAGACACACCACTAGGGCTACACAACACATACACACCAGGGCCATCTGACTCATCGCCTACACTGATGTTGCCAGGAAATACAGTTGAATGCACAAACACAACAAGTATTTAGAGTATGTGTTAACTAGCCCACAGGTGCAGTAAGCAAATGTCAGTCAGATGTGTGACCACAGACAACGCACATCCCAAAGTGAAGCACAGGTTTATTACACATTTGCAACATGTTGTTTCCACTACAGATGCAAGGTAATCCCACGTGGCAGTGGCCACACAGTCACCAAGTGTAGAAGAAATAAAGTCCAGGGGTGTGTGGCACATCACCTGTAGGGAAACAACTGCTTCCATCCTGGAAGTTGAATCATGGTGTCGGGGGATCCGAGTTGACCAAACAACTCTGAAAGTACCCTGTGAAGGACAGACATGACACACAGTCAAAAGCACTGAAGAACAGGACAGAACTGCAATACTCATGCCCAATACATGTCACAAGATACCTACACAAAACCAAGTTAGCATGTCAACACTGTTGGGGAGTACCGACTACCTGTAAGGACACATCGCTCCACGCATCCAGTCAAGTAGCACATGGGCACACTCAAACAGCAACAGAGCACCACCAACACATATCATGCAAACTCAAATCATTGACATACCAACTCTGTATACTCACATTCAGCTGAAGAAGTTGGTGATGAGCTGTGTGCGGACATCACCCTCATCATCATCATCATCATCATCACTGGCATCGTGGCCCAGGCCAGGATCTTCCACAGGTGGCGGATGTTGGTCATCGTCATCCAGGATGAGAGGCAACTCCTTCCGCACTGCCAGGTTGTGTAGCATGCAGCAGACGATGACAATCTTGCACACCTTTGCAGGGGCATATGGGAGGGCCCCTCCTGTCTTGTCCAGGCAGCGAAAGCGGCTCTTCAGGAGACCAAATGTCCGCTCGATCACTCTCCTGGTCCGACCATGTGCCTCATTGTAGCGCATCTGGGCTGGTGTCACAGGGTTCCTGAGGGGTGTCAGCAACCACGGCATGTTGGGGTATCCGGAGTCACCTACATACAGACAATTGCACATTAGCTGAGTTGGAAAAGAGGGTGGAATACAACATTGCAGAACACACACAATGGTACAAAGTCAGTACACATCGACAAGCCAGGCACGCCGGTTCTGCATCTGTGACATCATCCTTGGGATGCGACTACTCCTCATTACGTAGGCATCGTGTGCAGAACCGGGGAAACGTGCACACACATGTGAGATGCTCATATCTGCAAGACATACCACCAGAGCATTGATAGAATGGTAATGTTTCCTGTTCCTGTATGCGTGCTCATGTGCCTGTGGTGGTACCAAAGCCACATGTGTCCCATCAATGGAGCCGATGACATGTGGCATCCTCCCCAGGGTATAGAAGTCACTCTTGACGTCAGTGAGTTGTTGACGTTTAGGGAAATAGATGTACTGGTTCAAGTATCTCAACATCGCCTCCAAAACATCGCGTAGCACACGGCTGAACATGGTCTGTGACATCCCACCAGCAGACGCCACAGTGTGTTGAAAGGTACCGGTGGCAAAGAAGTGTAGGGCTGCCATCACCTTCACCTTGGGGGTCAGCGCTGCAGGGTATGGCCGGCCAGGTTGCAAATGTGGGGCCAACCGCACCGCCAATTCCTCAATCAGCGGCCTGTTGAAGCGGTACCGTCGGATGCAGTCACGTTCAACCATGGTTGCAAGGTCAGGGAATGGTCTATGGACAGCTGGTGCCCTGCAGTGCATAGGTGAACAAAGAAAGATTGTCAGTCACCCCACATATGTGGCATTGACCATACTCAATATCACATGATACATCATTACGAGACACAAGTACTTGATGTGTGTGCCGTTCTGTATGGACATATATGGCACCTACATGGCCAACATCTAACATCTCAGTTCAACATGTGTAGACAACAAGTTCCAGGTTGTGCTATGGGAAATCATTAGGCTGTGTCACAGTACCCATGTACTGCTGTCACGTTCCAAACACACACCACAGTGACAAGTGAGGACAGATGACCCTGTATTGCCACATGGACACTGGCATGACATGGTGTATCATGTACACGTCAGCAAAACAACCATGACTCCCACAGGTAGTGGCCCCTGTTGCCTCTGCAGACAGACATGGACGTCTGTGACACACACACGCACAACATCAAAGTCGATGCACAAACAACGTGGATGTGGAGACTGTCTCACATTGTGCACATGGAATCAGAGACATCTGAAACACAACATGCACACAGACTGTGGAGGGCCATCACAATTGTGGCAATGGGTCACCCGGTGACGTACATACCATCCCACATGGGACTCAAGGTGTATGTGACATAACATACACATACACAACCTGGAAATGTGACCATGCCACATGCTCTGAACTGAACAGTTGCACATCACAGTGGTCATGTGCCCAACACACAAAGGATTCTGTCCCCATGACCACGTGCACAGCCTGGGAGTGGCTGCCCCCAAGTGCCACCCAACAAACCACATGTTGACCGCTATACACACACAGGTAATGCAGCCTTACATGCCTTAGGATACAGTGTGGACAGGCTGTGGTGTTGTAGGTGTGCCCCTGAGTCCCTGGCAAGTAATTGTGGCTGGCATACCTTCACCACTGACAACCATGGTGACATATGCGAGTGACTTGTACAGGGATGCGTCGTACAGCAATGGACCGATCCGTGGGCACGCATTGGCCATTGCATATGATGTGGACGGATGCGTGTTGTGCTTCGAAATACGCGTCGTACAGCAATGGACCGATCCGTGTGCACGCATTGGCCATTGCATATGATGTGGATGGATGCGTGTTGTGCTCCGAAATACGCGTCGTACAGCAATGGACCAATCCGTGTGCACGCAATGGCCATTGCATATGATGTGGACGGATGCATGTTGTGCTCCGAAATACGCGTCGTACAGCAATGGACCGATCCGTGCGCACGCATTGGCCATTGCATATGATGTGGACGGATGCGTGTTGTGTTTCGAAATACGCGTCGCACAGCAATGGACCGATCCGTGCGCACGCATTGGCCATTGCATCTGACGTTGACGGATGCGTGTTGTGTTACGAAATACGCGTCGTAAAGCAAAGGACCGATCCGTGCGCATGCATTGGCTATGGACTGACATGTTAACGGACGCGTATTCGAAGCTTGTACGAGTCGGATGCAGTGAATTCAGTTGGCCACCCACAACAATGTTGCAAATTCATGGGGGTCATCAAGTTGAAATTTTGAAGGATGCTGTAGGCGTGTATAAGTGGTGCAATTCCATGGATTGGCCAGATTCAGAAGATGCAAACGACTTGGACCTATCACTTTGGACACATGGGACAGTATCTGCCTCTGCAGCACACATATAATGCTGGCTGTTCCCCTGAGAGCTCACTTGCCTGAACTACATGCTCCAGGACGACATCTGCCACTACCACTGCTGCTGTCTCTGCATCCTCTGGCTACTGCAATGGCACGTACTGTGGAGAGAGCCCCAGCCTTCAGCGCTGAGGAGAACCAGGCCCTGCTGGACAGCCTCCTTCCACAGTACAGCAAGCTGTATGGGAAACCAGGGGAGCAGGTGAGTGTGCTGTCCACTGCCTTACTAATTGTGCATGTTGTCTGACTAGCAAGACTTACAGTGTGTACACCAGTGGCTAGCATGCTCACTGAGTACTTGTCACCCCCAAAGTGTGTAGTTACATGCACTGAACAGGTATAGTGCAGTAACAGTGCATTCCAACAAGGTTTTACTTCCCAGGCAATGATACCATTTAGTAACTGCTGGACAACTGTTCATAGCCATAGTTGCACTACCTGTGTACATCATATGCCCCTGTGATTGAGACATGTATATCCAACTGTGTGATGCACGGATAAGTTGCATGTGTAGTAATGGCCTTTTCACTTTGTCATCCTCACAGGTTGATGCCCACCAGAAGCAGGAGATCTGGCTGACCATCGCCCGGGCAGTATGATCTGTGGGGGTCTACAGGCGCAGGATCCGCAACTGCCAGAAGAGGTGGCAGGACCTTCGTGGCTGGACCCGGAGGATCGCAAGGGTCCAGCTGAAGCTGTCGCCTCCTCGCAGGAGGGGCGGACACCGGACCCTGACCCCCCCACATGCTCCAGATTCTCGCGGTGGTCTTCCCTGACCTGGATGGGCAGCTGAAGGCCAGGCAGCAGCAAGGAGGGGGTAAGTGCTAGCCTTTTCTGGGTACTATGACTAACATGCTCGATGCACTCCTTTAGCCTGGTTCCACTTCCACAGTACAACTGTCTTGTCGTCCTGGACTCATGTCCCTCACTTGTGTCATGCCCCCTCCTCATCTGATACACAGATGTGGCCCTTACAGTCTGTGACTTAGGTCACTTGGGTACTGTGTACTTGCAGTTACCTGTGGTTCAAGTTGGGGACAGCATCAGTTACAGGAACTTTGTTGTGGGCTGCATGGGTGCTACAATTGCTCAGACAATGCCTGTGATCTGACATGTACTCTGGGTATGGCTTTAATATGTGTTCCAATTGCTGCTCTGACTCACCACATGTCTGGGGTATGTGCCACACACCCATGCTGCAGCAGAGACCAAGGTAGGAGCATCAGGAGTATGTACATCATGTGTGTGACACATGCATAGCCACCTGCCTAGTGTTCAGGGTAATACCATGTTGCACATGGACCAGGACTGTGATGCCTACTCCGGACATCGAAGGCACTCTGTTCTCCCACTCCCGTGTGTCAGCATACATATTGGGCATTGTGAAGAGTGCACTCAGGTGTCTGCCTCTGTGTCACCGTGGTGTGGCCTTGCTTTTGGACTCCTGGAGTGTTTTACAATTTGGGGTGGCCAGCCATCTGAGTTGTGACTATAGGATCTGCACATTGGTTAATGCATAGGTCTCTGAACCCTTGACTGTGCACAATGGTGTATGTAACATTGAGGTGCAGGCAGCTTTGGTTCATTCTCATCAGACGGTGAAGTGCTCATGTGTATGGATTTGTGTTTGCAGTCACTCAAATGTCTCATTTGAATGACGTGGGATCATCTTAGTCCTCATGATGTGGGTGGCCAGGGGTGCACATGTGCACCTGTCAGCTACAGGGCTTGCATTCCCAAAACTTCCATGATTGTGACACAGTGCAGACTGGTGTTGTGTGTATGCACTGCCCCTGTGACAGGAGACAGTTATGACTGACTTGCCAGACAGGCCTGTGCCATGACATTCAACTTGCAAAGGGTGATCCAGCAGTAGTGTGATATGTCCTGCATGCACACCATTGTTGCATTGTCTATCAGGACATGAGGACCTCATTGTGTCTGGTGATGGAACCAAAACCCGCATAGCGACAGAGACTCTGCCCATCACTTTTCCTGACACATGTACTGAGTCAGTGGCAGGAGATGGCATGTGTTTGGAGTGACACATTTCCATATGTTATCTTGGATGTCCAACAACTGTGTATGTGGTGCATGTGTGCACATATGATTAGTGGCATCCAACAGGCACCAGACAGATGGGTGCATGGACAGGTAGGATATGAGTGGCATGAATGACTGTCAGGCAAACAATGGGCTTCTTCAAATCAGTGTCAGCACTTATTGCAATGTCTAGCGAATGATGGCAGGGCTTGCTCTGTGATGTGCTGTACTTACTGTGGTGTGTGTGGTCAGTACAGGTGACTAATGTTGCTCTGTTTATCCTGATTGTTTGCAGATAAATCCACGGCCACAGGAGGAGACAGCTCCACGGACCAAGAGGAGCGGCAGAGCCAGACTGGGTCCACTGCAGAGGAGACCGAGGGACCCAGTGGCACGGAGGGTGAAGGGAGCCACACTGAGGAGACCTCAGCTACGACCACCTCGGCTGAGGAACACAGCACTTCCAGTGAGGACTCCCTTGTGGAGGCGGGTGTCAGCAGACCACGGACAAAATCTAGCAAGTCTGGCTCCGCCACCACCACCATCTCCACCCTCCCATCTGCTCCCATCCCACATGTCTGTGGAGGCTCCCGTGTAGGGGAGCGTGTCTCCTTCATGCCAGGCACCGCACCCCCTGCCTCTGTCTCCCCTGCTGCCTGAGTGTGGAGTCTGTGGACTTGCTGAAACAGATCCATGTAGGGCAGACATCAATGCTGAGTGTCCTCCCTGCACACACGGGTCTGTTGACACAACTGGTGTCATTCATGGAGGGCATGTCATCTGGCATGTCTGCCCTACATCGGACCAATCAGTCCATGGCCTCCTCACTGACGGCAGCAGTGTCCCTCCTGCAACAGTCCCTCACCCCTCCTACCTCTGCCCCATCCACAATCCCCAGCACCCTACCTTTCCCAAGCACACACACACCGGCACTGGCACGCACCAGCACAGACACAAGCAGCACACAGACACACACGCCAAAATCCAGACGCACACGCACGCACAGTCAGGGGACTGATACCTCACACACAGGGGATGGGGCCCAGACACACATCCACGCATCCACGAGCACTGCGCAGTCCTCAGATACCTCTCCCTCCAAAACCCCTTCCCTTGCCTCACCTGCAACCTCCCCCTCCCAGAAGCTCTTCCTCTGTGAGCTTGGCCTCTTCCCCACAGATCCATCTGAGCCAACGTACAGGCGGAAGAGGTGACCACCATACACAGAGGGGAGTGCCCCTCACACCCGGACACCCTCCCCCAGGCACAGGCAGACTGAGGACCCCATTCGGAAGTCCCCCCGGACCAGGAAGGGCAAGACCCCACCACCACCACGCAGCTCCACCACGCAGTCTCTCTCCTCCATCCCCCAGGCCACTACTCCACAAGTTCCCCCGCCACACCCTGCCCCAGGTTCCCCCACACACTGATACCACATCCCCAAACTGCTTAGGCCCTCCCCCCCACCACTTGCTCTTCCACCCCCAAGCCAGATGCTCGGCCTGTTTGTGCCACTGGTGTGGAGACTGGGTCCCGCCCCCTCTGTCCTGCCCACCTCATCTGCCCCACCTTCCACTCCCTTGGAGTTATGCACTGCAGTGGAGTCCACAACCACCCCGTCTGACTTGGGCACTGCAGTGGGGACCCAGTCCACTCCATCTGACCGGCCCACTGCAGTGGTGCCATCACCCACAACATCTGACTTGTGCCCTACAGTGGTGCCGGCCCCCACTGAGTCAGACACCTCCACTGCAGTTGCCGGTGACACTCCTGCACCCACCACCCCTTCACTGCCTCCTTCTGGCATCCCCTGATCCTGTCCCTGCGGTGCCTGGCGTGCCCCTTGTATACCCCTCCGAGGGGGATGTCCCCTGTCCGTACCAGTGCAGGCAAGCAATGGGTGACAAGTTGTCACATATCAGCCTGTTTGGACTGTGTATGTGGACTGGCCATTGGCCTTAGTTTCTTTTGGACTTCAAATTTTTGTTTCACATTTGCTGAATAAAGCCTCTTTTTGTTTACTAGTGGTTTTTCTTTTGATGTACATGATGTAGATGAGTATCATCATGCATTTGCTGTTGTTATAGTCTTCAGATCAGGAAAATGAAGTGTTGCTGTGATGGACTCCATGTGGTCCATGGGATATGTGTCCTAATCTAGTCTGGATCCATAGCATCCTTTGCTGCAGTCTGAGGGTGTAATGTTCAGCATTTGACACAGGGATGTACGTTTTGCATTTGTAAATTAACATCTGTGGCTTACACTGATGCACATCTGGTGGGCTTACCACTGTTCAATGTTTCTATTTCCCTGACTGTGTGCCCATCTCCACTGGACATGCAGTTTAGCACATCAATGTTGAAGGACTCATCTGTGTATACAGTGCAACTTGCTTGACACGTGTTTTGGGTATATGCAGATGACTGAAGTGACACTCCCATACCCAGGCTGATGTGAGCTGAGCCTTCAGTGTGTTGTAATTGTTGACTCACTGACCGAGTGTTCTGCTGACATGTTTGAGTCGTGCACAGACAAGGTTTGGCACAGCGGACCTTCCACAGGAGTGGAGTGCCCTCATGGCAGTGTGTAATCCCGTGACATTGCCTGGGCCCGTGTTGTGTGTTGTGCAAGCATGTCTGTGTGTGTTCCCTTCCCTTTTCCTACACAGGCTGTGTCCCTACGCATGTTCCTGTTTGTGATGCTTGCTGAGTTGTCCTGTGTTCACCCAGCATCTTGGACCTTGTTTCTCTGGGATGTGGGTGCATGGCAAACTAATGTTCATCAGGTTGTCATCCCTAGTTGTCTTTGTTGTCAGGGCTGGGGATGTGGGCAAACGCAGATGGGACACAGTCAGGATTCCCCTTGGCACTTGTTGGTTACACAAGTCATGTAATTTACAGTTTGTGGTAGCTTTCAGTGATTGTGACACGTTGTGTGTGTGACTGCTGCCACTCCTCAGGGTCAGAGCTGCAATGTTGGAAGTTGTCTACGTGTGTTCTTTGTGTGTCACCTTGGTTTCTTCATTGGTGTGTGACTGTGGCCGGGATCCCATTGATTGGGGTGGATTTCACGTCATGCCCATGTACCGCGTACTGTGCAGTGTGTCAGACATTCACGAGTCTTGTTGACTGGCCATGTGTGATGGGTTTCTGCACCTTAGTTCCCACCACCACCCCTGGGATTGTCATGGGTGCATGTGCAATGTCACCAGTCCATGTGAGCTTCACTGCTGCACATTGGTGGAGATCAAGGTGTGTGGTGTTGAGTGTGTGCAAATGTGAGTTGTTGCACGGCTAGACCCCTACCTCCATATTGGCCTTGGCTGACAGGCCGTGCTGATTGATTTGTGCTTGTGTAGGTGTGATGGTAGTTTGTTGCTCAGGACACATGGCTTTGGTTCACAGTGTGAACGACATCTACCTTTGTCATCACAGTGGGATTATCATGCAGGCTAGTGTCACCACAATGTGGGGTCCCTGGGGGTAGTGCTGTGGTGGGTCTGTCTCTTGCTGTGTTAGTTGCTGTTCCTACAAGCTTGTGTGACATGTGTAATTTGGGCTCCCTCTCATCTAACAATGCCTGATTGCCCACATAGGGAATCCGATCCATGAGTTACTTTTGTATGGCACTGTATACACATCTGTGTAATTGGAATTCAGGCCTCCTCATGTGTTGTGTGGTTGCCTGGGGACACTGGCACACCCCCATCACCTGTTGTGTTTGATATGCAGTGTGAGGCTGCCTGTTTGTGTTTGTGCATCTGCACCACTGCATTGGCATATCTTTAGTGTGCCATTGGCTGTATGTTGTTTGGAGGATTTCCCCTGCTGTCCCTGGGACTCCTAGGTCATCAGTCAGCACAATAATCATGGTTTGTGTGTCCCATTGCTGCCATGGTATGGTATTTGTTCACCTCACATCTACAGTCTCCACAGGATATCTACATTTGTGTGTCCATTAGTGCAGATATGTGGGTCTGCATTATGATGGTCACTTCTGGCATTGTGTAATTGATAAATGGAGACAATGTCAGCCCCCATGGGTGATGTTTGTCTGCACATGTCCAAAGGTATGTTTTATTTGCACTGCACTGTTTGCCTCACCCAATCTATGTTGCTATGGGACACAACCACTACTTTGCCACTGATGTGTTTGTTGGTGTGTGACCAGTAATCATCCATGCTGTTTGGCAGTTGCAGCTTTTTCCATGACAACACTTACCTTTTGGTCACTGTGATGATGGGGGTTTAGACCCCATTGCCACAATGTTCAAAATGTGCTTCAGCTATGGACCCCACACTTACCTTTTGGTCACTGTGATGATGGGGGTTTAGACCCCATTGCCACAATGTTCAAAACTGTGCTTCAGCTATGGACCCCACACTTACCTTTTGGTCACTGTGATGATGGGGGTTTAGACCCCATTGCCACAATGTTCAAAACTGTGCTTCAGCTATGGACCCCACACTTACCTTTTGGTCACTGTGATGATGGGGGTTTAGACCCCATTCCCACAGTGGTCATGGTCTGCTTGCATTGTGGAGGCCACACACATTTATGTGTGACACATGTGATAGGGGGTCACATTGTATGTTCAATGTCATGTTCAGTGTTGTAGGCATTTGACACAGACTACACACTCTTGTCAAGATGTTGGGGGGATGTCTTTTGCTGACATTCATTATGTTGGAGTATGCTGGTTGTGTCATGCATTACTCGTCCTATGAGTGGGGATGGTAGTAGTGGTGGCATCCAGGCCCCCATGAGTAGGGGTGGTGGTAGTGGTAGGCATCCATCCCCCTATGAGTGGGGATGGTAGTAGTGACAGGCATCCAGGCCCCCATGAGTAGGGGTGGTGGTAGTGGTAGGCATCCATCCCCCTATGAGTGGGGATGGTAGTAGTGACAGGCATCCAGGCCCCCATGAGTAGGGGTGGTGGTAGTGGTAGGCATCCATCCCCCTATGAGTGGGGATGGTAGTAGTGACAGGCATCCAGGCCCACATGAGTAGGGGTGGTGGTAGTGGTAGGCATCCAGGCCCCCATGAGTAGGGGTGGTGGTAGTGGTAGGCATCCAGCCCCCCATGAGTAGGGGTAGTGGTAGTGGTAGACATCCATCCCCCTATGAGTGGGGATGGTAGTAGTGACAGGCATCCAGGCCCACATGAGTAGGGGTGGTGGTAGTGGTAGGCATCCAGGCCCCCATGAGTAGGGGTGGTGGTAGTGGTAGGCATCCATCCCCCTATGAGTGGGGATGGTAGTAGTGGCAGGCATCCAGCCCCCCATGAGTAGGGATGGTAGTAGTGACAGGCATCCAGGCCCCCATGAGTAGGGGTAGTGGTAATGGTAGGCATTCATCCCCCTATGAGTGGGGATGGTAGTAGTGACAGGCATCCAGCCCCCCCATGAGTAGTGATGGTAGTAGTGACAGGCATCCAGGCCCCCATGAGTAGGGGTAGTGGTAGGCATCCATCCCCCTATGAGTGGGGATGGTAGTAGTGACAGGCATCCAGGCCCACATGAGATGGGGTGGTGGTAGTGGTAGGCATCCAGGCCCCCATGAGTAGGGGTAGTGGTAGTGCTAGGCATCCATCCCCCTATGAGTGGGGATGGTAGTAGTGACAGGCATCCAGCCCCCCATGAGTAGGGATGGTAGTAATGACAGGCATCCAGGCCCCCATGAGTAGGGGTAGTGGTAGTGGTAGGCATCCATCCCCCTATGAGTGGGGATGGTAGTAGTGACAGGCATCCAGGCCCACATGAGTAGGGGTGGTGGTAGTGGTAGCCATCAGGCCCCTATGGTTGTGTATGGCATTGGTGATAGCCATCCCGCCCCTATGGTTCGGCTGTTGCTAGTGTACGTCATTTCTCCATCCCTATGTGTGTGACATATGTCGTGTACGTGTCGTTTGTTTGTGTAGTGGGTGTCTGACTTACCGTCTGCGTCGTACGCGTCCGTACCGGTTCCGGTAATAGATGTAGAGTATTGGTAGGACCTGCGCGATGGGATTCATGGTTGGGTCGTCTCGTTCGGGTTTCTCGTGGCTTCGACTCGTACTCGTCGCTGGCTTGTTCATCTCGTAGCCGTGGATCGTCTTGTGGCGCGAATCGGAGCTTATGTGCAGCTCTCCCAGATGCTCTGACGTGCCGGACGTAGCGACCAGTTCGGCGCGTATGGAGTGCGCATCGTACTAGTCCGGCCGGAAGGTGCTGTTTATTTACTTCCGTGCGACTCGAATCGGCGTTTACGAAACCGGCTCGGGCGGGGATCAGGAGCTGGAATGGGTACGTACGGCTCGGTCGGAATCTGAGCAGTAATGCGCATCGTACTTGCTCGTTCGGACGACTGTTCGAATCGGTCGGGAAACACGCGTTCGGCTTGTATTTTTTCCGGACGAATAGTATTAGGTGCGCTTCCGGCCGAGATCGGAATCGACCCCTAAGTCTTTTTCATACTGCAGAATTGAACCACCACCATCCAGAGTATGCTCAATCCCCTGTGGATTCTCTTCCGTAATTTATTACATGTTTATTTTATATTAGTCTCTTGCCTCCAGAAAGCACAGACAAGGAAGATAATATGGCTGTTGCCACTGAACTCCCAATATCATAAGCCACGTTTTAGAAGGAGGAGGATACCAACTTCTGTATAGCTTTAGCCAAAGAATTATCTAGAAATTCACACCAGTTTTTCTTAAAAGATTCAGCCTCCTCATACTCTTTATTAGAACCACCGTTATCCTTTTCATTCATAGTGAATGTTATCATAAAACAGGGAATTGAACCTCCACAAGAACTTTGTGAATGACACACCGCCGAGTATTTAAAGAGCTTTTTTGTATACCAAACAATGTATGCCTTCATATTTGCAATTAAATTAAACCTTTACCAAACAAATAGAACATTTGCAGTTTTTGTAAATGCACCAGCAGGGTTTATAACACATGTAATAACAATTACAGACTTGAAACCCTAATCTTCAGAGTGGGAGTCTAAGATGGCATTCTCGTTTGAATATTTAGCCAGTGCTAAATATTCAAACTGAAGAGGTTCTGCTTTCTCACGTGGCGAAACAAAAACACACTCAGAGTGAAACTAAAGGGGCCGATTAACAGTCTCCTGGAACAAAAAATCAACAAAACCCTTGTCACGCTTTCTAGTGTGTTGAAGAGCACAATGTTTCAAACGGTGACTGCGCCCGGCTATTGGACGGTTAACATACCGGCCTAATTATTTCCTCTGATTACCTACCCTTCAAGGCAAACAGGTCTGAAAAACAAAGCACAATTATTTTGAAGCAAAGCTGCATGCTGCCTCAAAAAATAAACCATTTTAGCCAGTTGCTTATTTGTAATAAAATATGTGCCAGGGCCCTCGCTGGTAGGCCACTGCAGCTTTAACCACGCATTGCCTTGCCAGCACTGCCAACCACAATACCTAGGCAGCTACCAACTATAACACTCCTACAAGTGTGATTATTCAGACAATTCCAGGCCCCCAAAGCTATAACAATGGCTTGGGTGTCAGGAATTAATAGTTTTTGATGTATATTAAATAACAAACAGCTGTTGTTCTGCTCATCTCTAAATTACACAGACAGCGCCACCGTGTGGCAGACTGTCATAGTGCCAGTGTTCACAATTAAGGGGTTGATTATGACGGCGGGCGGATCGGGCGGTAGCGATCCGCCCGCCATCACAACCACATTTACCCCCGCCATATTACCATGGCGGGGGGTACCGCAACGGACGGAAAGTCCGTCCGCAGCTTTTCCGCCGGTCTGCAATCGCCACGATTGCCGGCCGGGCGGAACTCGGGCATAATATGGCGGCGGTGCCTGGAAGGCACCGCCATCCATATTATGATGCCTGGCGGTTCTGGCCTTTCCATGGCGGCGATGCCACCATGGAAGGGCTGGCAGGAATTGCTTTGCGGGCCCGTTGCGGGCCCCCGGGGGTGGGGAGGTGGGGGGCTGCACTTGGGGGGTACCTATGGTACCCCCCTACATTGCCATGCTCAAGGTGGCAGGCACCGCGCGGTGCCTGTCACGTTGTGCATGGCAATGCACAACATGCCTCTTTGGCATTGCGGCGGGTGCTGCTTACAGCAGCACCCGCCGCAATGTGAAAGACGCGGGATGCGACCGCCAGGATGGCGGTCGCATCCTAATTGGTGGTGCAGGACCGCCGCACCGCTGGCGGCAGGTCCCAGCACCGCTAGGGTGGCGGGCGGACTGAAGTCCGCCCGCCATCCTAATTGGGCCCTAAGTGCCGTACCGAGCACCGGAACCCACCAGGTCAAATTAAACACTGATTTTAACAAACAAATCACAGCACACTATGGGCCCGATTCTGATGCGGGTTGGAAAAGCTTCCCGACCGAGGGCCTGATTCTGATGTGGTTAGGAAGGCCTCCTAACGGCATTTGCTCCTTCCAAATCGGATCGGGAACGTGTCTTCCCGACCGAGGGCCCAATTCTGATGCGGTTAGGAACAAATGTTCCCATTGAAGTCAATGGGAGTTCAACCAAATCGTATCTGGAAGCATCCGGATGCATCCTACTCCGCCGGTCGGACTTTCCCGATCCGAGTGGGTCGGACACCATTTCCCAACCGATTCGGTCGGGAAGCTTTTCCAACCCGCATCAGAATCGGCCCCCTAGTATTCATATAATCCAGTACATAGGCACAGGGTGTGCTTAACTCACGAAGTAAGTAAAGAAGACATGTTGTTTGGACTGCCCCAATTTATAGTGGTGTGATGTATCTATTTATGTTGTTGCTTACTGCCAAGGGGAGCAGGATCATGGAAATGTAGGGCTTTGAAGGTTCTGTTCAATAAACAACAAGGAAAGAAATTGCATAGTATGAGCCTCCTGTCTTCCGAACATCTGTACAGTTCTGGAATGAACTACCCCTATTCACAGTGGTCTGATTAGCGAGTTCGGAAATGCTAATCCTGCCTCATCCTATACTTTTTTGCAAATGTGCCAGGAAGGATACCTAAAACATTTTTAAAAATGCTTAACTCACCTTTTATTACAAAGCTAGCATGGAGAGGTGACAGAAATAAAATAGCACTTTGGAAATTACAACTATCTATACAAGAGGGAGGAATCAGTGCCCCGGATTTTAAAAACTATTATGTTGCCTCACAGCTGCAGTGGGTGGCCCACTGGTGTGGCGACCCCACAGCCAGAGAACCTACATTTATAGGTGGCAAAAGTCAAAGTGTCATCTTGTATTAGCAGTGTTGAGCAGTAGCACTGAAGTACAAACTCAATCCGAACATTTAGCAATGGCTAAATACTGCTGGAAAAAATGTTTGTCCTGCCCAAAGACCACAGCGGCATGTTCCCCAGAAATCCCCGTGTGGTTGTACCCTGACTTTAGAAGGATCAAATTAGTAACCAACAGAACAGTTTGACATAGAACCAGAATTGGTAACCTTGGAGATCTGTTTACAGAACAAAAACCTCAATATTCCTCCATGAAATTAGGACAAGATAGTGGCGTTACTGTGAGACAGGTCTTGACCAATGTGCCATCTCCTGAACAATGCCCGTGCCCCCGCTGCCCTCCCCACTCAGCTCACAGGCATTTCGCCACCTACAACTGCAGCTCTGTTTAATTAAGCGCTGCAGTGCAGGTGGGCCAAAGTCTGCATACTTTCTGTAAATAGTGCAGACTCAATAAGGACCAGAGAGCTACAACCATGCTATACCCCACCATCAGTGAATAAAGTAAAATAAACCTGGACAGGCTGAGGGTCAGTTGGGAAAGGACAAGATGAAGCCATTTACAGGTAGAGTGGAAGTCGATCCTCAAAAATCAATAGGAATGCAAGGTTTAAGTTAATTCAATAAAATATACCTCAAGACATGTTTCACATCATGCAAGTTCACAAAATATACTCAGATATAACAGATGCATTCCTGAGACGCCCTAATAAAGATGCAGGCCTAATGCACATGTTCGGAACTGTCCCACAGTGAGCAATTACTGGAAGGATGTCCCCTATTTACTATTGTAACTCACCGGCAAAACCAGTTAACAGAAGCCTAAGATTTTCATTCTTGCATTTCGCCCTAGGTCTAGGAGGGAAACACTAGAGGCTACATTCATTGATTTAGCATTAGTGATTCAAAATAAAGTCCGATGTCTAGAAACAAAATCCTGTAGAGAAAAATATGTAAACCAACCCAACAAAACACTTACAACTCCAGTACCAACCAAAGCACAGTACTAAAGCATAAAAATCAATTTTAAAACATATAACGTACACATAAAAGACAGTTAAAGATTACATTTCAGATTAAGGTCTACCACAATACACTAAACTAAGTAACACATGCTACACAAAGCAGCATCCAAATAAAAAAAACAAGCCTAACTAAATCTAAGCACGTCCCTCCTACCATTAAACCAAAATAAAATAAGTTTAAAATAGTCTCCTTACCTGAACCAGAGACTAGCAATGGGAAAAATAAGCACACGCTCTGGGAGCATCCCAATTTGATGAAGAAAGTCTAAAAAATCAAAGAAACTGGTATAAAGGTGGACAAATGGAAAAAAAACATACCTCCTATAGAAATTAATGTTAAAAATGTATTTTATTTATTAATGTTTATAAAATATTAAACAACATGCTAAACATGATAACAAAATGTCCTATGTTTAAAAACATGTGCAAAATTGGTATATTTATGTATAACAATGTTTATAGAATGTAAAGAATTAAATACATTAAACATTACCATACATGTATAAAAATGGTATAACAACAAATAAAAAATGAGGCACACTACAACTGTATCATATGTGTAATTACAATTATTCTAAAATAAAAATGTATTTGTCTTAGAAATAAAAACATACTACAAAAAACTTCTAATTATTGAAAAATAATGTACAATAAACAAATTATACATATTAAAAGAGGTGTTTAGACAATGTACATAACTATCCAAACTTTGCGGGTCATTATGATGGCGGGCGGATCGCTCCGGCCGGGCCGGCGGTAGTCACCGCCAGCCCGGCGGGGGCGATCCGCCCGCCATCCACACAGCAAACACCCCCCGCCATATTATGATGGCTGGGGGGTCCGCGGCGGACGGAAAGCCCGTCTGCCGCTTTTCCGCCGGTCGATTCGTCGACCGGCGGAAAACAAGGATAATATGGTGGTGGTGTCTCCAAGACACCGCCATCCATATTATGATGCCAGCGGAGATCAGCTTTTCCATGGCGGCGTTGCCGCCATGGAAAGGCATACGGTCTTTGCATTTGGGGGCCCGTTGCGGGCCCCCAGGATGTTGGGGGGTGCACATGGGGGGTACCTGTGGTACCCCCCTGCATTTGTATGCACAAGGTGGCAGGCACCGCGCGGTGCCTGTCACGTTGTGCATGCAAATGCACGACGTGCATTCACAGCATTGTGGACCGGCTGCCACAATGCTGGGAATAGGGTGTCCCACCGCCACGGTAGCGGTGGCATCCTAATGTCAGGTGCGGGACCGCCGCACCCCTTGCGGACGGTCCCGCATTCCGTTACGGTGGCGGGCGGACTTTGTCCGCCCGTCATCGTAATGAACTCCTTTGTTTCTAAACTCTTTTTCTTGCTTTTTTTCGGCACCAAAAAATGCACATGACCTTTTCACAGGAGTATACATGCGATTTCAGGTTAAAACTCCCTACCCCAGCACTGTCGATCCCTTTCCCATGTAATAAGGTGAGGTGCCTCGAGCTTCCCTCTAAGCATGCACATAATTTGTATTCTTCGATGTTGATTCACCTTTTGGCCCACCAAGGTCGTCGCTGATAACTCTCCAAACTTAACCACATTCAGGAAAGTGTTGGACTTTGGCTGGGTCACATTTTTTTATTCCCATTCCAAACTTAACCACATTAGGGAAAGAGTTAAACTTTGGGGGAGGGGTTCAGATTTACTATTCACACTCCCACACTCAAAAAATATCCACATTGGGGAAAGTGTTGAACCATGAACAGTTCAGATTTACTATTCCCACTCCAAACTTAACCATATTTGTGCAAGTCTTAGACTTTGGGGGGGTTCAGTGTTGGATTTTGTTAAGTTAATATTAACTATTCTAACTGCAGATTTAATCACATTGGTGAAAGTTTTAGATTTAGGGCAGTCAAATTCACTATTCTCTCTAGAAACTTAACTACACTGGGGAAAGTGTTGGGCTTTGGGAGTGCACATTTACTATGTCCACTCCAACCTTTGCCACATTGGAGAAAGTGTTTGACTTTGGTTGGTTCACATTTACTATTCCAACTCCAAACACCACCATGTTGTGAAAGCATTGGACTTTGGGGGGGGGGACTGATTTTCTATTCGCACTCCAAAGTTAAGCACACTGGAGAAAGTGTTGGACATTAGGCCTGTCAAATTTACTATTCAGACTCTAAACTTAACCACATTGGGAAATGTGTTGGCAATTGACAGGTTCTGATTTACTATCCCAAATCCAAACTTCACCACATTGGGGAAAGTGTTGAACATTAAAGGGTTCAGAGTTTCTATTCCCACTCCAACCTTAACCATAGTGTTGGACTTTGAAGGCTTCAAATGTACTATTCGCACAGTAAATTTAATCATGTTGGGTACAGGGTTGGACTTTGAGGGATTGGAGAGACAAGACGGTGGTTGCTGTCCTGTAGAGCTCTGCACGGAGCCTGTTAGATTCTGTACACTGTGCAGAGTAGACTCCTTGGTGCCTGAACAGTCTACTTGGGGGGTGGGGGGTGAATACAGCGTGAGAGGAGCAGATGGCCCAAATCCTGGACAGCCCGACAGCTGAGTGATTGAGTAGACTCGCAGCAGTGACTAGGCACCATATTGCACCATATTGCAGGCGTGCCCACTCACTTGGACTGTGCTGCTGGGGAGACTGCGGCAGTCATGCTGCTCCTCTGTCCCTGGCTTGGCAAGCCTATGCTATGAGTAGGCCAGGAGGCCTGCAATAGTGGCGAGATCCTAAACAGTGCACACAACATGGAGAAGTGCCTGAGCACATGAGGTGGGTGACTGCACCAGGGACAAAAGAACAGCCGTCACGGCCTGGATCCATGACTCAGATTCGAATCCAAGTGTATTGGAGGCCTCAGCCGGGGTCCACCTGACTGTACTTCTAGAGAGTAGAGGATGGGGCCGCCCACCCCAGTAGATGATTCACTGATGGGGGAGAATGTGGGGAGGGGAGTGAGTGGTGATCTCCTGAAGTGGAGGTTTCTGCTGATCGGTGGTGGGGCATGGGACTGCTACCCTTCCACCTTTTGGGGATTGCAGGGAATAATGGGGAATGATCATATCGGACATGGGAGATGAATGCCCACTAGTAGATGCTCCTAATTAGAATCTTGATGCTGAGACAGAAGCCCCAGGCTGCCCTATGCCCACCTTTGCATCTGTGAGAAGTTAGACTCCCCTGATGAGAGGTTTGGGACCCTAGGGTTGGCCACCTTGACATATATCCAGTATATATCTAGGTCAGCACATACGCTGCACTCTGCTGGCCAACAAGAGGGACATTCTAAAGCTGTATAGATAAGGCCACCATGTCAGACTTTGAGTTTCTTCCCTATGTAAATCCTGCACTGGCCATATATTACAGCCTGTGGCATACTATCAACTGGAATGAAGATGGCCATAACTGATAACCCCTGGGCCCTCATTAGGGTGGGGTTTCTGGGCACTCATTGGGGTGGGGTACTCCTCCCTGCTTCTTGGCCTGCCTCCCTGATCAGCCTGGAGAGACCACACATGATCTCCTAGGGAGCTGGGGAGAACCGAAAGCCCCATGGGGCAGGCAGGTCTGGTGTCACCAGCAGCTGCTGATGACTGTCTGGAGAGGTGCTTTTTCCTGCCTCTTCTTTTTGACTGGAACAGGAAAAACACCTGTTTCTCTGTTTGGCCACTTGAACTGTACTCTGGCCACATTTGCCAATATGGATGCCTCCTGGTCTGATACTCTGACAGAGAATGTGCCTTGATGGCATGGGTCTGACAAGGGGTGCATCAGGGGAACATCTGAGTGTCTCCAGTCCACTGACATAATACCCCAAGCCATAAAACAATCTGAAAGTCACTGGAAACCAACATACGAGAGGAGAGGAGAGGATTTACGTGTCTCTACTGAATATAGCATGTTACACCGCATGCTATTACATCGCGTTCTATTACAACGCGGTCGTTACAACGACCGCGTTGTTAGAACGCGATACCTTTAAATCGCAAGTCATTAGATCGACTTGCTGTAGGGGGTGCGCTGGACTTAGGAATAGTATAATTTACTATTCCAACTCCAGCGTGCGCAACAGTAGGGAAGGTGTTGGAATAGTAAATTATACTATTCCTTAGGTTAGAGCCCCCCCTACAGCAAGTCGATCTAATGACTTGCGATGTAAAGGCATTGCGTTCTAACAACGCGGTCGTTGTAACAACCGCGTTGATAAAGGAAAGCGATGTAATGGCAGCGTTGTAAACGCTGTTTCCCGTCTCTACTCCACCAGGATCTCCAAATGGTAGCGAAGAGGTTAACCGCAACCGAGATCAGACTCTGGGTCTCAAAGGTGTTTAATGGGAGATCACTACACTAACAAGTGATTAAATTCCTGGAGCTGAGAACTGAAGACCCAGAGGGTCGTGAACATCTGAATAACATTAGTTTTCTCAGATGTCCTGAGAATATTGACTGAGATCTTGCTTGCGTTCTGGAGCAGTGGATCCGTGCTTGGGTTCTAGAGGGGAAGCTGTCCCAATGCTTTATCATCGAACGTGTCTATAATGCGCTGACTCCAAGTCCACCACCGGGAGCTCCTCCGCAACCAATCATCATGACAATCCTCAACTACAAGAACAAAGATGAAATCCTGATAGCTGCCAGAATGAAAGAAACAGTACTCTGATTCACAACAAATCTGGATTTTCCCAGACTACATTAAGGGTGTTCAAAAACTCCGAAAATCATTTGAGGAGGTCAAGAAGAAATTGATGGTGATGGACATTCGTTACATGCTGATCTAGCCTGCTAAACAAAAATTCATCTTTCAAAACCATTCTTTCTTCTACAAGTTCCACTAAGAGGCTTTGGAGTGAGTTGAGGAGCGATCGAAGAAAGGGGCTTCTGGATTCCCCACAAGAGACCGAGCTGAGTGGAGGAGGGAAAACATCCTCCAACCGAGGAAGTGGCACTGACCCAGAGAAGCAGAAATTAAGCAAGATGAGAAGAAAGAGAGGAACTGATGGGACAGGGCGAAAAGAGCCCTCTGTCTGAAGAAAAAGAGACCATCACAATGGACCACAAATAATTCCCGCAAGCACACATTGATCCAGAAAAGGGAAGAACAGACCCAGATTCTACTAACATTATTGTAAGCAGAAGCCCTGGAGGAGACAGATATCCATGCCCTCCAGGGGAATAGCCCCTTTTTCAGAGTCTCAAGGACTGCTCCAGTTAATTCTGGTTTTGTTTCTTATTTCTTTAGATAAGGAGGTTTATGGGTATGGGGACAGGAGACGAACTTTGCTCTTCCCTCTTCCCCCTTGCATGGTATTTTGACCGTGATTCATGACAGATGCTTCACGTTCTGAAGTATGAGGTGGGCGGGAGGTAGTTTAGTGGTTCTTACGTTTAAATTTTTTTTATCTTTAATAGCATTTTATATAATCATGCTTGGAAAACCATGCAAGAAGATCATATTAAGGCAGGGACCTTGTCAATACAGACTTGGTGTTGTACCCAGCAAAAAAATGTAAACAGGTGCTTAAGTTACATTAATCACATCAGTCAAGATCCAATTAACCCCGAAGTATTAAATTCTTCCTACTCCCATCAGTTATATAAACAATAGAATGATAAAACTGTTGTAAATAAGAGTTGGAGATTATGGAGTCAGGTGTAATGTATGTGGGAGTCGTTGATATGTATGCTATGGGGTGGCATCATTGTGCCAACAAATTGAGAGAAGAGTCCAAACAAGCGGGCATCTTCAAAGAAAGGATTGAATCATGCATAGGGCAAGTGGGGCGGGGGGAGGTCCGTCCCAGGAGGGTGAAGAGATTAGCAGCATCTGACAAATACCCTCAATTGATTGTATTATGGTAGAACTCATAGTTATTTGGAGGGTCCTGATCAAAGATTAAATGTTTGCTGGTGGTATTAAGCAAACAACAGGACAACTTATGGTGGCAAGTTGTCATCCCTGGGTGGCCCCTCTAAAGCCAGCCAAAATGTGTCCCATTCCCCAGCTATTGGGTGTTTGTGCGGGCTCTTTGCCTCTTCCCCGTGAAGGGCAGTACCTTCTGCTTTTGCCCATCTCACAGCAGTCTGTTGCCAAGTCGTGTATCAAGTGGGTTGTACATTTTTCCATTTCATAGTGATTGGCTCTTTTGCTATTATTAATACAAGATATAGGAATGGGCCCACAGTCTTATTTTTCTTTTCCCATCTATATGCACCCAGGTTGCAGGCTTCCCAGGACTCTATTCTCAGCAGTCTCCTAACAACCACTAATCACTCTATCACTCCTGCCCAGTATGACCTTAACTGGGGGCATTCCCACACCATGTGTCGTTAGTATGCTGATGGAGTAATGCCTCGGGAACTTGAGACATCTGCTCCAGGAAATATTCTACTATCCACTATGGACTATTTGATCTGAAGGGTATATCGCAGTAGCTCATATATCAAAAACTGCCCATTCTGAAGTTGAATTGATCTCTAAGGACACAAATCAACAGGAGTTGACCCTCCTGGAACAGGCTACATGGAGTTGTGATGCCAGCGTGTTCCCAATAACATAAGTCATGTCTAGTGAGGTGTCCAACATGTTTCGAGATGCAGAGTAGTAGTATTATGGGAGCACATGGGTTCATATGTCTAGTAATATGTAAAATCCTGGCCAGACAATGCTGGGCTACCCTCAGGAGACAAGGAAAGTCTTGTTGAGGCTTAACTCCCAGAAGTATCAATGCATTTAATTCAGCGCAGAGCTAGTCTCACCAAGCAGTAGACCTTCGAGACAGCAGACCAACCATTGGAGCTTTGCTGCCAATAAATAAAGTTTGAATTAAGAGCTCCCAACCCATCTTGATCAATTGGTAGCCTCAACTTAGATAGGGCTACCTGCAACGGATGGTGTGCCAAATAAATCCCCCCAAAATTGTGTATGATTCATGAAGAAACAACCACATTAACCATATTGGCGGTGTGATACAGAAGGCGGGATAGCATCACCATTCTGGAGGTCGCAATGCACCCCTTAACAGATATTGAGAGTGTCCTCAAAAAGGCCACTTGCACCTTAAGGGCATTCACTGTCCTGGTGAGGTTACCATCAATCAATCAACCAGGATTTATAAAGCCCGGCTAATCCCCAATAGAGTATCCAGGCGCTTGCAGGTCCTGGAGACTCATTTGAACAGCCGGGTCTTGAGGGCCATTTGGAAAAACGGAAGTAAGGTGATTGTCCTGAGGTGCGTGGTGAGGCTGTTCCAGGTCTTTGCTGCAATGTGGGGGAATCTAGGAGGTCTCGAACGGAATGGTAAATACAGATAGGTAACAAAATGAATTGCCCTCCCAACAGATGGGCCCCCTTCCCGAAATCCAGATGTAGAGGGAGGGTAGCACAACATAATGGAAATAGACAGGATGTCTTCCAATTGACTTGGAGACTTGATGCTGCCAAAAACTCCTGAATGATTCGAGTGGTCAGAGTGACTCCACTTCAAATCCTTCAGGTAGAATTACACGTCATCTGCATCTAACAAGATCACATGAGTTTTAAGGGAATTCCACATGCCACACCCAGCAGTCTCTCCGGCATGGCCATTGTCTCCTTGGTTAGAGGATAGAGATCTGGGGGAAGGACACTCCTGCCTAATTCCCGTCCCCACTGCAAAAGTAGCTAACACAAGTCCGTCCAGGTGGACAATGACTGTGGGATCTCGGTTAAACAGTCTGATGAGCCATAAAGTGAGAGCCCCAAATATTAATTTGGTCAATGCTTGAAATGGTTAATCACAATCCAGGGTATCAAATGTCTTCTTCAAATCTAAGAGAAGGCAGGCGGCTTGGGTTCATCATAGCTGGGCAGCATCCATAATTCTATACAGTCTTCTTATGTTTTGGTAGGTGTTCCTACCAGGAACAAAGGCAATTTGAATGTTGTGGCTGCATTATGGAGCTGCCCTTTGATTATGATCAGCTCGAATTTTACTGACAAAGTTATAATTGGAATTTAGTATCAGTTGCTCTCTAGGAAGCTGGATTTGTAAATTCATGCCCCGGCTTCAAAATCAAACCTAGAGCGGCCTCTTGAAGAGCAGCAGGAAATAGATTCTCTGTCATTACTGCCTTGTCCATGAGGTTCAATTTAGTCGCTATTGAATTCGCATAGACTTCGACTGCAAGTCAGTGAGTGCTCGAGGTTTTCTCGGATGCTAACTCCTGCATTGATCCTTCAATTTCTTGGACTGTTATGGGTGTATCTATTTCGTCCAGCAGCACTCTGGACAGGATCAGATCTTGACTGTATAGTTGAGGCATCGAAGCCCTTCTTCCTCTTCCTCCCGCAACTGAGTTAGGGAGTCCCGTATAGTCGGTGGTTTAATACTGGTCTTTCTATGTTAATATATGATTGTTCCACTGTGATAAGGCCCTACTCCAGAACTTTTTGCCCTCCCACGGTACCATATGTCCTGAATCACTACTTCAAACGTCCCATTCCACAGTCTGGGAAGACGTTGTACCTTTATTCTCCTCAAGGTACTCGTGGCTTTTTTACACAAGAGTACCTCCAAAGGCAGAATCCTCCAGAGAAGTTGGCTGGAGGTGCCAAGTAGGGATAGACCACAGGGTCCTGCCCCAATTTAACTGTACTTGTATCGGATATGGTCAAACAATCCCCTTTGCAGGCAGGCCGGGGAGACTATGAATAGATTCAGTGTGTCGTACAGAAAATTCTATCCACTCGCTCATATAATTAATGTATGGGAGAATAGAATGAGTAGAGTTTACCAAACATCTTACAAGTACCATTGCTGGAGCCATGAGATGAATGACTGCACATTTAGGGCAGTTAGGGACACATGGAAGTGGGGGGTGGGAAGTTTCTAATGTAACGTCCAGGAAACTATTACAGTCACCCCCAAGTATCTATGGGATATGTGTCCACTTCATTAGGTGTGCCGAGAGTCCTCTGGAGAATGCTATGTTGGTCTAAATTTGGAGCATAAATGCTACCAGCTATGATGGGAGTACCATCTAATTTACCCCCAGGCAGAACAAAATTGCCATTCCGGTCAATGTCAACCGAGTTAACTACAAAGGAGATCCCTGCTTTAATCCAGATTAAGGCTCCCCTAGCATGTGCCGAGAAGTTAGTGGTACACATCTGACCTCTCGACCTCTTCTGAAGTCGTTCTCTTTCAGCATGGGTGATGTGGGATTTCTGAAGCAGCACTGTCTTGATGCCCTACGCTTAAGGAAGGATGATATTTGATATCGTTTAGCTGGTGTAAGCAATTTTTCAATGTTCTATGATATGATGGAGTATTTTTGTAAATGTATCATGGTGTCAACTATTTTTGTACATACATTCCTTCTAGGCTGTTCTCACTTGCCTATCAAGGAAGGCACCAGGCATGGCTCCAGGACTTTTGATCCAGGAGGGCCAGGAGGAAGCATGGGTGGGCCATGAAGATGAATGGCAGTGGCTAAAAAATATACAAAACACATTTTGGTCATATGACATTTTAGGTGCTCACATATGTCCAATTTTGACATTTTTAAGGCATTAGCCACCACACATGCGCTACATACTTTGCTTTCCCCGATGCAAGAATTCCTACACCTGGGCTTCTGTCTTTAGTGAAGGGGAGGGGCGTTGCTTACCAGAACTTCAAGATGCAGAAGGAGTGCAGAATGCTCATGGTCATATGCAACAGTAGAAACTTTCCTACTACCACACAGGACCCCTTTCCTGCTTGTCACATTAAAAAATAATACTGTGGCAGCTTAGCATTTTGCAAAGCATTGATGTTTAAAATTGTGATGCTCTAAGCCCTTTAACTATTTTCCACACCCCTATCTATTAACATAATACACAGTTTACAATTATTTATGTTTTTTTCTACACATATGTTCACTGTAAAAACAGTTATGGGTCTGGCTCAAAGCAGATGACTACTGAAATTCACCAGTTATGGTTAGTAACACACACAACACACACCATAACTCGCATCACCCGCCATGCTCAAAATACAAATTTTCCAACAGAACAAAGACAAAGAAAAGAGCTATCAAGAGAACAACATGGTGGACAGCACGAGTTAAGCGTTTCTTGGTGTTAATACCATTACTGGTAAATATCCAGGATTTTCCACCTTTAGAGCAAGAAATATAACTCAGTGCCTTTTTCAGTGGATATAGGGGGGCTTAAAACTCAATTTTTGGGTAATCTTTGAAATATTTGAATAAAGTTTACCAAATTTCAGATACCACTGGTGCCTGGTATTTTGAGCACAAGTCAATGTTGGTATTTGTTTTATAAACAGACACCAGTGCCCCGTGTCATGCATCCTGCTAGTAAAATCGAAATCACTGTGTGTACGCTTAGTTCATGTCGGTCTGTTAGTGATGTTGATGAAGGTGTATTTTGTCCACTGCCTGATGTGATCAGTAGTATTTTAAAATGCTCCTCCTCCCAGCAGCTCAGCTAAGTCCTCTGTGACTTTGGCTAACTGGCAGTGATGGTAAGTGTTCTTGAGTTCAAAATATTTTATTGAATTTTCATAATAAACAAGTAACAGACATTACAGAAAATAATATTCTAAATCGAAAATACCTAGTTATAGTAAGAAAGATAAACAGGCATATCAATTGGATTACATTAGGTAAGATAAAATAATTATTCTTAGGGAACATAAAAAGGAGAGGAAGGAAAGGGATCAATAATGATTCAAATTACATTGTCTATAAATAGAGCTACAATATGAATCAGTAAATATACTATATGATCAATAAAAAGCTAAATTAGTTATACATAAACCGTTTAAGAAGATATATATACATCAACAGGAATCCAAAAGCATGAAAAGAGTTGGAGTTATGGTTGAGCCCAGTCAAGGACAATTGAGCTCCTTTTCTTGTAAAAATAACCCATGACCACCAAGCATGTACTGATAATAGCGAGACATCTTTCCAGCAAAATGTAATAGATTTCAAAGCAGCTGATATTAGGAAATTAAAAAGTTTACCTTCTAAGTCATTTAAACTATGTGAAAGAAGAGCAGATTTGCAAATTAACATATTGTAAGAAACATCCTCATGAATATTTAATATCTTTTTATAATATCCCAAACATCAGTCCAAAATTTTAAAATTAAAGGGCATTTAAAAAGCATATGCTGTAATGTACCAGGGTGTGATTTACAGTGCCAACAAGAAGCAGATTGAAGAAGTTTAGCTTGGAAGAGACGTAATGGAGTCCATAAACAATTAAATAAGATATATGAGTTGGTTTGATAAAGTGAAACAGGCAGCCAACCAGAAATACTATTAAGCAAAATATCCTTCCATATATCAATGGATAGTGAAAGTGAAAGTTCATTATTCCAAAATACTGAAAGCAAAGTAATGTTGCTGCCTAGAGAATTAGATAATTTTTATATAAAATAGAAACACCATGTGCTGAAGTAGAGACAGTTTGAATGTAAATTGATAAATCAGCTTTAACATTAGAGGGAATATCTTGAGGAAAAGAATCTAAAATGGAATTACATAAATGTTCATATTTAGAAAAATCAGCTTGAGGTAAATTAAATCTTGTTCGTAAAAACTCAAATGATAAAAAAGCATTGTTTGAATATATATCTTTAAGATAAAAAATACCAGCATTAATCCATGAATACCAGTAACTAACATTCCTATTCAGCTTGATAACATTGCTATACCATAGTGACATGTCTTCAGTAATAGACATAGGAGATAGAAAAATTTAATCTATATCATTAAAAATCATTTTAGTGGACTTTAGTATAACGGATTTATGCAAAACTGATGACCTATTAGACATAGTTAACAAAGTGGGGAGTGGAAATGGATTTACCAATGATTTCTCAATATCAAGCCAAATAGGAGAATTGTTTAAACAGGATTGATCAAACCATATGGAACTTTGCTTTAAAATAAAGGCTTTGTGGTAGAGGAAAAAGTCTGGTAATCCAAACCCAGCATTACATTTAGGCATTTTTAATTTTTTATAACTGATACGGGGCGGTTTACAGTTCCAAAGAAATCTGGATAAAATTCTATCAACATCTTTGTAAAACTTTAGTGAAAATTGAGTAGGAATCATGGCGAGGGTGTAGAAAATTTTTGGAGCAATTGTCATTTTAACGGAATCCATTCTACCCCACCATGAAAGATGTAATGAAGACCATTTAGACACTTTATCTTTTATATAATTTAAAATAAAGTTACAGTTAAATGTTATTGTTGATTTTATAGAGGATGAGAATAAAATCCCAAGGTATTTCAATTTATCCTTTTGCCAAATAATATCAGTCATAGGTATCATATCAGGGGTACAGTAAATGTTCAAGGGAAAAATTCAGTTTTGTTAGTATTTAATTTATATCCAGAGACTGTAGAATATTTTTTGATAATCTCTAATAGGGAAGGGAATGAGATTATAGGGTCACTAATAAATAGGAGTACATCATCTGCATAAGCTAAAGTTTTTATAGTAACATCTTTAATATTAATTCCTTTAATATCATCACATTTTCGTATAGCATTGAGAAATGGTTCAATACCAATAAGGAATAAAAGTGGGGAAAGAGGACAACCTTGTTTTGTACCTCTAAAAAGTGAAAATTGATTTGAGATTTGGCCATTGATAAATAAACGAGCAGTAGGGGCATAATACAGAGCAGAAATCATGCGAATAAATGCCTCACCAAAATTAAATGACAATAAGGTATTAAATAAGAATTGCCAATGAATTTTATCAAAAGCTTTCTCAGCGTCTAAGGCCAGTATTCCTGAGGGTAAAGTTAAATTGGGAGCTTGTTCAATAACATGTAGCAAGGCTCTTGTATTGTTTGCAGAGTACCTGTTTTTCATAAAGCCAGATTGATCTGAGTGTATAATAGAATGCATTACAGGAGCTAATCTAGATGCCAATATTTTAGCATATAATTTACAATCTTGATTAATTAGAGATATAGGCCGGTAATTTGACACAATGGTGGGGTCTTTATCTGGCTTGGGAAGCACGACAATTAAAGCCTCAGTAAAAGAGCCTGAAGTAATTCCTGAAGAACCAAAAGAGGTAAAAAGTTGAAATAAAAAGGGCAAAAGTTGTACTTGAAATTCCTTATAAAACTCAGCCGAGATACCATCTGAACCAGGAGACTTATTTTTTTAAGAGATTTTATGGCTAACAAAATTTCATCTGTAGTGATGGGAGAATCTAACCCTATTTTATCTGATTGAGAGATGCTGGATAAACCACATGTAGTTAAAAAGGAATCAATTAAAGAGGCATCCTGAAAATCAGGCTTATTATATAGATTCGAGTAAAAATCCAGAAATTCATTAACAATATCATTGTGAGATAAAGCAATTTTGCCACTAGGTCCATGAATAGAGTTTATTTGAGATTTGCTCTTTTTATACGTAAATAATTGGCTAGGAGTTTCCCAGATCTATTGGCATTAAAACGAAATTTGGCTTTAGAGTTAGAAATCTGAATGCCAGCTCTCCTGCTAAGTATTGAATTAAATTCATACCGAAGCTTTTGCAGTTTAAGTCTATATTGAGGATCATTAGACGTTATGAAAAGTCTCTCAAATTTCGCAATTTGTTTTTCTATATTTTTAATATTACTATTGAAGGATTTATTTTCATAAGCCATGATGGAAATAGTTACACCTCTAAGGTATGCTTTAAAAGCATCCCATCTATTAACCATAGAAGTGGTACCTTCAGGATTAAGTAGGAAATAATCTTGAATTGCAGTTAAGAGTTTTGGTTTATTACGTTCATTAAGAACAATATCAGTATTCATTCGCCATCTGGATTTATTTGTAAAAGATGAATTCAAATTCAAAACAAAAGAAATTAAAGCATGATCAGAGATATCAATGTTGCCAATGTTGGGAGAACTCACGGATTGAATTAATTGTCTAGAGACCAATAAATAATCAATTCTAGAATGAGAATTATGAGGGTTTGAAAAGAATGTAAAACTTTTTTCTGTAGGGAAATGTAGGCGCCATATATCAACTAATTTAGTGGTTTGAATAAATAATCTGAAAGCATGAAAAACCTTAGGAGGGTGAAATTTAGTACAGGATAATCTATCTAATAGAGGATCAGCTATGACATTAAAATCGCCTCCTACAATTAACGGAGCTGTACCCAATTTCAAGACCTCAGTAGTAAGGTTAGACCAAAAAGAGGGTCATCCGCCGTAGGGCCGTAAACATTGAGTAAAAAGATGACTGAATCATGTATTTTAATTTTAACTATAATATATCTCCCTCAGCATCTGAAGTTTTATTCAGAATTTGGCAGTGTAGTTTTTTTGCAAAAAGATAGCAACCCCATTTTTTTTTCCATTAGCAGGAGATGAAACAATAGTATCAACCCATTTTTTCTTCATATAATCTAAGATTTTATCATCTATATGAGTCTCCTGAATAAAACAAATATCAGCCTTGCAACTACCTAGATAATCTAAAATTTTTGTGCGTTTAACTGGATGACGCAAACCTTTAACATTTAATGAAACTACTTTAATATTATGTAAGCTAGCCATAATGAGAGAGAGAAAGAAAAAGGATAAAGAGGAGGATAGTGAAAAATACAAAGAGGTTGTGAGAAAGTAGTAGCTCTAGAACATGGAAGATGAAAGGGAAAAAATAAAACATGGAAAAAAGACAAACAGAATACATTAATATCAGGAGTGAAACGCACACATGCTCAACAAGCATGACCGATACCGTTGGAGCCCGATGAAGAATAACTCAGTAATTTGTCAAAAAGTATATGACTGGAAATAGTCAAGTAGTATATTCATGAGTATCCATTAAAGGCTGTGACTGTAGATCCAGAAATTGTTTCAGTTCTTGAGGACGCTGAAAGGATTTCGAAAAGTTATCTTTCCAAATACGCATTGTTGAGGGATCAAAAGACCATACTTGAAACCAAGACTTCTTAATTGAGGACGAAGAGCAGTGAATTCTTTGCGAACAGAAACAGTCTCTTTGGCGAAATCTTGATGGATAAATATTTTATTCCCATTGACCATCAACGAAGGAATTTCTCTTGCTGCTTTCCTAATCAAAACCAAATGGTGATGACGGAGAACTTTAAAGATCATTTGTCGAGGTTTGGTGTGTTGAGGGTTGCGGTGAGAAGGAATCCTGTGAGCCTTATCAATTTCAAATTTTTCTGGAAAACTGATTTTCAACAGGCCAGGAATCAAAGTTTCCAGATATAATCTGCAGTTGGCCCCTTCAACATCTTCTGGTAGATTGAAAATGCGTAGATTATATTGTCTATTGCGGTTTTCCATATCTAAAAGGAGTGTAGACATAGGTGATATTTTCGCCATAAGTGGAGTAAAAGCATCTATTTTAACCTTATTATCCTGTATCTTAATTGAGTTGTCAGAAATTTTCATTGATAAGCAAGCCATTTCTTTGCGTACATTTTTAATCTCTGACGCAATGGTATCGGTATTAACACGAAGTGCTTGAATTTCTTCTAAAATTAAAGATAAGGAAGGTTCAGATGATTCCACCGCTTTTGATTTGATAGGTGGAGGTGAAACCTGCTGTCTCCTTTTATTATGTAGAGAATTTTTATTTTCCATTTTGACGTAAAAGGAACCAATTTGTAGTTAAATATAATGTTTGTAGGAAGGTATAATAATCTTGGTGTTCAAATCCTTCAAAAACTGGTGCAGCAGCTAAAATGGTCTGTGGGAGTGGCTAGGCCCAAGCCAGGCCCTTTCTTAGGTGCTTACTCCGCCCCTGACAGACAAGCCTGGCAGTACCTGAAGGCAGACTGGGAGCAGGAGCCTTATTGAAGAAAACACCACTTCCGTCGTCCAGAGGCACTAAAAAACGACCCACAGCACAGGTACCAGCTTTACTGCTTCAGCGACCTCTTTATAGCCATATTCTGACTAAAATTTCGTCGTTTTTTACGAAAAACGGGCGAAAACGCGGAGGAGCTCACCGGGAGGCGGCCATCTTGTTTTGCGCGCTCGCGCGAGTCCGTGATGGTAAGTGTTCTGACAAGGCTGCAGACACTGGTGCATGGTGGTAAATGTGAATCTAAATCACAGAAAAGGAGTTGTGCACAAAACCCCATGCACCAGTGTCAGACATCTTGCCAGCACATTGCCACTCACTGTCAGGTAAGCAGAGTCCCATATATGCTATTTAGGCTATGTAGGAAGATGTGTTGAGGCCAGAGCATGATGGTGAGTGTAGCCATGGCAGACACTCCTCCTCCCAACCAGCACAACCAGCTCAAATGTGGCAATGGCTACCTGACAGTGAATGTAAGTGTACTAACAGGATGGCTGACACATTCCATGATGTTTTGTGCACAGGGCCTTGATGGAAGTTGGTTTCAAGATCAACACTATGCAGCAGTGTCAGCCACCTTGCCAGTACACTTCTCCTCACTGTGATGTAAGCATATGCCCGGGGAGCTTGCATGGCAGGGTGTGTGGATGAGTATTTTCAATGGCTACAAGTCACATCAGGCCTTGTCCCACACACAGCTTCACACCCAGCAAAAGGCTACCTGTAACTCAGCTTCCCTGACAGTGAGTGTGAATGTACTTGCAAGTTGTCTGACACTGATGACTGGTGCCTATGTGTCCACAAGCAGGGCGTAGTTGTAAAGACAGATGTCCCCAGTGTTAGCCATTTTGTCAGTAGATTTCAAATTACCATCAGGTATGCATGGTTCTTGGTGGTCTGTTTGTGCTGTTTGTGAGGAGGAGTGTTTGCCATGACTCCATCTCCCATCATGCTCCGTACTCCACACACCTTTCTACACATCCTAAATATCTTACCTGTGAGTCTACTTTCCTGACAGTGATTGGCAATGTGCTTCAGAGATGTCTGACACTGGTGACAGGTGTCCGATTTGTCCACTCTCCAACAGTGCCTTGAACTCAAAACATCAGTCCGCAGGGCCAGGCACCTTGCCAGTACATTCTCATTGACGGTAATGGAAGCTCATTTGTATGTTGTCTTGTTGGTCTGTGTGTGAGGATGAGTGTTTGCACTGACTTCACCACCCATCATGCCCTGTCCTACACACACCTTCCTAGCCAGCACAGACAACAGACCAGGATCTATGCTATCCCTGATGCTGAATGGAAACTGTACTATCAAGATGGCTGACACTGGGTAGTGGTGTGAGGAGCACAAGGCCATGATAGGAGATGTGGACAACTCTAACACCATGCACACGTGTCAGACATCCTGCAAGTACACTTCCAATCATTGTCAGGACACCACTCTTCCTGGTGGCCTTGTTGGTCTGTGTGTGAAGGTGTGTGTGTGGGATAGAGCCTGCTAGGTGATTTTGTCAGTGCAAACACTCCTCCTCCCACACTACCCAACCAGGTCATCTGGGCCTATGTCTACCTGACAGTGAATGGAAGTCTACTATAGAGTTGTCTGTGACTGGTGCATGTAGTTTGACTTGACTACAACTCCCATCAGGCCTTGTGCTCCAGACAGCATGCAGCAGTGTCAGCCATGTTGTTGGTACTTTTCCACTGACTGAGAGGCTCGCATAATCCCAGTATGTCTGTGTGGGCTGTGTGTGGGGAGGAGCGTTTGCAGTGACTACAAGTCCCATGGTGACTGTGTCCAGACCCACCTTCCCAGCCACCCCAAACAGCCTACCTGTGACTGTGCTTTCCTGTGAGTGAGTGGAAAAGTACTGGTCCAAGATGTCTGAGACTGGTGCGTTTAGTTTGACTTGACTACAACTCCCATCAGGCCTTGTGCTCCAGACAGCATGCAGCAGTGTCAGCCATGTTGCTGGTACTTTTCCACTGACTGAGAGGCTCGCATAATCCCAGTATGTCTGTGTGGGCTGTGTGTGAGGAGGAGTGTTTGCAGTGACTGCATGTCCCATGGTGCCTGTGGCCAGACCCACCTTCCCAGCCATCCCAAACAGCCTACCTGTGACTGTGCTTTCCTGTGAGTGAGTGGAAAAGAACTGGGCCAATATGTCTGGCGCTGGTGCTAGTTGTTTGGAGCAGATGGCCTATCTGTGAGTTTTTGAGAAGTATGTACATGGTTATAGTTTGTTGCATTATCAATGTAATTTGAGGTATTTTTGTAGAAAATCTGACATACACATCACATGCTCTTAGAATCTAGTACATTTTATATTTTTGTACTGGCCTTAGTTTAACTGTATCCTTTAAAGTGCTGTCTCTAGGGATGTGATTAAACTTTATTTGAATGTGGATTGTGTACTCACCAGACTCTTGTGATCCTGGGATTCTGTAGACACCCTCCGGCGGAAGGATGTCACGCACCTTCTCCTCCCAGGAGGTGAAGTGGACAGGTTGTGCAGGAGGGCCACCGCCAATCTGATGGCTTTGGAAATGTTCCCTGGCCATCAGCTTCTTGACCCTTCTTCGCACATCATAGTACCTGGTCCTGATATCTTCCATTGTGCGCAGGCAAGGTGCTTGAGCATTCACCTTGTTAACTATCCTCTCCCACATCCTATTTCTCTGGGCAAGGGGGGTCTGTAGGACTAGGTTCCCAAATAACTGTGGCTCTACTCTGACAATCTCATCTACAAGCACTTCCAACTCCTTATCAGTAAAACGTTGATGCTTCCTTTTGGACATGGTGAGGGTGAGTCTGAAGGTGAGGGTGAGTGTGGATGTGAGTGTGAATCAGTAAAAAGTGGTGTGATTATGTGTTTTTTAATGAAATGGTATCTGTGCTGGGTGTGTGGTGTGTGAGTGTGTGAGGCAGAGAGCAAGGAATGTCTGGTGGAAGCTCCTTGTGAGTGTCGTCATTTGTGGCAAAGGATCATGGTCATGGTGTTGGCCCTTTATGTAGGTGGATTTGTGGGTGTGGTTTCATTTTTTAAAAACTTTTTGAATAGTTGCCAATAGTTTATTTGGGTGTTTTTGACTCCCCCCATTGACATTTAATACACATACCGACAAGGTTCGCACCTGATTCTCCTGCAACATCATCTCACCGCGTGTTGATACGAGTCGGATTCTTGACCGGCATGCGAAGGTTGAACGTTTACAAACGTGTCAGTCGCATCGATGCGGTTTACGGAGCCTTCGTTCGGTATGATAGCGTTCCGTACGATTCGGTTGTGTTTCACATGGGATGCATCGTACTCCGTCGAACGGAGGGCTCGCGGTCGAGTCGTACGGAAAGCATTACAAATCCGAGTCGGTCGGGATGCATTCTGCACGACATCGGAATCGGGCCCTCTGTTGGATTAAACCCCCACCCCTCTTTGACTCTAACCCTTAAACCCTAACCAATTTTCATTACTTTTGAGGTAGGTGAACCCGCTCAAGCACCCTTTTATCCCTAAACCTCTACTTACCACTATCCATACTTACTTAATTGCATGGTAAAGGCATGTGTGCAAAGGTCTGTGTGGTAAAGGTTACACACCCCCATTGGGTGGGGGGGCTTTGAAAAGGATCCACGTTATTGCAGACAGTACAGGGGAGGGCCAGTAGGCCAATAACCTGCCAGCGGTACAAATAAAGTTCAGGACAAGACATGAGTTTGTAGGCTCTGCAGAAAATTAAACAATATTTCTCCAGGAAGAAAGGATGTCAGTAGTATTGTTTTGGACAGCCTCCAAACTCGTTGATGAGACAGTCTGCCTATAGATTAAAAGGGTTCACTGACAAAATATCGAAGTTAAAAATATAGAAGTAAAAAATATCGATGTAAAAATATAGAATGCAAAAATATCAAGAAAAAAATATCGATGTAAAAAATATAGTTGTACAAAATATCAAATTTTTATATATATATATATATAAAATAATAAATATTAAATATGTTAAATAAAATTAATATAAAGAAATAAATTAAATTAAATATAATTTTTTTAAATATAATAAATAAACTTAATTAAAAAAGTTAAACACACATACATAATAATTCATATATATTTCCTTTAAAACAATTATTAAACTATTAATTTTAATTTATTTTACCATTTAAAATTATATAAAAATTTACATATATATATATGGGTACCAATAACATAAAATCTAATAAAAAAAAAACATTCTACTATAAATTAAAACATTAAACTATTTAAAAATCTTCAAACTTAAATTTCCCACTCCAGTGAGTGCAACAGTAGGGAAAGTGTTGGATAGCGGAGGGGTAAAAATTACTATTCCCACTCCTGTGAATGCAACAGCTGGGAAATGTTGGATAGCGGGGGTAAAATTACTATTTCCACTCCAGTAAGTGCAACAGTAGGGAAAGTGCTGGATAAAGGAGGGGTAAAAATTTCAATTCCAACTCTAGTGAGTGCAACAGTAGGGAAAGTGTTGGATAGCGGAGGGGTAAAAATTACTATTCCCACTCCGGTGAGTGCAACAGTAGGGAAAGTGTTGGATAGTGGAGGGGTAAAAATTGCTAGTCCCACTCCAGTGAGTGCAACAATAGGGAAAGTGTTGGATAGCGGAGGGGTAAAAATTACTATTCCAACTCTAGTGAGTGCAACAGTAGGGAAAGTGTTGTATAGCGGAGGGGTAAAAATTACTATTCCCACTCCAGTGAATGCAACAGTAGGGAAAGTGTTGGATAGCGGAGGGGTAAAAAATACTATTCCCACTTTAGTGAGTTCAACAGTAGGGAAAGTGTTGGATAGCGGAGGGGTAAAAATTACTATTCCCACTCCAGTGAGTACAACAGTAGGGAAAGGGTTGGATAGCGGAGGGGTAAAAATTACTATTCCCACTCCAGTGGGTGCAACAATAGGGAAAGTGTTGGATAGTGGCGGGATAAAATTTACTATTCCCACTCCAATAATTGTAAAAGTAGGGAAAGTGTTGGATAGCGGAGGGGTAAAAATGACTATTCCCACTTCAGTGAGTGCAACAGTAGGGAAAGTGTTGGATAAAAATGACTATTCCCACTCCAGTGAGTTCAACAGTAGGGAAAGTGTTGGATTTCAGAGGAGTAAAAATTAATATTCTCACTCCAGTCAGTTCAAAATTAAAAACAAACTAAATTTTAACAGCAATAAAAATATTTAAAAAACAAAATAAATTAAAAAATATAGAAATATGTTAAAAATTCAAATACAAATGCATTTAATATTAAAAAATAAAAATAGATTATAATGTTAAACACATATAACAAATACCTACAAATATTATATTAAATAAAATAAAAAACAATTTCCAAACAAATAAATATTTTTAATTATACATTATTTAGAAACAAAAACATTCATTATTACATAAATCTACTTTTTTATTTCCTACCCTATAACACCACACAATTCACAACACACATCTAAATTTAACAACTAATTATAAAGTAACATTTATTTACTTCCCACACTGTAGCCCTATAACAATAAAACCCACACACCCAAAAATATAAACAAATACCCTAATTAAATATAAATTAATTAATTAATATTAATGATCAACTAATTTTTAATTGATTAAACAAAAATTACTTCCCACCCTTTACCCCTATAAACCCACAACCCACACCTAAAATTAATTACATAATTACCATAATTAATTAGTTAATATAAATTAACAACTAATTATTAATTAATTAAACATAAATTACTTCCCAACCTTTACCCCTATAAACCCAACAACCTGCACCTAAAATTAATTACACCATTTCCGTAATTAATTTCCAATCAATTAATTAATATTAATTAAAAACTAATTATTAATTAATTAAAAATAAATTACTTCCCACCCTTTACCCCATAAACCGCACAACCCACACCTAAAAAAAATCACACAATTACCATCATTAATTATCAATTAATTAGTTAATATAAATTAACAACTAATTATTAATTAATTAAACATAAATTACTACCCAACCTTTACCCCTATAAACCCAACAACGTGCACCTAAAATTAATTACACAATTTCCATAATGAATTTTCAATCAATTAATTAATATTAATTAACAACTAATTATTAATTAATTAAACCTAAATTACTTCGCACCCTTAACCCAATAAACCCCATAACCAGCACCTAAAATTAATTGCATAATTTCCATAATTAATTTTCAATCAATTAATTAATATAAATTAACAACTAATTATTAAATAATCAAAAATAAATTACTTTCCAACCTTTACCCCTATAAACCCCACAACCCGCACCTAAAACAAATTACACAATTACCATAGTTAATTATCAATTAATTAATTAATATTATTAACAACCAATTAATAATTATTTACAAATAAATTACTTCCCACAATTAACGCTATAAAATCTAAATTAAATAAATAAAAAATAATCATAAATTTATAATAATGAAATTACTCCCCACCCTATACCCCAATAAATCCACAACCCGCTATGGAACTAAAAAATGCTAAATTTAATTAAAAATAAAATTCATAACTACTAAAAATTCAACACATATTAAAAAACATAAACAATACTTATACAAAAAAACATACATCACATACATTTAAAATAAAAACTAAAATACATAACACTAATTAAAAAATCCATATTTTAAACATCTATATTTTTGCAAACAATATTAATGACTTCTAGATTTTTAAAAACGATATTTCTTACCTTAAATTCGATATTCTTGACCACGATATTCTTGCTGTCGATATTTCTTTATCACGATATTTCCAACTCGATATTTGTGTAAGTCGACATTTCCAACTCGATATTCTGTCGCAGCACCCATCAGAATACATGGGTGGATGCGTGGGAACACCCACAGTCCACCCCATGTAATGCCCCCACCATGTAATGTAATGCAAGACAGCGACTTGCACTCCTTTGCGTTACACAGATTTACCAAGCCACGCAGGGTGGGCTTGCGTGGCTTTGCATGGCTTGGTATATCTAAATCTAGGTTTTGTTTCTCCCTACAACCCCTTGCATAGAGCAAGGGCGATGCAAAACATTATTAAATTTGACCCTCGGTATGTAAGTAGAACTTTACACAAGGGAATGAATTTCTCGGGTTTTGTATGAGTGAAATGTTCAAATAACTATAACGTCCCTGAAACCTATGGTTTTTTCAGTGAATTTCAAAGGTTTTTAAATGCTAATTTCTAACTATAACGTCCCTGGAACCTATGGTTTCTTCAGTGAATATTATATATATAGTGGAGAAGTGTGGCTCAATGGTTAGAGCGGCAGACCCTGATGCAGAGATCTGGCCCAGGACCAGGGTTCAATTCCCACCTCGGTGGGTCTTGGGCTCAATTTCCTCAGACCTGATAATTCTCGCCTCGGTGCCTATTCTAATCATGGGTCCCACTCTGCAACTCTGGGCAATAGCTTGCTTAATCTCCACAACGGCCCCAACAGCGCTGGGATGCCTGGCTTCACCCTGGGGGTGCCCAGGAGTGGACATTTCACAGGGAAAAGCCAGGAAGGGTTCCACAGCGGTATGCGTACAGCGCCAGGAAACCCCTTTGGGGGTATAAGTGCGCTTTACAAGTACAAATTTCATTTCATTTAATTTCATTTTAAGTGTCTGAATGGATGATTTAGTACGTGCGTGACTGACTCTACAAGTGAGTGATTAAACGTATCTTACTGAATGCATGGGTTAGTGACTAAACTGTGTGAATGTCTGTATCCGTCTGTTTGTTGGTGTGTAAGTGGATGCATGGATTTGCGAATAGCTACATGAGTGTCTATATGGGTTATTGATTGGTTCTCTGAGTATCTGTATGGCTGCCTGAGTGTTTGTGTGAGTGGGTTGTATGTGACTCTGTACATAGATGTGTGAGTGGGTGATTCACTGGGTGCATGATTTCAAGAGTGCATCTGTGATGGACTGCTTGGGTGGGTGAGTGTGTGTATGGGTGTGTTAGTGAGTGAATGTATATCTCAGTGGTACATGTGCGAGTAACTACATATGTAAAAGGCAGTATATATGTGTGTTAGAGTATTTAAATGGCTATAAGTGAGAGTGTGTGATTGTGAGAGTGGCTGTATGGATGCGTGTGTGCTTGTATCAGTTATTGTATAAGAGCGTAAGAATGTGCTAGTATTTGTATGAGTAAGTGAGCTGATGTGTGTAGAACTGTATAGGTGAGTAAATGGGTGTGTGATTAATTTTTTGCATGACTGACTAGGTGTGTGAGTACCTCTATGGATGAGTGGCGGTGTGTGAGTGTTTATATAGGTGTATGAGTGCATATGATAGTCCTGTACTGAGTGACTGTAAGTATGAGTGACTGTACGGGTGAGTGAGTAGATGTGTGTGTGTAGACCTAAGAATCAGTGAGTGGGTATGTAGTTATTGGTATTGGAGTGTGTATGGTTTTGAGAATGGCAGTCTGTAATTTAGAGTGGGTGTATCCAAAGCTATATTAGGGTGTGAGAAGATGCATGAAATTATCACATGGATGATGTCATAAGTGATGTCATTTGAGATGTCATCAGTGATGTCATCAGTGATGTCACTGACCATGTCATGAGTGATGTAATATGTGACGTCATCAGCAGTGCATTGCGGGGCGCGAGTTATAGTTAGCTGAACTAACTATAACGGGGGAATTTCTATGGTTTTGTACGAGTGAAATGTCCAACTAACTATAACTGTCCCTAAAACCTATGGTTTTTTCAGTGAATTTCAAAGGTTTTTTAAATGCTAATTTCTAACTATAACGTGTCTGAAACCTATGGTTTTTTCAGTGAATTTCAAAGGTTTTTTAAATGCTAATTTCTAACTATAACGTGCCTGAAACCTATGATTTTTTAAGTGAATTTCAAAGGTTTTTTAAATGCTAGTTTCTAACTATGCCAACAGAGGTAGGACATGTGAAGAAAGAAGAAAAAACGCGCAGAAAGAAGCAAAAGAAATGCAGAAAGAAGCAACAGAAGTCCACAAAGACGAAGAAAAGTGCAGGAAGAAGCAAAAGATGTGCAGAAAGAACCAACAGAGGAGCAGAAAGAGGCCATGTTGCAAAATCATCCTGTGCCCACAACTTTTTCAGACGGGTACTGGTGGTAACTGACTCTGACTAACCAGAGTCAGTGCTATGCTAAAAGACACTTAGAATACAGTGAAAACACCTACATACACTAGGGAACACTATGCGTTGGGGTACCCCTGTGATTAGCATGACCTCCTCTGTAAGTCCCTAGTACATAATAGGGCAGGGGGATTAAAACTACCTCTTAAAACGCGTGTGCAAACGCGCCCCGTGGCGCGTTTTAAGTTGCGGGATTAAGTCCCCTTGAATCCTGAGGGTCCCTGGGGCCCAACTAGCCCCCCAGGTACCTACAGTTAGGACCACAGAGCTGAGTTGCAGAGAGGCGTTCCGAGGCCACGCACCTTTTTTCACCTCTCTGCAACGCAACTCTGTTGTGCTTACTGAAGGTACCTGGTGGGCTAGTTGGCCCCAGGGTTCCTCAGGATTCAAGGGGCGTGTTTGCGCACATGTCACCTGAGGCCCCGCCCCTCCCTTCACCACTGTGCAAACGCGCCCCGTGGCGCGTTTTAAGTTGGGGGATTAGGTCACCTTGAATCCTGAGGGTCCCTGGGGCCCAACTAGCCCACCAAGTACTTCCAGTAAGCACCACAGGCCTGCGTTGCAACGCCTGTAACAAATTGTGTAGTTGTGTTTAGGTAGTGAAGGGGGTCGTGCTGGTGGTAGTGTTTTAGGGTTTAGGGTAGTGCAGTGGTGTTTGTGTAGTGTAGGGGGTCATGCTGGGGGTAGATTTAGGGTTTAGGGTAGTGCAGTGGTGTTTGGATAGTGTAGGGAGTCGTGCTGGGGGAGAGTTTTAGGGTTTAGGGTATTACAGTGGTGTTTGGGTAGTGTAGGGGGTTGTGCTGGGGGTAGTGTTTTAGGGTAGTGCAGTGGTGTTTGGGTAGTGTAGGGGGTCGTGCTGGGGGTAGTGGTTTAGGGTTTAGGGTAGTGCAGTGGTGTTTGGGTAGTGTAGGGGGTACTGCTGGGGGTAGTGTTTTAGGGTTTAGGGTAGTGCAATGGTGTTTGGGTAGTGTAGGGGGTACTGCTGGGGGTAGTGTTTTAGGGTTTAGGGTAGTGCAGTGGTGTTTGGGTAGTGTAGGGGTTCGTGCTGGGGGTATTGTTTTAGGGTTTAGGGTAGTGCAGTGGTGTTTGTGTAGTGTAGGGGAAGTGTTTTAGGGTTTAGGGTAGTGTAGTGGTGTTTGTGTAGTGTAGGGGGTCATGCTGGGGGTAGTGTTTTAGGGTTTAGGGTAGTGCAGTGGTCTTTGTGTAGTGTAGGAGGTCGTGTTTTAGGGTTTAGGGTAGTGCAGTGGTGTTTGGGCAGTGTAGGGGGTCGTGCTGGGGGTGGTGTTTCAGGGTTTAGGGCAGTGCAGTGGTGTTCGGGCAGTGTAGGGGGTCTTGCTGGGGGTGGTGTTTCAGGGTTTAGGGCAGTGCAGTGGTGTTTGGGTCATGCAGGGGGTCATGCTGGGGGAGTGTTTTAGGGTTTAGGGCAGTGCAGTGGTGTTTGGGTAGTGTAGGGGGTCAAGCTGGGGGAGTGTTTTAGGGTTTAGGGCAGTGCAGTGGTGTTCGGGCAGTGTAGGGGGTCGTGCTGGGGGAGTGTTTTAGGGTTTAGGGCAGTGCAGTGGTGTTCGGGTAGTGTAGGGGGTCGTGCTGGGGGAGTGTTTGAGGGTTTAGGGCAGTGCAGTTGTGTTCGGGTAGTGTAGGGGGTCGTGCTGGGGGGAGTATTTTAGGGTTTAGGGCAGTGCAGTGGTGTTCGGGCAGTGTAGGGGGTCGTGCTGGGGCTGGTGTTTCAGGGTTTAGGGCAGTGCAGTGGTGTTCGGGCAGTGTAGGGGGTCATGCACGGGGTGGTGTTTCAGGGTTTAGGGCAGTGCAGTGGTGTTCGGGCAGTGTAGGGGGTCGTGCTGGGGCTGGTGTTTCAGGGTTTAGGGCAGTGCAGTGGTGTTGGGGCAGTGTAGGGGGTCTTGCTGGGGGTGGTGTTTCAGGGTTTAGGGCAGTGGTGTTCGGGCAGTGTAGGGGGTCTTGCTGGGGGTGATGTTTCAGGGTTTAGGGCAGTGCAGTGGTGTTCGGGCAGTGTAGGGGGTCTTGCTGGGGGTAGTTTTTCAGGGTTTAGGGCAGTGCAGTGGTGTTCGTGCAGTGTAGGGGGTCGTGCTGGGGATGGTGTTTCATGGTTTAGGGCAGTGCAGTAGTGTTCAGGCAGTGTAGGGGGTCGTGCTGGGGCTGGTGTTTCAGGGTTTAGGGCAGTGCAGGCAGTGGTGCTCGGGCAGTGTAGGGGGTCGTGCTGGGGGTGGTGTTTCTGGGTTTAGGGTAGTGCAGTTGTGTTCGGACAGTGTAGGGGTTCGTGCTGGGGCTGGTGTTTCAGGGTTTAGGGCAGTGCAGTGGTGTTCGGGCAGTGTAGGGGTTCATGCTGGGGCTGGTGTTTCAGGGTTTTGGGCAGAGCAGTGGTGTTCGGGCAGTGTAGGGGGTCGTGCTGGGGGTGGTGTTTCAGGGTTTAGGGCAGTGCAGTGGTGTTCGGGTAGTGTAGGGGGTCGTGCTGGGGGTGGTGTTTCAGGGTTTAGGGCAGTGGTGTTCGGGCAGTGTAGGGGGTCTTGCTGGGGGTGATGTTTCAGGGTTTAGGGCAGTGCAGTGGTGTTCGGGCAGTGTAGGGGGTCTTGCTGGGGGCAGTGTTTCAGGGTTTAGGGCAGAGCAATGGTGTTCAGGCAGTGTAGGGGGTTGTGTTGGAGGTGGTGTTTCAGGCTTTAGGGCAGTGCAGTGGTATTCGGGCAGTGTAGGGGGTCTTGCTGGGGGTGGTGTTTCAGGGTTTAGGGCAGTGGTGTTCAGGCAGTGTAGGGGGTCGTGCTGGGGGTGGTGTTTCCGGGTTTAGGGCTGTGCAATGGTGTTCGGGCAGTGTCGGGGGTCGTGCAGGGGCTGGTGTTTCAGGGTTTAGGGCAGTGCAGTGGTGTTCTGCTTAGTGTAGGGGGTCGTGCTGGGGGTGGTGTTTCAGGGTTTAGGGCAGTGCAGTGGTGTTTGGGCAGTGTAGGGGGTCGTGCTGGGGGTGGTGTTTCTGGGTTTAGGGCAGTGTAGTGGTGTTCGGGTGTTGTAATTTGGCAGCATTTAAGTTAAGCATTAACTGAAGACAGCCTGTATTTAGAGGCTAAATTGTCCGCTTTGTGGAATCCATTTTGTATTTCTGTCAGCCATTTTGGCTGCCGTGTGCTACCATGTGCTCGCCATGTGCTCTGTCCTACCTTCCTGTCAACTGCTCTTGAAATCTGCCTAGAGACAAGTTATATTTAGTTCCTCTTGCTTTGCACATGCTCAGTTGAGCTTGCAGCTGTTCCGAGTTTATAAATGTCAGGATGTGTCTACTAAAAGTAGAAACTGTTAGCTCCACCCACTTGTCGACTGTGCATTCTCTGTATGACCTTATATGTGCCTAAAACCAGCATTTGTGTTAGTACCGCCTTCATTTGAGCCCCTGTGTGGGTATAAAAGGACCAGGATCCTTTCATTCAGTGTGCTACTTCATGCATTACTGAAGGGTGATGTGCGAATGTTAGCTCCACCTCATGAGGTTTAATAAACTCTGTCTTTTCTATTTCCAGTTTCTGTGCCAACTTCTTCCTAAGTGTCTGAGGACTCTGTGCAGAGAAGGGAGAACCCCTAAGCACTGGTAGGCCTTGCTGAGGCTCACTACAACAAATTGGCGCTTCCAACGTGGGACTCATCAGCGACTCGGATGCCCGAAGGACTGGTCGCGACGAAGGATTGGAATCTCGCTTTTGGACGCGATCGCTGCCTGAGGAGACCAGAGTCTTGGCACCCACGGCGTTTTTCCTTTCTTTCTGATCTGACCATCCCGGCGGCGCCGGTCCTTGACTGAGATCTCTTCTGTTGATTCGCCGTGCAGTGACCATTTGGTCGATTTGAGAACTTGGCAGTTGGAACCTGGACACCATTTGATTGGTAAGAGCCGTTTTGCGGCACTTGCTGTTGGTTTGATGCCTTTGATTGGTAAGGTAGTTTTAGTAACACTTACTGTGGCTTTGTTTGTATGATTGGCCAATTTTGGAATCTGTTTTGTAATTATATATGTATTGCAATACATATAGGCAGGTAATGAGGAGAATTTTCTCTATTTAAAATTGTTTGAACAGCGCAACGTACGAAGAGTACCTTAAGCGCTACTTCGATTATAATACTGCATATTTTGCACTATTTTTTGGCATGCCTGTTTTCAGCACACTTCGTAGGATGTGTTGCTTTTGTAGTGGTACCAATTTGAGACTTGACGAAGCACAACCAGCCCCCCGGAGGGGACGCCTAATAGGGATATGTATATTAAGTATGGTATTTCTTCTATAATGTACTGCACGTTATGGAATAAATATACTAGTAAAGACCCTGAGTTGCGTTGACCTATATATGGGTCATTTGATTTGCGAAAGATTCAGTATGTGGAACAATGTATGTTTAAACACAAGACTAGGCAAGATATGTTTGATTGTGTGCGAATATGGGAGAAAGAAGTGCGTGAGCGAATGAAGCGTGAGCAAGCCTTGATTGACAAAGAACAGCGAAAGACCATTTATGCGAAAGCATTAGAGTTAAAAAACAAGGAGATGAAAGAAATTAAAGAGAGGGAAGATAGGGAACGCCATTTACAGGTAACTGGCCAATACGCTGTTAGGCAGCCCCTTTATCCTATCCTTAATAAACCACAAGATGATTTCTTGTTATTAGATCGTTCTCCACCTCCGTATATTTTTTCTTCCGCTCCTCATGAGTCAGATGAGGACTCTTTTTCAGACCAGGACAAAGCTCGAGAAACTCGTTCCATGCTATCTGCTGAGCGTGCATCTGACATTAGATCTACTGCGCGTAAAGCCGTTCGTAGTACTACCACTGCCTCTGAACTTTTAGATAGTATAAAAGGATGGCAGGAAAGGGAGCAAATATATTTTACCGATACATTTGCTGCAGAGGTTATTGAACAATTTAGGAAGTATTCGGTAGAAGTGGAGCCCGATGATGTAGCAACTAACTGTAAACAATTACGTGACGGTCTTTTTGTCTTCTCCCAGGTGGCTGACACGATCAGACGCTTGGTTAAACTGCGTGTTGAAGCAGCCCGTTTGCGAGAGGAGAAAAAGGCAGCAGAAACAGCTGCACTAGCATCTCAGATCAGCATGGCACGAACTCCTACTCCTGAAACAGATAAGAATGTTGTAATTCATGTGAAACCCATGCGGGAAGCCGCGCCTTTATATGTTCCTCCTAAAGGAACGGGTACAGAGGATGATAAGACTTCTCTTAATGCGAAAGGGTACTTTATTTATAATTGGGTTTACACTCCTTGGAATAGAGCAGATGTTATGGCCCTTAAAAATGCATTGCCTGACCCGCGAAAGAATCCAGCAGCCTTTTATGAGGAAGTTGAGGGTGCAATTAGCTCTTGTACTATGACTCTGTCTGATATTGATTTGTTTTTTGGATTAATATTACCGCCTGATATGTGGAGAACTGTGCGCAAAATAGATGATAATGCGACATTTGGAGCATTGTGGAAAGATTTAGAGCGGTTAGATGAAGATAGAGAACCTGCACAGAAACCGTGTCAGTTAATTTTAAATCTTCCGGCAGCTATATTAGTTAAGTTAAAGACGATCATTCCCCCTAAGAAGATAGATTGGACAGTGCTAGCGTCTTGCAAGCAAAAGGTAGATGAATCAGTTTCCGACTTCTTCACACGCTTTGAAGAAGCATTTCACGATTTTAGTGGCCAGTCATTGACAGATGACACAGGTAGGCATCTGTTTGTCGATAAATATGTCGCAAACCTTTTGCCAGGAATAGCTAGTCGCTTAAAGGCCAGTGAGAGTTCATGGACTACATCTTCTCCGGTTTCTCTTTTAACTATGGCCCAGTATTATGAGCGGCAAGAATTAGAAGCCAAAGGTAATGAGGACAAAAAGTCTAAAGAGTTGAAAACAAAGGTTATGTTGGCTCAAGCTTATGGTCCGCCTTCTAGAGATAATGATAGAGGTGGACGTGGATCTTATGGTTCGTCCTTTCCTTCCTCTGCCCGTTCGAATTTGTCTGTTGATCAGTGTGCGTACTGCAAAAAATTTGGACATTGGCTTTCTGATTGTCCAGTGCTGCGTGCTCAGCAGAATCTACGTGGTCGGGGACAAATGAGAAATCGTTCAGGATATCAAGGGCCTAGAGGAAGCGCGAATGATCGTGCTCGGTTTGATGCTAATACACGTGGGCAGAATGGGTTTAACACTTTTGATAGAAGGAACCAATATCAAATGTCTGACTATGTGCCCTCTGATTTTCAAGATTCTGCTTATGCATAGGATTGCCTAGGATGGGGTAAGGAATCAATTGAAGTTCCAGTAGATCAGAGGGGTCCCTATGTTACAGCACATGTTTTGGGTTCTACTGATCAGTTTCTGGTTGATACAGGAGCTACTCGTAGCGCCTTGTCTAAACAATTGGTTCCAAGGGCTCCCCTGTCTGGCTTAACCATTACATCGATAGGTTTCGATGGAACACCTTCCCTTAGCCCATTGTCACAACCACTTGCATTTGATATTGATAAGTTTACTGCTCCATGTCCGTTTTTGCTTTCTCCAAACACACCAGACAATATTGTGGGTCTTGATATGCTTAAATATTTTAGGGCTACGATACGGTGTTCTCCGGAAGGAGTACGGGTTATTTTGAATGACAACTACCCTATGATTGAGAGATCTTGTATTGTTAAAGAGGACATTGCACTAGCCTCACTCCCTAGTACTTTGTGGGCTACTTCGGACACTGATGTAGGGCAAATGGTTATTCCACCAGTACATATTAGTGTCAAGGAGGGCGCTTTATTGCCAAGACTGCCTCAGTATAAAATTTCTCGAGAAGGAGAAGAAGCACTCACACGTATTGTACATGATTTAATTAAGGTGGGGGTTGTGGAAGAAGTTCCTTACAATATTTGCAATAGTCCGATTCTTCCCATTTTGAAAAAAGATACTGACACTAGGATTTATAGATTTATTATCGATTTGAGAGAAGTCAACAAGATTGTAGTACCACAGTACCCTGTAGTCTCTGACATAACGACAATGCTTACCCTGGTCCCTCCAACAGCAACTACATTTTCTGTAATTGATCTGAAGAACGCTTTCTTCTCGATTCCTATTCATCCTGATAGCCGATATTTGTTCGGTTTCACTTTGAATAATAGATCATACAGATTTTGTAGAGTTCCTCAAGGCTATACTGAGAGTCCTAGTATTTACAGTCAAGCATTGAAGAGACAGCTTGATTCCTTTACCTTGCCTAAAGGAGTGGCTCTCATACAATATGTCGATGACATCTTGTTGGCAGCCGATACACCTGAGCAGTGTGAGAAATGCACTTTGTCTTTGCTTTCTTTTCTTGCTACACACCACCATAAAGTATCACGAAAGAAATTGCAATATTGTAGACCGAAGGTGACCTATTTAGGACACCTTCTGTCTAAGGAGGGCCGTGCACTGACACCAGATCGCATTCAAGCAATTTTAGACACCCCAGTACCTTCCACGCAGAAAGATGTCCGTGCATTCATTGGTCTGACTTCGTTTTGCAGGCAATGGATATTGGGTTTTTCACACATTGTTAAGCCCTTGCTAGCACTTTTGACTAAAAACACTCCGATCCCCCTTCCATGGACAGATGAATGTCAAAATGCTTTTTGTCAGTTGAGACAAGCTCTTTGCTCTGCACCAGTGTTAGGCACACCAGATTACACGAAGGCTTTTACACTCTATGTACATGAGAAAGAAGGATGTGCATTGTCAGTTTTAGTACAGACACACGGGGACAAACAGCGTCCTTGCGCATACCTTTCTGCAGTTCTTGACCCTGTTGCTCGTGCATTACCTGGGTGCTTCCGTTCAGTTGCAGCGACGGCTGTGTCCATACGTCAGAGTGAAGGGATAGTTTTGTCACACAAACTGTTGGTGCTAGTACCCCATGCAGTAGATGCCCTTTTGAATCAGACTAAGACTCAGCACTTAACTAGTGCTCGTTTGACAGGATACGAATTGACACTGCTAGCACCTCATATTACCTTGAAGAGATGTGCGACACTGAACCCCGCCACTTTGTTGCCATATCCTGCGACTCAGTCTCAGTCAAAGGAGCCTCACGATTGTATATTCCTTACTGAGGAACAGACAAAGGGTCGCATCGATTTGCAAGATACGCCCCTTCCAGATGTAGATGGGGAACTGTGGGTTGATGGGTCCTGTTTGAAGTTACCAGATGGCACGACTTCAGCTGCTTATGCAATTACCACGCTTGAGACAGTAGTGGAAACAGCTCGCATACCTCAGAAGTCGGCTCAAGCAGCTGAACTAATAGCTTTGACACGAGCATGTGAGCTTAGCACTGACTTGTGTGTGAACATTTACACGGATAGCCGCTATGCTTTTGGAGTGGTTCATGATTTTGGCCTACTCTGGAAGGAAAGAGGCTTTCTTACATCCCATGGGATGCAGATAATGCACGGAGAGTTAGTGCATAATCTCTTGACTGCACTTACATACCCAAAGAAAGTTGCTATTATGAAATGTAGCGCACACAAGAAAGTGACTGACAAAATAGGACAAGGCAATGCCTTTGCAGACCGCGTAGCCCGTGAGACTGCGATGCAGCGAAGCACTACACCCATGTACGTAGTGAAATCACAAGCTGAGCGTTGGCATGATGCTAGAGAGGAAGTATTGGATATACAGAGATCTGCTTCTGTGGAAGAGCTTGAGCAATGGTCTAAAGAAGGAATATTAGATGATGAGAGTTGTTGGCGTAACAAAGAAATGAATAAGTGGAAATTGCCTGCGGCCTATTTACAACCTATGGTTCAAATGGCACATGGGCTGGCACATGTTGGAGCTCTAGCAATAACTACATTGCTTACACAAATTTGGGAGCATCCTGAAATTGCTAGCACAGCCAAAAGGGTAGTACAGTCCTGTTTGATCTGTTGGCAGTATAATCCTGGAAAAGGGACACGAACTCCTACAGGAGGGTTTGCTACACCAACCGCACCTTTTGAAGTTTTGCAGATGGATTACATCCAACTCGAACGCTGCAATAATCTGAAATATGTCCTAGTGGTGGTATGTGCCTTTAGCAAATGGATAGAGGCATACCCTACGAAGGATAATACTGCTCTCACAACAGCAAAGGTGCTTCTAAAGGAGTTTTTCCCTAGATACGGTGTTTGCAAACTTTTGTGGAGTGACAATGGACCTCATTTTATTGGGCAAGTTGTTGAGCATGTCCTGAAAGGATTAGGGATCAAACAGAAATTCCATACAGTTTTCCACCCGCAATCAGCAGGATTGGTGGAAAGGTATAACGCTACTTTAAAATCAAAGTTGGCGAAAATACTGGCTTCCACGTCCCTAAAGTGGCCAGATGCACCACCTTTGGCATTACTATCCATAAGATCGGTGCCACATTCCCTATCAGGTCTTACCCCCTATGAGGTGGTGTTTGGAAGACCAATGAACATTTGGGGAATTCCTAAGCCACGCCCCATACATGATGTTCCTTGTGTTCTGATGAATGATTATTTGGCACAGTTAACTGACAGTTTGATTTCTATTCATCAACAGGTTCGAGAAGCTCTTCCTGACAGATCTACAGGTGAGGCCCACGAACTCCGTCCTGGTGACCATGTAATGGTCAAGGTCTTCGACAGATCGAACAGCTTGGAGCCAAGGTGGCGAGGACCAGAGCAGGTGCTCCTTGCGACAAGGACAGCAGTTCGAGTGACAAACAGAAAGAATTGGATCCACAGCACACACTGCAAACGCGTGTCGCCTGCCTTGGTGGAACCTGCTGTGTTGACCGACCATCGAGAGATTCTGGAGACGGAGAAAGGCCAAGCTATCTCACCTGACGAATCTGCGGAAGTCTTCCCGGACCACACGATCACTGGAGTATCCAAATATCAATTGAGACCGAGGAAAGGATCTGCAGTTTTGAAAAAGACTGGTTGAGCTACCGCCCTGGGTTAGTGAAACGGAGAGCCATTGTGGCAAGGGGAGGGGGATCAGCCCTGTATTAGTGTAGTGACACCCGCTTTGGCCCATGGTGAAGAAATCAGCGGCTGCCCAGGGAGAAGAGCTCCAACGACTGTTTTCAACAAGTTTTCAGAAAGATCAATCATTACTGCTGCTAAAATGAAAAAACAAATCATTTGTGCTGTAGGGTTTGTTGTTGCTATGGTGGCTATGGCAGCAATTACATGGTACATCGAGAAGGTGGCTCCTGTTCGACAGCTTTTTGTTGCCACTACGCCAGTACCCGTGGAACACCACTACTTTACTCTTCCTTACCATGAGCAAAAGCATCGACAATCTTACCTGAACAATACTTTTATCCAGATGTTGCACCATACTCACAATGCTACAAATACTACCAACTGTTGGGTGTGTGGGATGATACCTGCACATCAAAAGAAAGGAGGAACACCTTTTATTCCTCTTCCATTTTCTCACAATGGTTCTTGTCAAGCTTGGTATGCGCTTTTGTTTGCATATGGAAAGCCTTCAGTAGGTGAGATTATTTTTCAACTTAATAAAGTGTGTTATCAAAATAAAGAAGGTTATCCACAAGCCAAAGGGACTAAATGGGAATGGGAAGAGTATCAACCGGACAATATTTCAACACCATATGTTTTCACAAATGTGAGAATAATAAAGAACATTGGACCTTTTGTGATTTCTGTGACAAAAGCTAAAGCAGATTTGTGTATTTGTAGTGTTGGAAGAATTCCAGTGGGGAGGAGCGAGTGTACTGTAATCCTGACCATTGAAGGTGCCAATAAGAGCACTTTCACAGCCTCGCATAACATGTATTTTGTGTGTGGAAATAACGGATATTATCAATTACCTGTTGGGTGGTCAGGAATCTGCTATGTATCTTTTCTGTTGCCCCCTGTGTTTCTGGCACCTGCATTGTATCACCGTGATTTTAAACTGTACAATGACATTTCCAAAAACAGAAATAAGAGGACAATAAGTATGGATGAAGTTGACCAAACCGACACTACCCTACAACAATATGTTGATTTCAACTTGGGCTTATTTTTCTTTGTGGGTGCTGCATTAAACAGCAGGAAAATCCGACGACTAACTCGTGTCGTGGAAGCTGTTACCAATCAGACAGCTATGGCACTTGGGAACATTACAGAGGAACTACAGATTGCAAGGATTGTAGCACTCCAGAATAGGATGGTGCTAGACGTGATTTTGGCTGATCGAGGTGGTGCATGTCGCATCATCGGTAGCAGCTGTTGTGTATTCATACCAGATCACTCACCTTCAGTATATGACGCAATATCAAAACTGCATAAGATTGCTGCAGAAATTCATCCAGAGACTGGAACTTGGACTTTTGCTGGATGGTTTTGGACTCTTGTTTCTGCTTGGGGCTGGAAGCTACTGACTATCCTGTGTGTAATAATTACAATATTTTTTACATGCTGCGTATGTATCCAATGTGGTCCAATGCTTTGCTCCATTTGCATCTCTGCTTGTATACCTGCCAGAGGGAACGTTGCTGAAACAAAGGCCCAACAAATGTTGAATAAAGAGGTGGCCGAAATAATGTTAATAGATGTACGGGATGAATATCTAGATTACCCCAGATAAACGAATGTCTTCAGCCAATGCTGAAAGGGTCGTCTGTTGTAATTTGGCAGCATTTAAGTTAAGCATTAACTGAAGACAGCCTGTATTTAGAGGCTAAATTGTCCGCTTTGTGGAATCCATTTTGTATTTCTGTCAGCCATTTTGGCTGCCATGTGCTACCATGTGCTCGCCATGTGCTCTGTCCTACCTTCCTGTCAACTGCTCTTGAAATCTGCCTAGAGACAAGTTATATTTAGTTCCTCTTGCTTTGCACATGCTCAGTTGAGCTTGCAGCTGTTCCGAGTTTATAAATGTCAGGATGTGTCTACTAAAAGTAGAAACTGTTAGCTCCACCCACTTGTCGACTGTGCATTCTCTGTATGACCTTATATGTGCCTAAAACCAGCATTTGTGTTAGTACCGCCTTCATTTGAGCCACTGTGTGGGTATAAAAGGACCAGGATCCTTTCATTCAGTGTGCTACTTCATGCATTACTGAAGGGTGATGTGCGAATGTTAGCTCCACCTCATGAGGTTTAATAAACTCTGTCTTTTCTATTTCCAGTTTCTGTGCCAACTTCTTCCTAAGTGTCTGAGGACTCTGTGCAGAGAAGGGAGAACCCCTAAGCACTGGTAGGCCTTGCTGAGGCTCACTACAACACGGGCAGTGTAGGGGGTCGTGCAGGGGGGGTGAGTCAGGGTTTAGGGCAGTGCAGTGGTGTTCGGGCAGTGTAGGGGGTCATGCTGGGGGTAGAGTTTTAGGGTTTAGGGCAGTGCAGTGGTGTTCGGGCAGTATAGGGGGTCGTGCAGGGGGGTGGTGTTTCAGGGTTTAGGGCAGTGCAGTGGTGCTCGGGCAGTGTAGGGGTCATGCTGGGGGAGGTGTTTCAGGGTTTAGGGCAGTGCAGTGGTGTTCGGGCAGTGTAGGGTGTCGTGCTGGGGGTGGTGTTTCAGGGTTTTGGGCAGTGCAGTGGTGTTCGGGCAGTGTAGGTGGTCTTGCTGGGGCTGGTGTTTCCGGGTTTAGTGCAGTGGTGTTTGGGCAGTGTAGGGGGTCTTGCTGGGGGTGGTGTTTCAGTGTTTAGGGCAGTGCAATGGTGTTCGCGCAGTGTAGGGGGTTTTGCTGGGGCTGATGTTTCAGCGTTTAGGGCAGCGCATTGGTGTTCGGGCAGTGTAGGGGGTCTTGCTGGGGGTGGTGTTTCAGGGTTTAGGGCAGTGCAGTGGTGTTCGGGCAGTGTAGGGGTCTTGCTGGGGCTGGTGTTTCAGGGTTTAGGGCAGTGCAGTGGTGTTCGGGCAGTGTAGGGGGTCTTGCTGGGGCTGGTGTTTCAGGGTTTAGGGTAGTGCAGTGGTGTTCGGGCAGTGTAGGGGGTCGTGCTGGGGCTGGTGTTTGAGGGTTTAGGGCAGTGCAGTGGTGTTCGGGCAGTGTAGGGGGTCGTGCTGGGGCTGGTGTTTCAGGGTTTAGGGCAGTGCAGTGGTTTTCAGGCAGTGTAGGCGGTCGTGCTGGGGGTGGTGTTTCAGGGTTTAGGGCAGTGCAGTGGTGTTCGGGCAGTGTAGGGGGTCGTGCTGGGGGTGGTGTTTCAGGGTTTAGGGCAGTGCAGTGGTGTTCGGGCAGTGTAGGGGGTCGTGCTGGGGCTGGTGTTTCAGGGTTTTGGGCAGAGCAGTGGTGTTCGGGCAGTGTAGGGGGTCGTGCTGGGGGTGGTGTTTTAGGGTTTAGGGCACTGCAGTGTTGTTCGGGCAGTGTAGGGGGTCTTGCTGGGGGTGGTGTTTCAGGGTTTAGGGCAGTGGTGTTCGGGCAGTGTAGGGGGTCTTGCTGGGGGTGATGTTTCAGGGTTTAGGGCAGGGCAGTGGTGTTCGGGCAGTGTAGGGGGTCTTGCTGGGGGTAGTGTTTCAGGGTTTAGGGCAGTGCAGTAGTGTTCGTGCAGTGTAGGGGGTCATGCTGGGGGCGGTGTTTCAGGGTTTAGGGCAGTGCAGTAGTGTTCGGGCAGTGTAGGGGGTCGTGCAGGGGGTGGTGTTTCAGGGTTTAGGGCAGTGCAATGGTGTTCGGGCAGTGTAGGGGGTCATGCTGGGGGTGGTGTTTCAGGGTTTAGGGCAGTGCAGTGGTGTTCGGGCAGTGTAGTGGGTCATGCAGGGGTGGTGTTTCAGGGTTTAGGGCAGTGCAGTGGTGTTCGGGCAATGTAGGGGGTTGTGCTGGGGCTGGTGTTTCAGGGTTTAGGGCAGTGCAGTGGTGTTCGGGCAGTGTAGGGGGTCTTGCTGGGGTTGGTGTTTCAGGGTTTAGGGCAGTGGTGTTCGGGCAGTGTAGGGGGTCTTGCTGGGGGTGATGTTTCAGGGTTTAGGGCAGTGCAGTGGTGTTCGGACAGTGTAGGGGGTCTTGCTGGGGGTAGTTTTTCATTGTTTAGGGCAGTGCAGTGGTGTTCGTGCAGTGTAGGGGGTCGTGCTGGGGATGGTGTTTCATGGTTTAGGGCAGTGCAGTAGTGTTCAGGCAGTGTAGGGGGTCGTGCTGGGGCTGGTGTTTCAGGGTTTAAGGCAGTGCAGGCAGTGGTGCTCGGGCAGTGTAGGGGGTCGTGCTGGGGGTGGTGTTTCTTGGTTTAGGGTAGTGCAGTTGTGTTCGGACAGTGTAGGGGTTCGTGCTGGGGGTGGTGTTTCAGGGTTTAGGGCAGTGCAATGGTGTTCGGGCAGTGTAGGGGGTCGTGCTGGGGGTGGTGTTTCAGGGTTTAGGGCAGTGCAGTGGTGTTTGGGCAGTGTAGTGGGTCATGCAGGGGTGGTGTTTCAGGGTTTAGGGCAGTGCAGTGGTGTTCGGGCAATGTAGGGGGTCGTGCTGGGGCTGGTGTTTCAGGGTTTAGGGCAGTGCAGTGGTGTTCGGGCAGTGTAGGGGGTCTTGCTGGGGTTGGTGTTTCAGGGTTTAGGGCAGTGGTGTTCGGGCAGTGTAGGGGGTCTTGCTGGGGGTGATGTTTCAGGGTTTAGGGCAGTGCAGTGGTGTTCGGGCAGTGTAGGGGGTCTTGCTGGGGGTAGTTTTTCAGGGTTTAGGGCAGTGCAGTGGTGTTCGTGCAGTGTAGGGGGTCGTGCTGGGGATGGTGTTTCATGGTTTAGGGCAGTGCAGTAGTGTTCAGGCAGTGTAGGGGGTCGTGCTGGGGCTGGTGTTTCAGGGTTTAGGGCAGTGCAGGCAGTGGTGCTCGGGCAGTGTAGGGGGTCGTGCTGGGGGTGGTGTTTCTGGGTTTAGGGTAGTGCAGTTGTGTTCGGACAGTGTAGGGGTTCGTGCTGGGGCTGGTGTTTCAGGGTTTAGGGCAGTGCAGTGGTGTTCGGGCAGTGTAGGGGGTCATGCTGGGGCTGGTGTTTCAGTGTTTTGGGCAGAGCAGTGGTGTTCGGGCAGTGTAGGGGGTCGTGCTGGGGGTGGTGTTTCAGGGTTTAGGGCAGTGCAGTGGTGTTCGAGTAGTGTAGGGGGTCGTGCTGGGGGTGGTGTTTCAGGGTTTAGGGCAGTGGTGTTCGGGCAGTGTAGGGGGTCTTGCTGGGGGTGATGTTTCAGGGTTTAGGGCAGTGCAGTGGTGTTCGGGCAGTGTAGGGGGTCTTGCTGGGGCAGTGTTTCAGGGTTTAGGGCAGAGCAATGGTGTTCAGGCAGTGTAGGGGGTTGTGTTGGAGGTGGTGTTTCAGGCTTTAGGGCAGTGCAATGGTATTCGGGCAGTGTAGGGGGTCTTGCTGGGGGTGGTGTTTCAGGGTTTAGGGCAGTGGTGTTCAGGCAGTGTAGGGGGTCGTGCTGGGGGTGGTGTTTCAGGGTTTAGGGCAGTGCAATGGTGTTCGGGCAGTGTAGAGGGTCGTGCAGGGGCTGGTGTTTCAGGGTTTAGGGCAGTGCAGTGGTGTTCGGCTTAGTGTAGGGGGTCGTGCTGGGGGTGGTGTTTCAGGGTTTAGGGCAGTGCAGTGGTGTTTGGGCAGTGTAGGGGTCGTGCTGGGGGTGGTGTTTCTGGGTTTAGGGCAGTGTAGTGGTGTTCGGGCAGTGTAGGGGGTCGTGCAGGGGGTGGTGAGTCAGGGTTTAGGGCAGTGCAGTGGTGTTCGGGCAGTGTAGGGGGTCATGCTGGGGGTAGAGTTTTAGGGTTTAGGGAAGTGCAGTGGTGTTCGGGCAGTATAGGGGGTTGTGCAGCGGGGTGGTGTTTCAGGGTTTAGGGCAGTGCAGTGGTGCTCGGGCAGTGTAGGGGTCATGCTGGGGGAGGTGTTTCAGGGTTTAGGGCAGTGCAGTGGTGTTCGGGCAGTGTAGGGTGTCGTGCTGGGGGTGGTGTTTCAGGGTTTTGGGCAGTGCAGTGGTGTTCGGGCAGTGTAGGTGGTCTTGCTGGGGCTGGTGTTTCCGGGTTTAGTGCAGTGGTGTTCGGGCAGTGTAGGGGGTCTTGCTGGGGGTGGTGTTTCAGTGTTTAGGGCAGTGCAATGGTGTTCGCGCAGTGTAGGGGGTTTTGCTGGGGCTGATGTTTCAGCGTTTAGGGCAGCGCAGTGGTGTTCGGGCAGTGTAGGGGGTCTTGCTGGGGGTGGTGTTTCAGGGTTTAGGGCAGTGCAGTGGTGTTCGGGCAGTGTAGGGGGTCTTGCTGGGGCTGGTGTTTCAGGGTTTAGGGCAGTGCAGTGGTGTTCGGGCAGTGTAGGGGGTCTTGCTGGGGCTGGTGTTTCAGGGTTTAGGGTAGTGCAGTGGTGTTCGGGCAGTGTAGGGGGTCGTGCTGGGGCTGGTGTTTGAGGGTTTAGGGCAGTGCAGTGGTGTTCGGGCAGTGTAGGGGGTCATGCTGGGGCTGGTGTTTCAGGGTTTAGGGCAGTGCAGTGGTTTTCAGGCAGTGTAGGCGGTCGTGCTGGGGGTGGTGTTTCAGGGTTTAGGGCAGTGCAGTGGTGTTCGGGCAGTGTAGGGGGTCGTGCTGGGGGTGGTGTTTCAGGGTTTAGGGCAGTGCAGTGGTGTTCGGGCAGTGTAGGGGGTCGTGCTGGGGCTGGTGTTTTAGGGTTTTGGGCAGAGCAGTGGTGTTCGGGCAGTGTAGGGGGTCGTGCTGGGGGTGGTGTTTTAGGGTTTAGGGCACTGCAGTGTTGTTCGGGCAGTGTAGGGGGTCTTGCTGGGGGTGGTGTTTCAGGGTTTAGGGCAGTGGTGTTCGGGCAGTGTAGGGGGTCTTGCTGGGGGTGATGTTTCAGGGTTTAGGGCAGTGCAGTGGTGTTCGGGCAGTGTAGGGGGTCTTGCTGGGGGTAGTGTTTCAGGGTTTAGGGCAGTGCAGTAGTGTTCGTGCAGTGTAGGGGGTCATGCTGGGGGCGGTGTTTCAGGGTTTAGGGCAGTGCAGTAGTGTTCGGGCAGTGTAGGGGGTCGTGCAGGGGGTGGTGTTTCAGGGTTTAGGGCAGTGCATTGGTGTTCGGGCAGTGTAGGGGGTCGTGCTGGGGGTGGTGTTTCAGGGTTTAGGCCAGTGCAGTGGTGTTTGGGCAGTGTAGTGGGTCATGCAGGGGTGGTGTTTCAGGGTTTAGGGCAGTGCAGTGGTGTTCGGGCAATGTAGGGGGTCGTGCTGGGGCTGGTGTTTCAGGGTTTAGGGCAGTGCAGTGGTGTTCGGGCAGTGTAGGGGGTCTTGCTGGGGTTGGTGTTTCAGGGTTTAGGGCAGTGGTGTTCGGGCAGTGTAGGGGGTCTTGCTGGGGGTGATGTTTCAGGGTTTAGGGCAGTGCAGTGGTGTTCGGGCAGTGTAGGGGGTCTTGCTGGGGGTAGTGTTTCAGGGTTTAGGGCAGTGCAGGGGTGTTCGTGCAGTGTAGGGGGTTGTGCTGGGGATGGTGTTTCAGGGTTTAGGCCAGTGCAGTAGTGTTCGGGCAGAGTAGGGGGTCGTGCAGGGGGAATGGTGTTTCAGGGTTTAGGGCAGTGCAGTGGTGTTCGGGCAGTGTAGTGGGTCATGCAGGGGGTGGTGTTTCAGGGTTTAGGGCAGTGCAGTGGTGTTCGGGCAATGTAGGGGGTCGTGCCGGGGCTGGTGTTTCAGGGTTTAGGGCAGTGCAGTGGTGTTCGGGCAGTGTAGGGGGTCTTGCTGGGGGTGGTGTTTCAGGGTTTAGGGCAGTGGTGTTCGGGCAGTGTAGGGGGTCTTGCTGGGGTTGATGTTTCAGGATTTAAGGCAGTGCAGTGGTGTTCGGGCAGTGTAGGGTGTCGTGCTGGGGGTGGTGTTTCAGGGTTTAGGGCAGTGCAGTGGTGTTCGGGCAGTGTAGGGGGCCGTGCACGGGGTGGTGTTTCAGGGTTTAGGGCAGTGCAGTGGTGTTCGGGCAGTGTAGGGGGTTGTGCTGGTGCTGGTGTTTCAGGGTTTAGGGCAGTGCAATGGTGTTCTGGCAGTGTAGGGGGTCGTGCTGGGGCTAGTGTTTCACGGTTTAGGGCAGTGCAGTGGTGTTCGGGCAGTGTAGGGGGTCATGCTGGGGCTGGTGTTTCAGGGTTTAGGGCAGTGCAGTGGTGTTCGTGCAGTGTAGGTGGTCGTGCTGGGGCTGGTGTTTCAGGGTTTAGGGCAGTGCAGTGGTGTTCGGGCAGTGTAGGGGGTCATGCTGGGGCTGGTGTTTCAGGGTTTAGGGCAGTGCAGTGGTGCTCAGGCAGTGTAGGGGGTCGTGCTGGGGGTGATGTTTATGGGTTTAGGGTAGTGCAGTGGTGTTTGGGCAGTGTAGGGGGTCGTGCTGGGGCTGGTGTTTCAGGGTTTAGGGCAGTGCAGTGGTGTTTGGGCAGTGTAGGGGGTCGTGCTGGGGCTGGTGTTTTAGGGTTTAGGGCAGTGCAGTGGTGTTCGGGCAGTGTAGGGGGTCTTGCTGGGGGTAGTTTTTCAGGGTTTAGGGCAGTGGAGTGGTGTTTGTGCAGTGTAGGGGGTCGTGCTGGGGATGGTGTTTCATGGTTTAGGGCAGTGCAGTAGTGTTCAGGCAGTGTAGGGGGTCGTGCTGGGGCTGGTGTTTCAGGGTTTAGGGCAGTGCAGGCAGTGGTGCTCGGGTAGTGTAGGGGGTCGTGCTGGGGGTGGTGTTTCTGGGTTTAGGGTAGTGCAGTGGTGTTCGGGCAGTGTAGGGGTTCGTGCTGGGGCTGGTGTTTCAGGGTTTAGGGCAGTGCAGTGGTGTTCGGGCAGTGTAGGGAGTCATGCTGGGGCTGGTGTTTCAGTGTTTTGGGCAGAGCAGTGGTGTTCGGGCAGTGTTTGGGGTGGTGCTGGGGGTGGTGTTTCAGGGTTTAGGGCAGTGCAGTGGTGTTCGAGCAGTGTAGGGGGTCGTGCTGGGGGTGGTGTTTCCGGGTTTAGGGCAGTGGTGTTCGGGCAGTGTAGGGGGTCTTGCTGGGGGTGATATTTCAGGGTTTAGGGCAGTGCAGTGGTGTTCGGGCAGTGTAGGGGGTCTTGCTGGGGGCAGTGTTTCAGGGTTTAGGGCGGAGCAATGGTGTTCAGGCAGTGTAGGGGGTTGTGTTGGAGGTGGTGTTTCAGGCTTTAGGGCAGTGCAGTGGTATTCGGGCAGTGTAGGGGGTCTTGCTGGGGGTGGTGTTTCAGGGTTTAGGGCAGTGGTGTTCAGGCAGTGTAGGGGGTCGTGCTGGGGGTGGTGTTTCAGGGTTTAGGGCAGTGCAGTGGTGTTCGGGCAGTGTAGGGGGTCGTGCAGGGGCTGGTGTTTCAGGGTTTAGGGCAGTGGTGTTCGGGCAGTGTAGGGGGTCGTGCTGGGGGTGGTGTTTCAGGGTTTAGGGCAGTGCAGTGGTGTTCGGGCAGTGTAGGGGGTCGTGCAGGGGCTGGTGTTTCAGGGTTTAGGGCAGTGGTGTTCGGGCAGTGTAGGGGGTCGTGCTGGGGTGGTGTTTCAGGCTTTAGGGCAGTGCAGTGGTGTTTGGGCAGTGTAGGGTGTTGTGCTGGGGGTGGTGTTTCAGGGTTTAGGGCAGTGCAGTGGTGTTCGGGCAGTGTAGGGGGTCGTGCACGGGGTGGTGTTTCAGGGTTTAGGGCAGTGCAGTGGTGTTCGGGCATTGTAGGGGGTTGTGCTGGGGCTGGTGTTTCAGGGTTTAGGGCAGTGCAGTGGTGTTCATGCAGTGTAGGTGGTCGTGCTGGGGCTGGTGTTTCAGGGTTTAGGGCAGTGCAGTGGTGTTCGGGCAGTGTAGGGGGTCATGCTGGGGCTGGTGTTTCAGGGTTTAGGGCAGTGCAGTGGTGCTCAGGCAGTGTAGGGGGTCGTGCTGGGGTGGTGTTTATGGGTTTAGGGTAGTGCAGTGGTGTTCGGGCAGTGTAGGGGGTCGTGCTGGGGCTGGTGTTTCAGGGTTTAGGGCAGTGCAGTGGTGTTCGGGCAGTGTAGGGGGTCGTGCTGGGGCTGGTGTTTTAGGGTTTAGGGCAGTGCAGTGGTGTTCGGGCAGTGTAGGGGGTCTTGCTGGGGGTAGTTTTTCAGGGTTTAGGGCAGTGGAGTGGTGTTCGTGCAGTGTAGGGGGTCGTGCTGGGGATGGTGTTTCATGGTTTAGGGCAGTGCAGTAGTGTTCAGGCAGTGTAGGGGTCATGCTGGGGCTGGTGTTTCAGGGTTTAGGGCAGTGCAGGCAGTGGTGCTCGGGCAGTGTAGGGGGTCGTGCTGGGGGTGGTGTTTCTGGGTTTAGGGTAGTGCAGTGGTGTTCGGGCAGTGTAGGGGTTTGTGCTGGGGCTGGTGTTTCAGGGTTTAGGGCAGTGCAGTGGTGTTCGGGCAGTGTAGGGGGTCATGCTGGGGCTGGTGTTTCAGTTTTTTGGGCAGAGCAGTGGTGTTCGGGCAGTGTTTGGGGTGGTGCTGGGGGTGGTGTTTCAGGGTTTAGGGCAGTGCAGTGGTGTTCGAGCAGTGTAGGGGGTCGTGCTGGGGGTGGTGTTTCAGGGTTTAGGGCAGTGGTGTTCGGGCAGTGTAGGGGGTCTTGCTGGGGGTGATATTTCAGGGTTTAGGGCAGTGCAGTGGTGTTCGGGCAGTGTAGGGGGTCTTGCTGGGGGCAGTGTTTCAGGGTTTAGGGCAGAGCAATGGTGTTCAGGCCGTGTAGGGGGTTGTGTTGGAGGTGGTGTTTCAGGCTTTAGGGCAGTGCAGTGGTATTCGGGCAGTGTAGGGGGTCTTGCTGGGGGTGGTGTTTCAGGGTTTAGGGCAGTGGTGTTCAGGCAGTGTAGGGGGTCGTGCTGGGGGTGGTGTTTCAGGGTTTAGGCCAGTGCAGTGGTGTTCGGTCAGTGTAGGGGGTCGTGCAGGGGCTGGTGTTTCAGGGTTTAGGGCAGTGCAGTGGTGTTCGGGCAGTGTAGGGGGTCGTGCTGGGGGTGGTGTTTCAGGGTTTAGGGCAGTGCAGTGGTGTTTGGGCAGTGTAGGGGGTCGTGCTGGGGGTGGTGTTTCTGGGTTTAGGGAAGTGTAGTGGTGTTTGGGCAGTGTAGGGGGTCGTGCAGGGGGGTGTTGAGTCAGGGTTTAGGGCAGTGCAGTGGTGTTCGGGCAGTGTAGGGGGTCATGCTGGGGGTAGAGTTTTAGGGTTCAGGGCAGTGCAGTGGTGTTCGGGCAGTGTAGGGGGTCGTGCAGGGGGTGGTGTTTCAGGGTTTAGGGCAGTGCAGTGGTGTTCGGGCAGTGTAGGGGTCGTGCTGGGGGTGGTGTTTCAGGGTTTAGGGCAGTGCAGTGGTGTTCGGGCAGTGTAGGGTGTCGTGCTGGGGGTGGTGTTTCAGGGTTTTGGGCAGTGCAGTGGTGTTCGGGCAGTGTAGGTGTTCTTGCTGGGGCTGGTGTTTCCGGGTTTAGTGCAGTGGTGTTCGGGCAGTGTAGGGGGTCTTGCTGGGGGTGGTGTTTCAGGGTTTAGGGCAGTGCAATGGTGTTCGCGCAGTGTAGGGGGTCTTGCTGGGGCTGATGTTTCAGCGTTTAGGGCAGCGCAGTGGTGTTCGGGCAGTGTAGGGGGTCTTGCTGGGGCTGGTGTTTCAGGGTTTAGGGCAGTGCAGTGGTGTTCGGGCAGTGTAGGGGGTCTTGCTGGGGGTGGTGTTTCAGGGTTTAGGGCAGTGGTGTTCGGGCAGTGTAGGGGGTCTTGCTGGGGATGATGTTTCAGGGTTTAGGGCAGTGCAGTGGTGTTCGGGCAGTGTAGGGTGTCGTGCTGCGGGTGGTGTTTCAGGGTTTAGGGCAGTGCAGTGGTGTTCGGGCAGTGTAGGGGGTCATGCACGGGGTGGTGTTTCACGGTTTAGGGCAGTGCAGTGGTGTTCGGGCAGTGTAGGGGGTTGTGCTGGGGCTGGTGTTTCAGGGTTTAGGGCAGTGCAATGGTGTTCTGGCAGTGTAGGGGGTCGTGCTGGGGCTAGTTTTTCACGGTTTAGGGCAGTGCAGTGGTGTTCGGGCAGTGTAGGGGGTCATGCTGGGGCTGGTGTTTCAGGGTTTAGGGCAGTGCAGTGGTGTTCGTGCAGTGTAGGTGGTCGTGCTGGGGCTGGTGTTTCAGGGTTTAGGGCAGTGCAGTGGTGTTCAGGCAGTGTAGGGGGTCATGCTGGGGCTGGTGTTTCAGGGTTTAGGGCAGTGCAGTGGTGCTCAGGCAGTGTAGGGGGTCGTGCTGGGGGTGGTGTTTATGGGTTTAGGGTAGTGCAGTGGTGTTCGGGCAGTGTAGGGGGTCGTGCTGGGGCTGGTGTTTCAGGGTTTAGGGCAGTGCAGTGGTGTTCGGGCAGTGTAGGGGGTCGTGCTGGGGCTTGTGTTTCAGGGTTTTGGGCAGAGCAGTGGTGTTCGGGCAGTGTAGGGGGTCGTGCTGGGGGTGGTGTTTCAGGGTTTAGGGCAGTGCAGTGGTGTTCGGGCAGTGTAGGGGGTCGTGCTGGGGGTGGTGTTTCAGGGTTTAGGGCAGTGGTGTTCGGGCAGTGTAGGGGGTCTTGCTGGGGGTGATGTTTCAGGGTTTATGGCAGTGGAGTGGTGTTTGGGCAGTGTAGGGGGTCTTGCTGGGGATAGTGTTTCAGGGTTTAGGGCAGTGCAGTGGTGTTTGGGCAGTGTAGGGGGCCGTGCTGGGGGTGGTGTTTCAGGGTTTAGGGCAGTGCAGTGGTGTTCGGGCAGTGTAGGGGGTCATGAAGGGGATGGTGTTTCGGGGTTTAGGGCAGTGCAGTGGTGTTCGGCAGTGTAGGGGGTTGTGCTGGGGGTGGTGTTTCAGGGTTTAGGGCAGTGCAGTGGTGTTCGAACAGTGTAGGGGGTCGTGCAGGGGCTGGTGTTTCAAGGTTTAGGGCAGTGCAGTGGTGTTCGGGCAGTGTAGGGGGTCGTTCTGGGGGTAGTGTTTTAGGATTTAGGGTAGTGCAGTGGTGCTTGTGTAGTGTAGGGGGTCGTGCTGGGGGTAGTGTTGTAGGGTTTAGGGTAGTGCAGTGATGTTCGGGCAGTGTAGGGGGTCTTGCTGGGGGTGGTGTTTCAGGGTTTAGGGCAGTGGTGTTCGGGCAGTGTAGGGGGTCTTGCTGGGGGTGATGTTTCAGGGTTTAGGGCAGTGCAGTGGTGTTCGGGCAGTGTAGGGGGTCTTGCTGGGGGTAGTGTTTCAGGGTTTAGGGCAGTGCAGGGGTGTTCGTGCAGTGTAGGGGGTCGTGCTGGGGCTGGTGTTTGAGGGTTTAGGGCAGTGCAGTGGTGTTTGGGCAGTGTAGGGGGTCGTGCTGGGGCTGGTGTTTCAGGGTTTAGGGCAGTGCAGTGGTTTTCAGGCAGTGTAGGCGGTCGTGCTGGGGGTGGTGTTTCAGGGTTTAGGGCAGTGCAGTGGTGTTCGGGCAGTGTAGGGGGTCGTGCTGGGGGTGGTGTTTCAGGGTTTAGGGCAGTGCAGTGGTGTTCGAACAGTGTAGGGGGTCGTGCAGGGGCTGGTGTTTCAAGGTTTAGGGCAGTGCAGTTGTGTTCGGGCAGTGTAGTGGGTCGTTCTGGGGGTAGTGTTTTAGGGTTTAGGGTAGTGCAGTGGTGCTTGTGCAGTGTAGGGGGTCGTGCTGGGGGTAGTGTTTTAGGGTTTAGGGTAGTGCAGTGGTGTTTGTGTAGTGTAGGGGGTCATGTTTTAGGAGTAGTACAGTGGTGTTTGGGTAGTGTAGGGGGTCGTGCTGGGGGTATTGTTTTAGGATTTAGGTTAGTGCAGTGGTGTTTGGGTAGTGTAGGGGATCGTGCTGGGGGTAGTGTTTTAGGGTTTAGGATAGTGCAGTGGTGCTTGTGTAGTGTAGGGAGTCGTGCTGGGGTAGTGTTTTAGGGTTTAGAGTAGTGCAGTAGTGTTTTTGTAGTGTAGGGGTCATGTTTTAAGATGCAACGCTCCAATACCTCACCAGTCTGCACTACATAAAACTGCAAAAAAACTAAAAATAAAAAGTGTTTTGCACACTTTTGTCATTGGGCTATATGTGGGCTACATCTGGGTAATATTTGTGCTACATTTGGGCTCTTTTTCTCTGGTGGCCATCTTGGAAGACTTCTTTGTTATGAAGTTTCCTAATTTCCTCATTTACTGCAGTCTCCTCAGTAGGAAATGCTTTCAGTTTTTTACTTTGATTCCATCAAGAAGGCATTCAGATGTGTCTCACATTTGCCATAAATTCAGAATGTTAGCACTCTAGTTGCTCATTAGATCACTGTACTAAAGCTACTGCTCACCAGGGAGTTAACTGGAAGTCTGCTGCTGGTATTGAAAGTGATTGTTTCAGTCTGCATGTCAGAATTTTCTAATAAAATAGAAGAGGATTTGAGATCTCACTTAAAACATGCCCTCATTTTTCTTTCTGCAGCACTAACCATAATTTCTATTTAAAAAAGAACCCCCTCATTTTGTTCCTTTTTAAATTAAATGTTTTAAGTATTAACGGTTTATTCCAATCAAGATGGCTTCCGGTGTGCCATACTTTTGTCATAAGTAAGGCTGTTAGCGCTCTAGTTGTTCTTTAGAATACTCTGGGAAGCTGCAGTAGAACACAAAGGCATCAACATGGAGGCTGCTCCTGTTGAAATATAACAGGAAGATATTTGAGATCACACTTGAAACATGTCCTAATTTTTCTTTCTACAGCACTACCCATAATTTTTATGACAAAATTAACCCCATCATTTTGTTCCTTTTTAAATTAAATGTTTTAAGTGTTACCAGTTTATTCCAATCAAGATGGCTTCAGGTGTGCCATACTTTTGTCATAAGTAAGGCTGTTAGCACTCTAGTTGTTCTTTAGAACACTCTGGGAAGCTGCAGTAGAACACAAAGGCATCAACTGACAGGCTGCTCCTGTTGAAATATAACAGGAAGATATTTGAGATCTCACTTGAAACATGTCCTAATTTTTCTTTCTATAGCACTAACCATAATTTCTATGACAAAATGAACCCCATCATTTTGTTCCTTTTTAAATTAAATGTTTTAAGTGTTACCAGTTTATTCCAATCAAGATGGCTTCAGGTGTGCCATACTTTTGTCATAAGTAAGGCTGTTAGCACTCTAGTTGTTCTTTAGAACACTCTGGGAAGCTGCAGTAGAACACAAAGGAATCAACTGACAGTCTCTGCCCTTGTTGGATGTACATGTTTTGCTGAGAATGTCAGACTTCATTCTCACATGACTGAGAAAGATCATGTGAATTTACAGAAAATATGCTCTCATTTTAGCTTCTGGAGCACCTTCCAAACTGTATGGGACAAGCATGTGAAAATAGTTTTCTCTCAAACATGATTCATGATATCCCAGCAGAAGGTTTTTCACAGGGTAAAATCACCTTAGAACACACCACAATTCCTGAAATTAGTATGGTACCATCAACAAATGAATTCTAATGTAACTAAAGTCTGTTATCACCCTTAATAGTTCTCCTTTTGGTAACCCTCAAAATATTTGATTCACTACAAGGCATTTCAATGGGGTACTATCATGTATATTGGTCTCAAGATGGCTGCCAGCAATTCAAGGATGAAGTGCTGACAGCCAATCAGATCTCACGATTGCATGTGTGGTTAGGCTCCGCCCAGATATATATGTGTTTTTACTTTTGATTTTCTCAGCAACTACTGAACGGATTTACACCATTTAACAAAAAGGGTTCTTTCTGAACCAAGAACTACCTCTTTGCCATATTTGGTGTAATTCCGTTCAGCAGTTCGGGCTGTAGCCTTGCATAAAGTTTCCTATGGGAAATTGATTTTTTGACTCTTATTTTTTTAATTTCTCCAGCAACTACTGAACGGATTTACACCATTTAACAAAAAGGGTTCTTTCTGAACCAAGAACTACCTCTTTGCCAAATTTGGTGTAATTCCGTTCAGCAGTTCGGGCTGTAGCCGTGTCTAAAGTTTCCTATGGGAAAATGAATGGGGAGAACACGTTTTGGGACCCCCTTTTTCTCGGCCCCGCTTGATGAATCACCCCGAGACTTTCAGGGTAGGAGCGGACCGGAGCGGGCCATAAAGTTTGAAAATTTCGCGAAGATTCGTCAACCGGCAAGAGAGTTATTTCAAATAGAATGTCGCGGATTTCCTATGGAAAATAGGTCCTAACTATAACTATCTACTGGCGACCGCCAGTAGATAATATATATATATATATATATATATATATATATATATATATATATATATATTTATATATATATATATATATATATATATCTCCCCATAAACATATATATAAACTTACATGCACACAAACTGCAAAAAGTAACAATGTAAAGGTACACCTGAGGTAATGACCTGTAGAGTAACAACTGAGATTCCTGGTAAATACAAAAAAACTTAAGGCCTGATTATGACTTTGGCGGTCTTCCTGCTGGACTGCTGTCATGGCAGTCTGAGAAAGACCACCAAGCAGTTGGCATTCCCTCCTGCCTGATTACACCAGTAATCCAGGGCTGGCGGTGCAGCAGTATGGCGATGTCACGACGGCGGGAAAGTTTTGCTCATAGGATAGCGCAAAAAGCATACCGCCGCTGTGACATGTTGTGCATGCCACACAATGTACACACGACTGTGCACTTTTGGGGGGGCACATGATGTGCCCCCACACGCACCCACAAGGCAGATTTGCCTAGTAACCCTGTTGGGGGGCCCTTTAAATCCCTTTCCAAAAAGCATTTCATGTGGGGTCCCGCCATGAAATGCTTGGTGGAACGGTAGGTTGGAATCTGCTTGGCAGTGGAGGCATTGGTCCCGCTGTGATTCCTGCCTGCTTCTCCCACTGAGGCCGCCACTGGATCCTGGATCCTGACAGTGGCAAGAGTCTTGTGGTGGTCCAACTGCCACCATCATAATGGTGTGGGAGTCCCGACACGATGGGGGAGGTTGGACTGCCATCCACGGGTACGTCGGTCTCAGGACTGCCGTACTCGTAATTAAGCCCTTGAGTTAATAAAAAATTTGACCATACCAAAGGCTCAGATTTTTTCCCATTTTTCTTTCTTTCCTATACCTGCTCTATTGGTCATTACATTTCATGCAGCACTTAACAAATCAATCATGCAAAACATATTTCATTCTATTCAGCAACATAAGAAATACCAATAGCAAAATACTTTAAAAAAAACTATTAGTGAATGATATCCCAGGATTCCAATATTTCTGTTAAAATAGTCACGTCACAAGTTACATTCTGCAGAAATATTTCAAGATATTTCACTCCGCAGACCTTTCCAATTAACTTCATTTTTAGGCATTGGCCTTTATCATCTATGGCAAACTTATTTCTCGTGGCATCATAATTCACTGATAAAAATCCCATTTAAAAGCTTTCAAGTGCAGTTCTATCTATTTCATGGTCCCTGGGTCCTTATCTCGGTACATCATCCCAGTGCAGACAAGATTATACATTCTCCAAAGATAGGAAATCCATTAATTGGTCGAGAGCCCCTAACATACTGTAGTCACATACAATACTGTACTGCCAAGTGATGGATTCACACCCTAGTGTAGCAGTGATGCATTAAGTCTGTACTCCAGCAAATATGGATGCATAAAAGGCCCCTGCCGGCTGTATTGCAAAGAAAACTAAGTTTATTAGTGGGTTTTTGCAATATTTGCAGTATATATACATATCAATTCCTGTTAGCAACAATAACATACAACTGCACCTATTTAACCACTGACACTAGTTCTAAACATTGGTTTCATTTACATCATTTGCATGCCCAATCTAAAAAGGTGCTCAAGGCATTGCTTGTGGTCAAAAATACACGTGACAGCTCTTTTCAAATTAAATAGTGATCTAGCTGGGAGCTCAGAAAGGCATTTGTCATGGACTGTGTCACATGAAGTGAGCACTGCAATTGCTATCACTTAAAAAGAGCACTGTGAGCGCTCAGTTAGGACTCAGGGACTGATTTAGAATTTCGTAGACTGGTTAATCTGTCACAAACGTGACAGATATCCCTACTGTCTTATTATAAGTGCACAAGATTCTAAGGCACTTCAAAGAAGGTATAGAGAATATCCAGTGCTTAATTTGAGCCGGTGGGTTCCGGCGCTCGGCACCGCCACTTAATTGTCAGCACCGGCGCTTGTGACAGCCTGCCACAAGGTGGCGCTGTCTGGCTAATTTAAAGACAACCACAACAACAGCTAATTATTAATGCAATATGCCTTAAAAATTACTATTACCTACCGCCCAAGCCATTCTTATAGCTTTGGGGGCCTGAAATAGTGCATATTGTTACACTTGTGTGATGGTTAGTAGTTGTATTATTACTATCGTTGCAGCATGGCAGGGGCAATGTGTGGTGCAAGCTGCAGTGGCCTCCTGGTGAGAGCCCTGGCACTTATCCTTTAACAAATTAAGCACTGAGAATATCTGTCACATTTGTGGCTTGGTAACCTGTCTGCCTAACTCTTAATCAGGTCCTCAGTCTCTTCCACAATTTTAGTCTGACTAGTAGTGAAGGAGCAGGAGCAGCATTATTTTAACACCGTAGACAGTGGTAAATTAGTCTCTTGCCAAAGGAATTATAAAGTATTGTGCTGCTTTTGGCTGGAAATTTAGCAGTATTTATCGATATAGCTGAAATAAACAACAGAAGACAATATAATAACATGCACAATTTCTTTTTTTCTCAGAGTTTTATATAGCGCAAATTTGATCCAAAGGTATCGGGTATCAGAGCGCTTTACATGAGCACCAGTTGCTTACACAAAGACACATTCATTTTTGTTAGGCATGGGGAGATTAAATGATTTGCCCAGAATCATAGGATGTTGAGCGTCATTGCCGAGACTCCATCCCGGTTCCTCCGATTTGAGATTCACCGCCCTAGCCGTTAGGCTGCATCCTCTCCCAATTACATAACAGCACAATTAAAACATAACAGGGAACATCACAACAAAACACACAGAACGCAACAGAAGAACTCCAGTACAGCACAACAGAATCACACTGAAATAATACAGCACAAAAACACAGTAGCACAAAAACAACATAACACATCACCCCAAGGCTACACAAAAAATATGCACAAATGTTCAAGTCACAGGTTACTTCCTTTAGAGTCTTATTTTCATAACACAGCCATAGAAGGTGTTAAACACAAACACCGCCTCAACTTACCACCAATGACATGAAATAGCGCCAGTCATACATGTTTTGTGATCTGGCCCTATGATCTAAAAACAGTATCAACAACTGATGATTATCTAATAATTATATTTTTGGGGAGAAGCCTGTGCACTTGTTGGGAAGTATGTAATCACAATAAAGACATCGAAAATATATCACATGAGCTTGGGCTTTTGGACTGACTTTTCTGGTTATTTGCCCTCGAAACAGTATTATTTAAACAAATTGTTGGAGTGCTCCAGTTTATTATTTTAGTATCTATTTCTTTATTTATGGTCAAATAACGTTTTGGTCAGAAACGTGTAATGGAAGTGACGTTTACAGTACAGGAAGCTGTGAGAGTGAGGTGAGCAACATAAAATATGAAGGGCAGCAGTTAGGTATGGCTCACTTGCGTCCTTGTAAGGATAAAAGCAACTTCCTGCACAAATTAAAGCTAAATATTGTTATTTTTTCATTATTAAGCATTCAGCCATATAATATGGATATTTACACTTGAGTGGGTAGAATTCACTTGCGAATGAATATGTTTGTATGGATTCAGCTGTAGAATTCGCACAGTTCGTAATAGCACTAGGAATGTGTTTTAGGCCATCGACAAAAGGAACAAGCCATTTCATCACACCATAAACACAAAAACCGCTGTCCACTATTTCCTGCTGCTCCACCTCGCTCTCTCTCCAAGTGTGCAGGTCAGAGAAACCACCCCCCCTTTACATCCCTGGTGTACTTGCTTTTCCCCTTGCCTCACTGAGGGATAAAAGAAAGCCCGAGAGCTATAGTGCAGTATGAAAAAATAAACAAACTTATTAGATTGTATATTTTTTAATACATTTCTGTTTGCGTTGTCATCCCTTCTCAGTGGATCAAAGGCTGGAGCAGGTACAGTGCAGCAGTGAAGAGAAGCACTATTTCTCTGTCCTCTGCAGGCCGCACCGAGAGAGCCAGAGCTGCACAGTGATAGCGAGGAATCGATATTTCTTTCGCCCATGGTGTGCTGGACTCGTCTGCCTGCGGTGAGATGCAGCGCCTGCTCTGACTGCTTGTCATTTTTGTGGGGTAATAAGGGTTATTAATGACCCTTCGTTATTGGCCCTTATCTGGATTTCGGGCCTCACATTGCTGAGAGGGTAATTATCAGCCATTATTGGCCACTGGTGCGGGCAAAATAAATATATATATGTATATCTATATCTATCTCTATATCTATATCTCTCTCTCTATATATATATATATATATATATTCGCTGAAAAAACCATAGGTTTCAGGGACGTTATAGTTAGAAATTAGCATTTAAAAAACCTTAGAAATTCACTGCAAAAAACCATAGGTTTCAGGGACGTTGTAGTTAGAAATTAGCATTTAAAAAACCTTTGAAATTCACTGAAAAAACCATAGGTTTCAGGGATGTTATAGTTAGAAATTAGCATTTAAAAAAACCATAGAAATTCACTGAAAAAACCATAGGTTTCAGGGACGTTATAGTTAGTTGGACATTTCACTTGTACAAAACCAGAGAAATTCGGCCGTTATAGTTAGTAGAGATAACTATAACTCGCGCCCCCGCAATGCACTGCTGATGACGTCACATATTATATCATTCATGGCATAGTCAGTGACATCACTGATGGCATCACTGATGTCCTGAGGTCCTCAGGACACAAGAGGACCTCATCGCCCCACCACCAGTGCACCAGAAGCCGCGTTTGCAGAGTGGTGCAAAAAGGGGCGTGGCCTCGGACCACCTCTCTGCAACGCAGCTCTGTGGGGCTTACTGGAGGTACCTGGTGGGCTAGTTGGCCCCCAGGGACCCTCAGGATTGAAGGGGAATTAATTCCCCAACTTACAACGTGCCAGGGGGCGCATTTGCAGAGTGGTGCAGGGAGGGGGCGGGGCCTCCGGCGAGTTGCTAGTTCCTTTTTTAAAATTATTTTTTTGTTATGGGAGGGGGGCTTCGTGGTCCCACTTCCCTGGGCCACTTTTGGCCCCGGGGACCCCATCCCCGGGGCCTGACAGCCTTGCTTCTTTTTTATAATTTTGGGAGGGGGACCGCGTGGCCTCCTCCAGAGGCCAATTATGGCCCCGGGACCCCATCCCCGGTGCCTAGCCAGCCTTTTTATTTTAATTTTTGTTTTTGGAGGGGGCCGCGTGGCCCCCTTCTCAGGCCAATTATGGCCCCGGGACCCCATCCCCCGGGGCCGGCCTTTTCACGTTTAAAAAAAAAAAAAATTATTATAGGGGAGGGGGGCCACGTGGCCCCCCTCCCGGGCCACTTCTAGCACCGGGGACCCCATCCCCCGGGGTCTGGCCTCTCTGATGGGGACCGTGGGGGGGTGCTCTAATGCCCCCACGGTCCCGCCTCCTCCCCGCCTCCTGCGGGAGCCGGCATTGCTTTTGAGCAAGGGGAGCTGCTGGCATGCAGCTTCCCTTGCTCAAAAGCAATTCTGCTTTGCTTCATAGAAGCGAGGGCAGGTTTCAAGCTCTCGCTTCCAAGAAGCAAAGCAGAGTTTGCTATGGCGACCGGGCTCCAGGAAGGGGGCCATGCGGCCCCCCACCCAACGTTTTAAGCCCCGGGGAGGTGGTTGGCCCCGGGGCCCAGAGGTCCGCAACGGACCCCCGCATTTCATTACAGAGTGCCCCGGGGAGGTGGTGGTCCCCGGGGCAGTGTGGGGGGGCTGAAGCCCCCCCACACTAATTGTTGATTATAGCCCTGGGGAGGTGGCAGTCCCCGGGGCTTGGGGGGCCCATGAGGCCCCCCTGCCCTTAATTAATTTAGCCCCGGGGAGGTGGCGGTCCCCAGGGCAGCATGGGGGATTAGGACCCCCCAAGCATTTATTTTTACAGCCCCGGGGAGGTGGCGGTCCCCGGGGCTGCGGGGGGCTGCAGTGCCCCCCGCAGTTTATTAAATAAGCCCCGGGGAGGTGGCGGTCCCCGGGACTGCGGGGCCCCCGCAAATTAATTTGCAAGTACCCCCGGGACCTGGCCCACCCGGGGGCTTTCAAAAACGAAGCGCGGGAGCCCGCGCTTCGTTTTTAAAAAAAATTCGCGGCAGGATTTGCGACCCCAACACGAATTCTGCCGTTTTTTAAAAACAAAAGTGCTTTTTTTGGCCCTGGGGTCTTTTTGGGACCCCTCGAGCAGGCCTAGGGGCTCAGGGTGTTTCTACCCTGCCCCCTTTTCTTGTTTTTCACCTTTTTGTTTACTCTTTTCTTGTGACTCGGTTACCGAGTCACAAGATGGCTGCCAACACATTCTGGATTAGAGTGTTGGCAGCCAATAAGAGTGAAGCTCGTGCCCAGGAGTGTTCGCGAACCCTCCTCGGTGCTCAGATATCGAAACTTTTCTTTTTCTAATTTATCAGGAACTGCTGAACGGATTTACACCATTTAAAAAAAAGGTCTCTTTCTGAACCAAGGGCTACCTTTTCACCAAATTTGGTGTAATTCCGTTCAGCAGTTCGGGCTGTAGCCTGTTCCAATTTTTCCTATGGAAATTAACATGGGGAAAACGCGTTTTGGGACCCCCCTTTTTTCTCGGCCCCCGCTTGACAAATCCCCCCAAAACTTTCCATACAGGAGCTGACCTGAGCGGGCCATTAGTTTTGAAAATTTCACGAAGATTCGTCAAACGACGCCAAAGATATTGGCAAAAGAAAAAACGCTTTTTGAATAGAAACGAGATCCTAACTATAACTACCTACTGGCGACCGCCAGTAGGTAATATATATATATATATATATATATATATATACAACTCAATGTAAGAACTGCATGATTTATTTGAAGGAGTTATATTTGCCATTTTAACTGCAGCAGTCAAAATAAACAGTTGATTGATTACTAGTGACATATTATTGCAAAATCAGTCCATTCCCTGATTCCATGTGTATACAATTACTCTATCATCAAACATTTTCTGGGGTGGGGTGGAGTGTGTGTATGTGTGCGTGCAGGAAATCATCTGGGGGGCACTGTTAATGGCTAGAATGACCACTGTGGTACTAAAAAGGTGCAGTGTAAACACATTTCAAGCAACTGATGTAGGCTTTCTTGTAGTAATAATATTAAAGGATAATAGATGAGATACAAGACCAAAAAATAAAGACATGCAGTGAGAACTGTACAGATAGCAGAAGTACAATGTGCAACCCAATATTCTAATCGTATTTCTATCATCAAAACTAAAACAAAAATCTATGTAATTGCATCCTAACCGAATTGAAATTCAGCATTGTGTAAATCAAGATAAGGTTTATGAGATGGGCATTGAAGATCACAGTTCACTCTACATTTCCCTGGCTCCCTCTGTGATGTCACCCGAGGTCAAACACTTAGGGCCCGATTACGATGCGGTTAGGAAATCATTCCCACCTAGGGCCCGATTACGATGCGGTTAGGAAGGCCTCCGAAAGGCATTTGCTCCTTCCCGAATCGGATCGGGAATGTGTCTTCCTGATCGAGGGCCAGATTACGATGCGGTTAGGAACATAGGCTCCCATAGAAGTCAATGGGAGTCCAACCAAATCATATCTGGAAGCATCCGGATGCATCATACTTGGTCAGTCGGACTCTCCTGATCCGAGTCGGTCGGAAACCATTTCCAAACTGATTCGATTGGGAAGATTTCCTAACCGCAACATAATCCGGCCCTTAATCTAAATTACTATATGTTAGTGCGAGGCCTTTTTTATTGGGATACATTTTCTCATCCTTTTCTTTGCTGGAGTTGGGCCTGCATCCTGAATACACTCCCAGTGGCACCAACGTTCCTAGCGTCATCTCTGTTAGTGACAATATTTTTGGTTATTACAGACACCCAGCAAAACAGGGTCACTCGTTGGTTTGATAGAATCTACTGTTGGGTATGGGGCTCTGAGATTGAAGTTCGGGGTCCAAATGCAACGCAAAAGTGTGGAACAATACTTGTAGAAGAAAAATTCTAAATGCTCTGGAATTAAGGCATCCAACCTCAGGCAATATGGCACTAACATTTGCCTACATGGATCTCAGTGTGACACAGAGCACACAGCACAGACCACCAAAGACCTCTCAGGGGAAAATAAGAACCTCAACTAACAATTGTTATGTTATATTATGTTATGTTTTCACCTTCACTTAGGCAGAGATCACCCCCACATAGTATTTACCAATTATGGATAGAATTCTCCACCTAGTAGTAGGATTTATGAGTATCCAATACCTTACATGATGGGGCGGCCACTCTTAAGCCTAAAATCATGACTATAAAGTTACTACATGTGACTAGATTTCTGATCTATGCCTAAAGATAGCAATCTCAACTGCAGAGGTGAAGTTCTTCGCCACCACTTTGGAAAACACCAGATGGAAAATATAGGCAAATTGCTTTCACCTAACCATAATCACACATACTTGGTTTTCACTAATAGTGCGGACACATAAATTCACCCCACAAACTGGTCTCTGTCCTCTTTCCTTTGGACAATGTGACCCTGCGGACACCAGAAACCAGATCCAGGATGCAGACCACCCCACTCAAGAGGAAGGGGAATTTCACTGGGGAGGAGACAGATGCCATAATTACCCTTGTTGATGATCATTACACGGACCAACATGGTCTGCCTTCACACACCTTCGGTGTAACAGAGAAGGTGATCATATGGCAATGCATTGCGGGTGGAAATACGTAACATGAGAGGAACCTAAACAAAAAGTGACAGAATGAGAGATGCTGATGAAGGTGAAGTTCTCCATGATTCAGGTGGCAGAGGCTCTTCTATTGATGCACCTGGATTTTATCTCCATCACCTCTCCTTTGCTCCTTTGGTCCTCTTGATAATAGCCTGTGTGTTCCTGTTTCAGAAAATCCAAATCAAAGGACAGTTAAGAGCACTAGACACTCTATTTTATTTTATTTCCCAAATACGCACTCACGTCACACTCTTTCCCACCCCCTCACAGACAGCAACACATCTTACACTACACACTTACACTCAGGTTATTCACACCAATGTTTCTTCTAAAATATTAATTGATATGCTAATCTTTATGTTTTTACACAGTGCCCATTTCAAGTGCACTGGTAGCATATGCTGAAGCAGGAATACCTATTAGAGCGGCAGATCAACATAAAGACATGCATCTTAACATATCCCTACCACACACACTGGTACCACACACATTGGTAGCCACACATATTTCAACAATACTGCCACAATAAAGTGCCTTGTTTGTTATTTTTTTGATCTATCTGCACTATGACTGCATCGTTATTGTACAAGTTTGTGTTTAATGCATTCAACATATATTATCATTGTTAATTTATAGGCTTATAATATGAGACTTTTTATCATGTGATATTACGTTTTGAGGGTCCTATATAGTCTGCCCAACTGCCAAATGCCACCCTCTTCTTCTGCTCGAACCAGTGCACAAAGTTAGAGATTGGCCATGGACAACAGACAGACGGCAGAGATTGGTAAGTTTATATTCTGTCTCAGTTCCCTTGATCTGCATATATACATTTTAAGTGCAATGTTCTGTGGCTAAAGTACATTATAAAATTTCACTAAATACATATTTCCATTTTTTATTAGCATTGGTAAGCACATATATATTTTCATGTTTCCCTCTCTTGCCATCCATGTCCTCACTTCTTACATTTGATCAATGTTTCACATTACTATAATAAACTCATGTTGTGACCATGAGCCTTAGTGCTGCCCTGTGTAGACTGTGCCAATGGTCAACGTGTGGCTCTAGGCATCTGGCGCCACGGCTGCATAGCAGTGTTGCCAGATTGGGCTACTTCCCGTACAAATGGGCGATATTTTTCCCATTTGTGCAGGAAATAACTCTCTGGTCGGTTGCACAAATTTTGGGCATGTTTGCCCATTTGTGTGCAAACTTCGTTAATGGGGCAGCGCCACCAGTGAAAACTTTCCTCATGCTCCGTACACAGTTTGACAGGGCCATCAATGATTGATAGCGCAAAAGCGCCACCTATGATGGCCTTGCCTCATGCTGCTAGTCTGCCCCAGAGTGTCTAGGCCAATGTGGTCATGAGGGACAGGCATATTATTCATTTTTTGTTTTCTGATTGGCCTTGCTGTGAGCTGTGCGGAGCCTCGAGGCATGCTCACTCCAATTGGGAATTAAAATCTGACTCTGCTGGTCCTGGTAGAATGATGTGCGGCAGAGAGGGCTTTTCTGGCAGCGTTATATGCGGGCATGTTTCCAGTGATTGGCAAAGGGACGCATAGAATGATCCATCTCTAAGAGAGAGGTATTATTGAGAAGAAATGTGAGCACCGTGTCCCTCCTTATACAAATCAACGATCTTGCTTTAACTTGCCGGGGCTGCACAGGGGCACGAGAGGAGAGTCATAGCTTCCAAGTTTGCAGATTGCCTATGTGTGACATTTCCAAGGTTGTAAGGTACTTATGAGTGACTCTCTGCTGCCAAATGTGTGACACTTAGGGCCTAATTACGAGTCTGGCAGTCCTCGGACCCACAGACTCGTAGTGGAGTGGCGGTCTTCTGACTGCCACATTACGACCAGGCCTGGGCGTAGTTCACTGAGTTTTGCTACGCGGAACTCCGCGAATTTACAAAAAAACTCTGCGAAGATCCGCGAGTGGCGGAGTGCAGTGCGAACTGCAGTTTGTGCTGGTATTCCTGCCGCTCGGGTAGAAATTCTACCCGAGCGGCAGCTCGCGCTCACAAACTTACCGTTCGCGATCGCGAGCGGCGAAAAAACTCTGCTGCACATCGCGAAGCGGAGTTTTCTGCACTCCGCGAGCTCCGCGGAGTGCGGAGTGCAGAAAACTCGGCAAACTCCGTGAACGGAGCGAAGTTCACCGCCCAGGCCTAATTACGGCCCTGGCGGTCATGCTGACCTGGGACTGCTGACTCTGCCAGGGAACTGCCGTTCCCTGGCAGTGGCACAGCGGTCTTGCAGCAGTAATATGCTTGGCAGGACCACAGCGGCCCTGCCAAGCATATTACGACTCTCCTTAGCGCCACTGATTTCGTGGAGGTCTTTCCTCCATGAAAACAGTGGCAGTGAGGAAAGAAAGGGGGCCCTACAGGACCCCTTGTGCCTCACTCCATGTGGATGCACAGGGGGGGGCACAACATGCGCCCCCGTGTGTATGCACCCCCAGTTCCAGCATGGACGTTCCCATTGCGGTGCCAATTTTATAGACACTGCCGTGGGTTCGCCAAAGGAACCGCCCGCCAATGACTAAAAAAGTCATAATACAGCAGGTGGTTCTCACGCGGGTTTGGCGGTGTGGCGGTGAGGCGGTCCCGCCGCTGCACCGTCAAACTCGCAATCTGGCCCTTAGAGTGGCACATCCTCATGTGTAAATCCAAGTGATGAAGTAAAAAGATTTGCAAAAATACTACTAAAGCATGGTTTGGTACCGCACTGTCAGTTAAAGGCAGCACATTTTCCATTGTTAAGGCCACTTAATTTGCAAAAACAGTTTTAATTATAAACCTATGTTGCATGCAAATGATAATGTGTGGAATTCTATTTTCACTGAATATTTCATTTGTGTTTGTTTTGATCTTACTAAAATGTGTGTTTCCATCACACTTCAAAATTATTTTAAAAAATTTGCTTCACCTGTGCTTTTCTAATTTTTTTGACAAAATTGTAGCTTTCATTTACATGTATTTACATTTTGTTTTGGATTATGGAAAATATGGCATTTTACAGTCTTTCCTTTCCCATTCATTGTACCAAGCAAGATTATTGCAGCGTTCACCTAAAAAAATCCTCTAACTTTTCAGTTTGAGTAAGAAAAACACCAGACTGTCTTTTAGGAAAATAAGCAGAGTTTTGTCATAAGCCACAGCCTTACATGTTACCACTGTCTTTGAATGTGCAGTGTTAGAATTGGGGGTCTCTAGTTGGCAGGTTGTTACCCTGTCCCAGTAGGGACCCTTCTTCCTAGTCAGGATAAGGAGGATACACTACTGAAATAACCCCTGCTCACCCCCTTGGTAGCTTGGCACGAGCAATCTGGCTTATCTCAGAGGCAGTGTGCGAAGCATTTGCACATAACCAACAGTAATACAGTGAAAACACCACAAAAGGACACCACACCAGTTTTAGAAAAATATCAAATATTTTATCTGTGCAAACAAGACCAAAAACGATAGATCTCCACCATACAGTTCTCAGGAATCTCAATAATCAAAAATAGACGTAAAATACAGTTCCTTGAAGTTAGTTGCTCCGTCCGGGGCTATCACTGTGTCGTGAACAGTAAATCAAAACAGTTCTGGCTGACTGCGGTGTCGCGGGCCAGCTATGGTGCCAGGAAGACCCAAAGACAGTACCTTTAGAAATGCAGGGCGGCAACGACCTCTCGTTGAGCTCCAAAGAGTCAGCGTAGGCAGGCTTCTGTTACGGAGGTTGGTGCAGGAGTCGTCTGGCCTTTGAAGTCACATGTGTTGGAGATTGAACTCCTCGCAGTTGAAGTCGGGAGTGCCGACGTCGGCAGGCATCAAGGCTGTGAGGCGAAGTGCAGCGGTGCGACGTGCAGTGCCCTCAGGTCGCGTTGCGGGTAACGTGTCAGTGACAGTCGTCCAGCGGCATCGATGAGACCAGGGCTCTGGTGCGAAGTGATGCGGTGTTCGTCGCGGTGCTGGCAGGTCACGGTGCAAGCCGTGGCCTCATCGTTGCTGGAAAGCTGTCGTCAGCTGATGAACTGGAGTTGTTTTGTAACTTGCGAGCAGTGCCATCGTACCACTGTGCAAGCGGCAGTGTCGATGTCGGCGTAGAGCGGTAGCATCGGAGATACCAAGGCGGTGGCGTGAAGCGAGGCGGTGCAAAGTGCATTGCTCCCAGATCGTGGTGCAAGCAGCGGCTCTCTGGCAGCATCGGTGAGACCAGGTTTGCGGTGCGAAGTGCAGCAGTGCCCTCTGCGGTGCCTTCAGGACACAGAGCCGGCAGCGGCGTTATTGATGGCGTCAGGTTGCTTTTTCTTCTGTTGCAGCAAAGAACACACATTTCCCAGTGCTGGTAGCAGATGAACTTGAAGTCTTTGGTGTTCCTGAGACTTTTTGAACAGGGGGCGAGCTCTACTTCAAGCCCTTGGAGAAACTCAAATGAAGAAGTTGCAGAAAGTTCAGTCCAGTCCTTTCTCTGCCCAAGGCAGAAGCAGCTACTGTAGGACAACACAGCAAAGCACAGAGCAAAGTGGTAGTTCCTCCTCACAGCTTCTCCAGCTCTTCTTCTTGACAGGTTTCTGAGTCCAAAAGATTTCTAAAGATCTAGAGTCTGGGCCTCAATATTTATACAGCCATTTTTCCTTTGTTCTCTTGTGGCAGAGAGTCTCTGTGCTAGTCCAAACCAGTTCTATCCTCTCTGGTACAGCTTCCTCGCAGGAGGTGGAGATAGCATTGTGTAAGGCAGACCAGGCCTATTCAGGTACAAGGAAATCTCCTTCCACTACTCTAAATGCAGCCCAGCCCTGACTCATCAAGGAAAGACAGGACACATCTCTACCCCCCCCAGTGGCTGTCTACAGTGAATGTACATCCCCAGTCCCTGCCACTCTAAAGCCAGACTGTCAATCCCCAACCCAGCAGAGGCACACAGGATGGTTAAGCAAGAAAATGCCTACTGTCTAAAAGTGGCATTTTCAACTACACAATATAAAAATCATCTTTACTAAAAAATGCATTTTTTACATTTTGAGTTTAGGCATACTAAACTCCATTTCTCTATCTTATCCCAATGGGAAGTTATACTTGTGAGATGTTACAACGTATCGCCCACTCTATCCCATGGGACAGATAGCCTTTCAATAGTGAAAAACGAATTACACTGTATTTAACTATCAGGACATGTCACACACATCAGTACATGTCCTACCTTACACCTACACTGCACCCTCCCCATTGGGGTACCCTAGGCCTACCTGAGGGGTGTCTTACATGTAAGAAAAGGGAAGATCAGGGCCTGGCAAGTGGGTGCACTTGCCAAGTCGACATGGCAGTAAAAGCTGTGCGCAGACACTGCAGTGGCAAGTCTGAGATACCTTTACAGAGCTACTTATGTGGGTGGTGCAATCAGTGCTGCAGGCTCACTAGAAGCATTTGATTTACACGCCATGGCACCCTCAGTGCACTTTACTAGGGACTTACCAGTAAGTCAAATATGCCAATCATGGAAACACCAATCCATAAAAGAATTTACAGTAGGAGCACTTGCACTTTAACACTGAACAGCTGTGAGAAAGTGCCCAGAGACACTAAACTAGCAAAAACAGCGACAAAACAAGGAGGTCAGTAAGCAAAAAGACAGGGTAAACACGCCAAAAGATGCCAGGTCTAACATGCAGCAAATGTGACCAGATATAAACAAAATTTAAAGACATCTTTATTCTTCTACACCTTCTGAACTCCAGCATGATTACTTTGGAGGTGCTGCAGGACCTATGCTCTAATTACAAACCCAGGCATGCGCACGGATGTACTTGCAACCATACCCCTTGGAAGAAACATTATCAAAGTGGTAAAAATGCTGTGGCTGCCACAGGAACCTGCAGCGCATTACTATACAATAGCTATGCTAAATCACTACAATCATGCTGCTGGGGTCATGATGTGAGGCAGTCTTTCACCTCATGCCAGGGGCTTCTGTTCTTTAAGTAAAGTTTTGACCAACTGCGACGGAGAAATCCTCTGACAGAGGTGAGTCTCAGCCGGAAAACAGGATGGAAGGAACCACAGGCAACGTGAAAATGATACCACCTATGAGGCAGCTGTTGTTTACAAAATAGTCAGCTGGGCCCAGCCCGCCACAACACGACACCCGAGGTGATAGCAGTTCTGATCTGCAGGCTGCTAAAATACGTTATATTAATATTGTTTAATTAGTGGGTCAGTCAATTTATTAACACACAGGCCTGATTGAGCAGCCGGTACAAGTCGTGGATCACCATCTCTACAGCACTCGCTGCTTTGCTGTAAGTGCAGCTCGGGCAGTTGCAGTGACTCACAGCTTCTCCCTCACAAGCGTAGATGGTCAAGGTACTAAAAATGAGGGTTTCATACATTTTAGTGTGGTGATGTGGACCACCACAAAAAAATTTGTTCATCTAACGTCTGATGCGTGGTACTTGGTAGGGCTGGAGGGTCATACCGAGCTGTTTGGTGCAACACTCTACGAAAGGGGGCATGATTCTTGGGCAGAATTTTTAAAGAGAATTGAGGACCTGGATAAGAAATTAAGGCAGGAGGACTGGGGTGGTTAAAAGCTCTAGAGTATGCTTGGCTGTCTGAGAGCTTGGCTCGGCTTGTTGACCAGTCCAGCAGCTTGCTGCTGAACTGCTGAGCCTGAGAGTCTGTGTGTGGCCAGTAATTTTCAGGGATTAAAACCATGGAAAGATAACTCTGATGGGTGAATATCTTGCTAGAGAGAATGTTTTCTCTAGTCACAGTTTTACCTGCCATAAAGTAGCATAGAGGGTTAATGTGTCTGCCACAAAACACAACTTGTAGGGTAGCCACTTTTCCCATGGAAACATTTTCACCTTTTTGGATTCTGCAGAGGCTTAGGTGTGACAGTTAAATAGAACTTTACATAAAATCCCCTGTACGCATTCACATTAGGCTTGTCTGTCCTTTTATACTAATTATCAGTCACAGGTTGTCCAGGCAGCTCTACAACACATTTTACATTACTTCCTTGCAATATTTACTGTTTAAAGTAGTTTAAAGACAGTCCTCTGGAGTTTTCAGGTAGCGTCGATGAACGCTTTAAAGAACTTAGAGAGAGAATTATCAACCAGTGAATAAGGAGCGCTATAAAAAAGAGCTTTCATCTTATCACAGAGGAAAAAATTTATAGCGCAAGCAAATTATTTAGCCAGAGAAACTTCGAGGTCCAAAAATAAGTCTAGAGAGGTTTTCAAAATTGCAAAAAAATGTACAAATCCATAATCCATCCTCTTTTTCTCTGACATTAAAAGCTTCGCCGAAGCTCTGCTGTCAATTATCTGATTTTTTTGAGAAGAAGATCTGGAATATTGTAGAGTCATTGGGCAGTTCAGGCTCAGAAAACATAACCCATGTTCTGGGATATGAGGTTATTACTGAGATTAATAAGAAGCAATTTAATTGGGCAGACAACAACAATACAGCATTTAGTGGAACAGAAGTTTATTTCCTGACAGTTCCCCTCTGCCGGGATGTTCGCTGCTGGAGTTTTCCCTTTTCTCCTTAGATGACTCAATGCACACCCTTAGAGCCTGTAAATCAGGGTATTCTATGGATCCTTGCCCTTCTCACATTCTAGCTACTAATGCAGAGGCCATCAATCTGGCTCTAAATTCATTATTAAATAAATCTCTATGACAGGCTATTGTTCCAATGTGCTGGAAGAGGGCTAAATTGATACCGTTATTGAAGAAGCCTTCAGCGGATAAATCCATCTTGGCCAATTACAGGCCGATCTCTTTGCTGCCAGCTTTTTCAAAAATTCTTGAGAAACTGGTTAATTCTCAGCTCTTCAGATACCTGGTGGCCAATCAGCTGCTTCATCCTTCATAATCGGGTATCAGCCCAGGTTTCAGAACAGAATCACCTTTAGTTGAAGTCTATGAGGTTATTAAACTTGCAGTGGATACTGGAAAGAAGGTGGCCTTATTGCTGCTGGACCTTTTGGCAGCATTCTACAGTTTCCCACCCTAGCCTGCTGCAACGTTTGCAGGATATCGAGATAGGTTGGACTGCTTTGCTGTGGCTATGTTCTTTCCTTTCGGATAGATCTCAATCAATGTGGATGCCACCTTTTGTTTTTGAGCCTAAGCCCTTGGAGTATGGAGTTCCCCAGGGCTCTGCGTTAAGCCCAATATTGTTTAGTATCTATCTTGCTCCACTGACAGCTCTAGTGGAGTCTTTTGGGGTGCAGATTTATTCTTAAGCTGATGACACGCATTTAATGTTAACATGGGAGGGAGACGTTTCAACTGCCCAAGTTAAATTCAAATTGTGCCTTTCTGCAGTGTTTAATTTGATGTCTTAGAACAATCTCTAATGTAACTAATGTAACACTAGCAAGACAGAGGTGTTGGTTTTTGCCCCCCCCCTCCATGGTGGGGAGGTGAGATCTGGCCCAACTCATCCCCCTCTCCTCCGACTCCTTCCACTGCAGTGCGAAATCTAGGAGTAAAATTTGATAATAATCTCACCTTCAAGTCTCAAGTTGAGAGTATGGTTGGGACATGTTTAGGCCATCTCAGGATGTTGAGGGAGTTTCTGCATATGCTCCCCACTTCCTTTGAAAGGTTGGTGATCCATTCTTTGATAACGTCCCGGCTGGATTATGCAAATTCTCTTTACTGGGGTCCCCCAGAGTTAAAAAGTTAAAATGTTAAAAAGAGTGCAGGTGGTGCAGAACGCTGATGCTCTGCTTTTACTCAAGATTCCCAGGAGTATCATGGTGTATGCCCACCTTAAAGATTTGCATTGGTTGTCGGTCAAGGTAAGAGTGAAATTTAAGGCACTGACCTTAGCCCACAAAGCTTTTTATGGATTGGTCTCTAGCTATTTGTCCAAGAGGCTACTGTACCACCTGCCTCCAAGAACATTGCACTCTACGGAGGCTTTGCTGTCAATAGTGCCCAAGACAAAGAAGAAAAGATGGGATGATTCTTCCTTTTCTGCTATGGATACCAGAGGCTGAAATTCCTTACCCTTATCTCTCAGATTCATTAAGGATCCACAGTCTTTAAGACTTCAGTTGAAGACTTGGCTTTTTAATCAATTGTTTTACCTCTCACTTGTAGATCTTTTCACCTTATTGACCTGCTAGCGCTGGGACACTCTATCAAGTAGCTGTGCCCTTTACAAATGTTTTTTATTTGATTTAAAGTATAAATGGATGAGGGGAACATTTTCTGGCTTCTGGTGATTGTGTACTAACTGTGACTTTAAAATACTGGTCATGTCAGTAAATATCAGGCCAGGAGGCAACTTTACTTGTTACATGCAGATTTGTATTTTATGTAGATTGCCTAAGTGGCTACTGCTTTTGTCAAAGAGATACTGATGTTACTAAAAATTAATAAATACATTCCTTTCAATATAGCTGAGGGAGCTATGAACTGGCATCACAGAGCTTCATGCAAACTGCAAGGCATAGGGTTAGAGCCTTTTTATTTCAAGCTTTCATTACTCCAAGGTTGCTAAAAAATGGTTCTTTGGGTAGCAAAACGTCTTAATAGCACAGGCAACCACTGCTTTATGTTCTAGATCCAGACTTTGTTTCTACAGACCAGGGACTCGTCACATATAATGCCTCCAGTTATGGATGATATGTGGCTCCCATACCTCCTACCCCTCATTGCCTTATGTAAAAACCCTGTACACATTGATGTACTCACTTGTATGATTCATTGTCTCTGTAGAATATGTTTGTGTAATATAAAGTGTTCTGACACCCTACAAAAGGAGAATTAGCGCTATAAAAGAAATTAAATAAAAAAGTAAATTAGTAAGTGGTATTTACATCATTAGTGTAATTACTCATACACACATTCAGCCCTCCTTACCCTCTACAGGTTTCTGCTATGAAAGTAAAGCAGACAAATTACCCAGGGGCAAATTCAAAATATTGCACTGATGCTGGCCCTGATCCAGCTCAATAATAGCTGCCTGATCCTCTAATTTCCTACACTGATTAAAGGAAATATGTACAGAGGAAGAGAGTGGAAACTGGTGTTGAAGAGGAAAGATGTGATGTGAGGTATGCAAATAGAGGATTTAAAAAAGATGTAGGGATGAAAGCGGCCTACAGCCCTGGTCTTACGCTGCCCAGAAGGACATGTGAAACTGGCCATGACCCAGCTTCCTGCTGCACATGTGCAGTACTTCATTTGCAAGTGACCATCACTCTATGGACTCTGCAGAGAAGCCCAGGATTGCATGTACATTTAGGGGTCAATTACAATGTTGTACGGAAAGGCTCTGAATGGCATTCGATTCATCTGAATCCGATTCGGAACCCACCTTTCAGATCGACTCGGACACGTTTCCCAATGAGCAATTAGGATGGCTGGGAGGCGTTTGAACTGTCCGACTCGGTTCCGAAAGGCATTGGGAGTAACCGAGTCGGTCCGAGCCGAATCGTAGCAGTCTATGGAGCGCATTTCCAGCCGAGCAATTAGGATGTCAGATTCGGACAGCCTTTCCGAATCGGTTGTTCCAAAACTAATCAGCTGTTGGAATCTAATTTTGGGGGCCCGTAGCAGGCCGCCCTTCACCCCGGGCCCTCCGAATCGGACCCATGGGTGTACGCATGGGTCCCCCCTTCTCATGAATGCACAGTGTGGCAGGCACCATGGGGTGACCGCCACAGGGTGCAAGGTTTTCCCCATGCACCCCTTTTGTCAATGGGAGCCTGTGTTCTCGTTCGGAACACAGGCTTCCATTGAAGTCAATGCGAGTCCAACCAAATCGTATCCGGAAGCATCCGGATGTATCAAAATAGCTCGGTCGGACTCCCTGGATCCAAGTCGTTCTGAAAGCATTCTGGAACCGAATCAGTTGGAATGCTTTTCGGACGAGATCATAATCAGACCCTTAGTCTGAACACCTTAAAGACCCAATGGCAGGCACAGTCAGAAACTGGTACTGTTTTCAGCCTTAGAACTCTGAATCATGCCAATCATAAATTCCCACCCATAATCTGAACTTACCTAGAGGTGACTAAGTTCACAATATGTACTGTACAAGCCACATGTTGCATGAAAATAAAAATACAGAAACACAACATCTGGAAGAAACAAATATTCATATGGGTGAAGTAAAGCACATGAAATATAAACAGGGTCTGCTTTTCTGACATGGATTATCTTAGGGTTTTTCCAGTCTCCGTTGAGAAGTCAATCAATGCTTTTGCCTTTAAAGTTAAGAACATGAATATAGGGATCAATTTCAATGTCTGAACTGGGGTGGCGTGGTGAAGCAAAATAACGATGGATTAAACCCAGATCTGTGACTGGGGGTGAATGTTTGCCAATGTGCAGCATTCCGTCCATCATCTTGTGTGTTTTGCATCAATTTCAAAGGCAGTTTTAGGACCTGTCACACTTAAAGTCCATAAAGGAGCTGTACAGCCTCATGAGATTGCCAAGGTCAGTGATGGTATGATAGCAGGAAAACTAGAACAAATTGAACTCTTGTCGTACTATGATGACCCTTCCAGTTTGCCAAACCAGCTGTGTTGGAATTGCTTTAACCCCAGGGTGGTTTCTTTATATGTGTATCATTGTGTGGTGTTAATCCTGTGAGATCTATTAAATATATTGGTAAAATACACTGTTTTAAGTGCCACATTACTTAAAGACTTCCGCACTTGGGCTTAATAGAGATGGGTTATAGTCTGCTCTTGTAAAGTTCATTCATCAGTTCCAGGTTCAGATTTGTGATGATAGAAGTGCCAGTTAAAAGGTCCTAGAGGGGATCAATCTTCAAAATTGCTAATTATTAATAGAATTTGGACATGATTGCAGAAGTGCATAGGTGCCCATTAACACTCCTCCCATTACACGCATATCGAACTGAAATTAGATTTATGGGCAGAATGTTTCCTGAAGGTTGTTTTTGCATACTTCAAAGGTTGCAACTTTGAACTGGTTTTGGGTCGATTCTAGTCTGGGTTGGGATGAATATGGGCTTGAACCTGGGCAGCTTTGGGCTTGGGTTGGGTCTCAAAATCTGGCAACACTGCTGCACAGTTCACGGTGGAAGCAGCCGGCATAGCTGCTGGTGCGGATTGCTAGCCTGCACTTCTGCAGCGGTTTCCTCTGTGGTTTCCTCATGGCGTTTTGCTTTACCTGCCCACTCGTCTACTCGCCTGTTCACCCGCCTGCCTGTAACTGCTCATACTGCCATGAGCAGTTGATTATCTGCCTTTCTCGGCCTCCTCAGCCCCCTACATTCTCCAATTGGTGTGGCCGAATCAGCAAGAGGAAGTGCTGGTCCATGGTGGTGCGACCTGGTGTGGCCAGGTGGTTTTGTGTGTTCTGTGTGAGCAAAACCAAGTAGCTGATGCTGTTGTACCAGGGAAATATCAGAAACCTCATGCGTTGGAAGAAAAAGCATGCTATTGCAGCAAGTCACTATCTGTGAAGCAGAAAGGACATATGAAATACTGCTTCTCAAACCATAACAATCTTGTTGTTTAGCATCAAATAACTTCCATTGGAAAGTACAAGAATTTGGGGGGGAAATAGAAGGGGTTGGTTTTCCTTTTAGAAAGCAAGCCAAATTAGCTACTGGAGTGTTACATGTTCTGTGGATTGTAATACAGCAACAGGGTAAGTGCTGATTTGCATTAGTTTGGCCTCTGTGTAGGATGGCTCAGTGGATGGAAAATTATGGATTGAAATGCTACCCTAAGCAATTGCCAGTGGCTAGACCACCATTTGCATGCATTCATCCCTTCACCTTTTTGGTGCTTGATTGCGAGTAGTATGCCTAGAAACCAGACACTGGTGCAGCTTTCTAAGCCTACTGCTGCCAATGTTTGTGAATTCCAAAAAGTAGTACATTTGCAGTAATTTAAGGAGTACTTCTATGGGTGCAGATTTACTACTTTTTTGGTAAACTAGTCACTATATATATTTAAGATCCTGATCCAAAAAATGAACAAGTTTAAACATCTTAGCGAAATGAGAACAAAAACAACCAACACAGAATAAAGCAAACTGAAATTAGACCCCCCCAGACCCAACTATCTCACCAAGAATGCAATTTGAAGGGTGTCACACTCCAAACACCCCCACTAAAGCCACACCCTACCCATACCACCTGAGGTTGGTAGTTCTCACTAACAACTCATAACTGCCTTCACTTACTACACAATAACCTGAGGTCCCTGCCATGGGATCAATTTTTATCACTGGATGATCCTTTCGTCTCTGCTACAAGAAGCCTTCATTGGATAGTTGTCAAATTGGTGCATGTTGGGAGGGCTCCATGTTTCTAGTCCTCACCTGTTACAAAGCATTTTATCAAGTGACTGACAGCCCCAAGTGCTAAGCCTGAGTTTCAAATGGAAGAGGGCTTCATAGGGTGAGCCGAACCATGAGCCTGTCTTGGCTCTAAGAATCCATGCATGAGCTGGTGCCATGAATACGTTTTGCATGAACATCATGCAACAAACATAATGTAAAAATAAAATACAATCTCTGCAAAATTAAAAAGTCTATTTCTTTAACATGCAGAAGCGTTGTCTCTTAGTACATGCATAGACAGTCATTTATTAAAAGTGATGTTTTTTTAGCAACATTACAGTCTATTGAATCAAACAGAAGTGGTGCTTGCACAGCACACATCCTAAGCTAAAGTATTTAAAAGCACGTTTATATGGAATAGTAAAGAGAAAGGAGGCTCTGTGAAAGAAACTATTTGCCCATTTGGGCAAGGAGGGAAGCCAGAATTTATTCCAGGATCTGGTTTCACATTTTGAAATTTAGACATCTCTCTCTGATGATGATGATGATGAAGAGGGATTTGTAAAGCGCACGCATACTCCAAAGAGTGTCTCGGTGCTACATGGAAGGCTCCCTATCGCAGCACTGATCGCTCATCAAGCCTGTTGAAAGAGCCAGGTTTTTTTTTTTTTTTCTGAAAATGGGCAGCTTGGAATTGGAACAGAGTTCCAGATGAAGATTGCTCAAGGCCACCAAGGCCATCAACCCAAGGTAAAAGAAGGATCTTCCTCCGGTCCTGGCACGGGAATTCTTGCAAAATAGCCATGAGCTGGCTGTAAATTCCGTGTGAGGGGCATAAGCACAAATCCCCCTCATCAGGTACCCCGTTCCTTTATCATGTAGAGCTTTGTGAGCCAGGACTAGAGTTTTAAAAAGAATTCTCTTTCTGATAGTAAGCCAGTGAAGCACTTTCAAATGCAGGGTCATATGCTTTCTTGGTGCGAGGTTGAAAAGATGTCTAGCCGCCTCCTTCTGCACCACTTGAAGTCTATTCAGGAGGTATTCTGAAAGACCCAAGTATAGTGCATTTCCATAATTAAGTCTGGAAGTGATTTGGGCTTGGATCAGCATTTTCTTAGTTTCGACCGACAAAAGCGGTAAGAATTTTTTCAATGATTGTAACAGCCCAAAACAAGAGCCAACCAGTGCCTGAATTTGGGGTTGGAAGGAAGGGGCACTATCAATTTTGATTCCCAAATTCTTTAACTAGCTTAATTGAAGGCCAGGGAGAGCACTCTTAGACCAGAGAGTCTCCCACAAATCAGGTGTAGTGGAGCCAAAAAGCACCATCTCCGTTTTATCAGGGTTGCATTTTAATTGGTTGCAGGACAAGCAGTTGAACATATTGGAGAGGCAAGCTTCAATAGCTCCTCCATCAAGCTCTCCACCTTTTTCACATGTGAAAAACAACTAAGGGGGATATTCACAAGAACGTGTGCTAAATATCTCCAGAAGATGTTAACGCAAATTCACACATCGCAGTCCATCGCGGGAAAATAACCCCGTGTTAACGTGGAATTCACAACACAGCTGTACCATGCGATAGTCCCCCGAAAACGCGGACAATGTCCGCGATACAACGCCCGCGACGGTGATAAAAACCCAAACCCCACCGCAAAAAAACCTGCGATGGGCCAAACCGCGATGAGGAAATCAGCGATAAGCAGCGCCAGGCCTGCAATACACACACATCAGGCGGGAAAACCACTACAAAAGGAGAAAAAACACACAAACACAAAATAACCAAAACCGAAGGCATCCGGACCCGGCGCAGAGGACGAGCGGAACCCACAAGCACCCCGGACGACCAGCCTGGGACATCGGGGACAGGGAAGGGCAAGGACAAGAAGAAGAGGAAGAGGCGGTTCGGTCCGCAGGAGAACAGGATCCTGGTCACGGAGGTGATGGAACACCATCAAGAACTGTTCGTCACCTCCAACTTGTCATTGGGCACCAAAAATGGAATATGGCGGGCCATTGTGGACAAGGTGAATGCCGTCGGAGAGCACAAGAGGTCAATGGACGAGGTCAAGAGGCGATGGATTAACATCAAGCGGAAAACCAAGGAGAAACTCGCAGGCAACCAGAAGGCAGCAATGCAGACTGGAGGTGGGAGCCCAGCGCCACAGCTGGAGCTGGATGACATGGAGGAGCTGGTGTCGACAGTCATCAGTGTGGAGACCGTGGCAGGAGTCGGGGGAGCGGACACTGCTTGACATGACACAACACCACAGCAACAGGGTGAGTAACCACCAGGTACTTGGGGGATGGGGGGAGATGGCCACAATGGCACACATGCACAATCAAGCAGAGCACAGTGCACACCCACCATGACTCTGGATCATGGCCCTGATCTACAGACTGTCACAATGTACATTGCCATGCTGTCTGAATGTGAACATGTACCATGCGGCTACATACATTTGGACACAATGTAACACAGCATCTCCCCTTCACAATGCAGAGGCACCGTCAACACCTCCTGCAGAGCAGTCCCAGCCACTCTTCACTGATGACGAGGAGGACACCCCCAGCATCGACACCGAAGCCCTCCAAGACATCATGGAACTCATCCGCCAATCACCTCCAGGATCAGGGCAGCCCAGCTGCATCGAGGAGACCCCACCCACTCCACAAACCACCCAGCAGGAGGCACCCACAACCCCGGCTGTCTCCCAGGACCCCCACGAACAATACATGGCCTTCCAACGCCATCTGAGTCCCATCAGGGACCACCTCCAGTCCCTAACGGACACCCACAGGCCGCTCCACGGTCTCCAACGAGCCCTGGCTGGCATCGCTGGAGTCATGACTCAGAGACAAGAACACCTGTCCGCTCAGAGTGGCTCCAGCGATCTCAGCCAGGAGATGGCACACATGCGGAGGCTCATGGAGGACATGGTGCGGATGGAGGCGGAAAGGATGGCAGCCACCGCTGCACATCAGCAGAATGTAGCTGGGATCTACCATGCCCTGCAGATCTTCATCATGACATTGCTGCCACAAGGCGTGGCGCAGATGAATGCTGCTGCTCCTACACCATCCACATCTCCGCCCCCAGGTGTGTCAGTGCCTCACAGTGCGGCAGACATTTCCACTCCGGCACCTGATGTGTCACTGCCACACAGTGCGGCAGACAACCCACCTCCGGCCCCTGATGTGTCAGTGGCACACAGTGCTGCAGCCGGAACTGCAACATGCACAGGTGGGGCAGGGCACACATCCGAGGACGAGGACGTGGCTGGGTTTGAGATCAGAAGCAGGCACTAGCATTCATTTCCGCCACCTGGCCTGTTGTTCCTTGGTGCCGCACATGGCCCCATGACCTTCCACTGACCCCCGATACACTCTGCGGCACTCACCTTGGACCGCGACATGGACTGCCACATCCTGTTTGGTGACCAATGACACGGCGACCAGACTGCGAACTGTACTCTTCCTCTTCCGCTGTACTTGTCATTCCCCGATGGACTCTGGCTGGCCCTCCACGGGCCCATATTGTGGAGTGGGGTTGGCATGGCCCTGTACTGCTCCAGCTGCAAAACTCCACTGGATGTGCATTAAACATTCAGGAACGCACTGCTGTGTCATGTCTCTCATCATTCAAGTATGAATGTGTGGATGAATGTAGGGTCAGTGATTCCCCCTAACTTCAATGATGCTCATCTAGTGGGATTCCAGTCACAGTGTGCTACATTGCCGATTGCGTTATGGGTGCCGTAGACAACACAACAGGGACACACGCATTAGTCACTTCCTTGTCCGGACATGGACTGCACCATGCCCAGAGCCCCTGAGTCACTGTTGCAAGCCCTGCGCTGGTCCGGCGTATGCCAGGCCAGACCACTCTGCTTACGCTCCGAGGGTGGGGCCACATAACCACATGTCGCAGGTTTACACGCTAGTGGTCTGCAGGTCACTGGTCTAGTTGTCAGCATGTCACGGCCACTCCCTGAGGGCAGGTTTGCACACACACCACACCCATCCGGCGCAGGCGTCACAGGCCATGTGACCCCGAGAATATAAGGGGCCGACAACGTCACATTCCCTACTGCCGGAGGTGACTGGATGATGGACGTTCCACAGGTCTCAATCATGAAGGGCCCATGAGTTGTTGCGCACAGGGTTAGTGGCACCCGAGGCCTTGCGGCCGCCACGGGCCTACCACCACGTGGCGCTGACTAGGGTTGCACAGGGTTAGTGGCACCCAAAGCCTTGCGGCCATCACGGGCCTACTACCACGTGGCGCTGACTGGGGTTGCACAGGGTTAGTGGCCCCGAAATTGCTGAGCGGGTGTGCAGCCTGCGATGATGACGTGTGCAGTGATGTGGCATTGATGCCTCAGGACTCAGCGCCATGTGTGGGACCTGCTGGGCCGCCGTGCGGGTCCGCATGATGTGGAGCGTGCCATGGTGGCGGGACTGGGGCCTGGAGCTAGCACGGGCACGTGGTGTGCCCACTGGTGGACACACCGTTGGCGACAGGTGGGCAGTGGGGCCTGGGTGCGCAAGGGCGGACAGCCAGCACTGGCCGGCGGGAGGGGTTGGGTGCGGCTGCATGTGTGCGCAGGGGCAGACAGGCGTTGTTGCCGTGTGCAGTGAGATGGACTCTGCCATGATTGACTCTTGCCTCGATTACAGAGTGCAGACGTGGTGGCTTGCAGTGTATACCGGCACTTGGTTGGAGACGCACCGGTGGCAGCAGGTGAGCAGTGGTGCGTGAGTGCGCGGGGGCGGCAGTGTCCCTCCCTCTCTCTCTCCCTCCCTCCCTTCCTTTCCTTCTCTCTCTCTCTCTCCCTTCCTTTCCTTCTCTCTCTCTCTCTCCCTTCCTTTCCTTCTCTCTCTCTCCCTCCCTCCCTTTCTTTCCTTTTCTCTCTCCCTCCCTTCCTTTCCTTCTCTCTCTCCCTCCCTTCCTTTCCTTCTCTCTCTCTCTCTCTCCCTTCCTTTCCTTCTCTCTCTCCATCCCTTCCTTTCCTTCTCTCTCTCTCTCTCTTTCTTTCTTTCTCTCTCTCTTTCTCTCTCTGCCTTTCTTTCATTCTCTGTTTCTCGCTCCTTTGATGTGCGCATGACACAGGTTCTGATTTTGTGCTTTATTTTCCAGGCTGTGCCATCAAGATTGTCCCGGACGGACCCGACAGGAGTCTTCTGCATTGGTGTTTTGTGTTGTATTTCAATAAAGTTTTTGGTTGTTACTTCAATGATGAGTGACTGTTTCTCGTTCTTCTGACCACACGTGTGTTTCTTTTTGTCATTGTGCGACATCATGCGCTTTTTGTGGCTCTTGTGTCGTGCACAGTATGTGTTTGTCAGGGGGAGGGTCCGGGGGGGGGCCTGGGAGTGGGGGCGGTGGGTGTTGTGGCCCTCTTGGGTCTCTGAGCTGCATGATCATTGTCTCCATGGCATCTGTGGGTCTTCCAATGTGGCTCTGTGCTGGGCTCCCTTTCGTACTGCAGGTAGTCGTCCTGCTTAACAGCAGCAGAAGGCAGGTGTTAAATCCCTGCTGCTACCGCGGCTTATCGCCTGTTTTTGGTTCGCATTGCAGATCTGGCAGTTCGTTGTGAAAGTGGTGTAGTGGTGTTTTCGTGTGTTTTTGCACGGGAACGCCTACTCTGCATCTCATTAGGGTTAGTTGGTGGTGTCACCCGTGGAGATAAATTTTGCGGCAGTTATCGCGGGAATACTGGTGATGTCTGCAGTTTGCACCCGCTTGTGAATGGGGCGTTAAATCTATCTCCACTTTTGATGCGTTAGGGTGGCGATAACTCGGCGATAAGTCCTTGTGAATATGCCCCTAAGTGTTGTCAGCATTTGAAATTACCTTTGCCCCCAATGTCTCAGCTAACCCAGCCAAGGGTGTGAGATACGTATGGAATAAGGTAGGGCTAAGTGCCGAACCTTGAGGTACTCTGACTGCCAGCTCACGGATCTCTCTTTCTCTCTCTCAGCAATAACAGACCTAATTCAGGGCCACCAGACTCAATTACCAAGCCAAGAATGCATTATTTTTGAGGGGATGTCACACTCCAAACACCCACCCCACCCAAAGCTACGCCCCTGGATTTTGGGACTGTCTGAAATTAAAGCACTAACTAAAAGAAATATTGGGTTAAATGAACCTGCAGGGGCATAAAACAGATACTCAGCTCTGCACTGTGCCACAAAAGCTCATCTTGGCACAACCCAGTCACTATACTGGGGAACTTTTGGAGTAAGTTACATGGGGAGACCGTAACATACTGTTAGACCTGGGATACCTGCTGTGGCTTCCCCCCCTAACTTTTTGCCTTCAACCCTCATGTTTGCTGACTTTGTTTCTGCTGGTTTTAAAAGTCTGCACATTTTACCATTGCTAATCAGTGATAACGTGTCTGTGCTCTCTCCTTAAAATATTGTAGAATTGGCTTATCTCCGATTGGTATATTTAATTTACTAGTAAGTCCCTAGTAAAGTGGCACTACCTGTGCCCAGGGCATGTAAATTAAATGCTACTAGTGAGTCTGTAGCACAAGACTTATTTTCTCTACATTGGAGTAGATGAGAGAGGTCACCTCCTATGTTTAGGAAGGTTATTTTCTTGGATGATACTAAATTGCAGTGGCATTTGAGAGTCCATTTCCGCAGGGAAACTGTTATGACCTGTGGGTTCACTTAACTGGTACATTGAATTGTAATAGCTGTGGCACCCAGTGGTTTTCCGACTATGGACTCTTTGGGAAACATTGGTGATTAACCATAAGAGTTTGAACATTCCCTTGGCGAAGGGTCCATAGAGCCCAAAATGCATTGGGACTGACCAATTGGGACCCCAACTTTCATGCTTACCAATGCCAAGTTTTTGTTTGTTGTGGAACTAATATGAAGTTCACTTGTCTACTACTGAAAAAGAATTTATGAAGAATAAAGAATAAATTCAATTGCCTGATCACATGTGGTTTAAAGCGTTTTGAATGGGATCACTCCACTCATCTGGAGAATAAGCTGTGCACTGAGGGGACGTCTCCCCTAGGAGGACGCTTTCAGGATACATTAGGACGATCGTGGACCAGAGAACAACACCCGATCTGCATGCAGAACTTTTAAATTTATTGAACCTAATCCTTACTTTTTGAACTTTGGTGTGCATGTACCACCTTTGATACCTAGTGGATCACAGCATTTTTCCAAGTGAAGTAGGATCGCTGTGACGATCCCATCGTAGGGAAGATGCGCTGTTTGAACCAGCCTGGCCAGGCTCCTGATCTATTCACGTTTGAACACATTAGACTGGTCTCACTGCCATTGCTTCTAGGCCAAACGACTTAGTCCAAAAGAGACTTTTACAATCAACTTTGGTCGAAACGTCGACATCTTCCCCTGGGTTCATATATGCAATGCGATTATGATAGATATGCAATGAAAGGCTATCTGTTCTCATTTGAAGCTATTTATTGAACCTAGGTGTGCAGTGTCTTGTATTTATGTCTTATATATTCACACATTGCGTCATTTGCACTTTATATTAACGCATTGACAATTGCAGCAATCTTGGATAATATATATTATCAAACAAAACACATGTCAAAACTTGTTTTATGTACTTTTAACTGAGAATATCTCTCTATACTGTGATAGTAATTACATTTATTGCGGGATTCACAAATTTATAGGATGATTTCCACCCACTGAATGATGCCTACGACATTTTGTATACATGTATAAACCTTAAAGCAGGTGCGCCGGGTGCAAACATGGAAAGTGCACTCTATCAGGAAGATGCCCTAGGGGCAGCCACAAACTTTTGCTGCCCCCAGGGGACTCTATGTGGAAGCTGCCCTAGGGGCAACCGCAAACTCGTGCTGCCCCAATGTAGCACATTCAAGATAAATATGGAGCAGCTGTTTGAAAGCTGCTGCATGTTTCTCTGTGCAGATGGCAACCCGCCTGCACTTCTAAAAGGGATTAGAGATCCCCTTGCAGGCGGATGCATTGAGGGACTGCATCCGCCTGCATGGGATGCCTGAGGGTTCCATGAGACACCCTTTCATTCCTTTAGAGGGCTGCATTTAGAAGGCATACTGAAAGCGTGCCACCTTTTTGTGGCGCACTTTTAGTGCATCTTCTAAAGGCATGTTTGCCTCTGCGCCCACGTGGGCAATACGGCGCCAGCACAGAGGCAAAGTGATTCCCTCATTTACATTGGGCCACACCCCCATGTCAATGAGGGAATGTCCTGTAATGATAGCGCTGGAACTGTATGTGCGCCAGAGTTATCTGTAGTACAAAAGTGGCCACACAAGCATCTGCGGCCCTTTCTGTAATACCAAAGTGCCCCGGGGGGGCATAAAGCGGGCGCAAAACCCATTGCGCTCCCAGAATGCTTGTTTAATACAGACCCAGATATTCACAGTTGGCGCTTTGTGCTTTCTGGTACTATTTTTACTGAAATCTTTAAAATTTTATATCTTCGGATCTACAGATTGGAATTTTGTTGTTTTTTTTCCTTGTTTTACTTATTAAATATTACTTTATTTTTCTAATCTGATTTGCAGTCTTTTTTGTATGCTGTTTTCCCTTTATAACTGTTTGAAGTGCTGCACAAATACTTTACTTGTTAAGCGTCCCCCCAGGGGAGACGTCCCCTCAGTGCACCGCTTCTGCTCCAACAAATGATGGAGTGATCACATTCAAAAACGCTTAAAGCCTTCAATTTTTCAGTTGAATTAATTCTTTATTCTTCATAAATTCTTTTTCATTTTTCAATTGTTAAAACCTTCACTTTTGGAATACAGGAGTGCATGCACCACCTTTGACAGCACAAATACTTTACACATTGCCTCCAAATTAAGCTTGACTGCTCTGTGCCAAGCTACCAGTAGGTTGAGCACAGAGTAATTCAGGGTTGGCTTGTGCCTCACCCTGACATCGATTGTGGTTGCTGCTTGACCAGGGTTCCCACCCCAGTCAACCCACAACCCCATTTACCACACATACCATAACCCAAGATGTGTGTTTGTAGAGCACAATACTTAACCTATAAGGACGTCTATTGCCACTATTGACAACAGATGTTTATTGGTACACAGCTCAATGATGCTCATTGTATCAACCTTGGAAAGATGAAATGCTGAGTGGACCAACTGAGATTTAAAACTATGCCCCTATTAACCCAGGGAGTTCCCTGCAGTGGATGCATCAGTCGATTTAGTTCATTGAGCCTCCACACACACACCATTGATACTGAGGGGCATATTCTCATGCCCTGGCGATAGTTTTCGCTAAGGCCAGTTAGCGGCAGTATTTCTATCGCCGTCTAACCCTGAAACTTATCGCCTTGTTAACGGCTTATTACCAAGCCGTCGCTACATGGCGATATTTCCAGGGAACGGCGGTGAAAACTGCTGCTAACATTAGCGCGATGGCGATAGGGAAACCAGCGTTAGCGTGCGAAAACCAGCGATAGGCCCATTAGAGATAAAAAAACTCACGTTAGTCAGCCCAACGTGAGCTTTCTTGCCTCTAATGCAATAAATAGCCCATCAGTGACCCCCTAATAGGAAATAGGCATTAAAAACAACAACATGCAGAATGGAGCAGCTAGGGCCAAGTGCAGCACACATCAACAACCCCTGCAAGCCAGCCAACAACCAGGATGACCAGGATGAGAGCCTGGATGCCTCGCTGAACCTGCGTCTTGAGCCTGGATGCCTCGCTGGACCTGCGTCTGGAGCCTGGATGCCTCGCTGGACCTGTGTCTGGAGCCTGGAGTGTGATGCGGAGGAGCTGTGGAGTAGCTGAGCCGTGGTGGTAGACATTGATGGGCGGCGATCGCCCGTACCTGGTGGTGAAGTCGGGCAGGTCGCATGGAGACACGTTGCTGACCTGTGTGAGAAGACCGCCATGAGCCCCTTGGAGCTGTGAATGGCAGAGGCGCTCCTGCGCACCAACATAGGGAGGTCTGCATCGCATACTTTGATCCACCACTACATCGCGGTGCATGGAGGGGATTACCAATGCTGTGCGGCGCCTCTGTGCATCACAGTCCGGATGATCTTGGCCTGGCCGTACGCTGTGGAGGGTGAGGCCCCTGTGCTACGTCGAACTTGTGTGGCATGAGCGCTGCAACTTCACGCCTAAGGGGGCCCTGCTGCATCAACTGCATCGGGAAGTCCACCAGCGGACTAGGCAGCGACTGCTGTACCCAGCCTAGTGAAATCACACCTGGCTGAGGCTCCTGCTGGCTGAGTCACAGATTTGGAAAGAGTGCAGTGGATTGCGCCACGCTGTCAATGTCCAGGTAAGGAGAAGGTGGGACGCATAGCGCAGGAGGGCCGGGGGGGTGAATCGCTCAGGACTATCACACGTAGATGACCCACCCCCAGTGGCGGTTCCACCGCTATGGCGGAAGAGCGTTGCCCCACTGCCTCAAGCAGTGCAGAAGAGGAACAATCATCACATGATGATGACTCAATCAATCAGGGGAATTGTAAGCGCTCTACTCACCCGTGAGGGTCTCAAGGCGCTGAGGGGGGGTGTCCGCAGATCTGTTAGCCGAGGAGCCAGGTCTTGAGGGTCTTCCTGAAGGCGTACAGGGAGGGGGTGCGTCTGATGTCTGCCGGTAGCTCGTTCCAGGTCTTGGCTGCAATGTGGGAGAAGGATCTTCTGCCTGCTCTGTGGATGCGTGGGGTTTTGGCCAGTGTGAGGTTGGAAGATCGGACGTATCTTTTGGGGACATGGAAGTTGATACTGTCGTTGAGGCATTTGGGGCCGTTGGTGTGTAGGCATTTGTAGATGTGAGTGAGGATTTTGAAGGTGACTCTTGTCTCCACGGGGAGCCAGTGGAGTCTTCATAGGTGTTGGTTGATGTGTTTGTGCCGGGGGATGCAGAGGACGAGTCTGGCGGTGGTGTACTGTAATGTCTGGAGTGTGCGGAGTATGGACTTGTAAATGCTGGCGTAGAGTGTGTTTCCATAGTCCAGTCTGCTGGTGATGAGTGCACGGGTGACTGTCTCCCTTGACTCCAGGGGGATCCATTAGAAGGACTTGCGGAGGAGGCGGAGGGTGTTGAAGCAGCTGGAGGTGACGGCTTAGACCTGTCGGTTCATGGGGAGGGATGAGTCGAGTACGATGCAGAGGTGTGTGGCGTTGTCCGAGGGGGTAGGTGGGCTTCCGAGGGCGGTTGGCCACCAGGTGTTGTCCCATGCTGAAGGGGTGGTTCCAAGGACTAGGACTTCTGTCTTCTCGGCGCTGAGCTTCAGGCAGCTGTTGGTCATCCAGACTGCGACGTCTTGCATTCCTTTCTGGAAGTTGAGTCTGGCGGTGGTGGGGTCTTTGGTGAGTGAGAGGATGAGCTGGGTGTCATCAGCGTAGGATACGATGTTGAGGCCGTGTTGTCGGACGATGGCGGCGAGGGGGGCCATGTAGATGTTGAAGAGGGTCGGGCTCTGAGATGACCCCTGTGGGACTCTGCAGGTGTTTCACGTGGGATAGGAGAGGAAGGGTGGCAGTCTGATCCTTCGGCTTCTTCCGGTGAGGAATGATCGGAACAAGTCTAGGTCTGTTCCTTGTATACCGGCGTCATGTAGTCTGGCGACTAGTGTGCCGTGGGAGACGGTATCGATGGCCGCTGAAAGGTCGAGTAGGATGAGGGATGCGGAGTGGCCTTGTTCCAGGAGGGTGCGGATGTCGTCTGTGCCGGCAAGTAGGGCGGTCTCGGTGCTGTGGTTGCTTCGGAATTCGGATTGGGACGGGTCGAGGATGGCGTTGTCTTCAATGAATCGTGTCAGTTCCCTGTTGACAGTTTACTCTGCAACTTTGGCCGCGAAGGGGAGGAGCGAGATGGGCCGGTAGTTCTTGAGGTTGGTGGGGTCAGCTGTGGGCTTTTTGAGCATGTGCCTGACTTCTGTGTGCTTCCAGTCATCTGGGTAGGTGCCTGTTTTGAAGGTGGTGTTGATGGTGCACTGCAGTTTGGGTGAGATGGCGGCTGTGGCTCTGTGGTAGATGTGAGGAGGGCAGGGGTCGGTGGTGGCCCCCGAGTGGATGCCTTTCATGGTTGAGGCGGTGTCTTCGGCTGTGACCGGCGCCCAGGGGGAGATGGTGGGCTGGCTGGTGTGTCCGGGGGCTGGGGGGTCTGGAGACGAGGGTTCCTCGGAGTGTGGAGTTGTGGCTGGTCTGGATCTGGAAGTGCAGGTGTTCGGCGGAGGGGAATGTTCCACAGGAGGTGGTGAGGCGGAGGGTGCTCTTGTGGGCGATGTCGAGGCCCACTCCCGGGTGGTTGGGGCTATCCTTCCTCTGGATCTTGTATCCGTCCGGGATGGCGGTGTGGATGTCGGGGGCGGAGGAGGCTTAGGTCCAGGTCTCCATGAAGAAGGCTATGTCGGGCGAGAGAGAGTCGAGTAGGTTCAAGTTTCCAGGCCGTGTTTGTGCACGGAGTGCACGTTGAGGAGGATGCATCTTAGGGTGTCGCCGGGGCTGGTGTCGGCTGGGTTGGAGTCCGGGGTGGTGGTTAAAGTCTGGCGGCAGTGAAGGCAGGAGAACTGGCTGTGGGTCGTGTTTGGCGAGGCCTGTTGGCAGTTTCTGATTTTTCCGGGGTTGAGTGCGTGGAGGGTAGCTGTGCTGTAGCAGTGGGTGGCTCGAGATCCAGGGTTCCTGGTGCTGGTCGCGGTCGGGTCACGGGCGCAGATGGCCTTGCCTTATGGGCTCCTTTGGGGCGCCAGCCGCACACGTCCACTGCGCTACCACGCAGCGGCCGCCATTAAGTGGGGGAGGGACGCTCATCTGGGAGGCGGGAATGTACGAGGACAGGGGTGCGGGGCCAAAGGGGCAGCAGCGGGGGGAAGCGGGAAGCACAAGCTCAGAAAAGCCAAAAAATAATATTCAAAAGTGAAAAAAAAGGGATAACTAACTGATGTAATCATGCTATGTATCCTCAGGGGTGGGAGGGTGGGTAGGACTGCTCCAAACATGGAGCAGGGCATGGGCGGATTGGCATGCCCACTCAAGTGTGCAATGACTGTTTGCTCGGCCCACTCAGGCCGCCCAAAGCAGTCATGCGCACAACCCTGTTCGCAATGCAGGCTGCATTACAGCCTGCATGGAGAACATGCCCACCCCTCCGGCCCTGGGCTGCATGACTTGTCCCGTTGCCATTTACCATTCCCACCACCGCATCGCAGTGTTGGGATTGACTCAGGGGACCCTACGGACCTGAAGAACTACCGGCCCATCTCTCTGCTCCCGTTCGCCGCCAAAATCGCCGAAAGAGTCGTAAATGCCCAGCTGACCGCATTTATCGAAGAGCACTCCATCCTAGACACCTCCCAGTCCAGATTCCGCAGCAACCACAGCACCGAGACCGCCCTCCTCGCTGCCACTGATGACATCCGCATGCTACTCGACCAGGGACACACCGCAGCCCTCATCCTACTAGACCTCTCCGCGGCCTTCGACACGTCTCACATCACACCCTCGCAGCCAGACTGCACAACTCCGGGATACAAGGAACCGCCCTCAACTGGATCCGATCCTTTCTCTCCGGCAGAACCCAGAGGATCAGACTCCCCCTTTCATCTCCGAACTCACAGAGATCAACTGCGGAGTACCACAGGGATCATCGCTCAGCCCCACGCTCTTCAACATCTACATGGCCCCCCTCGCCGCCATCGTCAGACAGCATGGGCTCAACATAGTATCGTACGCCGATGACACCCAACTCATCCTCTCCCTCACGAAGGATCCCGAGGACACCAGGCTCAGATTCCAGGAAGGAATGAGGGACGTCGCAGCCTGGATGAAGGACAGCTGCCTGAAGCTCAACACTGAGAAAACTGAGGTCCTCATCCTGGGACCCTCGACCTCCACCTGGGACGACACATGGTGGCCCTCCGCCCTCGGGAGTCCTCCCACCCCGACAGACCACGCTCGGAACCTCGGCATCATCCTTGACTCCTCTCTCACCATGACACGCCAGATCAACGCTGTGGCCTCCACCAGCTTCAAATGCCTCTGCATCTTCCGAAAGACATTCAAATGGATCCCCCCCGAACACAGCAAAACCGTCACCCACACACTCATAACCAGCAGACTGGACTACGGAAACGCCCTCTACGCCGGCATCAACAGGACCCTTCTACACAAGTTCCAAACCATCCAGAATGCCGCGGCCAGACTCATCCTCGGGACCCCACGGCACGAACGCATGACGCAACACCTTCGAGACCTACACTGGCTCCCGGTCGAGAAGAGAATAACCTACAAGCTTCTCACCCACGCCTACAAATCCCTTCACTACATCGGACCCAAATACCTCAACGATAGAGTCTGTTTCCACGCACCCAAAAGAACTCTCCGATCCGCCGACCTCGCCCTAGCGGAGACACCCCGCATCCGCAGAAGCAGAGCAGGAGGAAGGGCCTTCTCCTATATCGCAGCCAAAACCTGGAACGAGCTCCCGGTCAGCATCAGACGCTTCCCTAACCTGCACATCTTCAGGAAGGACCTCAAGACCTTGCTCTTCGACTGAGCCGGAGCTGCCTACCCCCCCCCAGCGCCTTGAGACCCTCACGGGTGAGTAGCACGCTTCATAAGCCCCCTGATTGATTGATTGATTGAGGGAGCCTGGCTGCCTACTTCCTTTTCCTGGAAGCAGACGCAGGAGAGCAGGAGCTACGAAGACACGGGACCCGGCTTCGAGGTAAGACTTCCCTCATTTGAATTGTTACCACACCCGCTCACACACACATCCCCGCGTCCATGCCCCATCCAGTGTTCTTACTGGCGTTTACCACCTCACAGCTGTCCAGCCCCCCCAGCACTACTCAATGGCGGACGCTGTGCGCCCATGCACAGCGGGCGTACCACTCGTGTGCCAAAGGCACATACGTAGTTGCGACGCATGCCATAACATCGCATTCCATTCCAATGCATACTGATACAGTAGAGTAGGTGTTGCATAGCGGAGACATGAAGATCATTTTTCACACTTCAGTGAGTGCAACCCAAAACTAACCTTTGCACCCCAAACCCAAAGGTGAACCCTGGAATTCCTTTTTGAGCACCCAAAACACCCCAAAAATCAGATTTTGAGCCAAATGCACACCCCAATTTTCATATTTTACCCCACAACACACCCCAAAAATCAGATTTTGAGCCAAATGCACACCCCGATATTCATATTTTACCAATCAACACACCCAATTTTCATATTTTACCCCACAACACACCCCAATTTTCATATTTTACCCCACAACACACCCCAATTTTCATATTTTACCCCACAACACACCCAATTTTCATATATTACATCCGAAACCCATACCCACCCATAAACTTAAAATTACCCCATTACTGACATCTCAATGCGTTGTCATCAAATGCGATGTAAATGCACCTGCGTTGTGGGAGTTGCGTTGTTCACGATGTACTGCCTGCATTGTTATGGTTGTCTCCTGTGCCAAAGGCAACCCATAGGCTACGCCGTTTGCGCCCGTCTGCCCCTGGACTGCGCTCAGCACCAAGGAGCATTCCTCTTGGACACTCCACGGCTACGGCGCCAGCACCCTCCTCGCCATCAGCCCTGGACACCACCTCGCCTGCCAGGACCAACCTCTGCTCCGGACCGGACATCGCCATCACTGACGGCTGCAGTATAACCCGCAGGGAGCACCCTGACCGTCAAGGAGGAGGCATTGCCATCACCTACAGAAGCCCACTCCAACTGACCACGCACTCTAATGACCCAAGGGTTACCATGGACCACCTCAACTCCCAGATCCTGAACATGCCCAAGAACATCCTCTGCAGCACCTTCATGTGCAGGCCCCACGGGCCATGGCCCCCCATTCTCCAATACCATTGTAGGCCTCATTGCACCCCTGGGTCTCCCATCCACCGACGACATCCTACTCAGTGATCTCAAGTTCCACCTGGACTACCCCAGTGACCAGGACACCAACCACTCCTGGGGAAGGTCCCCTACATCAGACGCAAGCAGCAAGTCACCGCAACAAGCCACATAGCAGGACACACGTCGAGTATGTCACCTCCGCCAGCGGGAACTTCTACTGCAGCCATGACACCGGACTCTCCTGGACCCGACCATCATTCGTCACGTCTTCACCTTGCCCACCCGACGCCACCGCCATCATCGCACCCCCTTGCAGCTGGATCAAGGCCACAGAAGGACGTCTCGTCAACTCCCTCCGCACCAACACTCCGCCAATGCTTCCAGACGATGACACCGCAGCTCGCAACCACCACCGATGGATCTCCAACAGCGCCCACATTCGGGCACCCCTCTTGAACGGCACTGCTTCAGTACCTTCCGCCTGCCTGATGGCAGGCGTGAGGGTGATGCAGTGCCACAGGGATAGGCTGGCTCCATGCATTGATGGAGTTGTGTCATGGTTGTGACACGACTGCAGCAATGCGTGACTTTAGCGCAGACAGATACGTCAGGATTCCTGACGTATCTGTCATTACTTGCATCATGGAGCGCTGTCCAGTGTATACAGCACATCCATGCTGTCGCAAGGAGGGCGTAGTGAGAAGTGTTGCAAAGCTGTCTTGTCGCAGCGCAGCAACACTTTTCATGACTGGGGCCCAGGAATGTGCACTATCTTATTGATGGTGCGCATTCCTGCACTGTAGTTTTTTTGCTGGGCAGCGCTGTAACGTTACTTGCAGTGCTGTCCAGCACCAGAACCTGCTGTGATGTGGCCACAAGTGTTATCCCCATTTTTAAGACCAGCTTTTTGCTGGTCTTAAGTTCCAGCAGCTAACGGGCCTTAGCGTGTGTTTTTTAATCGCATCGCCGGTCCGGGCGATCGTTGAGAATATCGCGAAGTGGGGTTAGCGTGCGTTTTAGCACGGGAACGCCTACACTGCATATGATTAGCGTTAGTTGTCACTAACATCGTTGGCGATGCTAATAGCGCCCGCTATCGCCTGAAAGCTGTCGCTAACGGCTGTTAGTGACAGCTTGAGAATACGATAAGAATGTCGCCGCATTAGCGGCAGAAAAGTGCCGCTATCGCAGCGATAACTGCTTGAGAATATGCCCCTGAGTGTTTCTTCATGTAAACGCATCTGTGATAACCATTGTGAAGTTTTGGCCGGGTTTGGTCACAAGTGCTCTCTTTTTGTAAGTTATCATATTTACAAATCGAATGCTCTGTTCAGCAACAGGTAATGTGAGTGAGACTGTGTGCTTTGCAGATTCCACTTTAACAGTAATGCACATAGCTATAAGGCGTTATTGTTTTTTTTTTTTCCTTTTTCTTAAGTGTGGTTTATCATTAAATGTCCTTTATCTATGTCTAAAAGTTATGTATGTGCCCACTGAGGCCAAGGTACTTACATTCCAGTGTTGCGTGTGACCTTCTCTTGGCTTTCTGCACCCGCGATCATGCAGCTTGACTTCCAAGGCCGAGAGGCAAGCGTAAAAATAACAGAAAAGTTAAGTACTGGGTGCTAAAAAAATAAACAATAAAGCTATTATTTTAAGGATCCTCGCTGTATGCGTTCGAAAAGTGTTGCCTTTAGCTAACTCGGGCTTGCTCTGTTCAAACGTGTAATGCCCATCTTGGCAATGAGCTGCCATGTACCCATGCTGCGTGAAAGATTCGGAACGCATACAGATTGCCGTGTTTATGCTCAAGGCAGTGCACAGATTGCTACCAAGAAGCTGGCTCGATACTGCAATTATTTGTAGTTCATCATCTTAAAACATTTTTTTTTGCTCCGGCCTGAGTTAGAAAAGGAGACATTAGATCACAGGTGATTTTTAGGGCAAAGGCAACCTGAATACAGAGTGATATAGTCGCAGTTTACTGATAAAAAAAGAAACGTAAATTAGAAATATAATTGTGTGTGTTTAAGCAAAGCCTATCTACAATTCCTTTTAATTTTTCAAATATCAGACGAGTGCGGTACTCCAAATGAGCTAGGAAAGAATAAGAATAAAAACCTATCGAGTAATGTTACATGTGCGCCAGGCCAAGAAGACGTGTATGGAATATCAAACACCCAATACCAGCAGAGGGCCATGTTAGGCAAAATTGTGTGTCATTCCTTTCAATATGTCGAAATATGAACAATAAAATAATAATGCATTTGAGAAAACACGAGAACGTATGTAAGACCTGTGGAGAAGTGTGGCTCAATGGTTAGAGCGGCAGACCCTGATGCAGAGATCTGGCCCGGGACCAGGGTTCAATTCCCGCCTCGGCGGGTCTTGGGCTCAATTTCCTCGGACCTGATAATTCTCACCTCGGTGCCTATTCTAATCATGGGTGCAACTCTGGGCAATAGCTTGCTTAGGGGCATATTATCAACGGCCAGCGATAATTATCGCTGGCTGTGATTAGTGACGTATTCCCTAACGCAGGCTATCTCTGGAATTTATCGCCCTGGTAGCGCGTTATTAACAACGCGCTTCTCCAGGGCGATAAAAATTCCAGAGATAGCGAGGTTATCGCCGTTTTGCAGGGAACATCGCTGGTTTTCCAGCGATGTTCCCTGCAAAACGGCGATAACTTGCTGATACGACCCTGTGGTCGTATCAGCAGAATCCACCCCTATGTTAGGGATGGTTAAGTCAGGATTTTAGCAGACGTTAGATTTTGGCGAAAACTGCCGTTTTCGCCGAAATCTAACCTCTGCTAAAATCATGTAGGCTACCTTGTAAATATCGCGATGTGAACATCAGCGATATTTGCAACGTAGTCCATCCGGGTACGCCCACTTTGCATCTCATTAGAGATGCAAAGATGGGCGTTGGGGAAAGAGGCGATAATGCAAGGATTCACGCGATAGCGTGACCTTGCTGATTAGGTGATAAAATTATCGCCGCTTTTCGTCCGAAAACGGACGCAAAAGCGGCGATAATTGTTTATCGCCTCGTTGCTAATATACCCCTATATCTCCACAACGGCCCCAACAGCGCTGGGATGCCTGGCTTCACCCTCGGGGTGCCCAGGAGTGGACATTTCACAGGGAAAAGCCAGGAAGGGTTCCACAGCGGTATGCGTACAGCGCCAGGACACCCCTTTGGGGGTATAAGTGCGCTTTACAAGTACAAATTTCATTTCATTTCAATTACTGCTCGTTATCCAGTGAGTTTTATATTCCCAAGACCCTAATATCCTTGACACATCGCAAAAGGAACTGTTCCATTTAAATTGCAAAGAACAAACACAGCCTTAGGAAGAATTTAAAACAGTGAAGCAGTGTTTGAGTACTGATGGACCCTTTTTAAAGATTGGGTGACGTTATGACCAGGGCGGCAACCCAAAGCAGCCTTGGCGATTTTTTCGGACTGACCCACATCTGGGGGGGGAGCGGGAGGGCGCAAGCGTGATGAATTGCTGCTTAACAAAACACGTCTCCAGCACTGCTGCTTTTGTTACTAGGTGCCGAAATTACAGCATCGCAGTAATAAAACCGCCCCCACTGCTCCATAACCAACCCCCACCCTTCCAGTCTCCCGGGCAACCGCCAGATGCCCACCAGGGCCAATCCAGCCCTGGTTATGACATCTGAAAAGCTCAAAGTAAACACAAATGCAAGAACTCCATTTTAAAGTTCGGGCGCTATGTACTAAGGACTCTACACTTCCTTCCCTTCCTCTAGTGAGTGAATGAAATACTTTATTTAGACATTTAAGTCAGTTAAAGTGCATACCAACATAGTATTTAAACTTATTTAGTTCAAAAGTTATTACAATTGGATCATAATAAAAACCCATGATGTAAAATGCTAAAAACGCAAAATTCAGCAAATCCGAATTTAAATACATACATCTATGGAAAACAATAATCTAAGCTGCTCTAAACTTACCAAATAAAGTGCAAGTGACTTTTAGCATAAGAGGGCCTCATGGGCGCAACCTGGGATGTAACTCTGAGGGGCATATTCTCAAGGACTTATCGCCGATTCATCGGCACTTTAGCGCCGCAAAAGTGGCGATAGATTTATCGCCCTATTCCCAAGCTGGTGCAAACTGCCGATATCGCCAGTTTTCCAGCGATAGCTGGTGCAAAAAACATCGCCACGGATGAGAGCGACAACTAACGCTAATGATATGCAGAGTAGGCGTTCCCGTGCAAAAACACACGAAAACACCACTCCGCGATATTCTCAACGACCAGCCAGATCTGCGATGCGATCCGAAAACAGGCGATAAGGCGCGTTAGCAGCAGGGATTCAACACCTGCCTTTTACTGGTGTTAAGCAGGACGACAACCTACAGTATGAAAGGGAGCCCAGCCTAGAGCCACATCTGAAGACCAACAGATGCCATGGAGACAACGATCATGCAGCCTGGAGACCCAAGAGGGCCACAACACCCACCGCAACCACCCCCCGGACCCTCCCCCCCAGGTCATGAAGTCCAGTAGTCAACGGTACTGGAAAAACAGAACTTTATTACAAATACATAAACAACAAGACGAAAAGCTCAGCCAACGCGTTCCATTCCCAAAGGGGTACTTCACCAGGGCAACGTGTGGATCCAATAAACTGCAAATGCTGCGGGAACTCCCCAATACCATTCCATATCCCGAAATCAGTAGTCAGAAACCTGTTGGAGAAATGGTGACAATGGTCAAGCGTTCTCATAGTCACAAACGTAATCTGGTACAGTGTATTTCAGTTGGACAAACCGGAATGCATACAGGTATGATGAATCCAGTCCAAATATACTGTAACAGCAGTCCGTGTGCTCGTAACCTCCGCAGGAAAGAAAAGGAAGGTTACGACCACACAAACATCTGTTACGGTCTCATTATGCAGGATTCATCATACCTATAAACATCACGGTTTGTATCATCCTGATACCCCTGCACCTTCACTTCCCCCACGCTGTGCATGAACAGCTGGAGACCATGCAAGGGAATTACGCCATAGCTGCCTTACCACACGTGTCGGGGGCAATTGACTGTACACATGTACCACTTGTGCCCCCTGCTGACCCTGCACACAATTACCGCTACAGAAAGCACACGCATTCCATCAATGTGCAGGCAATAGTGGACCAACCGGGACAGTTCACCAATGTCGTCGCCAACTTCACAGGCAGCGTGCATGATACATACATCTTCCGACAGTCCATCATCAACCAGCGCTTCCAGGATCGCACCTATGGCAATGCACTGCTCATTGGTAAGTACTAACTGAACACACCACACACCTCAACTCCACAATCACACAACACACAACTGTGGGAGAGCACACGTAACATAATCACATACAACATGCCAACCAAAATGCCCAACTACCGGACACAACACAAGTAACCGTGGTAACAGGGGCCAGACATGTAGACAAACCATCCACAAAGGCAGAGCCCCTCTGCCACACAATTGCAGAATGTGGGGAGAGGTGGGAACCAAGAATGTGCGAAGGAGGCAAGTGACCCAGCAACAAGAAAGGACACAATGCCAAGTGTGGCGGAGATGTGCTGGACAGACTGCAGTATGCAGAGCACAGACATGTCCATGTGGACATCTACTGCTGATGTTTGCAGTGTAGTGGACAGTGGACGCAAACAGGTTACCCCAGGCAGTGTGGAAGACCTTGGACACGTAGCCATGTGGTCCCCCCCTGTAAGCCTGAGCCCGGGGCCCTGGGCGTGGTCCAGTTGCGGGATGGCCACCACAGTAACTACTGCGTGTGTCTCTGTGTCTGCCATATCGTGACCATAGGCCTACACACACGTGCCCGACCACATTCAACGGCCGTATTCACACTGGAGACGAGGTGACTACGTCCCAAGCCAACCCGCGCACATCTCGTCAGTGCATGCAGGGTCGTGTCTGCCAGGGCGGTGCCCCCACACAGCCACGAGGCCGACGCCATGACCGGTGGTGACTGCGCGATCCTGTGCGCCTGCTGCACCCCAGCCCTGGTCCCCAGACCGGTCTGCCGCCCAGCGATGACTGCCCACCCCTGCGCACCCAGGCCTCAATGCTCACCTGCCGCCACCGGCGTATCTCCAAGAGGGCCCTCCACGTGCCGGTGCAACCTCCTCAGCCGATGGCTGGATTCCGCGCCACAGGCCCCCAGCACATCCTGCGGCACCGCACCGCGGAGTCATGTGTGTGCTGACTGCTGCCTGCGCGTACACTGCGGTCCAGCAGGGCTCACAAATCAAATCGAGTCCTGATTTGCTGGACGCCGTATCGAGGCCAACGCATCATCGCAGGCTGCACACCCGCTCAGCTCTTCAGGTGGGCCTAACACAGTGCAACGCAAGTCATCGCCACGTGGCGGAAGGCCCGTGCCGGACCCAGGCCATCGGGTGCCACCAACTCAGTGCAATGCAAGTCATCGCCACGTGGCGGTAGGCCCGTGCCGGACCCAGGCCATCGGGTGCCACCAACTCAGTGCAACGCAAGTCATCGCCACGTGGCGGTAGGCCCGTGCCGGACCCAGGCCATCGGGTGCCACCAACTCAGCGCAAAGCAAGTCACGGACCCTTTATGATTGTGTTCCGTGGATGCGGACGCCATCATGTCACCTCCGGCAGTGGGGGATGTGCTGTGGTGGGCCCCTTTTATTGGCAGGGTCACATGTCCTGTGACGCCTGTGCTGGATGGGTGTGGTGTGGGTGTAAACCAGCCCTCAGGGAGTGGCTGTGGCATGCTGACGACTAGACCAGTGACCAGCAGATCACTACAGGGAAGACCTGGGACATGTAGCTGTGTCGTCACCCCCTGTGAGCGTAAGCGGAGTGGTCTGGGCTGGCGTATGCCAGTCCAGCGTAGGAGTGTGAACAATGAGCCCGGGGCTCTGGGTGTGGTTCAGTTCTGGCCTGGACCGTGAATTAACCAATGCGTGTGTCTCCGTTGTAGTGTCTGCGCCACCCGGACCGCAATCGGCAATGTTGCACCCTTTGACCCAAGCCCCACAACATGTGCTAATTGGACGTGAGGGGGAATTAGTGACCCTACATTCATCCATACTGTCATACTTGAAGGATCATAGACATGACACATCTGTGTGAATTTGAATGTTTTATTCACATTCAGTGGAGTGTTGCAGCTGGAGCAGTACAGGGCCTTGCAAACCCCACTTTACATTGTTGCCCCGTGGAGGGCCAGCCAGAGTCCATTAGGGAAGGACAAATTCATCGGAAGAGGAAGAGTTCAGTCCACAGTCTGATTGCTGTGTCATTGGTAACCAAACAGAATATGGCAGTCCATGTCGAGGTCCAAGGTGAGTGCCGCAGAGTGTATCGGGGGACAGTGGAAGGTGATGATGCAAAGGGCCGAACCAAGCTGGAACAGGCCATATGGCAGAGATGAATGCTACCGCTTCCTCATTACCACAACGGCAGTCTCATTCACATCATCGTCCTCTGATGTGTGATGTGCCTCACCTGTGGGTGGTGGTGTTTCGGCTGCAGCACTGTGTGGCACTGACACATCAGGGGCCGGAGGTGGATTGTCGTCCGCACTGTGTGGCAGTGACACATCAGGTGCCGGAGGTGGAATGTCTGCAGCACTGTGTGGCACTGACACATCAGGGGGCAGAGATGTGGATGGTGTAGGAGCAGCAGTATTCATCTGCGCCAGGCCTTGTGGCAGCAATGCCATGATGAGTTTCTGCAGGGCATGGAAGATCCCAGCTACATGTCGCTGATGTGCAGCCGTGGCAGCCATCCTTTCCGCATCCATCCGCACCATGTCCTCCATGAGCCTCTGCATGTGTCCCAACTCCCGGCTGAGATCGCTGGAGCCACTCTGACTAGACAGGTGTTCTTGTCTCCGAGTCATGACTCCAGCGATGTCAGCCATGGCTCATTGGAGACCATGGAGCGGACTGTGGTTGTCCGTTAGGGACTGTAAGTGGTCCCTGATGGGACGTAGACACCCATGGATGGCATCTAGTTTGGCTGCCATGAGGTCGAACCCCACCCGCACCTGCTCAGCCATCTCCTTCTGGCCCTCCAACACACGGCGTTGAAATGCCATGTGTTGGTCGTGGGGATCCTGGGAGACAGCCGGGGTGGTGGGTGCTTCCTGCTGTGTGGTCTGTGCAGGGGGTGGGGTCTCCTCGATGCAGCTGGGCTGCCCTGCTCCTGGGGGTGGGGTGCTGAGGGTGTCCATGAGCTCTTGGAGGGCATCGGTGTCGAAGGTGTGAAGGTCCTCTTCGTCATCAGTGAAGAGATGTTGGGTCTGCTCTGCAGGAGGTGTTGATTCTCCCTCTGCAATGTAAAGGGGAGATGCAGTTTAACAGTGTGTTCCATGTATGTTCACGCATTGGCCAAGTTTCCAAACAGACTGCATGACAATGTACATTGTGACTGTTTAGGAGGAGCTGCCTATTTGAAGAAGGACAGTGGAAATGTGTGCACCCTCAGGGATGTGGGGTTGTACTTGTCCATTATCATGTCACAGTTTCCTGCTATGCCAAATGTGATTGGCCAGTTTCTACACACAAGCGGCAGCAGTTGTGTCCTCCGTTCTGTTGTGAATGTGTTGCAGTTTGTACCACATTGTTGTCAATGTTGATGTGCTCTGATTCTTGTGTGTGTGCTGCATTGTGGGAGAGTCACCCCTGCAGCTCAGACTTTGCTTGGCCTTCTCCCTTTCAGGCGGTGTGCCTTTGACTTCTGTGATTATGCAGTGCTGTGATGTTGCATACTTGGGTAAATTGGCTCTTGGTGGGAGTTGGACTCTTGGGCATGGTTTGTCTGCAGATGTCTTGTTGCCGTCAGGGGTTGTTTGTGCACGTGGATGTGTCAGTGTGTGACCTGCTCCTTTCCGGATGTGGACCACACTCAGCCACCTTAGTGTCATGGGGTGCAACATGTCATGATGAGTGGCCTGCAGACATGCTCATCTTCATGCAGTGTCACTTGCATTGTCAGTGGGGCTCACGGATGCGCAGCTTTGCTGGGTTCAGCACATGTGCATGGGTTTGTTGTGAGATTGGTGGTGTGGGGAGGGCCCCCTCTGGGCACATTGTGGACAGGGGACTACTTGCTGTTTCTATGTGTGCTGCAGTATGGCAAGGAGATCAGGGACATGATTCAGAGTCATTGTGGTTGTGCATTGTGCTATACTTCATTGTGCATGTGTGCCATTGTGCCCATCTCCCCCTGTCCCTCCAGTCCCTGGTGGTTACTCACCCTGTTGCTGTTGTGTCAGGTCATGTTGAGCAGTGTCCGGTCCCCCGACTCCTGCCACCGTCTCCCCACTGATGACTGTGGACACCATTTCCTCCATCTCATCCAGCTCCCCCTGTGGCACTGAACTCCCACCTCCAGTCTGCATTGCTGCTTTGCGGTTGTTTGCGAGTTTCAGCTTGGTTTTGCACTTCACATCATTCCAGCGCCTCTTGAGCTCTTCCATTGTCCTCCTCAGCACTCCAACTACATTCACCTTGTCCAGGATGGACTGCCATATAGTATTTTTAGTTGCCAATGACACAGTGGAGGTGACGAACAGTTGTTGATGGTGTTCTACCACCTCCGTTATCAGGATCCTGTTTTCCTACGGGTCTGAACCGCGTCTTCCTCTTCTTCTTCTCCTTGCCCTTCCCTGACCCCGAGGTCCCAGGCTGGTCCTCCGTGGGGCTTGTGGGGTTCGGGTTGTCCTCTGTACTTGCTCCGGCTACCTCCATTGTGCTTCGCAGTTGTTATGTTTTTTTTTTTTTTATTTGTAGCTTATATGGTGATTTTTCCCACCTGACGTGGGAATTGCAAGCCTGGCGCTGCTTGTCACCGATTTTTCTATCGCGGTTGTGCCCATCGCAACTTTTTTCACGTTCGGGTTTCCTTTTTTATCGCCGTCGCGGTAGTTGTATCGCGGACATTTGACGCGTTATCGGGAAACTATCGCATGTTACCGCCGTGTTGAGAATGAGAAGTTAACACAGAGTTATTTTCCCGCGATGAACGGCGATATGAGAAATTGCGTTAACCTATTTTGGCGATGATTATCGCACGTTCTTGAGAATATCCCCCTGAGTTTGTTATTTCAGAGTGGTGGTTAAGTAAACTTATTACCAGCAGAGTTCTATTTGAAACCCCCAAGGTGCAACCCCTAAAAGACGTGAACTACAAACATGCATGTGAAACAAGCATTGGATAGCAGCTGTTTCTAAAGCCTCGTATAAAGAACAGCTTTTAATGAAACAACAAAAAGAGGCTGCAATTCTCACGATCATAGTTTTACTGCGCAAGTTTTAAAACTTTTAGTGAAATTACTATTTAAGGTGGGGTCCGTTGCCTTGAGACAGGCAATTCCAGCCTGCCTGCGTGTACGTATACAATGTTGGTTGAAAAGAGTTCTTAATAGCCTCATTCTTTCGAGCAGCAGACTAGGGCACAGACACGTTGTTTGGGTAATGTCCTCCTCCCCAGTTTTACACAGTCTGCATTGAACATTGTTGGTGGTCCTGAGCCAAGGCACTGTGTGGATAAGACCTGGGAGGGAACCAAAATGGTGTTTGATAAAGATCTCTTTTACCTGCAATGGCCACCCATCTTCTAGGTAGGGCTGGGGTTTAAGAAATGTGTATTCTCCTAGGATCATCCATGCGTGGGATCTGGCTGATAGGGTCTCTTTATCTTTTAGCATGGATGTGTTTTTTCAGGATGCCATTAACCCCTTCGCTGCTAGGCCTTTTCCCCCCCTGTGCTAAGCCATTTTTTGGCTATTTGGGGTAGTGCGCTCTTAGGCCCCTGTAACTTTTTAACCACATAAGGTATCCACGCCAAATTTGTGTCCTTTTCTTCCAACATCATGGGGATTCTAAAGGTACCCAGGGTTTGTGGATTCCCCTGGAGGGGTCCCAGAAATTAACCAAAATACAGCTAAATTTTGGGTTTTTGGGGAAAAATGCGAAAAAAGGGCTGCAAATGAAAGCGTCTGGGTTTTTCCCTGCAAATGGTATCAAAAAAGGGTTTGTGGGGCTGAAATCACCATTTTCCAAGCTGTTAGGGAATGACAGACTTTTGTCAGAAAACCAATATTTTTACACAGTTTTGGCATTTTTCTGAAACATAGCCTATTTTTGCTATTTTTTGTGCTTTTAACCTCCTTCCAGTTAATGGTAGAAATGGGTATGAAAGCAATAATGGATCCTGGAAAGCTATACATTTTAGAAAAGTAGACAGAATTCTGAATTCAGCAAGGGGTCATTTGTGTAGATCCATCAAGGTTTCTTTATGGAAAGTAACAGTTAAATATAGGAAAAATTGAAAATTAGTTGAAAAAAACAGCCTTTTGTGTCAACGTTTTCACCTGTAACTTCTTCTAATTATGACAGCTCTTTGAAAGCAATATACCGTTATATCCGCTGGACCTTACTGGTTGTGGGGATATATAGGACTTGTAGGTTCACCAAGAACCCGACAAACCCAGAGCCAATAACTGAGCAGCGTCTTGCAATGGTTTTTTATTATGTACCGGGTATATAGCAATTATTGTGGGAAAATGTATACATGGAAAAATCGGTATGAAAGACACCTATGCATTTCTGAAATGGGAACAAAATATAGAGTTTAGAAACAGTAGATATTTGCACATTTCCAAAATTGGGAATACTCATACTAGCATGAGAATTATCGGTTATTTTTTAAAATGACTTCTTTTTACACAATGTTTTTCATTTGGAAGGCAGAATGCATCAAAAGTCAATAGGTAATAACAGTTGCTTTACAAATCTGAATTACCCTAAGTCTCCCGATAAAAATGGTACCTCACTTGTGTGGGTAGGCATAGTGCCCACGACAGGAAATGGCTCAAAACCCAACGTGAACACACCACATTTTGACAATGAAAAATTACCCTTTTTTTGCAAAGTGCCTAGCTGTAGTTTTTGAACCCTAGCTCTGCCGGCACCTAGGAAAACCTAGCAAACCTATACATTTTTGAAAACTAGACACCCAGGGAAATCCAGGATGGGGTGACTTGACTGGCTCCCACCAGGTTCTGTTACCCAGAATCCCTTGCAAACCTAAAAAATTGTCAAAAAAAACAAATTTTCCTCACATTTCTGAGGTGGAAAGTTCTGGAATCTGTGTGGATTCACAAATTTCCACCCACCCCGCGTTCCCCAAAGTCTTCCGAGAAAAATGGTACCTCACTTGTGTGGGTAGGCCTAGTGCCCGTGACAGGAAACGGCGCAAAACGCAACGTGGACACACCCCAATTTCACAGTGAAAAATGACCCTTTTTTGACAAAGTGCCTAGCTGTAGTTTTTGAACCCTAGCTCTGCCGGCACCTAGGGAAACCTAGCAAACCTATACATTTTTGAAAACTAGACACCCAGGGGAATCCAGGATGGGGTGACTTGACTGGCTCCCACCAGGTTCTGTTACCCAGAATCCCTTGCAAACCTAAACAATTGTCAAAAAAACCACATTTTCCTCACATTTCTGAGGTGGAAAGTTCTGGAATCTGTGTGGATTCACAAATTTCCAACCACCCCGCGTTCCCCAAAGTCTTCCGAAAAAAATGGTACCTCACTTGTGTGGGTAGGCCTAGTGCCCGTGACAGGAAACGGTGCAAAATGCAACATGGACACACCTCAATTTCGCAGTGAAAAATGACCCTTTTTTGGCAAAGTGCCTAGCTGTAGTTTTTGAACCATAGCTCTGCCGGCACATAGGGAAACCTAGCAAACCTATACATTTTTGAAAACTAGACATCCAGGGGAATCCAGGATAGGGTGACTTGACTTCCTCCCTCCAGGTTCTGTTACCCAGAATCCCTTGCAAACCTAAAAAATTGTCCAAAAAAACACATTTTCTCCAACTTTCTGTGGTGGAAAGTTCTAGAATCTGCGTGGATCCACAAATTTCCACCCTCCCCGCGATCCCCAAAGTCTTCCAAGAAAAATGGTACCTCACTTGTGTGGGTCAGCCTAGTGCCCGCGACAGGAAACGGTGCAAAATGCAACGTGGATACACCTCAATTTCGCAGTGAAAAATGACCCTTTTTTGGCAAAGTGCCTAGCTGTAGTTTTTGAACCATAGCTCTTCCGGCACCTAGGGAAACCTAGCAAACCTATACATTTTTGAAAACTAGACACCCAGGGGAATCCAGGATGGGGTGACTTGACTGCCTCCCACCAGGTTCTGTTACCCAGAATCCCTTGCAAACCTAAAAAAGTGTCAAAAAAATCAAATTTTCCCCACATTTCTGTGGTGTAAAGTTCTGTAATCTGCGTGGATCCGCAAATTTCCACCCGCCCCGCCATCCCCAAAGTCTTCCGAGAAAAATGGTACCTCTCTTGTGTGGGTCGGCCTAGTGCCCGCGACAGGAAACGGCGCAAAACGCAACGTGGACACACCTCAATTTCGCAGTGAAAAATGACCCTTTTTTGGCAAAGTGCCTAGCTGTAGTTTTTGAACCCTAACTCTGCCGGCACCTAGGGAAACCTAGCAAACCTATACATTTTTGAAAACTAGACACCCAGGGGAAACCTGGATGGGGTGACTTGACTGCCTCCCACCAGGTTCTATTACCCAGAATCCCTTGCAAACCTAAAAAAGTGTGCAAAAAATCACATTTTCCCCACATTTCTGTGGTGGAAAGTTCTGTAATCTGCGTGGATCCACAAATTTCCACCCGCCCCGCGATCCCCAAAGTCTTCCTAGAAAATGGTACCTCACTTGTGTGGGTCGGCCTAGTGCCCGCGACAGGAAACGGCCCAAAACGCAACGTGGACACACCTCAATTTCGCAGTGAAAAATGACCCTTTTTTGGCAAAGTGCCTAGCTGTAGTTTTTGAACCCTAACTCTGCCGGCACCTAGGGAAACCTAGCAAACCTATACATTTTTGAAAACTAGACACCCAGGGGAATCCAGGATGGGGTGACTTGACTGCCTCCCACCAGGTTCTGTTACCCATAATCCCGTGCAAACCTAAAAAAGTGTCCAAAAAATCACATTTTCCCCACATTTCTGTGGTGGAAAGTTCTGTAATCTGCGTGGATCCACAAAGTTCCACCCGCCCCGCAATCCCCAAAGTCTTCCGAGAAAAATGGTACCTCACTTGTGTGGGTCGGCCTAGTGCCCGCCACAGGAAACGCCGCAAAACGCAACGTGGACACACCTCAATTTCGCAGTGAAAAATGACCCTTTTTTGGCAAAGTGCCTAGCTGTAGTTTTTGAACCCTAACTCTGCCAGCACCTAGGGAAACCTAGCAAACCTATACATTTTTGAAAACTAGACACCCAGGGGAATCCAGGATGGGGTGACTTGACTGCCTCCCACCAGGTTCTGTTACCCAGAATCCCTTGCAAACCTAAAAAAAGTGTCCAAAAAAATCACATTTTCCCCACATTTCTGTGGTGGAAAGTTCTGTAATCTGCGTGGATCCACAAATTTCCACCGGCCTCGCGATCCCCAAAGTCTTCCAAGAAAAATGGTAACTCACTTGTGTGGGTCGGCCTAGTTCCCGCAACAGGAAACGGCGCAAAACGCAACGTGGACACACCTCAATTTCGCAGTGAAAAAATGACCCTTTTTTGGCAAAGTGCCTAGCTGTAGTTTTTGAACCCTAACTCTGCCGGCACCTAGGGAAACCTAGCAAACCTATACATTTTTGAAAACTAGACACCCAGGGGAATCCAGGATGGGGTGACTTGACTGCCTCCCACCAAGTTCTGTTACCCAGAATCCCTTGCAAACCTAAAAAAGTGTCCAAAAAATCACATTTTCCCCACATTTCTGTGGTGGAAAGTTCTGTAATCTGCGTGGATCCACAAATTTCCACCCGCCCCATGATCCCCAAAGTCTTCCGAGAAAAATGGTACCTCACTTGTGTGGGTCGGCCTAGTGCCCGCGACAGGAAACGGCGCAAAACGCAACGTGGACACCCCTCAATTTCGCAGTGAAAAATGACCCTTTTTTGGCAAAGTGCCTAGCTGTAGTTTTTGAACCCTAACTCTGCCGGCACCTAGGGAAACCTAGCAAACCTATACATTTTTGAAAACTAGACACCCAGGGGAATCCAGGATGGGGTGACTTGACTGCCTCCCACCAGGTTCTATTACCCAGAATCCCTTGCAAACCTAAAAAGTGTCCAAAAATCACATTTTCCCCACATTTCTGTGGTGGAAAGTTCTGTAATCTGCGTGGATCCACAAATTTCCACCCGCCCCGCAATCCCCAAAGTCTTCCTAGAAAATGGTACCTCACTTGTGTGGGTCGGCCTAGTGCCCGCGACAGGAAACGGCCCAAAACGCAACGTGGAAACACCTCAATTTCGCAGTGAAAAATGACCCTTTTTTGGCAAAGTGCCTAGCTGTAGTTTTTGAACCCTAACTCTGCCGGCACCTAGGGAAACCTAGCAAACCTATACATTTTTGAAAACTAGACACCCAGGGGAATCCAGGATGGGGTGACTTGACTGCCTCCCACCAGGTTCTGTTACCCAGAATCCCGTGCAAACCTAAAAAAATGTCCAAAAAACACATTTTCCCCACATTTCTGTGGTGGAAAGTTCTGTAATCTGCGTGGATCCACAAATTTCCACCCGCCCCGCGATCCCCAAAGTCTTCCGAGAAAAATGGTACCTCACTTGTGTGGGTCGGCCTAGTGCCCGCCACAGGAAACGCCGCAAAACGCAACGTGGACACACCTCAATTTCGCAGTGAAAAATGACCCTTTTTTGGCAAAGTGCCTAGCTGTAGTTTTTGAACCCTAACTCTGCCAGCACCTAGGGAAACCTAGCAAACCTATACATTTTTGAAAACTAGACACCCAGGGGAATCCAGGATGGGGTGACTTGACTGCCTCCCACCAGGTTCTGTTACCCAGAATCCCTTGCAAACCTAAAAAAAGTGTCCAAAAAAATTACATTTTCCCCACATTTCTGTGGTGGAAAGTTCTGTAATCTGCGTGGATCCACAAATTTCCACCGGCCCCGCGATCCCCAAAGTCTTCCAAGAAAAATGGTAACTCACTTGTGTGGGTCAGCCTAGTTCCCGCAACAGGAAACGGCGCAAAACGCAACGTGGACACACCTCAATTTCGCAGTGAAAAAATGACCCTTTTTTGGCAAAGTGCCTAGCTGTAGTTTTTGAACCCTAACTCTGCCGGCACCTAGGGAAACCTAGCAAACCTATACATTTTTGAAAACTAGACACCCAGGGGAATCCAGGATGGGGTGACTTGACTGCCTCCCACCAAGTTCTGTTACCCAGAATCCCTTGCAAACCTAAAAAAGTGTCCAAAAAATCACATTTTCCCCACATTTCTGTGGTGGAAAGTTCTGTAATCTGCGTGGATCCACAAATTTCCACCCGCCCCGCGATCCCCAAAGACTTCCGAGAAAAATGGTACCTCACTTGTGTGGGTCGGCCTAGTGCCCGCGCCAGGAAACGGCGCAAAACTCAACGTGGACACACCTCAATTTCGCAGTGAAAAATGACCCTTTTTTGGCAAAGTGCCTAGCTGTAGTTTTTGAACCCTAACTCTGCCGGCACCTAGGGAGACCTAGCAAACCTATACATTTTTGAAAACTAGACACCCAGGGAAATCCAAGATGGGGTGACTTGACTGCCTCCCACCAGGTTCTGTTACCCAGAATCTCTTGCAAACCTAAAAAAGTGTCAAAAAAAATCACATTTTCCCCACATTTCTGTGGTGGAAAGTTCTGTAATCTGCGTGGATCCACAAATTTCCTCCCACCCAACGTTTCCCCAGGTTTCCCGATAAAAATGGTACCTTTCTTGCGTGGGTGGGTCAAGGACACGCAACAGGCAAGGGCCCAAAACCTATTGAAGCAACATCAAAATTACCTATCACAAACCAACCTGGTTTCGCATGGGGGTCCCATGAGTTTTGGCCCGGGCTCGGCAGCCATCTAGGGAAACCTACCTAACCCACACATTTCTGGAAACTAGACACCCGGGAGAGTCCAGCGAGGTATGGCTTGCGTGGGTCCCCCATCATTCTCCTACCCAGAATCCCCTGCAAACCTCACATATTACCGAAAAGTTCACTTTTTGCACACATATGTGTGGTGGAAAGTTCTGGAATCTGCGTGGATCCACACATTTCCTCCCACCCAGCGTTCCCCCAGGTCTCCTGATAAAAATGGTACCTCACTTGCGTGGGTGGGTCATGGACCCGCGACAGGCAAGGGCCCAAAGATATTGAGGCGACATCAAAATTACCTATCACAAACCAACCTGGTTTTGCATGGGGGTCCCATGAGTTTTGGCCCGGGGCTCGCAGCCATCTAGGGAAACCTACCTAACCCACACATTTCTGGAAACTAGACACCCGGGAGAGTCCAGCGAGGTATGGCTTGCATGGGTCCCCCATCATTCTCCTACCCAGAATCCCCTGCAAACCTCAAATTTTACCGAAAATTTCACTTTTTCTCACATATGTGTGGTGGAAAGTTCTAGAATCTGCGTGGATCCACAAATTTCCTCCCACCCAGCGTTCCCCAGGTCTCCCGATAAAAATGGTACCTCACTTGCGTGGGTGGGTCAAGGACCCGCGACAGGCAAGGGCCCAAAAGCTATTGAGGCGACATCAAAATTACCTATCACAAACCAACCTGGTTTTGCATGGGGAGTCCCATGTGTTTTGGCCCGGGCTCGCAGCCATCTAGGGAAACCTACCTAACCCACACATTTATGGAAACTAGACACCCGGGAGAGTCCAGCGAGGTATGGCTTGCGTGGGTCCCCCATCATTCTCCTACCCAGAATCCCCTGCAAACCTCAAATTTTACCAAAAATTTCACTTTTTCTCACATATGTGTGGTGGAAAGTTCTGGAATCTGCATGGATCCACAAATTTCCTCCCACCCAGCGTTCCCCCAGGTCTCCCGATAAAAATGGTACCTCATTTGTGTGGGTGGGTCAAGGACCCGCGACAGGCAAGGGCCCAAAAGCTATTGAGGCGACATCAAAATTACCTATCACAAACCAACCTGGTTTTGCATGGGGGGTCCCATGAGTTTTTGGCCCGGGGCTCGCAGCCACCTAGGGAAACCTACCTAACCCACACATTTCTGTAAACTAGACACCCGGGGGAGTCCAGTGAGGTATGGCTTGCATGGGTCCCCTATCATTCTCCTACCCAGAATCCCGTGCAAACCTCAAATTTCGCTGAAAAATTCACTTTTTTCTCACATTTCTGTGGTGGAAAGACCTGGAATCTTCGTGGATCCACAAATTTCCTCCCACCCAGCGTTCCCCAGGTCTCCCGATAAAAATGGTACCTCACTTGTGTGGGTAGGCACAGTGGCTGCAGCAGGAAATGGCCCAAATCGTACTCTGGAGACTTCAAAATTACCTACAGCAAAACCACCTGGTTTTGGTGGGGGCACCTGAGATTTTGGCCCGGGCTCGGCGGCCATCTTGGGAAAGTACCAAACCCAAACATTTCTGAAAACTAGACACCCGGGGAGTCCAATGAGGTATGGCTTGCGTGGATCCCCCAACGTTTTCCTACCCAGAATGCAATGCAAACCTTAAATTTAGCTAAAAAAACACATTTTCCACATATTTGTGTGTGGAATCACCGTGCCGGCACAAATGTCCTACCACCCAGCGTTCCCCTTGTTCTCCTGAGTAAAATGATACCTCACTTGTGTGGGTGGGCCAAAGGCCTGTGGCTAGGAAGAGCCCAAAACATAGGGATTTAGAGTATAGCACCGAGAATTCTAAGCGCTACATTTTTTTAAAAATACGTTTTTAGCCAATTCTGCTTTGGACACCCACACAAGTGAGGTATCATTTTACTCGGGAGAACAAGGGGAACGCTGGGTGGTAGGACATTTGTGCCGGTACGGTGATTCCACACACAAATATGTGGAAAATGTGGTTTTTTCAGCTAAATTTAAGGTTTGCATTGCATTCTGGGTAGGAAAACGTTGGGGGATCCACGCAAGCCATACCTCATTGGACTCCCCGGGTGTCTAGTTTTCAGAAATGTTTGGGTTTGGTACTTTCCCAAGATGGCCGCTGAGCCCGGGGCCAAAATATCAGGTGCCCCCACCAAAACCAGGTAGTTTTGCTGTAGGTAATTTTGAAGTCTCCAGAGTACGATTTGGGCCATTTCCTGCTGCAGCCACTGTGCCTACCCACACAAGTGAGGTACCATTTTTATCGGGATACCTGGGGAACGCTGGGTGGGAGGAAATTTGTGGATCCACGAAGATTCCAGAACTTTCCACCACAGAAATGTGAGAAAAAAGTGAATTTTTCAGCAAAATTTGAGGTTTGCACAGGATTCTGGGTAGGAGAATGATGGGGGACCCACGCAAGCCATACCTCGCTGGACTCCCCCGGGTGTCTAGTTTCCAGAAATGTGTGGGTTAGGTAGGTTTCCCTAGATGGCTGCAAGCCCCGGGCCAAAACTCATGGGACTCCCCATGCAAAACCAGGTTGGTTTGTGATAGGTAATTTTGATGTCGCCTCAATAGCTTTTGGGCCCTTGCCTGTCGCGGGTCCTTGACCCACCCACGCAAGTGAGGTACCATTTTTATCGGGAGACCTGGGGAACGCTGGGTGGGAGGAAATTTGTGGATCCACGCAGATTCCAGAACTTTCCACCACACATATGTGAGCAAAAAGTAAAATTTTCGGTAAAATTTGAGGTTTGCAGGGGATTCTGGGTAGGACAATGATGGGGGACCCACGCAAGCCATACCTCGCTGGACTCTCCCGGGTGTCTAGTTTCCAGAAATGTGTGGGTTAGGTAGGTTTCCTAGATGGCTGCGAGCCCCGGGCCAAAACTCATGGGACTCCCCATGCAAAACCAGGTTGGTTTGTGATAGGTAATTTTGATGTCGCCTCAATAGCTTTTGGGCCCTTGCCTGTCGCGGGTCCTTGACCCACCCACGCAAGTGAGGTACCATTTTTATCAGGAGACCTGGGGAACGCTGGGTGGGAGGAAATTTGTGGATCCACGCAGGTTCCAGAACTTTCCACCACACATATGTGAGAAAAAAGTGAAATTTTCGGTAAAATTTGAGGTTTGCAGGGTATTCTGGGTAGGAGAATGATGGGGACCCACGCAAGCCATACCTCGCTGGACTCTCCCGGGTGTCTAGTTTCCAGAAATGTGTGGGTTAGGTAGGTTTCCCTAGATGGCTGCGAGCCCCGGGCCAAAACTCATGGGACTCCCCATGCAAAACCAGGTTGGTTTGTGATAGGTAATTTTGATGTCGCCTCAATAGCTTTTGGGCCCTTGCCTGTCGCGGGTCCTTGACCCACCCACGGAAGTGAGGTACCATTTTATCAGGAGACCTGGGGAACGCTGGGTGGGAGGAAATTTGTGGATCCACGCAGATTCCAGAACTTTCCACCACAGAAATGTGAGAAAAAAGTGAATTTTTCAGCAAAATTTGACGTTTGCAGGGGATTCTGGGTAGGAGAATGATGGGGGACCCACGCAAGCCATACCTCGCTGGACTCTCCCAGGTGTCTAGTTTCCAGAAATGTGTGGGTTAGGTAGGTTTCCCTAGATGGCCCTGAGCCCCGGGCCAAAAACTCATGGGACCCCCCTTGCAAAACCAGGTTGGTTTGTGATAGGTAATTTTAATCTCGCATCAATATGTTTTGGGCCCTTCCCTGCAGCGGGTACTTGGCCCACCCATACAAGTGAGGTACCATTTCTATTGGGATACTTGGAGAAATGCTGGGGGTTGGAAATTTGTTGTTACTTTCTGCAGTGTGAAAATTTGGACACAATAATGCAAGGAAAATGTCGCAGTCACATTTTGAGGTTTGCAGGACATTGTGGGTAAGATAACTTGTTGGAATCCACAAGAGAGACATCACCATGCACTCCCATGGGTGTTTAGTTTTCGACAAAAACTACAGTTGTTAGGTTATTCTTAGATGAAATGTACAGCTTGGCAGAGAGACAAAACAGACAAAGATTACTGCAGAGCCATCTATTCTTCAAGCACACACACATACTGGTTGGATTTGGCACGAGGGCGAGTGATGGTTCAGTATATAAAATTTTATTAACAAGAGATTTCACAAAAATGAAATGCACTGTCAATAATTGAAAGGACAAAAACCTGAACCAGTGACTCGCAGCTCGTGAGCTGTAAAGCCACTTCAAGGCACCAACCGCTTTACAGGCCATTCACACACCTTTCATACATGATACACACAAGACCATTCACACCACCAGGCACAAAACCAACACATTACAACATTCACCAAAAAGGACAAGGTACACCCTGCTTGACAAAAACAGAAAAGACATTTTTATGCACAACCACCTATTCCTCACGCACACATACATACTGGTTGGATTTGGCACGAGGGTGAGTGATGGTTCAGTATATACAGTTGTATTAACCAGAGATTTCACAAAAATGAAATGCACTGTTAATTGAAAGGACGAGAAACTGAACCATTGACTCACAGCTCGTGAGCTGTAAAGCCACGACAAGGCACCAACCTCTTTACAGGCCATTCATACACCTTTCATACGTGGGACACATACAAAACCATTCACAACGCCAGCCGCGGACCCAGCACATTACAACACTCACACCAGCAGACAGCGCCATTCAAGGGCCCATCACTTTCACATGCCCACATTCCTGACACAGCAACCACACCAGCTCACGGATTGCGTTGAGTGGCGTTTGGCTAGCAGTTTGTGTAGTGACCAGCAGCTAGTCACTACTCACACACCGCCAGCCAAGCGCCAGTCTACGTACACCGCCAGCCGAGCACCAGTCCACGCACACCGCCAGCCAAGCGCCAGTCCACACACACCGCCAGCCAAGCGCCAGTCTACGTACACCGCCAGCCGAGCACCAGTCCACGCACACCGCCAGCCAAGCGCCAGTCCACGCACACTGCCAGCCAAGCGCCATTCCACACACACCGCCAGCCAAGCGCCAGTCCACGCACACCGCCAGCCAAGCGCCAGTCCACACACACCGCCAGCCAAGCGCCAGTCCACGCACACCGCCAGCCAAGTGCCAGTCCACACACACCGCCAGCCAAGCGCCAGTCCATGTACACCGCCAGCCAAGCACCAGTCCACACACACCGCCAACCAAGCGCCAGTCCACGCACACCGCCAGCCAAGCGCCAGTCCACGCACACCGCCAGCCAAGCGCCAGTCCAAACACCGCCAGCCAAGCGCCAGTCCACGCACACCGCCAGCCAAGCGGCAATCAAAACACACCACCAGCCAAGCGCCAATCCAAACACACCGCCAGCCAAACGCCAGACCACGCACACCCCCACACAAGCGCCACTCCACGCACACCGCCATCACATTTAGGATTTTTTTATATAAATAAGAAAACACAAACAAATTGCAAATAAATACAAATCTACTAACACAAAATCTGAAACTAAATACACTACACAAATGCCAACCTTGAAACTGAACAAAAAATATTAAACAATAGAGGCCAGGCAGTTCACTTTACCACTCATGGATGCTCCCAAAAATTATTTTGCGTGTGGTACATTCTAAAACAAGCAGGCACACACAGCCCAGGGTTAGAAGGACACTCGGGGCAGTACATACGAGTCTCCTTCCGCATACCTCTTCGCCAACAGACTCTACATCTCCTACTGGGAAAGTCTTTTGAGGGTGTGGGAGGAATGTGATCAGGAAAGTGGCAATCTTTCAATCTAGCAACATCCCCCACCACTCCAACTCTAGGAACACTTGCCTGTTCCACTAAAACAAGGCTGCCTATTACAGATTCCTGAAACTTAACAAAAGTCATCTTTGACTCAGGACAAGAATCCTGGAACACAACAAAAGCATTAAAGGTTGCCAAGTGGAAAAGATTTATAGCCAACTTCTTATACCAAATGTAAGCCTTACGAAGAGCAGCGTAAGGTTCCAACCTCTGATCTACTCTGTCAACACAACCCATGTGCCTATTATAGTCTAAAATGCACACAGGTTTGCGCACTTCAGCAATGTGACCCCAAACAGTCACAGGTGCAGTGCTTTCATCATGGATGGTAGTCAGCATGTAGACATCTCTCCTGTCTGAAAACTTCACAGCTAGAAGCTCCTCGCAACGCAACGCACTGCACTGTCCCCGCAGAAGCTTTTGGCAAACAAGTTCTTTTGGGAAACCTTTACGGTTAGAGCGGATTGTGCCACAAGCAACAGTGTCCACTTTGGCCAATTCCCTGAACAACCGCACACCAGTGTAGAAGTTATCTACATATAAATGGTGGCCTTTGTTAAAAAATCCTCTACCAAGTTCCCACACAATTTTCTCAGTCACTCCAAAAGTGGACGGACAACCAGGGGGTTAATCCTGGATTCCTTACCAGTGTACACCCTGAAATTAGAGACATATCCAGTCCTACTGTCACACAGCAAATACAGCTTAATTCCATAGCGTGCCCTCTTACTAGGAATGTATTGCCTAAAAACCAAGCGGCCCTTGAACAACACCAAAGACTCATCCACTGCAATTTCCTTCCCAGGAGCATAGATCTCAGAAAATCGATCAACAAAGTGATCAATGAAAGGCCGAATCTTAAAAAGACGGTCACATTCAGGGTGTTCTCGTGGCAACGCTAAACCATTATCGACAAAATGCATCATCCGAAGCAGAAGCAAATACCTATCACGACTCATGACTGCCGGAAATATAGCCGTTGCCATCAAGGGACTAGTAGACCAATATGAAGACATTGATGGCTTCCTTAGCAAGCCCATCAAAAAAGTTAAACCCAAGAACTTCTTCATCTCTTCCAAATTTGTGGGAGTCCACCGGGTAGCTCTAGAGTGGGGCTTAAGGCTGGCACTGTTGTCCCTCAAAAACTGTTCGGCATACAAATTAGTCTGCTCAACAATCTCTGCCAAAAACACATCGTCCATAAACAACTGAAAAAAATTTATCGGCAAAAAGTTTTCAGTATTCACTCTACACCCTGGAACACCAGTAAAGTCTGGCAATGTCGGCTGCACCATGCCTGGGGCAACCCAGAGGTCAGCACTTTCAACTGGAGGCCTTGCAGCCCCAGGCTGCAGCCCAGATGCCTCTTGCCACACTACACCAACGGGAAGCCTTGCAGCCCCAGGCTGCAGCCCAGATGCCTCTTGCCGCACTACACCAACAGGAAGCCTTGCAGCCCCAGGCTGCAGCCCAGATGCCTCTTGCCGCACTACACCAACAGGAAGCCTTGCAGCCCCAGGCTGCAGCCCAGATGCCTCTTGCCGCACTATCGGCACATCAATGTCCTCCTCTAACACAGGCACTTCATCCGCACTGAGAGTAGCTTCATCATCCGATGATTCCATGTGGAGAGAAAACTCACTGCCTGAATCGTCCCCTGCCTCCTCTGCCTCAGATGCAGAGTCAGTCTCTGAACCATGGTCAGAGGAAGACTCAAAAAGCATACCAACAACCTGCTGAGCAGTAATCCTGCGGCTAGCCATTATCCTTACTAAGAAAGGAGACTGCACAAACAAGTCAACAACAACCAACACTGTGCAAAGCAAGTAAGTAAAAAATGTGTGCCTTTATCACAAAGATCTATATACTCAAAAACTATACGATTCACTTACAAGAGACAGCTACACTCACCAGCACCTACTCTGCAGAGACACAGCAAAAACCAACGATATCCCACTAGAAAGAAAAAAACAAAACCAATTACTCACAATACAACAAAATACACATCGAGCACAAATGCAAAAAGTTTTTGACACTCAAAAACAGAAGCCAAACATACTGCTATTATTACACCATTCGCAATAAACACATTCATGCAGAGAAATAAAACTCATTTACATTGTACAAAAAAAGTCTCTTACCAAACACATGCAACTACGCAAACAGTAACGAAACCGCAACCTGGAACAGTCTAAAGAGCAAAAGCCTTGACCTAACAAAAAAGGAGAAATAAAGCATTACAATTGCAATTCACAAGAAATAAAACATTATAACATGCTATGTCACTACCCAAATGGGAGCAGAAAGGCCAAATACACATAAAAAAATATATGTCCCCTGGAGCCGGCCAATTTATTTATTTTTAGATATCTGGCTCTAGTGGGCTATTCTGCCCCCCACCCCCGGGCCAGAAATGCCATAAAATGCAGGTGATCTGTCCCCAGGGGGGCAGAAAAGTCTTAAAAATTATTTAGGCCCATAAGGAAGCGACCCTTGGCCAAGGGGTCGCTTCCATTTAAAATTTAAAACTCTCCCTGGTGTCTAATGGGGTTTTATGCCCCCCATGGCCAAATACACAAACCGATCTGCCCCCAGGGGGTAGAATATACTTTTTTAAAATATGGCTCCTGGAAGCAACCCTTGCCCAAGGGGTCGCTTCCAATTTTAAAAAACAAATTCCCTGCCTCTAGTGGGCTTTTCTGCCCCTTCTGGGTCCAGAAACGCCAAAAGAAAAAGGCTATCTGTCCCCAGGGGGGCAGAACATACTTTTTTTAAATTTAGCTCTGAAGCGACCCTTTCCCAAGGGTCGCTTCCATTTACAATTAAACAAAATCCCTGGTGTCTAGTGGGGTTTTCTGCCCCCTGGGGGCAGAAAGGCCAAATAAAAAAACTGATCTGCCCCCAGAGGGGGCAGAATATACTTATAAATTAATTGGCCCCCCAGGAAGCGACCCTTGCCCAAGGGGTCGCTTCCAATTTAATTTGAAAAAAGATCCCTGGCTCTAGTGGGCTTTTCTGCCCCCTGGGTCCACAAACGGCTAAAAATTGGCCGATCTGTCCCCAGGGGGCAGAAAAGTCTTTAATTTATTTGCCCCCTTAGGAAGCGACCCTTGCCCAAGGGGTCGCTTCCTTTATAGAAAAAAGGAATCCCTGGTGTCTAGTGGGACATTCCTGGTGCACGATCGCGACGCTGTGCGCGATCGTGCACCAGAATGCCCTGCATTGAGACATCAGGAGAGGAAACACAGTTTCCTCTCCCCGATGCCTCAAGGCATCCAGATTTGGGCCCCCTGCCCCACCGCACCAACAAACACTCACCCTTCCTCTGGACGCGCTGGAAAGAAATGATTTCCAGCGCGTCCAGCTGCTTCCTGATGACGTCGGCGCGCGCTGTGCGCGCTGACGTCATGGGGAAGCGTGGGGGCCGGGGTGGCAGCGGAAACTCTTCCGCTGCCATCCCCTCTGTGGGGGCAAGATCGATGCCCCAGGGGGAGCGCCAGCGCTTCCCCAGGGGCTGTGCTCATGACGGAGCGGTTCCGTCATAAGCACAGCCCAACCGATGCTCATGACGCAACCGCTCCGTCATGAGCATCGAAGGGGTTAACCACTTGTTGGAATGACTCTGGGGTAAAGTGTTTTCCCACAACAGATGAACTGCCAGTTCATCGATCGCCTGGTCTAAGTACTGCCAGGAAGGCAAATGTTTGTTTGTTTGTGCTTTGAGCCAGAGAGCCTGACATAGTTGGTAATCCGACAGAGACTTAATTCTCCTCCATACTTTGACGTAGCCCCCTTTTCTTGCAGTTATATGGTTTAATAAACCAAACATTAGTCCTATCTGAACTAGTGAAGCATTGCGCGGAAGTCGAAGGAGTGGCAAAATATTTTAGTGGTGATCATATCTGAAGTAGACACATCTCTGCCTTTCAGGGTCTTGCATCCATAGGAGATACAAGGTGGAAGTTCTGCTTCCATTACCTTGAGCAGGGGCAAGTAATTCAGACATCCTAATGATCTCTGCAAGATGCGGAATGCAAGGAGTAGGATGTAGCCCTTCCTCTGCTGATCCTGCTTGTGTTGGAGGAACGAGGCCTTGTGGTTAAATAGTACCCCGAGGAATCTGAAGTTTTAGCCAACTCCAGTTGATGGCCTTGTAGGTACCAGTTGTGAGGTTTCCGCTTTCTATTGCTCACTTTCGTCACCTTGTTTTTTTTCTCATTTATTGACATCCCATTGGCAGATGAATAATGGGATAACTTGTTGATAAGTCATCGCAGGCCTTTTTTGTTTGACTTAATAATATCACATCATCTGTGTGTAGAAGGTTCAAAATGTGTATTTCTCCTAGTCTTGGGGGTGTGCGTTTACTGCATTCAAAGCTTTGATCAAGTTGGTCCGGAAGAGCTTAAACAGGTACAGTGCCAACATGGATCCTTGATTTAAGCCGTGGGTGGTGGCAATTTTCCTGGACAGGAATGAGCCATCACCTATTCTCACTCTTGCCCAGATGCCTGAGTATAGCAACTGTATTGTTTTAAGGAGGCGAGCGGGGATACCCCAGTGGGCCAGATTTTGCTGGAGGAGATTATGTTGCACACAATTGAATGCAGATTTAAAATCTACGAAGCAAAGATACATTTGGTTGCTTATTCAGTTTCTGTTTATAATGACCAATAATGATAAGAGGTTGGTTGCCGTGCCTGCGCCTTGTACAAACCCAGATTGATTAGGGAAATCAATTTGCTTTTCTTCCACCCAGAGGTGTAGATCTGTTAGAAGAAAACCTTCAAAGTACTCAACCTCGGTGTTTAATAATGTTATAAGATTGTAGTTTTCTGGGCGGTGGCAATCGCCCCCTTTAAAGATGCGGGTGATGATGGACCCTTTCCACAAATCCAGAATCGTCTCTAGTTGAAGAGCGCTGTTGAAGACTGTCGACAGATTGGATGCCCAAAACATAGGGTTTGTCTTATACAGTGTTTGCGGTATTCCATTTGGGCCAGGTGCTCCATCTTGTCTGCTCTTGTTAATTGAGTTAGATAATTTCTCTACTGTGAAACTTAGCAGAAGAGTGGCTGGGTTTGTAGGTGGTGTAGTGGTGATTCTACTTCTATTCTCTCGGCTAGAAAGTGCTGTGTCCTCTGGAGGCCGAGTGAAATGCTTGGTTAAGAAGCTGACCCAATTTGCTTCTGTCAGGTTAGAGCTCAAGGCAGCCATCAGGGCCCTGTTCAGGTTGTTAACCAGTCTTCAGAAGTCTCTTGAGTTCTTCTTTTTACTAAGATACAGGGCTTTTGCCTAGAGGTTTTACTTATTTTTTTTCTCCTCCCAGACAGTTCTCTGGTATATTTTGCTTATGTCTTTAGGGTTTGCCCACATTTCAGTGTTCCCTGGGTTCCTCTTAGCCAGTCTTAGAGCACTGTTTCCAATTCTCTATATAATGCGACATGAGGCGGTCATGGTAATCTTTTTTAAATCTTGTAAGCGCACTTTGGCCTGATTGAAGCTTTGAGCAGGTTGTTGATGAACAGGCGCCCAGTAGTTTATTAGTGAAAAGTAACCACTTTAGTATTTCGGGTATACTTATAGTTGTTAAAGCATTGCTTGAGGAAGTCTGAGGTAATAGCTCCAATTGACCCTATTGTGTCATCCGTCCAGAGTAATTTCTTGTAGTTTGTTGTGACAAGATCCCCCTGCATAGAGAGGTGACCTCTCAATGTAAATGGAAGTGAACCTTAAAGTCTATTATTTGTTGACCATGGTCACTCTTGTCCATTTTTTGATGTGGCATGATGAGATCAAACGGAGGAGTGACACTACAGTGTAATCAATAAGGAAGTGTGAGCCACCTGAATAGAAAGACCATGCTGGTGGCGTGTCTTCTTGGTGCCAGCCATTCAGAACTCTTAGCCCAAGAGATTCAAGTCTTTTGCCAGCGCAACAGCCTTAACATCCCTGGAACTGTTGTTTGCAGGTTCAGGGAACTGTGTAGGGACCGCCCAGATGCGGTCCTGTTGCAGTGTGTGGTCCTCTCGGGTGAAGGGCCCCAGCAAGTTCATGTTAAAGTCCCCTGTGAAAAAGAGGTCCAATGGGTTTGGATCTTGTAGGTTATCTGTTATGATGTTTACCAGTTTGAAGGACATTTTTTTCCTGGACCGTGAATCAGGGTGAATATAGAGGCTGATGAGCAGCAAGGGTCACATAGCTGCTATGTACCATTTCTGGAGTTTAACTATTAGAATGTTGCTGTCATCAATTTCCACCAGCTCGCTTTCCGTCTTTAGTGCTGTGGCTGTAAAGATAGCCAGTCCCTCCCTTTGGTTGGCCAAACTTATTTAATTTCTGTGCTGGATTTAAGTAGCCGGCAAATTCTTCCATTGCAAATGGGCGTGTTACCCAAGTTTCTTGTAAGAGAATAATTTGTAATGCCCCTATGAGGTTTGTTAATTGCTTATTGTGACTTTTGGTGTACACCCCATTTATATTCCATGAGCACATTTTCATGGTATCCGCTGGTTTGGGTGCTGAGTTTGACTTGGGCACTGTGGTTATATGGGGCGGCTGTGTTGCAGTGTCATGTTGTTTCCACTCATCAGTAGGAACTGCACGTTTGTGGACGACATAAACTTTGGGATGCTGCCAGGCTGATTCTGTGCACTCCCACAGGATAGGTTGTCCCTTGGACCAGCTAGCTCACAGTGCCACTATAAGCCCCCTTACAGCTAGACAGGGAGCGAACAATTCTGGCTCCTTCTAACAGATGAATGGCTCTGGATAGGCTGCTGGAAGAGGCTTGCTTATCCTAATTCCTCAGCTGACAAAGTGATCTTTCTCCAGAAGGAATTCCCTGGCCATCAAGTTAGAGGACCATATCATGAGGGTGGACTCTTGCACATTATCATCCCTGGAAGGAAGTAATTTGATTGATTCAATGTCTACCGAAGTTGTTATCTTAGGAAATGGAATTGCCTGCAAAGGTTTCAGGATGTTACTGCGATTAAGGATGTCATGTCTTCCCCTAGACTGAAATTCTGGTGTGAAGATCAGTTGGTTTTCATTGGTGGGGGCATACGCTTGACCCTGACTAGCCGTAAAAGGACTCTCAGGGTCCCGTGTCAGCTTGCTCTCGGGGCTGGAGAGAATCAGATGATCTTCTCAGAGGATTAATTACAGTTGAAGTGTGCTGCTGGGGCAGCGTGGAATCTGTCTTGGGTTTGGTCGGCTTTTGGAGTGATTGATCGATCTGATTAGTTTGACAAGCTTTTCTTGTCTGTACCTACTGATAACCATGGGGTCGTGGGGAGGGGAGGCCTCCACCCTTTTGCAAATGACCAGGGTGGTGGGACCCGAGAGGGGGCTTGTAGTTGTAGATCCCACGGTCCAGTATAGCGTGGAAGTCTCACACACCTCAAGGGGGATTTTACTTTGATTTGGAATGCCTGAGTGTTTGTCGAAAACCGGTTAAAGCTTCCTTATTGGTACCATGCCATACTGCTTTGACGTTGCTCTTGCGTGGATTCTTCTTTAAGCTTTGTTGCCTTATTGATCTTGTTGCTAGTGCTAATGCAAGAGATAGTTACTAGGCTGTTTCTTGATTTGTTTCTGGCCTGCTTTTTCCTCTTCTTTTTTGCCATGGGCTTCACTGGTTGCACAGGAGGAGAAGGTTGGGAAGAGCAGGTGATCCCCTTGCTTAGGATGTTGTTACTTTGTTTGTGATGGAGGTATGTGCCACATCTGCTGACATTGAGGGGTGACAGTCATCCTCTACCCCTGGTTTCCCTATGGTCAGGTTACTAGGGACTCTAGTGCTGCCGTGTTCCTGAGTTGGTTGCCCTGATGGACTTGAGTAATTTTTACGTCCAGAAACTTCCATATTTGATTTTAAATCTTCTATTAAACTAGGCAGGACATCCAGGATTTTTGCAAATGTATTAATCGGGGGCACACGTGCAGTCCACATAAGTTGCTGCAGGATAGTTTTGTGCTCAGAATTTAAGTTTGGTTAGATCATACAGCCTTTGCTCGATACCTGCAACCAAGTTTGTCATGACGTTAAGCAAGTCCACTTGCATGTCTATTAAATTTGACTGGTACATCAGGGCTTCTAATGCCAATTGAGAGGTCCTGAACAGAAGATCCCTAACATCCCCAGCTTCTGTTATGCAGTGATTTTTTGAGTTTTTCACTGCTGTTTGTCCCTGGGCTCTTACGTGCTACAGGTGATCCTGCCGAATTGTCAGCATTTCCTTTGAGTTGTTTGCCTTGGGCCTCAGGGGCCAGGTTGTTAGGAAGTCCCGGGGGACTCCAATAGCAGATGTCTTCTTCCTTTTAAAGCTGAGGTCATTCGTGCACTGACCAGGCCAGAGTGGTCTGACAGTGCTAAACTTAACTGTGTGTTGAACAGGTTGCAATTTAAGCATGAGATGAGGTGAACCCAGTTTAGCTGCTTCGTCCACGACCCCGTTACTAGGCCCAGTGTTGTAATTTAAATCCTGGTCGACACTCTTGATGCTTGTGGTTGGGGAGATGGGAGCTGGGAGGGTGTTTGAGTCATCTTTGATGGTAAAAATAGCCCCAACTGTGACTTTTAAAAAGTGGTATGTTTGTAGATTTTTCGAACATACGCGCAATAGGTGAAATTAAAGGCTGGTTCTCTCAAAGAGAATGTGCCTTCCTGTATTTCGCTGCTGGACGAGATTGCAATTTTTCTTCCTCCTTGTTGGAGGTTGTGGTGCCCTGACTCTTCTTGACCTCATGCTGGCTGTTTCACACAGAGTTGTGGTGATCGTAGTTTCTTGGAGCAAGAGTTGCAGAGAAGTAAAGTTGGGTGTGGAGGCGGCAGATTGAATTGGCAGTTGGAAGGCAGACGTGTAGAGGGGTAGAAGAGGAGGAGTAGGGGGCATGGGGGGGCAACCAAGCACGCACAAGCAGCACCTGCCTAATGCCAGCCACCTCCATGCAAAGCGTGGTGTCCGCAGCCTAATGCTAATCTGCTGCCTTTGTCCTCTCCTTGACTGCTTGACGCCTGCACGCTCCACACCCTGCGAGTTAATGCTGCCTTTATCTGGTGTCACAATAAACCATGCAGCCCCAGCCTCCACATCTCCCTTGGTGATTTTCTGGTACTTGGCTAGGTGAGGTGAGTACTTGACTGCTTAATTGCCTGGCTGCCTGGTAAGTAAGGGCCACTTCTGGCATCTGGTATCTGTGGAGCGGCAGATTCTTTGCGTAACAGGTTACTCAAGAACACGGCAGTGGAACCTGGAGGGAGGGCTTGTTGCTGATTTAAGTTGTCTTCAAAATGATGACTGATGCTGCGGTAGGTGGGTGCACTCATAATCCTTATCGGGGTTCAGGTGCAGATGGCGACAGCTCTGCGGCCACCCGCTGTGCAGGCCTCGTTGGTGCTGCCCCCCCGCTGTTGGTTGTGCACGCGGGCCTCAGGTCCTGCCTGGTGCTGCGTGAGCTGCAGTAGCAGCAGGTCAGCGTCGGCGGCAACAGCTGGAAGGGCTCGAGCACACACACTCTCTGACTTCCACCTGGCCACTGACCCGCCTTCTCCCAAACTCCTCTTCGGCGTCTTGCAGCTTCCGTGCTCAGCACTTGAGTTGCTCAAGCCTGCCTCTGAGTGCTGAGCAAATGCCGCAGTATCTGTGGGCTGCCTCCACTCCTCTGCTCTTCTGCCTCTGCTACTACACCTCTTCTAGGGGGGGGGGGGGGGTGTAGCCGGTGGGTGTCGGGTGCCGAGGAATAAGCAGCGATGTTGCACAGTGAGTGGGAGCAGAGACGTGTCGGCATCAGTGTCTCTCTAGTTTCTCTAGCGGTTTCTCGATTAGGTATGTATCTAAGAATATCAGAGTCACTTGCTGCTTGCACTGTTTTAAGTGTGTGGTACATTTCCAATCTTTTTTTTTGTCATGGTTGTGATTAACCTATAAATGCACCTAATACCATCAAAATGCTAGAAAGAGAAGAGATGAAACAAATCCAAAACTAAATGGAACAAATTATCTTCCACATCAGTTAGTGTTCAGAGTCACACAAGGCCCCAAATCCACATTGGCTGAAATCCCAGAGAAAAGCATTACTTGCTTGAAGGAAGATCACAACTCCTTTTAAAATTACTTGCCCTCTCAGCTCCACATATGATTGATCACAGAATACTGTGAAGGAGACCTCTGTGATAGGACAAATGGATTTGACCTGATCCCACCTTTTCAACGATAGCCAATATGAGAGCACAGCGTCTCCGACCTCTTTCTTGAAAGTGCCCCATTAGGTACCGCAAGGTTTATCACTCTGACTTTTGTTGTTACACTTAGGCATGCTCATTGATCCAAGTACTGGAACACAATTCCAAATGTATGGTGATGACATCCTCAGCCACATTAAAGACTGAGGAAGGTCTAAATAAAGTTAAAAAATACCTAAACCATGCCTATTATGATGCAGGAAAGCTTTCTTTACCTAATTGGAGCTAACAATGAAATCCCTCGGTTTCATGTTGCAAATCAGGAATCCACCCCTTTGAATATTCACAAAATCTGTACATCCCAATACTTACCTCCATTAAGGCAAATATTTGGTGGGTTTGTTGCTGTGGACATGACTTTCTCAGCTTCAATCAATTGATTTGTACTGGTCATGATTCCACACTTCCACTTACACCAGGGTCGTGGGCATCCTGTGTAATCTATTGGTGGAAGGATGTTGGATGATGTATGTCCTTTGATGGGAGGTGTTGAGTGAGATGCATAGCGTTCTAACACAGTCTTCAAACATGCTGCTGCATACATCGCTGTGCTTAAGCATGAGGTGCTGTGGAGAGTATGGGAATAGATGCATTGCATATACTTACTTTCTAACTTGTGTACTTGGCCAACTGCATCATGTGATTAAGTGATTGGAAAACCCAGGTTTTTAGTTCTCTCTAGAATTCAAAGTGATTGTCACTTCCTCTTCATGCAGGGATTGAGCTGCAAAACGTGTCCATCTGGATGGAGAACGGCTCCCTCCAGTTCGCACCTTTTCAAAGGATAGGATGGTCAAAAGTGTGGCCAGCCTGAAAATGAATGGTCTTATTTTGTAATCGGTGCAGGTGTCATGTGTATACACAATGTTATAAGTTATGTGACCTCTGACCTATTATCTTTGACCCGACTGCTCTTATTAAATTGAGCATATGATAATTTTGTTTCATTATGATTATGTTTTGCCTATTATGACAGGCTGCTTTTAAAGCATAAGTATATAATCGAGTTACTAGAGTGCTTTATTTGGGCATATTTTCACTCTAGATGTGTATAGCTGTACAGGAATTCCAATGATAGTCTTCAAATGATAAGTTAGCTCCTCGAGCAAAAAGATTGCATGCTGTGTCTCGTCTCAGGGAAAGAGGGTCTTCTTTTGTTCAAAGGATTGTGGCTCCAAGGACATCAGGGCTAACAAGTCCTTCCACAAACTGTTGGCAGCCAATGGTAGCTTTCCCTTGGCAGCAGGTATGCAATTGCTTAATTCCATCTCTCACCATGAAAAACATTTAGCTGCTAATAATTAGTAGCAAATGTTTTGTAGGACAAAAAAATACCACGAATATAAGGTGCATTTTTAATTATATTTACGTTCTTTGTGTTCTCTATTGTCACAATAAGTATGATATTTGGTGCCAATATTCTTCATATGCTCTCTACTGTTTTGGCTTCTAACAAAAAGCTTCTAATGCAGTAATCAGGTGTCTTCGAAGTGTTGTTCTTAAAAAGGGGACAGTGTTAGGGTAACCCAAACAAATGCAATCTGTTGTCTCTGGCAGGTTTATCCGTTCCTCGTGCGAATCCTTTCCAGGCAAGTTATGGTAGACATTGACAGGACACCTGCCCATTTTCTTTGGCCTGAATGGTAAGTTGGTAGAGCTGCACTTCCTGGGGGCTAACAGAAACGTGTCAGGTGTGACCAATATCCCATGCTGCACAACTCGGAGTTTCTGGGGAAGGAAGAATTTCCCAACCCCATGTATTATTCAATGCACATTGCTCTGAAGATGATTCATGTAGCCACCTGCAGCCACTGTAACCATGTTGTGGTTGGTCTGATGTGAGTCAAAATCATTAGGGAGAAAAGCTGTCTGGCTGTTGTATTCTGAAATCTCTGTAATTTTTACATAGCATAGATGCTCGAAGGCATAGTCTATTGCTAAAACCAAGGCGAGAAAGCACTAAATCAACGGCAGCTTGAAGTTATTAAAGGTTGCGGAGGTATAGAAGATTTGCTGAAGCATCTCACGCTGATGATGCTTGGCTTAGAGGCATGATTACAGAAGGCATAAGTGACGTATTGGCACTCATAATCTTCCCTAAATATGTCAATTAGGCTCAGTAGGGTGGTGGTGGTCTTGGTTCTTGTGGTGAAATGGTGACATATGTCCCATTTGCTGCATAATAGTATCTCAGATTTTGAGCTATTTAGCATGAGGTGATTTGCTAACATCCAGTGGTTAATTGTTTGCAGACACTGTCTTATGCTACAGGAGTCCAGATCCAAAGTGTGTTTCATATAACTTGCATGACATTGGCATAGTTGCAGCTGTCAGTGGCGGCTCCTCGGCTAAGGCGGAGGAGATTCGCACCACTGCTCCCTGAGCAGCTCAAAAAGGAAGAATAAAATGATAATAACAGCGCTATTATCATTTTATTTTTCCTACTGCAGTGGCTCGGGTCCTTATATGCAGGCCGGGCTGGGCTCTGTAGGGGGAGGATTGGTGGGCACTCTGTAAGTCCGCATGACGGTTTGTCTGGCCTTCTTGGGCCACCCAACCCGTCATGCGCACTTTGCATGTTCTCCACCCAGGCTTTATTACAGAGAACAGAGAACATGCCCAAGCTCCCACTGCCTGTCTGAGCCCCGAACCACGATGCTCAGACCAATCACAACGCTGCATTGCAGCACTGTGAATGGCTACGGGGAGCCTGGAAGCTGGGTGCTTCCTGCTGCCGAACTCGGGGAAGATGAAGAGGACGGAGGAAATGCAGCGGCCGGCCAGCCATAGCCAGGTAAGTGTGTTTTTAAAAAAAATCTTTTTATACCAAACAGGGGTATTTACCTTTCCTCAAATATAGTGCTTCTTTGCTTGGTGCTCTTTTCTTAGATATATCTACAGCAGTTGATAGCCATGCAAATTGTTGAGAAAAAGAAAGGGAGACTTCCGAGTGATTTGGCGCCCCTTGAGTTTTCAAGTAGTGATTAAACGGGAGTATCACCGGCTTTTCTCTTAGAGAAGGAGGTGACTATATGACAGACACTTGTCAAAATGCATACAACAGCTCTGACTGATATTGCAAGTGTCAAATCAAAAAACATATCCTTTCTGTTTGGAAAGTCAAACTAGTAGATGTTCGAGCAGACCAGACTCGTGAGCAGCATAAATGACAGAAAGAATGAGGGAGAAGATGCTCCATGGGCTGATGCTGTGACATATTCCTCACTAAGAAATAGCAGAAAAAATATGCAAAGCTTTGGCACAGGTGGGATTCTGAGGTGACTAAGAGCCAGCACCATCAGCTCTGCACTGAGAGCTGAGCAGAGAGAACACACGGCTTTGTCTTGGACAAAAAGAACAGATGTGGATGAGCTCTCTTAAGGCAACACGATGTCTTTGATTTAAAGAAGGTTTTCAGATCATTTGGTCATTTACACAATTAGAGCTGCAATAGGGAACCATCTAAGTTTATATTGGTACATTCTTATGTGGAGAGTAAGTGAATTTTACAACATTTTATGAAATTTGGCTTAATTTCGAGCAATTCCCAGAAAATGTCCTTACATTTTTTCACACGCCCGTAGTTATGATATCATGCCAAGTGACTTACATGGCATCTTCAGTATCAATTCTGTGATTATATTTATCAATTATGCAGTTCAGAATCACAGATCATTATCATCATTGCAGTACATTCATGGCTTACTGCAATGCTGGTAGTACACGATGTTCATTTTATTAGCAGGACAGAACACCTCTTCTCTAGACGATGAATAATTTGTGAGAACAAATTAGGGTGCTCGTTCATCTAAAAAAAGCCCCATTTTTTTTCAGTTTGAAACAAACTTACCTGTTTCATCAGATTGGCTGTAGAATGAGTCAGCTGTAAGCAGGTTTTTTTTTTTTTTTTGAGGAGTGCAGGTTAAAAGGACTAATTGCATTTTTCATTGATTTCACTCTTGCATCCATTATATATAGAATGGTGTTGCTTTTAAACTAAAAAATAAATGATATTTGAAAAGTAATCGTTTTTCTGTCTATAATTGCATATTTTCTATATTCAAGGGTCACGCCATACAGAAGTATAAAACTGCGCAGATAAAAATATTTGTGTAAAATAAGCATTAGCGCTAAATAAAAAAAAAAAAAAACAGAAATATATTTTTGCATACTTTTGTTGTTTTTTCTACTAGGAGATGTTGGGAATCCCCCACAATGAAAAGCGCTCACTTTATTGTTAGCCCGCTTTGTGGGACCAGCGATTCCACTTCTATTGAACAAAGAGAATACCTCATATTGTAGGTCATTCTTATTTTATTTCATAATTAATAAGGGCGGGAGACTATCAATCCTAGCACATTTTGGACATGCCTACTGCAAGTATTCAGGCACTGCAAATTCTGCAGACAGATTGATTCTTGACTTACATAAGGATATTAGTGGTGTAGGTAGGCCTACTGCCACCCGGGGCGGAACCTAAGTTTGCCGCCCGGTACAGGTAAGAGAGGGGATGGGGTGGCGGCTGACTTGTTCCAGGGGGTGGGGTCTGGCAGTCGATGGACAACTTGTTCTGGGGAATAGTGGTAGTCGACAGACATGACTTGCTCACCTCCACCGCCCTAAAAAACAGCCCCGTAGCTGCACCACTGAAAGACATTGCTTCCAGGACTGTGGTTGTGTAATCGCTTTAAAAATGTGAGATTAGCATAGATTAGAGTTTCCATTGAACAAAAATCACACCAACAAGAACCAGAAGCTTCTCATTCTCATGACATGAGTCTTTTTCGCTGGCCTAATTAAAGTAATCCTATCATGAACCCTTCTTAGAGCCCAATGATAAGTGAACTGACTTCAGGTGCAACTTTACAATGTGGCCAGAAACACTGTTTCCGGCTGCCATCTGAATCCAGGAATGTAGATTTCTGACTCCTGGAATGTGGAAGAACATGTGGGCTAAGGAATATAGGGTCCACGTGTACATGTTTTCCACCTTCCAGGTCAAATACCGGGCCCAAGTAAGCACCCAATGGGAGAAGAATTTGGCTCGGACACTCTATAGGTGTGCAAACGGACACTTCAATTGGGAGCAGTTTAGGCTTACAATAACGCAAACCTTTGGCTTTGCCATACACGCTAATTATGACCTCACAACAAACTAACACTGAAAGCTATTCCATTCTCTCTCCTTTAAACAATTCCCGTCTCCACTAAACCTACCCCCGTCGTAATGACAGAGTGTACAGTGGGTACTAGGACCCTGCACAGGGGACTAGACACAGGACACCGCTTCCAGTCAGCTCAGCAGGGGCAGAAACTGATCATCACACACTGCTGTGGGGACGTGTGGTGGTAAAGACATGCCTGTACAAGCTGTGCTATAAGGAAATATAAATAAGTCTTTGCGCTCACCTACCGGCCTCTCTGTGTCATCCTTTTGGGGCCTGACACAATACCCACTTTGCAAATAAATGTTCACCAATCATAAATGCAAGTTGTCTAAAAGTGTGATTCCATCCAAAAAGCCTCTGACCCACCTAAGCCCTATTCTTCAACATATTAGAACTGCCCACGCCTGGACAAAGCCAATTTATCTTCCATTTTCTTTTTCCTTCATTCTCCCGCTAGGTGTTACATGATTCTATTATTCCTGTTACCCCAAAACTCTTCCCTAGAGCTCTCTCACTGCCAACCAGAAAAAAAACCACCCTTGGGAGTACTTTCTGTCCACCCTCAAACCTGTCTCTTCCACCAATCCAATTATACCTCCATCAATAACTCCAAATATAACCTGCTCCCCAATAACAACATGTGCACCCGATCCTGCCTGAACAATACTGGTGAGTCATACAGAATGTCTGGGTGCCTTATCAATCCATGTCATGTGCCCTTTAAAAATTAGAACTCTGACTGTTTACCTCTTTCCTCACTCTATGTATTGCTGCTGGTTTCATTGCTTCCCTTAAAACGCTTCTGGGCAACAATAGCATCCAAAATAAGGATTATTTGCCCCATCTGTCCATTACCGTCATCAAATCTTTTTTCGTCATTTGTAACAATTCTGAACCAGTATCTTGCATCAAATAATTCTAACCCATTTATTAGACCTGCGTTTGGCCGAGGTCATATGCCACTTAGATCCCAAAACATCAAATCAATTGTCCCCATTGCATGACAGATAGGTCTCAAAAAGTAAAATTGGACTATTTTACTCTGATTCCACTCACACCTTCTGTGGAGTGCCACAGGGCTCCTCATTGAGTCCAACATTATTCAACATCTACGTCGCTCCATTGGCCCAGGTAATTAGATCTTTTGGGCTGGAGGCTTTGTACTATGCGGATGACACACAAATAATTGTGTCAATTACCAACAGCATTGAGGCTTCTGCAGCAAATTTTAAAAGCTGCATGCAGGCCGTCGCCACTTGGATGGTAGACAACTACCTACGACTCAATGGGGACAAAACCGAAGTCCTAATTTTTGGCAGTCAACTATCCATATGGTCCCACTCTTGGTGGCCTGAAATGCTCGGCCCATGCCCCTGTCCTGCTGTATCTGCAAAGAATCTTGGTGTCATAGTAGACAGCCCACTCTCTTTTGATCCTCAGATCAATAGAACGGCGTCCACCTGTTTTGGCATTATCAGGATCTTGAGGAAGATCTTTCCATGTCTTTCTCTCTCCTCTTGAAAGCAGGCAGTTGTTGCCCTGGTCTTGTCCAGGTTGGATTATTGTAATGCCCTCTATCTGGACATCAACAAGGGATCTATTCATTAACTGCAGCTTGTACAGAATGCAGCAGCAAGACTTGTGATGGATTTTCCTAAATTCCACCGAGTCTCTGCAGCAATTCGTAAATTGCATTGGCTTCCTCTAGAAAAGAGAATTCTCTTCAAGGCCCTATATCTTGTCCATAGGGCTCTTCATAACTCTGGTCCCGAAGGCATCAAAAAACTTTTCCAATGGTTTGTCCCTACCAAACAATTGCGGTCTGGCAACAGAAACTGGCTGGTAGTCCCTAGGTTCAGGAGGGCCAGGTGGGGGGAAGAGCCTTCTCCGTTGCCGCCTCTAAGCTCTGGAACACTATCCCCCTAACGATCTTTTGTCAAGAGTCGCATCCACTTTTTCGCAAGTCCTTAAAAACATGACTCTTCGCACTCTAACGGCTATATTTTCTTCCCTCCCACTTAAGACCACCGGCTCTATCCCTAGCGCCTTGACGCCTATGGGCAAAGTTTGCGCTTTACAAGGCTATTATTCATTCATTATTCATTCATGTCACCTTGTCCATACCACCACAATGACACCTCATTAAAGCCTAGGCCAAGCTGCTGCCTGTAGCTTTGCCTCTACGCTTATGCACCTGCCCAATTCGAAATGGAGTGGCCACAGATCCAGAACATCTTTGTACTTCTGCCTGCCACTACCGCAACTGATGAGGAAATGAGTCATGTCAATCCTCAGATTAGCCTCACCCTTAATGGACGAACATAACCCCACACACAATCACTCTTCCATTGTCACAACCTTTTCAATGTGCCCTCTTTCACACCTATCCTAAACCTTTCCATGGCTGCACCTATGCTGAATGAGTGTGTCTCAAACTATTTACCTTCCCAACCTCCTCTGTTAAGGCATATATGAAAAACTTCCAGCACCTGCCTCACTCTCCCCTTCCAGCCATCTTCGAGTATAAATAAAGGGCATCCCCTCTTACCACAACACATGCTCCTGATGCTCTCAGTTTCACCATGAAGCCTTCTGCCATTTGATACATTTCGCTCCTCCGCACTCTTACCTTCATGGCCTCTACATCCAGCAGTACAGCTTCCTTCCCCAATCCTGCATAGTTTGATGCCCTCATTACATCTGACAGTCTACCCGACCCAAGGAACATCAGCATAATTATCTTCTTTGTCATGCTCTCTAAGATGGCTACTGAAATCAGGCACCGCCAATCTTTTCTCTTCCCTCTTTCTCCTGTATCACCACAAATCTCACCATATCATCCTTCCTCAGCCATAAACTCAAGTCTGCACTATCTTGGTTTCTGGCACTTGACTCTAAAAACTCCTTTTAGGCATGATGGCAGGATGTCTTTGTTGATGCTGGCATTGACTTCTCTGTTAAATGACAAGCCCTCATTCTCCAATGTCCCATATTTTGTGCAGTACTGTTGTCACAGTCACATCTGCCTCAGGGGCCACAACACATAATCTCCCCCACTGCAAATGACAGTGCATAAGATTTCTGATTGTCTAGACCATGAATATTCCATGCCCTAAAAAACACAATATTCCAACATAAACAGCAGAAAAAAAGCTAACAGCAGACAAAGTACAAGCTGAATGTTTGTGAACTCTATTTTGACCACGTGCACCATTGCTTGGTTGTCCACCCTGAATGTCAATTTTCTGTTCCACAACTCCTCTCCCCACAGCTCCCTATTGCAAAATTCCAGAAATGCAATGCTGTACTTCCTTCGCCACTATGCCTCCAGCCATGCTTCCGCATGTCATCTTCCTTTCCAGAATAAACCAAAGCCCTAGCCCCAGGTGCATCTGAAAATATTCCTGCCATCCATGTGACTGGATCATTCTGCTGCCAAACTGTCACTCTATTTTAGTTTAAAAAAAATCACTGCTGTACCACCTAGTCTCTCTTCAGTCTGTTAGTCATTCTAACCCTGTGGTGGGCTTGTACAGTCCCTTCATTGAAGCCAATTGTCTGAAAAAGCTCTCATCAACACTAACACTCGGCATGCAACGTTCAAATGTCCTAGCAATTGCTGAAGAAACCTCAGCTCACATTTTTCTTGCTATTGGCTTCTGCCAATAGTGCTTGCAGTTTCTGCAGTCCATCAGCTGGCAACCGTCTGAGTCCAGTTCAATTTCTAAAAATGTAAACCACTAGTGGACCCGTCTGTCTTTTTATCTGCCAGGGGATCCCAAAATAATGTCACTCCTTGAAAGATTGTCATGAAGATTGGGCACTCACTCCTGTCTCCTGCCTTTCACACCATCAAAATGTCTTTGCGTTAATGCAGCATGTGCTCAGACTTTGCCACTTTTCTCACTATTCACTCCACAAACACGCCAAACTTCTCAAAGGTTGCACACACTACTGCACAGCCCATGGGCATACCCTTGTTCATGTATAAGCCCCCTTCAAATTGTATACCTAGCAACTAAAAATTATGTAGATGGACCATCAGGAGTCTGAAAGTGGACATTATGTCAATGTTCGCTATCTCCACTCCCGTCCCACACTGTCTCACCAGCCTCACTGCTTAATCTAAGCTGGTATATGAAACCGAGCACTCATCTAGTTCCAAGCAGTTATTGGCCAAAGACTCTTCTGGCCATTGAAGGTGGTGTATTTAAAGGAATTCACCCTCAGCCTTCTGTGGCACAATGCCAATCAGTGATATTAAAGTAATATACGGGAGCTGTCACAAATGGCCCAGCCATTCTCTCACCTGGTACTTCCTTTGTCAACACGTTGTGTATGATGTGCTCTTTCCCTTTGCACGATTTCAGACTCTTTGCCCGTCTCTCGTGCCTGGAACCAGTATATAGTATTCCGAACCCCTTTATAAATCCTCCCCTTAAGCAGACTGCCGCTTCCCAATCTGGGTACATCCTCAGCCACTTAACCATGTTGCCCATGTCAATTCGTATAATCGCACTTTCCAATTACTCCTTTTTCATCTCTCCTGCCACTCTTCACAGACCCTTGCCTTTAGTGACAGTAGAGGACCGGGTGTTCTCCCCACATCTCTGGCAATCCTGCCGAAATTTCCAAGGATATTGGTAAAATGCCCATTTGTTGAAGTTCCAGAAGATCCCAACAGGGTCTTTTCAACCTGCTTGCCCCAGCCCACCCGGGTGGGTGCCCTAGAAAGTGCTGTATTGGCAATAGTAAACCACTCATTGTGTGATTTATGGATAATGGTCATGAACTGTAACCATAGCTCAGTGTCCAGCTTTCATTACGCCTTAGCGAGGTTCAAGCTTCTCCATGATCTAAATTCCTTTTCGTATCTGAGCCAAGCTAGCCTTCCAAAGCTTATGCTGGTCATCTTTACTACATCCATGTATTTAAATAACCCCAAACTGGTCTTTACAAATATATAATGCTGGCGTGGATCTTGAACACTGACGTCCATGTATCTATGTTCATTGGCACACTCCGATGTTCAGATGTACCGTATTTTTCTGTGTAGTAGTTTGTGCTTTTCAACATATTTGTGAGCCCATATTTTTTCCTTTGTGCTCAGAAGGAGGTCCCCCCATAAAGCATCTGCTATTCCCATACACTGCAACGTTTCCACCTCCACTTCCCCTTTTTTCTTATCCTGCTCTATCTTCCCTTGTTTTAATATCTCATTTGGTTTGTCCTTGTTACTTCACCCCTCTCACTCCACCCTTGTCATACTTTCTTCTTGTTCTATTTCTTTCAGTTTGTTGGCTTTGTGTCCCTTGTCCCCCGCCTTTCCTATTTGTCCTTTATCTCTCGTGTATACGGCCATCCTCCACACTTCTTCCTATCCATCAAATATTCTCCCAGGACTCATACAATGTCTTTTGAAACTCACTAAAATTCTCACTCCTTTCATCTGCTTTCATGTATCTCACACACATTCTCTTACTTTTGTGCTGCGCTATTTTCTACATCCCCCACCAGTGCCCCTCATTCTCAATATCTGGCCTTTCTGCCTCCTATCTTCCACTCCAAGGCCTTCTTAGCTTCTTGACACCACCTTCCTTCCTCTGTTTGGATCTTCCCGCTGCCAATTGCCCCTTGTCGCTCCCTTAACAACATCTGAGGCTCACTACCCTTTTACCCTGCGCTGTTTCTCCTCTCTTCTTCAACCACCGGTGTACTCCCCTCCCTTTTGTCCATCTCCATTCCATGGCCCTCTCCCTACTTAACTCTGAGCTTGGTTCCTCTTGTTTCCTTGTCTCAATCTTGCTCTCCTCTGAATAGATCCTCCAGTCTCCTCCCTCCCTTATTTCATTATTCTTCCTTAGCTCCATCAACAACACATCCCTGGCCTCTGTCATGACGTGCCCATCCACCTTTGAATTCTCTTGACTCACAGTGTACCACCCTCTTTGCTTGTGCACCACCACTACCTTTGCCTTTACTGTGGGCCCCAAGTATCCAACATGGCACTCCTTAGCGATTCCCTACCCATCAAACCAAGGTCAACTGGGTCCATCTCCTGCACCTCAGGTCTTCTTGGTATACAGCGTCCACTGTCTACCTTCACCCACTTTGCTGACTGCTAACCAACTGCCCTCTGCTGGTCACTGTGGTCCCACTCACTGGGAGTGCTTTCTCCTGTGCCTATACCTCTTCTGGCCAGGATTCTTACCCTCCTCCATGGCAAAGTCACCTTCTTCTCAGCCACCTGGCACACCAAAATACCCGGCACTGTCTTCTGATCCAAGCAGAGCTCTGTTGCCCGGGGCCTCCCCTTTCAGTCCTCCTCGTGTCCCATCACTGCTATACTGCCTATCGGCCTCCTGGCCTGCTCCTCCGTCCATGCACATGGCCAGGTCAGCTTCAGAGGGCTCTGCCCCTCCATGTTCCTCGAAGTCTTTTAGTTAGGCTTGACTGATGGCTGTCCCAAAGCTGCACCCGACATTGCCTATCCCCTTCTTCCTGGTGCCCGCCTGGATGCTACCTGCGATCTGCTGTTCTTGGTGGCTCCTCCAGTGACCCAACAGGTTGAGGAGTGGGGAGGCCACCCTCCATGATTTCAATTGACAGCTACCTATTGTATTGGCCTTTTGATGCCCTCGATCCTCCATGGAGCCGCCTCTGTCTGTTGTCATCAGGTCACTCCCACCATGGCCCCTGCGCTGTCCTACACTAGAGGACGCTCTTAACCATGACTGCGGGGGGATTTATTAACCCCAGAAGTAAAGCTTCTGCCCTCCTCACCATCATGGGGGGGAGTCAAAAGCAGGGGAGCCACTGGCCAGTACGGCTGCTCTTACTCCAGTTAATGGTGCCCTCCTTGGCCTCTGTTTTGGCTCTGGCATTGCATATTGGGGCTGAATCTTGGCAGGTAATCTCACTCCTTCAGGTGGCACACTACTGTTGGCCATTCCTCTGTGTCCAGCTGCTGCACTTGCCCCCTTTTATCAGTAACTAAAAATAACTTTTTCTTTTCTTTTATATTTTCTTTTTCTTTCCTTTCTTTGTTCTTTTCTTTTTGTCTGGTTTAGCCCCCCTTTTGCTGGCAGGCTGTGAACCCCACTTACTTGTGAGTAGTAAATCCCACATTTACCCCAAAAGCAGTATCCAGAAATCCTGTAATGCTGGTGCCTTGAAAAGGCCCAGTCCTTGATGGGTACCGTAGGGCAGGCAGCCGTCCTTGCTGAGGGCTGGGGAAAAATTGTTTACTTCATGTGATGAAGTGAAATGCAGCAGCTGTGTGGCCACCGCTCCACCACGTCTACACCCTCAGCCATCTCGCAAACTTCCCAGAGCGTAGAGATTGTTCCCTCTCATCCACCCAGGGCCTGGCTTTACCACATGCTTAGAGCAAGTCATATATAGGGGCAAGGGCTGCAGAAAATAAAGACTAATGGGGAGTGCACGGGCGATGGGTAGAAGAGAGGAGATGCATTGAAGGACTGGGCTCAACTTGGGGAACAATGTCTGCTTCACCCGCCCTGCCTTGGTTGTGTATGGGGTCCCTTTGTGCCCTTGACTCAGTGCATGGCTCAGGGCTGTTCCTACTTATGGTATTGGGTGTGTGGAGGAAAGCCATCTGTAAGCCTCAGCCCAGGTCCATGGCTGTTGCTGCACAGCATGGGCTCTCTGGGCTGTGGCCCTGCTTGTAGTCCCTTCCCTGCCACACCTCTACGCTGTTTCATCGCATACGGAATTGCATCCGATGAAAACTGAGTCTGGCGTCTCTAGGTCTGCAATTACTAAGTTCAGAAATTGCAGAGCCAGTAATTTCGGGTCCAGAAACACCGGACAACTCACAATATGGTGGAGCGTCTTTCAGCCAGGGAATGCCACTCCACCATACTTGTAACTGAGCCCACAGAAGGAACAAAGATGAGGGCAAAACTTTATATCAAGATATTGGCCTCTTGCAAAAAATAACTTGGTGCAAAAGTAAAATGTGCCAATGATAGATTATTGATTTTCTTGTAAAGCATAGCAAGCAAAGGTGTTCAGCAGGATCCACTCTATTATTCAGCTTCATGAAGATGTGATGAAATATTTTGCCATGCTGGTTCAACCATAGCCTACATTTTTGAGTGCATAAGGTAACATTCTAACATATTGCATGCAATCCCACTTCAGTCTTGAGGGAAAGTGTTGCTGTTAAGGGTAGATTCTGGTATTTTTTATGCAATCAAAATCTTGCATATTCCAGCTTTTCTCATTACTGTGGTGATGAACCATACAGAGACGGTGATGTTCATACACAATCAATATTTATTCCTTTCGAAGAGCCCACGACGTGCCCAGAGCAGCCGGTTGGGGTGCCAGTCCAGCGGGAACTGCCATGGAATCCCAACCATCGCTCGGAACACACGAGGCACAATTGTAAGTATACAATAAAAAGCGAGGGCACGCGGTGTTGCCGCGTGTCCTCTGTAAAGAATACAATAAACATGAACTGAGCAATTACTACATCACGTTTCCCCTTAAAACAACAAAATGTAAAGGCAAATATGCAAGGAGAAAGAGAAGGATAAAACATTACTAAAATCTTTAAAAGTTATAAGTTATCAGCATGGAGAAATAAAAGCAACCAAAATATCAATACACTACAAAATCTTTAAATTTTGAAGGAGCTTTGCCTGTACGGGCCCTGACTTCTGAAGTGTCAGTAGAGGCAAACACGGAAGTGGGATCTGAGGTGGATGGTAAGTTAATGGAACTAGCAGATATGCACACATCGGTTGAGGCTGAAGTGGAAGGAGAAACAGGTGTGAATCCCAGATGTGATGATTTGCCTGCTACATTAGTTGTAGGTTGCACCCAAGCTTCCCAGTCAGATTCTAAAACAGGTTTTGTTTTGTTGAGAATGATGTTGGCTTGCTGAGGTGTCAACCTAACCAGTTGACGTTTGTTCCATCACCCTCTGCCCGCCAGTAATATGGAAGATTTGCTGGCCTGGACTGGCGCTGAATATGTGGGTTGGCGTTTGGTAACTTTTATAGGACTCTTTATGAGCACCCAATCACCTACAACGAATGGTTGCAATGATACATTGTGTGTTCTGTCATATTATGCTGTGAAAGTGTCACTTTGGAAGTAAGTTTTTCTTTTAATGTGGTGACCTTGTCTACCCGATCTTCTAACCAAGATGGAAATAGATTTGTGTGGGCTTCTCTGCCTCTAACTAGGGAAAATGGTGTAACACCTGAGGTGCAATGTGGGGAAGTGTTATAACACCACACTTTTTGCTTAATGAACATTCCAACATCCAAATAACTCGCTAATGGGGTTTGTTCCCCTTCCTTAATTAATCTGTTGCCCCTTTCCACCAACCCATTAGCTGAAGTAGAATACAAAGCTGTTTGCAAGTGTATGATGTCATGTTGCTAAAAACATTTGGACATGCGATCGGAAGTGAACTGTGATCCGTTATCAGTAACTATATTCTTGGGTGAACCTTCAATAAAGAAAACTTGCTTTAAAAACTCAATGGCTGACTCAGAGGCTTTAGATTTCACAAAAGAGAAGTACATCCATTTAGAATGATAATCTATCAAAAGTACCTCGTATGATCAGGTTAGTATGAATGGTCCTGAAAAATCGAACCCAAATTTCTCCCATGCAGCATCAGGATACTGGACAGGATGTAAAGGTGTGTTGTGTGTTTTCCAGTGTTTGTCAGATATGAGAAATTCCGGGCACTTGTCAATTAAGAACTTAACTTGGACATCAATACCTGGCCACCAATAGTACTGTTTAATTCTCATGATGGACTTGGTAGAGCCTAAATGGCCTTAGTGTGCCTGTTTAGTAATAGAATCCCTCAATTTTGCGAGAGGTATATACAAAACCCCCCTCATGAGCAATCCATTGGCCAAAGACAGTTCATCTGCTACTTGACCGAACGATTTTAAAGGTCCACTTAGTGTTCTGTTCTCTGGCCAACCTTGAACAACATACTCACAGACTTTACTCCAGGTTTCATCCTCCTGACAAGTAGTCAACCAGTCCAGTTCACTCAAACCTGCACAATATTCAACGCTAATGGCATCCACAGAAGCCACACTGACCACATCATCCACAAAGTCATCTTCTTCCACATCCTCAACAGGCATTCGTGAAAGGCAGTCCACACGAACGTTTGTTCCCCCGGCACATGTCTAATTTCAAATATGAATTCTTGTAACTTGGAAACCAATCTCGTTAATCTTGCTGACAGGTTGTTATTTGCTCCAGTCGAAAAAATGTGCACCAGGGGCTTATGGTCCATCTGTAGAACAAACTCACGACCCCAGACATACATTTTGAATTTGTTAACAGCCCATACACAAGCTAATGCCTCACGCTCGATGGTGCTATATTGTTTTTAACATTGTTTGAGAGCTCTTGAGGCAAATTTTTCTTTATCTGCTTGCCTTTGACTTAAAATAGCGACGAGACCCAGCTGACTCGCGCCTACTGTGATAATAGAAGGCTAACCTTCTTGAAAGGCACTTAAGGCAGGAGCTCTCTCAATTAATCTCTTGGCCTGGTTAAATGTTGTTTCTTTATCTTGGGACCATATGTACTTTGTTCCTTTCCTTAACAAGGACCTAAGAGGTACCACAGCTTGTGCATATTTGGGGACAAACCTAGCATAGTACTCTGTGAGACCAAGAAAGAAGCGTTACACATCCCTGTCACTGGGAACCCTTGCTTCTTGGATGGCCTTGATGAGTGACAACTTGGGTTTTTATTCCTGAGCTGGATATGGTATGACCCAGATAATCCAGTTCGTTGATGGCAAATTTGCATTTGTCTTTCCTGATTGTCATGTTCCTTTGAGGGAAAATATCCAGAACCTGATGTAATACACGGTTATGCTCCTCTAATGTATCAGCATAAATTAGGCCATCGTCTTGGTAAGTCTGTACACCTCTGAGATTGCCAAACTGATGATCCATCAATTATCTGAAGGACGCTTGCAGCAGATGCCAAACTGAATGGCAATCCAAGGTACTTGTAGGCTCCGAATGGCATTATGAAAATTGTAAGTTCTTGTGGGTCTATGGCTAGGGCAACTTGGTGGTAGGCAGACCTCAAGTCAATCAAAGAAAACCATTTTGAACTTCCCAAGTTGGCCAACAACTCCTGTATTTTAGGGAGGGGATGGCAGTCTATGAGAATATTAGCATTAAGACTCCTCAAATCGGCACAGAGTCTAATCTCTCCAGACTTTTTATGCACTACTACAATGGGTGCGACCCAAAATGAGGAATCACAAGGTTCGATGATGCCTTGGGAGCATAAACTTTGTAACATAGTTTTAAGTTCTTCTCTCACACTGAGGTGAATGGGTCTTACCTTATGAACCACTGTTTGTGCATGGGGCTTGAGTCTTATGTAATGCTCAAAACCTTTTACGCTGCCAACGTCCTCACGAGACAGGTTCTCAAATTGACTAAGAATACCTTGTACAGGGTCTGTGAGATTGAAAACTTAATCTACAGGTTGGTCTCCCAACACTATAGGATTTTCAGAACCAGGTTTCAAAATAATGCCCTTTTTGCGAAATCCCGCCACCTGAAAATGTTTTTACCTCTGACGGCTACATAAATTTTAGTGACGGTTTCTCTACCCAAGCAGACCAATTTGGCAGAAAGGAACCCTAGCATGTCTGTCTTTTTCACCAAATGCCTTTGGGTTGACGTCACTGGGAGACAGTTCTCTGTCCCAGAGGTCATGAAAGGTGGTATCCCTCAAAATGGTAATAGGGGAGCCAGATCTGCCATCATATGTAAGGTTATGCCATCAATGCTGGCCTCCAAGGTAGGACCCTTGACCGGCACATTTACAGAATTGCATTCTATTGTTAAAAGTACATTACTAATTGAGTCAGTTCATTCATCCACTTGTGTGTCAACAGAGCTGACTCTTATGGTGTTCTTATTGCTTCTGAAAACTGACTGAAAGTGGCTCAGTTTCTTGCAAAAGTGGCAATGTTTCCCTGTAGCTGGGCACCCAGCAAAACTACCAATGTGACTCCTGGAACCACATCTGAAACAAATGGTGCCTGGTTTGCACTGAGTAGATTTGGTATTCTTGTACTTTGTGTTCACAACACATATGTGTTCTGCTTGAGGGTTGTCTTCTGTTGTCAGGGTGCTGACTGAAGCATCGCTATGTAGGGCCTTAGTGGAAATGAGAGAACGTTCGATGCTTTTCGGCAAGTCAATTACCTCATCGAGGGTGGGGATGCAGCAACTTAATATTCTTCCCTGTGTATGTGCGGTCTTTAAGTATGGGGAGTTTTTTTAATTCACTATAGATTGAGCATTCATTCACATTGACATTTTGTGAGTTTGAGTTCTCACCACTGACAGTCTACCACTAATATGATGCAGTGATATTTCCCCCCTCTTGTTCATTGTTCATTGTTAAAATTTGTTTTGCAGTGGCCCCTGAAGAAGGGACAGAGATACCAAAATGCATTGGGCATCAGATATAAATGTGGAAATAACAACCTTCTCTGTAAAATAGGCCATTGTATTTTTATGTTAAACGTTGTTTCTCACAATTAAGTTTATGGAGATGAGAAATTAAAACATTGTATGACTATGATACATACAACAGATGAAATTGTAAAACCAAAATATATTTCTGGTGACATTGTTTGATAAATTGTTTAAGAGACTGTGGAAAAAAATTTTTGTTTCATTTATTAATAGATTCAAGTGCTGTGCGGACAGGTTACAAGTAACCAGTTTTACTTCATGTAGCAGTATATTTACACGTGTGTTAGGCAGTCACACATCCCTGACTGGCACGCTAAACACACGTCACATCTTTATTTTTGAGGAACATTCAAATTCGCGAACAACCAGGTGTGCGCAATATATTCACACATTTAAATAATCTGGCAAGCCTCATTTCATTGTTGCAATATTCAAGGGGGTGACTGGCAACATTTATGTGATGGGATGGACTCTACTTCACAATCACCTTTGAACCTGAGAGTGAAACATGTTGACCCAAACAGAGAGCACGTGTTCTTTGGGATCTCTCATCAGGCAATTTTGCTATTTTATCCAAGAGCATGCAGAATTCTGATGCGTCAGAAATCTGGATGTGCTGGTCCGATGCTGCGGCAGCGAAACAGACGCTGCGTTGCTTTTCTAGATGCGTTGCAGATGATGCATCAATTTCTTCAGCAGTACTGCAGGGCCTGCGTCGAAATTGAAGCAGGTGTCTCGGACATCGGAGACACAGTGGCTGTGGCAATCTTCAGGCCATACGGCAGGCACTGCATCAATTCTTCTGCCACACTGTGGTGATGCATTGGTTTTTCGACCGCACAGTAAGACTGCGGCAGAGAAAACAGGTGCTGACGGTCGATGCATGGATTTTCTTTACTTCTTGCAGCACAAGCCACCTCCAAGGGCCCATAACTGGAATTGGCAGGTCAGAACTCCCAGCAGAGGAGTTCAGGGGCTGCAGCTGAAGTCTTTCATGGCCCTGATATTTCTTAACAGGAGGCAAGTACACACAATCCCTTGGTGAACCTTGACAAGCAGGATTATGAATACAAAGTCCAGTCCTTTCACTCTCCAAGACAAAAACAACAAGCAGAGTGGCAGTTCCCCTCCTACAGCTTCTCCAGCTCATCTTCTTGGCAGAATCTCCCCTTAGTCCAGACCAGTTTCTGTCTTTGAAGAAGGCAAACTTCAATAGAAACTCTTTGTAGTACACAAGACCCTGCCTCTCCCTGTCTTGGCTGCAGACACACTGCAAGGGATGGAGACAGCTTTGTGGGAGGACACGCACAGCCCTATTCAGGTGTCAGTGACAACTCCTCCCACCACTCTACCTGGGGAAGACCCATCAGCCTGGTAATGGGCCATCAGTATATGAAGGGCACACCTCAGCTCCCTTTGTGTGACTGTCTAGATTGAATGCACAAACAGCTCAACTGTCAGTGTAAACCAGACATTGATTCCATGGGCAGGAAGAGACACAGAATGGTAAAGCAAGAAAATACCCACTTTCTAAAAGTGGCGTTTTCAAACACACAATTTAAAAACTAACTTAGTTAAAAGATGTATTTTTAAATTCTGAGTTCAGGGGACTCAAACTCCAAATCTCTATCTCTTCGCAGTTGAAAGTTACACTTGTAAGAGGTTACAAGGCAGCTCCAACGATAACCTATGGGAGAGATAGTCCTTGCAATAGTGAAAAATAAAATTGGCAGTATTTCACTATCAGGACATCTAAAACACACCAGCACATGTCCTACCTTTCACATACACTGCATCCTGCCCATGGGACTACCTTGGGCCTACTTTAGGGGTGCCTTGCACATAGAAAAAGGGAAGGTTTGGGCCTGGCAAATACACTTGCCAGGTCAACATGGCAGTTTGAAAACTGCACTCACAGACACTGCAGTGACAGGCCTGAGACATGTTTCCAGGGCTACTCTTGTGGGTGACATAATCGGTGCTGCAGGCCCACTAGTAGCATTTGATTTACAGGCCCTGGGCACATGCAGTGCACTTTACTAGGGACTTACCAGTAAATCAAGTATGCCAATCATGGATCACCAATTACAATCCCAATTTACACAGGGAGCACTTGCACTTTAGCACTGAACAGCAGTGGTAAAGTGCCCAGAGTTCAAAAACCAGCAAAAACGAAATGTAGCCCACAGTCAAAAACAGGAGGTCAGAAGCAAAAAGACAGGAGAAAAACATGGTAAAGAGGCCAGGTCTAACAGTGGTTCCTTGGGGAAGGGGTATCTGGCCTCCTGGAACTCTCATCGGCTGCATCCTCCAGCTTCATCCTGCTGAAATGTTTCCACTTCCAAAGAAGTGACTAAGTCTGCACCTAGAAATCTTCACAGTGACTTCATTCAGCAGCTCCCAGATGACGACGCTATCTTCTCGAACACTGCCTGCTGCCTTCCCCGCTGAACATTATCTACTCAGAAGTGTCTTTTAAGTCTAAAGGTAAGAGCCGACCGGGCCCAACCTACTTCTTATATCCAATGTATGCTCTATCCTGACCTTGACCTGGTCTCCGACGACTAGATGTCTGTGATTTGCGCTTTGATCTTTTAGGCACTTGATTTTTCTTTAAACTTTAAAAAATCATAACTCTAGTTCTACTGATTTAATTTTTGTCTTTTTGGTGGCAAATAATTTATTAAAATATCCTCTAATTTTATACATTGGTGTGATATTTTTCTTGTGTTGTGTTTTCACTTTATTACTGTTTGTGTGCTGCATAAATACTTTATACATTGCCTCTGAGTTAAGCTTGACTGCTTTTTGTGCCAAGCTACCAAGGGTTAAGCACCGGTTTATTTAGTGACTTTTGTGGTTCTCCCTAACAGGAATTGTGGCTTTTGCTTCAACAGGGGTCACCCCCATTCAACTAACAACCCAATTTCTCACAATCAGGCACCTTGGTACACATTCTTCTCATATCAATCGTGACCCTACATTAACTATTTTTTATTTTGGTACTTGGTATAGCGCACAACTTACTCCCAGGAGGAGTATCTCGGTGCTTGTGATGCAGGCAAAATCAGAACAGCAAGGTTTTTAGCCTATTCTTAAAGACCTGGAAGTCAGAACAGGAGCGAATGTGGAGAGGGAGTTTATTCCAATGGAAAGGGGCTTGGTAGGAAAAGACCTGCCCCCATATCTCACAGTACAGATAAGCAGGGATTGAAGTAGAGCCTTGCTAGATGACCTTAGCCGCCTGGGAGGCTGTTAGTATCTAAGCTTGGAATGCAGAAGGGCCATCAGAGCTGTATAAAAGTCCTTATGTGTCAGGCAGCAGAGTTTAAAAACAGTATGTTTCCCAATGGGCAGCCAGTGTAATTTTTCTAAAGTAGGCACTAAGGGAGACAGCAGAGGGAGATTACAGATGAGGTGGGCAGCGGTGTTCTGTACCACTTGTAGTTTAGCCAAGAGAGAGGCATTAGCAGTTACCAGTAAAGCATTCCCATAATCCAGCCAGCTGACTATGAGTGCTTGAACCAGGTTTTTCCTAGAGGTAGTAGGCAGCCAGGGAAAGACTTTCTTTAGGAGCCTCAAGGTCGCGAAACACATAGCACAGACGGAGTTAACTTGATCTTTAATTTTTACTCCAAGGTTCTTCACCACTTGTTTGGGCAGAGGGCCAGGCCCAAGGTTTGGAGGCCACAATCTGCCTACCAGAGCATTTGGGCCCTGCCAAAAAGTACGATTTCAGATTTTGCATTGTTAAGTTGCAGGCAGTTCGATGCCATCCAGCTGGCAATTTCTGTCATACAATGTGTGAATTGCAGTTTTACTTTGGCTGGGTCAGGGCCAAAAGAGAAAAGAAGTTGTGAGTCATATGCATATGACACAATCTCCACACCACATGCTTTTACAATCTGAGTCAGGGGTGCTACGTAGATGTCAAAAGATTTCAGGCTCAGACATGAGCCCTGAGGGACCCCTTTGTTGATGTTCATCATTCTTCATTCGAAAGGACCCAGATGCACATTCTGGGTGCAGTTATCTAGGAAGTCGCTCAGCCAAAGTAACTTTCTTCCATGAATGCCAGCGGCATGCAGTCTGCGGATGAGAGTGTAATGGGAGACCATGTCAAATGCAGTGGATAAGTCCAGCAGCACCACCATTTCTGGATATCCGGCATCCAGAGAGGTGCAGGTGTTATCTTTTACTGCCAGCAGCGCTGTCTCTGTGCTATGATGTGCGTGGAAACCCAACTGAGAGGCGGCAAGAATCTTGTGGGTCTCCAAAAAAGCTATGAGTTGGCTGTTAATAAAGCTTTCAAGGGTTTTTGCCAGCAAAAGTAACAAGAAGATTGGTCTATAGTGTGCAAGAAATTCGTGATTTCAGGATTTTTTTTAAGAGAGGGGACACTAGCACGTGTTTCCACACCCGCAGTACTTTTGCAGGGCTGATGGAAAGATTGAAAAGTATCGAGATGAAAGGGGCTAGGTAATGTACTAAACTAGACGCAATCTTGGTGGGACAGGATTCATCAGGGGGAGCCTGATTTGATACAAGTTAACCATCTTAGGACCTGTTCAGAAGTAAAGAGATCGAAGTCCTCCAGGCTTGCAATGGCCTCAGGATGCAGAGAAGTCAAGTCGAATTCCAGCTCTGCACTGGCTAAGCAAACCAGGAAACTCTTATAGATGAAATCAACTTTCTCTTCAAAGAAGTCTGCAAGAGAGTCACAGAGATTTTGAGTGGGAGAGACGGAGGTCGTGCAGGTGTTTCAAAAAGTTATTTAATGTTTTATATAACTCTCTGGAGGAGTTAGTTACCTGCTTGAGCAATAATTATGGATATGTGCGCTTTCCGTGCTGCTTTGACCTTATTTTGGCAAATCCTTAACGCAGCCCGGTATATAGACTTATCCATAGGGGATTTAGATGAGCGCCATCTTCGCTCTAGCTGTTTACACTTGGATTTTTCTTGGCATAACACATCTGAAAACCAAGGAGTCTGACGCTTGGAAGGGGACTGATGGGTATTGGGGAAGTGTAATCTTGATCTCATTTGAGATACCGTAGGAGTGCATCATAATCATGAGAAGTCATCATTTGAATATGTTCTGTGTGATTAATGTTACTAAGGAGAGTGGATTATTGCATACTTAAAGTACTCCATATGAAGAATGTGATTAACAAAGGTCTATTTAACATTTATATGTTAATGTGACAGGATAAGTTAACAAAATGTGTCCCATTGTGAGGTTAATAAATTAAAATGTGTAAACAAACATTTAACATTTATACGTTTTAACAAGAATTATTTTCATGCAGGTGCATTTAGAATGACATCTTCGTAATTCTTTCCAATTTATGCATGTATTAAGAGGCTGAATTTATTGTGTGTGTAGAAATGTGTGCGTATTCTGTAACCTGGTGTACTGTTAAAGTTGACTACAGTGGGCCTCGGGAAACAGTATAGTTCATGCTCACATTAAAATCTAACATGTAATTCGTATTTAACCTTCAATGCAGAATGTATTTTCTTGTATTTTGTTTTCGCTGCAGGTGTGGATAAGACCTTATTAGTTAGCACAGAAGGGTTTTATTTTCATTAGACAGCAAGTTATAAGAAGACGAAGCTGGCAAGGAGAAGCGAGGTAACGAGCAAGGAGGCGAGTTTCAAGGGAGAGGAGAGGAATGACCAAGGACAAACTAAATTGCAATGTATCGATGTGGGAAAGGTGATGCAAGTATCCAGTTGTGCCGGAGCCATGGAAATTCACTAGCAAGGGTCACACAAGATTATCTACCCTGAATGTAATTGATATTTTACATTGAACATAGTGAGGGACAGAGGAGTCATCTTATGATTTCACGGAGAGCAGAACTTTGCTTTTGCTTGTGTGGCTTTATGCTGCCTGACCCATTGTTGGAGTGCCTTCTACTGAAGACTCAGACAGCGGACACCTTTCTGATTTCACCTTTACCAAATGCTTCTTAGCTTAGGGTTGCCCCTTTTAAGGTAGTGTAGAGAGAGATAGCTCCCTCATGCTTACTTTGGAAAATCATCTGATGCAATTTAATATTCAATTCTTTTTCCTGATCATCTGTATCGTCATCATAGAGTTAGTTGTCTGCTTTGTATTATATGGGGTAAATCTCTTCAGGAGATTTGGACGTATCTTAATCTTTCTGCATTTCTATATGATCATGTTGAGATTGGTCTATATTGATTTGTTTCTAAATTTATTATTAAACCCTACTAAACTCAGATTAAATTGTCGGGTGGGTTATTGTGAAGTTAACAAGTGATAGTTTTCTCCCTCTACCTCTTATGCTGCTGTAAAGTTCGTCAATCTGGAGATAAATGTTTGAGTGGGCCCAAGCTCCATCAGTATTCTTAAGTGGTGCTATAAGATCAAAAGTGTTAATTAGTGACTTGTTTGTAGGCGGTGAGAGCAGAGTCAACATCCATGTTGGGATACAGAGTAGGGGCCTTAAATACCTCTGAAAAGGTGGCAGGGGAGACCGACCTCCAGGGACGCAGAGGTTTGAAGTCCACCGCCTTGGGGTTACAAGAGGCAGCCATACAAGAAATAGAAAACTTGATCAGATAGTAGTCTGACCAGGTGTTCGGCAAGGGAGGTTCACACGTAATCAAAACCATGTTAGCAACAATAAAGTCGAGGGTATGTCCAGTCCTATGTGTAGGGCCTGTCACTATTTGAGTTATCCCATCAGTCTCCATGTCAACTAGTAGTTGCTCTACCCTTTGGTTGCTGTTATCTTCACTGTGGCAATTGAAGTCACCCAACAGCTAATTAATACATACTGCCCCAATATAGATGACCCTGACTTCTTCTACAATATATGGCGCACCCTTAGAGAGTTACCAGACATGGAAGTATTATGGGGTGGCGATCTCAACCTATCACTAGTGGAGGAAGTCGACAGATCGGGTAATACTAGGGAACCACACAAACGGGCGGTGAAGGCTGTTGTAGAAGGTCTGGCAGAATTCAACATGGTAGACATCTGGCGTCTACGCAACCCCAGCAACACAGCAGCCACACACTACGCCGCGCCACACGGAAGTTGGTCACGTATTGACTACTGGCTCGCGACAGACAAAATGTCCACCTGGACCACTGATATACAACATCTACCAAAAACTTTGTCGGATCATAAGCCTGTTATTCTAACATTGCAACCTCCCTCCTATACCCCAACTCCATACATCTGGAGATTTAATGCTAAGGCACTACTAGACTCTAATTATGATACCACTATTAGACAGGCCATCGAGGAATATTTCACGATAAACCAGCCCTCAGTGACAGACCCAAGTCTCTTATGGGAGACCTTCAAGGCGACAATACGCGGGGTATGTATAAGTACAACCTCGGGTATCCTCAAAGACATACGTCAACAACTCACTCAGCGGGAAGAGAAACTTAAACTTCTAGAACGACAATATGAACATACCCAAGACTTGTCACTTCTAGGTGAGATTCGTCATATAATTACAGAATACCAAGAATACGCTGACCAAGAACTTAAGTACATCGCCAAACGAGGCGTGGCCAGGTCATATGGGGAGGGCGGTAGACCAGGACGTACATTGGCTCAAAAAATTTGCTCCGGACGCACCACACATACAGTGACTAAAATTATAGATCGCCAAGATGTCACACATTATGACACAGCCGGTATCCTAGGCACATTCATGGACACGTATGGGGATCTATATAACACCCGAAAGGTAGCTACATCTCCTGATATCACTCAATACCTTGAGGATGTGGCCATAGCCTGGCTCTCAGACTCCCAACGTGAATACCTCTCCCAAGCAGTTACGATTGAAGAGGTTACATCCATAATAAAAACACTACCTAATGGCAAAGCCCCAGGCCCCGATGGATTCACCAATGAATTTTACAAAGCATACGCAGGCCTAATTGCTCCATATCTGGTAGAGATGTATGGGGAAGCACATGAAAAGCAGGTTCTGCCACCCACCTTAAGAGAGGCTATGATTATAGCCCTGTTAAAGCCAGATAAAGACCCTAACTACTGTGACTCCTACAGACCACTGTCACTGATTAATACCGATACAAAAATTCTGGCTAAACTGGTTGCCACTAGACTCAAACCTCTGATGCCTAACATAGTCTTGCCAGACCAGTCAGGGTTCATACCCCACCGCTCTACTTCACACAACATTCATACCTTATTTGCATTATCCCATCAACTCGACCCTGATCTACAAGCGGCTGCAGTATTACTGGCTGCTGCAAAAGCGTTTGATTCCATTGAATGGAATTACCTATTTACAGTATTGCGGAAGATGGGTCTCCCTGCCATCTTTCTACAGTGGATTCAACTACTCTATACACAACCTACGGCTAGGATACGAGTAAACCAATATGTCTCAGACTCGATATGCATTACAAGGGGTACCAGGCAAGGATGCCCATTATCGCCGCTATTATTTGCTATTGCGCTGGAACCACTAGCGTGTAAAATAAGGCAATGCCATAAGACTACAGCCTTGCAATTTCCACAACGCCCTCTGAACATCTCACTATATGCTGATGATATGGTGCTGTATGTCCGGGATCCGGCGATTAATCTCTCCCCTCTAATTAGGGAATATATTAAATTCGGGGGACACTCAGGACTCCAAATAAACTGGAGTAAATCGACCATCATATCACTGACCGACACTACCCTATCCTCTTCAATAGAGTTCCCACTGGAATGGCGAGCGGACTCCGTTAAATACTTAGGAATCTGGTTCCATCGCAATCCAGAAGTGGTTTTGCGTGAAAATTATGGCGCGGTTATTGGCAAGCTGGAAGACAAAGTGGAACAGTGGATTACTCTTCCACTGTCATTGGCAGACTGCATGGCCATTGTTAAAATGGTAATATTGCCTAAACTTCTCTACCTCTTCACTAATATTCCCGTTACACCGCCGACGGCCATATTTCGCAGAATATCCGCCATGACCACTCGTCTTATCTGGGCTGGCAAACAAGCGTGAATCGAGCTCGGTACACTGACTCTGCCCTATTCAGAGGGCGGTTTCAAAGTCCCTGACTTCCTGTTATACTACTTGTGTGCTCAGGCGCACTACGCACACTACTGGTATCACCCGATCAGATATCTGCCACATACAGCGATCGAAGATGGTGACGCACACCCGATACCACTCCGCAACATTTTACCGTACTCGTGCACACATGTTCACAAATCTGAGATTAATACGATCCGTACCACAAACCTAGCCTGGCAGAGGATGGGGAAGCTCGCGAATAAATGGCCATTGTATGCCCCTGCACTGCCACTACAACACCACCCGGCATTATCTGTCACGCAAGAAAAGGTGGGAATGGAACAATTACAAAAGGTGGGGATAACCACAATGGAAGACCTATATGACAAGGGTGTATTCATAGACCGTAAACAGCTAGATTATATCCATAACCCCACTCTGCTCTTTACATTTACATATCATAGACTGCAAGGCGCTATCAAAAAATTCTACCCATCGTACCCACAAGAACCACCCGCCTTACAAGCTCTACAAATGATCATCCAAAACCCATATAATTTGCACCTTGTCAAGAAACTATACATGTTGTTACCAACAGATATAGGGGGCAAAGCATCTAAAGCACTCGACAGATGGAACGCGATACTGGATATACACATTACGGAGAAGGAATGGCATACCTGCTGCTCCCTAACCGAGATGCTCACCCCAAATGGAAACTTAAGGGTTCTACATTATAAATATCTTCATCAAATATACTATACCCCACAAAAGTTATATCGATTTGGTCTCAGACAAAATGCATTTTGCCAAAGATGTGGCACTGACAATGCAGACTTTCTCCACCTGGCGTGGCATTGCCCTGATATTAGAGCATACTGGGAAAGCGTGGTAACTATACTGGGTAAAATGCTTGCGATGCAAATAGACTGCACAATTAAGATTTGTCTCCTGGGCTTAGTGCCCTACTTAAAATCCCTTAAACGCAAGTTCTGTGTGATTGCATTACTTTTAGCTAAAAGACGTGTCTCCATGCATTGGGGGGGAAAGAGCTATCCTAACACCGAACAGTGGCTTCGAGATATGACGTATTGTAAAGAAACATTGCAGACCTATGAGGAAGAATTGCCTTCTTGTTCCTGGCCTAGGGACTTCTGGGAAGCGTTAACTGATTATCTTGACACACATCAAGCTATAACCATGTCACCGACAGAATGAACAATTGTTAGATGACAGCTCACACCATGTAATGATGTAAAATGATGTACTGACCAGCTGATTCTCCGTTTATACCCGAATTGTTTTGTTGTAAAAGTTGTATGAGAACAATGTATGAAAGAAAAAGCAATAAAAAAAAAAAAAAAAGTCACCCAACAGTAAAAATCTGTCAGTAGCTATGATATAGGGCACAATGAGATCGATTAGGAACTGGGAAAAATCTTTCCTGGGCCCCAGTGTACAATAAATCAGAGCCCCTCTCCAGGTCTCATTGTTAGAGGGAGTGATCTTAAAGATACACATCTCGATCCAGGTGTGTCAATAAGTTCAACATTTAGGAAATTGTTGAATGCAATAGCAATGCCCCCTCCCGGACGCTCTTCCCTATCTAGTTTTAACAGCAAGTAATGGTCAGAAATACCTAAAGGGATGCCGACGGAGCGCTGAGCTATGGAGCCTTGTTACAGTGAAGAAGCATACCTTGGCACAGTAAGACGAAATTAAGTCCCAAATTTCAATGGAATACTTTGCCATGGATCTAATATTACAAAGGAGGCCATAGATCTTCACAAGCTTGTTGTTTGGCTGGCGGCAGGAATGTTGTCATGTTTCTTTAGCGCCTTCAAGGGAGGAGTTTAAAGGGGTCTAGAATGCAAATAGGATAGGGTTCTTATCTTGCTAGATCCTGGAAAACTCTCTGTAGCTACACAGGGGAACCCGCATAAGTAACAGATTACTGGTCCCTTCAGGCATGGAAAAAGCTGAGTACAGCAAAATGTAAGGTTCGAACAGCTCCTGTAAATCTGTTTTATTTGAGTGCAGGAGTAAGTCATTGAGATCTTCTTGGCCATTGTTAACAGAGGCAGTGGTCATGAAAGAATAAAACTAAGATTGAAAACTGAGCAGGGGTCCTGGCAACTGCTGTCATCAAGGCACGGATGGGTGCAGACTGGGCTTGCCTTTGGTGTGCCTTTTGGCATGCCAGCAGCGCACCCACTGCGTGCGTCTGCTGTGTGTCCACACCCTGCTGCTCCTTATATGCCGGTATTGCCAAAGCTGAGAAAGTCTAGACTTCCGACCTGCCCAAAATGGTGGCGGTCTAGTGGCCCAAAGAGAAAACAGGAAGTGAAGAAAGAGCAAAGTTCAAGCTCTCTCAGCAACAAACAGCCTGGGCTAGCAACGGCCCAGAGAGTGAGTGAGCCCGCTGGAGGAGTGTGAGAAAAGTGCAAGGTGCGTATTAAGAAAAGGCCCCAAAACAGCTAAAGTTGGAAGTCAACAGAAATGACAAGAGAAATAAAATCAGCGAAGCAGCAGATACCAGTCAATACACACATGATGAGGTCCAAAAACTAGACTTGCAAAAAATTCTCATATTAAGAGGGCATTACCGTGCCTTGCAGCGCTGCGCGTCCGCGCCCTGCAGCTCCTTAAATGCTGGTATTGGCGAGGCTGAGAAAGTCTAGACCACCGACCTGACCAGAATGGCAGTGGTCTAGTAGTCCAAAGAGAAAACAGTAAGTGGAGAAAGAGCAAAGTTCAAACTCTCTCCGCAACAAACGGCCAAGGCCAGTAGCAGACTGGAGCGAGAGTGAGCCCACTGGAGGAGTGTGGGAAAAGTGCAAGGTGCGTATACAGAAAAGGTCCCAAAAACAGCTAACATTTGAAGTCAGCAGAAATGACAAGGGAAACAAAATCAGCAAAGCTGCAGATAACAGTCACTATACACAAAATAAAATCAGATCCAAAAATCTGAATTGCTAATAATGCTCAGATTAAGAGGCGTTACCGGGCCTTGCAGAGCTGCGTGTCCGTGCCCTGCCGCTCCTTACATGCCAGTATTGGTGAGGGCAAGAAAGTCTAGACCACCGACCTGCCCAAATTGGCGGCAGTCTAGTGGTCCAAAGAGAAAACAGGAAGTAGAGAAAGAGCAAAGTTCAGGCTCTCTCCGCAACAAATGGCCAAGGCCAGCGGCAGAGAGGAGAGCAAGTGAGCCTGCTGGAGGTGTGTGTTAAAAGTGCAAGATGAGTATTCAGAAAAGGCCCCAAAAACAGCTAAAATTTGAAGTCAGCAGAAATGACAAGGGAAATAAAATCAACAAAACAGCAGATAACAATCAATACACACAAAATAAAATCAGATAAAAAAATTAGAATCGCTAAAAATGCTCAGATTAAGAGGCCGTTACCGTGCCTTGCAGGGCTATAACTCGCTGTTTCTTCATGCACTGGTTATACCCTTGCATATTGTATAACTTATAGCATGTGAAATCATAGCTGTCATAATAAGACTCATGACATATGAAATTACATCATTTCTCAGAACACAGTGCATGGCGGAGTGGCAGTGATAGTTAATGTAGTGTGGCGATTGATACAAGAAATATTTGTACAGAGGTGGGCGACGTATAGTAAATCGAAGGTGGTGAGTGAATTATAAATGTAAGTAGTATCTAGTAGTTCGTAAATTTGAAATTTAAGTTATAACTATAACTTCATATGTTCTTCCGTTTATATGGTTTAAGTTGGTTTTGTACATAAAGAAAAATTAAAGTTTTCCTAAATATAACTGCCTTATCCTTTGTTTTTATGTTTTTTTCATTAAATAAAGATAGATAGATATATAGATAGATAGATAGATAGATAGATAGATAGATAGATAGATAGATAGATAGATAGATAGATAGATAGATAGATAGCCTGGTGATTGAAGGCACCTAGTGCACTGCCACTGAAAATGCAGACAGCGTTTGTGGCCAATGTGTATGTGTGTTTTTTTGTTTTTTTTAAATCAAATCTCCCTGTTTTTCACTTTGCAAAAGCCCAACAGCTCCCCAGATACCAGTACTGAGACCTCACCTCTACTTTCAGTGCCCCGCATCACACGTGAGCACTGCAAGAGGTGTCCTTCCATGAATGGGCTTCAAACCGATTCCAAAACTCCCAATCAGGAGTGCACAAGCTTGTTCATGCACATGCTTGTGCAGCCAACCTGGTTAGCTTTAACTCATTTAAAAACACCCACCTGGGTGTCCACATGTACACATGTGCATATTTGGTCTGCCATCTTTTAATGATTTTATAAAACGTTACTACAGAAACATTGAAAGACAACCACCTGTATGCGTGTGTGTGTGTGCACACATGTTCATGCACATAGACCTTTTTAAATATTTTTGTAAACCATGGTTTACAAAAACATTATAAAACACCAGTCACCAGCAGCTATTGTCAATGCTTGAGTCAAATGTGACATGCTCCAATACCTCATCCCAGTGTACCTTTATGCTAAAATGTAATCTTACACTAAGAGGCAGCCTTGCATTTGTTTCTACCTTAAGGCAGGCTTCTTAATTGGACAGTGGTGTATTTCCAGCTTTGTATGTTCCAGCCATTGCTTGTAATTAGTGATTGGTGCTGGAAATCTGAGCATGCACTGATGATTGCTTAGTGGTGGTGAAAACCTGTTATTGTTGTAAGGATGGACGAGTGATGACGCAATTTGAAACACATCGACTTGCTGATTTTCCCAATGCTTGTTCTTTTATAGTGCATGCAGGTGTAGTCCTTTATTTTTCTGTGCATGTCAGGTGCTATTTTTTCACAACTATATGGTGGATTTTTTGGTCTTCTTTTGAAAAGGAAAAGCTGAATACAATTTGTGATTCAAATTAATGACCAGCAGGATGAACGTAGGTCAATTAAGTAGGGTTTACATTGAATAAAAACAAACGCCCATAACGTTTTCACAAGCTCTGGGGAAACAAAGGTATTGGGTTTGTCAGGCTGAGTGCTGAATCCATACCGTAGATCGTGGGTTGTTTTGCAGAGGAGGAAGGCAGAGAGAGCAAAACCGATGAAAGGTGTACGAGACAGAGACCAAGATAACGGTGCTTTCAGCAATTAACAATATCGACTGCTTTGCCCTGGACCTGTCGCACTGTGGAGACATCAAGAAAACTATTATTTTCCAGAAATTAGTAAAGGAACAAATCAGCATGATGTGACTATCACCCCATTCCATTTTGTTTTGCAATATTGTCAAATTCAGTTTATTGCGAGATAATTCCCCATAAAACAACACAGTAAAAAACAGTAAATCTTCAGCAGGTCACACCATAACCAAAAAGAACTGATAACAATGAATAAATAACAATAATAAATAAAAACCTGATATACTCATAAGGGTAATAGAATAAAATGCGTGCGTGTATCAATATCAAACTGCACCAGGGAAGGGCAGCAGGTGGACCCCACATGCTCCTCTCCTAGGATGCCTCCCCGTCCTCCTCCTCCACTCACGTCACGTTGTTTCTTCTTCCGGATCGCAGATACGTGGTAGTGATGTGTGCCAGCCCGATGGACATGGTTCCCAGCGTGCAACTGGAAACGCTGCAGCTGTTTGGCACCCCGGTGGCCTGATATGGGATGGTGAGATAGCGGCTACGGAGAGAAAGCAGTCGGCTGAGATCAGTGGCGTAGCTAGGCACTCTGCCGCCCGTGGCGGTCCCTGCCTTTTGCCGCCGCCGAGCGCCTAAGAGCAGGGGGGGGGGTGCTGGCGATAAATTTACCTGCCGCCCCCAAATCTCGTACCGCCCCCTCCGCCCCCCCCTTGCTACGCCAGTGGCTGAGATAAACAAGCATTTGCAACGCAATAGGTCTCGCATTTACGCAAGTTTAAGCTATTGGCATTGTGAATGACAATGCATTTTATTTATGTTTTAACCCCTTGACCGCGATCGGAATTCCGCTCGTGTGCTGGACATTCCAATCGCGGGTGTGGTCGTGACGAGCTCAGCTCGTCATGCGCACAGCGCTACCGCAGGAGCATGACGAGCTGAGCTCGTCACGAGCATCGGAGGGGTTAAAAACCAAAACATAAATAAAAGGCATTGTCATTTACAATGCAAATAGCTCAAACTTGCGTAAATGCGAGACCTATTGCATTGCAAATGGTAGGCATCACAGACAACGGGAGGGAGGACGGGCAGGGGGAAGAAGGCACGGACAATGGGAGGGAGGGCGGGGGTAAAAAAAGGCACGGACAACGGGAGGGAAGGAGGGTGGGAGTGTTTAAGAAGGCACGACAATGGGATGGAGGACAGGGGGGTAAAGAAGGTACAGACAATGGGAGGGAGGGCGGGGGGTAAAGAAGGCACAGAGGGGGGTAAAGAAGGCACAGACAATGGGAGGGAGGGCGGGGTTGTAAAGAAGGACCCAAACCACGTCGTGCCTGCAGCAGGAGAAACTCGACAAAGAAAATAGTGCTTAAAGACAAAATAACAGGCATCGTGTAACAACCGAAGTAAAAGGACCAGTCGCCATGGGAGGTGACAAATGAAGACGAGGCGGTACTAAGGAGGGATTAATAAGCCTATTTACGAATCAGAAGCCAACATTTAGGAAGTACAATGACACAAGCCAATGGCAAATATGGGCGGAAAGTGGGTGGGGCTTCTATTCCCTACTCCACTACAACAAGTCTTGCAGAGTAGCGCATGCACGCTGACTCTAGGCTTGACCTAAAAAGCACAAAAGCACTGTAGCCCCAACAGCCTACAAAAACCATCAGCAAGGCAGTAAAACCCAATGAAGAAGGCTTCTGCATGGCGATGAATGGGGAAACTTACGGGGAGAGCCACAATGCTTCATGCCAGGGGTAAGTGCTGTGCATTTTTCCTGGTAGTTGGTCGGTGGGTAGGGTCTCCCCCAACTAGGTATCGTTGATCCAGGCTGGAGTAAATATAAACAAAGAAGGCTTCCACATGGCTGTCAGCTGAGATAAAAAAAAGTACAAAGGCGCTGCAGCCCCAACTGCCTCAAACAGACGACAGCAAGGGGGGTAAAACCCAATAAAGAAGTCTTTTGCATGGCATTGTATAGGGCAATTTATGGGGAGAGCCACCAGGTTTCACACTAGGGGTAAGGGCTTTGCATTCTTTCACCAGGATTCACACCAGGGGTAAGTGCTTCACATTTTTACTGGTAGTGGGTCACTGGGTAGGGCCTCCCCCAACTCGGTATCATGGGTCCCTGCTTGTGGGGCTTGAAGCGGTGGTGAACACTCTTAAGCCAGGAAATCAAGGAAAATTATGGGCTGGCATATAGGACTGCGTGAAAACAAAAAAGGAAGGGAAAAAATATATACAATAAAAAAGAAGAGAGGGAATCAACATGTGGAAACATTCAAAAGTTGTTAATTTGATGGGGAACTTTGATGTCATATCAACACTAGCCCTTAGAGCAAAATCATGGGCAGCCCAAGTGAAATGGCCTCAGCAGCGGCAAGAACAGATCATAGTTTACAGCACGTCAGAGGTCAGGGCTTGCAACAAGTCCATTGAGCTCTGAGGACGATTTATCAGTAGCCTCCAAAGAAGGAGGGTCAGACTTGGCAGGTACCCCTCAAGAGGTGGGGTAGTTGATGGGACCCCGGGGGTGGGCGCACTAATAGGAGTGGAACTACAAAAGTAGGATATGGACAACAGCAGAGTGATTGCCCTTAAGAAATACAAGAAGGAGATTGAAGATAATTGACTTAATTGATATAACCACAACAGGGGCTCAATGTAGAACAAAAGAGTATCCGCTGTTCACAAAAGGGAAAGTCCTGCCATAAGGAGCACCAGGGTATACTCCAGTCTTCAGCGGTGTGCCCAACCATAACTTTACAGAACCTTGCTCCAAACTCAAATACAAGGCCATCGCAGCCACAGGATAGTGATTCTAAGCAATCACTGCAATCTCATTCACATCCACAATCTCAGTCTCTTATACCAGCCTCCAGCTCAGAGACGGTCTTGCAGGATCAGCACCAACCACAGGTCATGGCATTATTTCGGTCCCAGTAGATTCTGCAGTCGAATGGGGAGCAAAGCCATAAGGAGCACCAGGGTATACTCCAGTCTTCGGAGGTGTGCCCAACCATAACTTTACAGATCCTTGCTACAAGCTCAAATACAAGGCCATCGCAGCCACAGGATAGTGATTCTAAGCAATCACTGCAATCTCATTCTCATACACAATCTCAGTCTCTTATACCAGCCTCCAGCTCAGAGACGGGCTTGTAAGATCAGCACCAACCACAGGTCATGGCATTATTTTGGTCCCAGTAGATTCTGCAGTTGAATGGGGAGCAAAGCGGAAGGGTTACTGCACAGTGGGGTATAAAGACAATGTTGAATGTAATCCTGGATTAAATTAGGGAGTTGAAAGCTTCTCAAGCAATTGAAATTGCAGCCTTGCACCTACAGCTATCTAAAATTGAAGTAGCAAGGGTGAATTTTTCAGAAAGAATGCAGGAAGCTGAATCTAGAATTTCCCATCTTGAAGACCAGGTTAGCGGAATGCAGGAGCAAGTCAACCAAGTAAGGAAGCAAAAGTCCTCATTGGAAAATGAAATTGAACAGCTGGAAAATCACTTGCTTCACTCTGATTTATGCCTGGTTGGTGTTCTGGAGGGGTGCGAAGGTCACCAGGTCTTACAATGGGTAGACTCATTCATCAAGAGGCATGTCTTGCCAGAACATGCAGGGGATCTGACAATTACACTAGCACACAAGTTCCTTGTGCAACCATTTCCGAATTCAAAACTGCTGCAAAATATTGGCGAACTTTGCTGACTAACACATAAAAGAGCATATAATAGCCAAAGCTATTGTAAAGAAACAGTTTTCAACTGCTGAAATGCCTCACTGTTGAATTTTTTCTGATATGTCGGCCGCAGCAGCTCGCCGCGGAAAAGAATTCGTTAAAACGTCGTTATTTTTTAAGGCACAGGGTGCACAAGCAACAATCGCTCAACAGTCAAAGCTAAGAGTATTGGTCAAAGGACAGTTTCACATGTTCATTAATTTGGTTGAAGCTTAAGAGTTTCTGCAAAAGATTTCTAACTAAGCGTCAAAGTTGGAATCTGATCTAGTATAAGCAGAATAGCTGATTTTTATGTTGCATGTGAGTTCGGGGCAGGGTGAGTGGTGGGTCCACTAGAGGTGCATCCCTGCCTCACCCTGGGTGGGCGAACACTGCTGCAAGAGTGCTATTGTGGGCTATTCTCCTCTCACTGGGGTAGAGGGTTGGGAGGGATGTTTTGTGGGATGTTTGGGTGGGAGGGGAGATCGTTTGGTGGTGGGGAGCATGCATTGCAAAATAGAGCAGAATCATAGTAGTTTATGTATTATAAGGATTCTGTCATATAGGGAGGACAAGATTCAGAGTGTGTTATCAGGGTAATGGGTCTTAAAGCCAGAATCATCTCTTGTAATTTCTATGGAATGTCAAACAAGCAGAAGTACGGGGGTAAATTAGATGGCTATCCACTTTTTCCCCTCAAGTTTTATTTCTGCAGGAGACCCACCTTAAAAGCTACTCCCTAAAGCTTTTTATTCCTAAGCATTGCTCTAATACGTATTTCTCTTCAGCAGGGTTGGTGGTCAGAGGGGTAGCCGTGTATCTAGGTAAAGGAGTAGATTGGTTGGTCTCTCAAGTTACCAGGGGCCCTAAAGGTAGATAGATCTGGCTCACAGTCAATGTAGATGGCAATCCCTTGAATTTGGTTAATGTTAGAAATGGGGGTCTCTAGTTGGCAATGGTTTGCACCTTTGTCCAAGTAGGGACCCTTCCTTCTAGTCGGGATAAGGGAGTTACACTCCTAAAATAACCCCTGCTCACTCCCTTGGTAGCTTGGCACGAGCAGTCAGGCTTATCTCAGAGGCAGTGTGTAAAGCATTTGCACATAACCGACAGTAGTACAGTGAAAGCACTACAAAAGGACACCAAAACAGTTTAGAAAAATACCCAATATTTTTATATATCCAAAACAAGACAAAAATTATAAGAATCCAACATACTGTACTTAAAAATATATACCTTGCAAGATATCCTTAAAATTGCAGAAATATCTCAAAAACACAGTTCTTTCAAGTCGGTAGCTCCATCCGGGGCTACCGTGATGCTGAAAGAACAAAGTCTAACAGTTCCAGCCAACCACGTCGGTACGGGCCAGCTAAAGCGTTGGTAGACTTGTGAACAATACCTTTCTCGTTGTGGCCGACATGTTGGTCTGAGTCGGTCAGGGCAATCCGTCGTGGTTGAGTTGCAAAATGGAAGCAGTGCAGGGTGCAGTGCCCTCATGATGTGGTGCAGGCAGCGGCTGGGTGACGATCGTCCAGACGGAGTCGGTGAGACCAAGGCTTATGGTGCAAGGCGAGGCGGTGCTCGGTGCGATGCTGGCAGGTTGCGGTGCAAGCGACAGAGCCGGTTAGTGGGATCTGGTGTCGGTCGGCCCAGACTGCTGTGTGGGACGAGATGGTGCATCGTGAAACTTACGAGCAGTGCCCCAAGCCACGATGCGGTCACGGGTGGCGAAGTCAGCAGGCATCGACGGCGTTGGTGAGACCAGGGCGGCGAAGTGAAGTGAGGCGGTGTGGAGTGCGGTGCCCACAGGTCACGGTACAAGCAGCGGCTCAGTGGCGGCGGTGTTGGTCGTCGTCATTGGTGAGACCAGGGTTGCGGTGCAAGATGCGGTGGTGCCTTCAGGACACAGAGTCAGTGATGGAGTCAGTGACGGAGTTGGTTGCTTTTCCCTTCTCTGTGGCAACTGAAACAGCGGTGCCAGAAGTGGTGGAGTCTTTGCAGTCCCTGAGACTTCAGAACAGGAGGCAAGCTCTACTTCAAGCCCTTTCACTGCCCTTTCACTGCCCATGGCAGAAGCATCAACTGCAGGTCAACCCAACAAAGCAACAACACAGCAAAGGGGCAGAACTCCTCCTGGCAGCCCTGCAGCTCTTCTTCTTGGCAGGTTTCTTGATTCTAGCGAGTTCTAAAGTTCTGGGGTCTGGGTCCCAATATTTGTACTCAAAATTCCTTTGTTCTCTCATGCAGAGAGTGTCTGTGCTTAGTCCAAACCAGTTCTGTCCTCTCTGGCCCAGCTTCCTGGCAGGAGATGGAGACAGCATTGTTCAAGGCAGACCAGGCCCATTCCTCCCACTACTCTAAATGCAGCCCAGGTCCATTCAGCCCAGCCCTGACTAATCCAGGAAAGGCAGGACTCACCTCGACCCCCCCCTGTGGCTGTCTGAAGAGAATGCATAGCCCCAGACCCTGTCACTCCAAAGCCAGACAGTCAGTCCACAAACCCAGCAGAGGCACACAGGATGGCTAAGCAAGAAAATACCTACTTTCTAAAAGTGGTATTTTCAAACACAAAAATCATCTTTACTAAAATATGCATTTTTACATTCAGAGTCCAAGCATACTAAACTCCATTTCCCTATCTTGTCCCAATGGGAAGTTATGCTTATAAGAAGTTATAAGTAAAACTCCCATTCTATTCTATGGGACAGATAGCCTTTCCATAGTGAAAACTAAATGCACTGTAATTCACTACCAGGACATGCTGCACACACCAGTACATGTCCTACCTTTTAACATACACATCACCCTGCACACCAATCCATAATAACAATTTACAACAGGAGCCCTTGCACTTTAACACTGAACAGCAGTGAGAAAGTGCGCAGAGACACTAAACCAGCAAAAACAGAGTCAAAACCAGGAGGTCAGAAAGCAAAAAGACAGGGGAAACATGCCCAAAAATGCCAGGTCTAACAGTTAATTACACTAGGATTTCGGATGACGCATATCAAATTAATCAGATTAATAATATGGCCATGGGAGGAGTAGGTCCAATAATTATGGGGGAGATTTTAATTTTATCCGGGATTTAGTTTGGTATACATCTAATAAATCAAAAAAACTATTGAAGTCGAAAACAAAAAAGGTGCTAGATGTAATGAATAAAGATTACCAATTGTTTGATCCAAGGCGTAGAGACCACTTGGGAATTTCGCAATATACTTGCTTTTCACACTGTTTCCATACAGCTTCCCATACCGATTATTTCCTTACTCCCACTCTTTAAAATGTATGGGTTCAGATAACTGGGCAAATTCTTTTTTGGATCACTCTTTAGTCACCATTGAAGTTGAATTGGAGGTAAGGAAAAGGGAGAGTGGTTAAAAAGTATGAGCACATTCATTAGGGAGTTTTTTTTGGTTTAATAATGGTATAGCATCACCTTTTTCAGCCTGGGAATCTTTTAAGGCAACTCTCCAGGGGCAGATAATTGTTTGTATGGCTCTACAATCCAAAAATCGTGCCGAACGTATAGCTGAGCTTCAATCTGCAGTGGATGTTGCTGTACAGAAGAGGAATATCCCCCAGTGGCCACAATAGCTGAAGAGATACTCATCTGGGTAAATCTAAACATGAACTAAGGTAATTTTTTATTTTAGAGGAGATCACTAGCTCGACAACTTTCCAACAGCGGGTGTACGAGGAAAGCGGATGATTGGTAAGTTTCTCGCCTGGTCAACATGGGTTAAACAGGAAGCGGCATTAGTTACAGAGCTGCTGAAGCCAGGGACTGGTGAAACGGTGTGTGAAAGAGATGAGGTGTCAAAAGTTTTCTTGCAACATTATAAAAATCTGTATGAAAGTAAATACTTGGTCTCTCATGAATATATAGTACACTAGGTTGCCACGGTTGACAAATGCCCAGGTAGAGAGAATGGCTGTGGGTATATCAGCGACAGAGATTCAGCAGGCTCTTGCCTCAATGCCTTCTGGCAAGGCTTGTGGCAATGATGGTCTTCCAGTAGAGTTTTTCAAAGCATTTGCTGTTGAGCATACACCCTTCTTGATGGAGCTTTTTAATTTTATAAGGGAAGAAGGGAAGGGTTCCTTTGACTTAAGGAATCAACGGTCGTTAGCTGTTTAAAAAAGTGTAAAAATCCAAGAGATGTCAATTCACACTGAACAATTAGTCTACTTAACAGAGACTACAAGCTTTTAATGAAAATATGAGCAAATCGTATTACCCAGGTATCCCAGAGGGCTATACATAATGATCAGCCAAGCCTCGTTCTCCATTTTTTCCTGCCAGAAAACACCATTCCCTTCCCTCCCCTATCACCCCAGCACCCTTCCTCAACCCCCACATCATTCTATCACCTGCCCAGGGCAGGTGGCAAATGTATACATGAAACCTCCTGGAATTTGGAAATCTGTGTAGTTTTCAACTGGAAAAAGAGGTTCCACATGGCAAAATTTGTACAAAATGTACTTACATTTTAATTTCACAGCTTTTCCACCTTTTCTTCTTTGAAGACCTATTAATGATATATAGAACTACTTTACTTGGTTCATGGGCCTTCAAGATTCTTTGCTTTATCATATACCAGATGGTATATTCGCTCTTCAGCTTTCTTAGGGAAACTCGTAATCACATATAACTGAAATGTCATGCTTTTGATATATTAATGGGTGGTGTTAGATCTTGAATTTGTCATCTCAATTGTTGGTTTCAAAGGAGGCACTTATCGCCAAATACCATCACTTTCATCCACTTAAGTGAAGATGTCTGGTCTAGGGTAGAGCTCAATCTTTCGCTCTTATAACTGAAGGGTTTGACCTTTTTGTCCTTGTCGCTATGCTTTGCGTGCTGCAGTTGATTATGCTGACTACACTGACTGCCCTTAACAACCCACCCTCCACAGAGGGATGGAGAGAGTTTAAAGGTTGTAGCTATACACCATAGGTATTAGCTGAACTGTGGCTCAACTGGAGCACATATTGGTTGAATAATGACCTCAGCAACGATGTGGGAATCTGAATGAAAGGTACAAGCAAAGGAAGTTCTATGATTTAAAGGGCATGAAGCCTTAGACGTACTTGAGGAAAATCAGACCAGAAAAGCTCTTTTTCTATTACTAAGCCAAATCCCACATTATAACGTGGCTAAGCAGTATTTATGTAGCGTGGCTAATCACCCCGAAGGGTATCCAGGTGCTGGGTTGCTGGTATCAGTTGAAGAGCAAGGTCTTGAGTCCCTTCCTGAAGTGGTTCAATGAGGGTGAAGTATGGAGGTGGAGGGAGTTCCAGGTTTTGGCTGCGAGGTGGGAGAAGGATCATCCTTCAGATTGGCTGTGCTAGATATCTGGTGACTGAGCGAGGGCGAGGTGTGCGAAGGGAAGGTTTCTGGTGGGTAGGTGGAAGGTCAGGTGGTGATTCACGTAGTCTGGTCCTTGGTTATGGAGGGCTTTCTAGACGTGGGTCAAGAGCTTGAACTGGCATCTGTTTTGGACGGGGAGCCAGTGGAGGTCTTTCAGGTGCTTGGTGATGTGTATCTTCTTGGACAGGTTGAGGATGATTCTGGCCTCTGCATTCTGGATTATCTGGAGTCTTTGTATGAGTTCGGTAAATGTGCCGACATAGAGTCTGTTGCCGTAGTCGAGGCGGCTGGTGATGAGGGCCTGTGTCACAGTCTTTCTTGTGCTGATGGCGAGCCAGTGGAGGATTTTGCAGAGAGTGAGGACAGTGTGGAAGCAGGCTGAGGTGATGGTGTTGACTTGACGTTTCATGGAGAGTTCGCTGTCAAGTATGAGGTAGAGGTTGCTGGCGTGGTCTTTTAGGGTGGGGGTAGGTCCGAGCTCCGCTGGCCACCAGGAGTCGTTCTAGAGGTCGTGTGTCTGCTGAAGGTCAGAACTTCTGTTTTGTCGGTGTTGCGTTTCAGGCAGTTGCCCTTCATCTATCTTGTAATGTTCTTCATGAAGGTGTGGAACTTGGTCTTCGTAAAGGTGGGGTTCGCTGAGAGTGAGACGACGAGAAAAGGTATGCTCTATAACATGATCAGGGCTGAACTGGGCATTTATCTTAACAGGCATTATGATAGGGGGCTGCAGCCATTGGAGGTTAGTGTTTGAAGGGTCCAATGGCTCCTCTCCCCGCACCCCCCGCCACCATTGTCACTCTCTTAAGTCCACTACATTTATAGCAGCAGTCACAGAAAGTCTGTAAAGAGAGAGAAATAAAGAGGGAAAGAGTGAGTGAGAGTGAGAAAGAGATATAGAAAGAAAGTCATAGCTAGAAAGAGAGGGGTGGTTTCAACACTTGTTGGCAGAGCTGATTCTGGCTCTAAGTTTGCCCCTGAACACGATGGAGTCAGAACTGCCTATTTTGTGAGGCCTAAATTAGCCATGTTAACAATGCGCTTGAGTTGAAAATGTGCCCTATATGTTTAAGAAGCTCATCTTATCAGAGGTGAAAACAAGAATCATAACCACAAGCATGGCTATTTTGTCCGTGAAGCAAATATAGCAGAATCCCACACATTTTTAAGCTCAGTTGCATAGTGGAATTTGTTTTGAAACTGCTATAATCTGCTCCACGATTAGACTGGAAAAAGGACAGCTACCATGGCCAAACATAGAAAACTGCTTTTATCCTGGATTCTAGTACCACTAAGGCCATAAAAAAGCAAGCCAATAAAACTCCAGTCACCAGAAGCTATTGTAATTGGCTGTTGCTAGTCAGTTCACATGGCTCTAATAAAGGTACCTATTTTGATTGGTTGAAAGGCTGGCCAATTAGAAATGCTAAAGCAGCAGTTTGTTCAGCCAATTCTTATTGGCCACCCTGTCAACCAATCCAAAAAAGACCGTGAGAGCAAGCAATCTCGCAGCAGCATTTGCCTATCTGCGGTGTATCAAACAAAGTGTGTACATTTCGCTTTTCACTGATTGTGTAAGCGGGTCCCTGAAAATACAGATTACTCCAGAGATCCATTTTCACTTACAAAGGCAAACAAAAATGCTAGCCTTCCCAGCACACAAGCACCAAATTACAGCATTCAGGGTACAAAGTCTTAATTGGTTTGATATTCAGCAGTGCTTACCAGCAGTGCTTTAAGTGGGCTGGGTCCTGCCAGTGCTCAGCACCGATAGTTCTAAAAAGCAGGTGCTGAGACGGGTCCCTATCGGGCTCTCCATTATTGCCCTCCCCCTCAGGGTGATAAAAAATCTTAACTCTACAGCAAGACCACTCTGCCTTTGATGTAACTTCAAAAAGACTCGGTGTAGGTCTTTCATAGTCTCATCATTTCAGAACTGAAGCATTTTCAATGTAATATACAACAAAGCCATAGTTGTTGCTTATGTATCTTATGCAACTAACAACCACTGACAAAGCCAATAGTCCCGGCCTGTTGTAGATATAATGTTACTTGTTGTATTATATATCTGGATGCAATGAGAGAAATAGCAAAATACCAGTCATTTGGCACACTATGCTAAGCACAAGATTTTAGCTTTGGTGCTTTTAAGCCACGCCCTTAATTACATAGGCCACACCCCTTTGAGAGACCCCCCAATTTTGTCATCCCACTTAAAGCCCTGCTTACCAGTGTGTTGATTTCAATACACTTACATACAAAATAAAGCACCTCCCGTGTGATCATTTGAGTGGTGTGCCAAATATGTCAAATTGATGGGCATAGGATTACAAAAAAATGTAAGACCTCTTTCAATAAGTAACATATGTTTTTTGCATGTCTAATTTCTGTAAATCATATTTGCAGTTAATGTTATCAGCAATAAAAGCCACAGTACATATGTACAACATATATGTATGGATGAAAACAAACTGATCAGAACACAAACGAGGTCAAAGGTATATATAGAACGAATGTACTAAATTACAATTAGCCCCATTATGACTAGTGCTTTTGTACTATGGGAATATCATACATGAATAGAATGATGCATAACTGTTAAGTAAGGGCTTTGAATCCAGTAAATTATGATATATAGAGTTCTTCTGGAACTGCCTCAGGGTCTACCCTCATTTTGATGAATAAAAGGTAGTTGATTTAAGGGAGGCTTTTATTAACGTCTGTGCTTTATTTTATTGTATTTTTGTATTAAAAGGTCTGTATAGTGCAGGTATTATAACTTTATTGTGCCTAGGTTCTCCAGAGGTTAATAAATCAGAATTTTAAGTAAAATGCATATTATCCTGGAGATCCAAAGGCTCAAACTGAATACTATCTACACGTTAACTTTTAGATGGACAACAATTAATTAACACTAATTGCCCATCCCAGGGAAGTACTACGTAAGCTCTCACCAAAGTCTCTACTGTGGAAGGCATAGTACCACCTCTACTGAAGGTCAAAACTTTGGGCAACATCTTAGATCCAGACCTTTAATTAGAAGATCAAGTTATAAGTGTCATAGTTGCCAAGTTTCCCAGGTCCATGCGTGACTAGGGTGTCCAGCCCCGTTTTTCTTAGAATTCTGGAATTTGAATTCCTGGTTTTATACTGGGTTGTATAATATTACAAATGCCAGAATCTAAGAAAACAAGCATTGGCAAACATCTATTGGCTTTGTCAATTTTTCTTTACGTGTTGCACAGCGACGCGAGCTGCAGTGCAACATGGCTTAAAGTAAAAGTAAATGCGCTATGACATGGCCTGCATTGACCACATCATAGTGCTTTTTTTTCCGTGTAAGCCATTTTGCACAGCAGTCAGCATGGCTGTGCAACATGTAATAAAGAAACAAACAGCGCAGGGGGTTGGGCTGGCAAGCAACACATGGGAGGTGGGCAAGGGATGTGACAGAATAAATGGACAGTGGGAAGAGAGTGGTGGTGGGTAAAGAAATCATGGACAGTGGAAGGAGGGATGAAGGGTCGGTAAATAAACCACAGACAGTGGAAGAAGGGCAGGTGAATAAACATACCAGAGAAGCTGGAGGAGGGTGGAGGTGGGTAAACAAACCATGGACAATGGGAGAACAGCAGGGGTGGGAAAACAATTGGTGGTGCGGGCGTTTGTGCCTTAACTGCAGGTGTCATAATTAAATAACAACTGCCACTGATCATATGGACCTTTGATCATCGACTAATAGAGTTTAAAAAGAGAGATCATTTACATCAATTCTTCCTTATCAACAAATGCATTTTCATTTAATGTAGTCAATAAAGGGATTTGAGTGAGTTAAAGGGTTTTTTTAACAATTTAGTACGTGCAAAATGTATGTTAATCAGAAGTCATTAATCTTTGGTCGTCATTGTTACAGATTCAAATAATACATTAGTCGATATTTCAATATGAGATAAATTACAATATTAGTAAAAATGATAGTAAAAAGAGTGATAATACAACAAGCGTGTTCCATAAAGGAATTCCCTAAAAAAATTCAAGATTTTGATAGGCAAATAGTCAGAAAAAGGTGTCAGTTTAGATACCCAATAAAGAGCTCTGATAAGAGAATGTTTGGATAAGTATGAAGCATTTGCATTTACGCCAAGGAAATTTCAACCTTGAAGGTATTCTCAGCTATAAATCAGCAGGCATTTTGTATAAGTGAAAAAGAGATTGAAAGGAAATCTCTCCTGAATAGAGATACCCTACGGACCTCAATAAAGTCCAAAGTGCACTTGCTCTCAATAGCCAGAGGGTTGAGAATATCACATTCCCTGTTCACACCATCCAATAGGATTTCAGTAAACTCCTTGGAGCAGGTAAACTCCCTAGTTTCTCACATTTTCACAATAAGCCACAGAAATAAGTCCTTGAAAAGCTACTTCGTCCACATTTTGGGGTTTAGTCAGTTCTTCCCATGAATCATGTTTCCTGCCATCTCTTCGCCTCTCGGTGAGAACCTCACTATCAATTGTCTAATAAAATTCAAATGCTTATTCACTAACCAACAGAAGACTTCTGGAATGTTACAGCATCTGCAGCATAGGTGACTAATATCTCGTGCAAAACCACAATTTGATGTGAAAACAGGCCTTTTTTAATTTTCTCTTAATATAGCATCAGCGGTTAGGCTAACTTAAGTAAATACATTATTGCTTCTGTTTATATGCTTGCGACATCTAAGTATCACTACCCACTACAAAATTGCATTGATTATATATATTTTATTTTTACATAAACTTTTGCACTTCTCAGTTAATTGCATTTTAAGTTTACAAAATAAGGAATTTTGTATCATCACAATCAACGGACCACAGACAGTGGGTGGGAGGGGGTAAACAACGACAGCGGGAGGAGGTCAAGGGTAAGCAACACGAGAGGGATGCAATGGCAGGAGGAAGGCGAGGAAGACAGACTGCAGAGACAGGCACAGTATAAGAGTGGATGTTAAAAAGTGAAAAAATAGTATCTGCAGGAGTCTGCACCCAGTGGAAGGGCACTGGCCACAGACAGGAAGCTGTACTTGGTCCATGGTCCATGGCAGGGAGATACACAAAGCCCCAGGAGGAAGTCAAGGCGAAGAGGGGGCTCTGACCAATAAGAAGCAAGAAAACAAGAGTGATGTGAGAGCAAATCAATGGTAAGTAATGGTAAGTAATGGGTGGAGTGAACTGTTGTTTTTGTCTTTTTGGGACCGGTGGAGGGTGGGGAGGGTATGGAGTAGGCATTGGGATGATTTGTTTCAGTGCGATTGGCATTGTCCACTGCGATGTCACATCAGGGGTTGTTCACCCTGCAGCGTGCTGGCTCTTTTTGCTCCTTTTGTATCTTTGGTTCATTTTGCTTCTTTTAGGTCCTCATGTAAATCAGTACAATTGTGCAGTATGGAGTACTATGCGAGATCATATTCTGTGCCTATTTGTTTTATTACTAAAATCTCGATAAAGAAATGTGTAAGAAAAATAAAAAAACAATTAATGGGAGGGCCTAAACACATTTACGCATTTATTTTTGTTTACAAGAGATTTCACAAGCACAGCACAAGCGCTGTGCACAGGAAACCTAAAAACTGGGCTACCCTAACTAGTTACACATTGACCTTGGAACCTTGGCTTCTATGAGAAATAATTATGAGAAAAAAAGACTAGGAAGTAAGATGAGCATGATGCGCATTTCATAGAATTAACATGTCACTTAGCACTTTTGTGCTTAATGTCAAATCGATTTTGTTACATTGACCTTGCAACTACCTTCCATTTCATAGCAGGCAAGGTTCCCTGGTCCGGGGGAGACTAGTTAGGCCAGTCCTTTTTTTCTTTCCATTCTGGGACTTATAATATTATTTAACCCATTTTAAACCGCAACTTCAAATCCTAGAATTCTAAGAAAAAAAAGAAATTGGACTATCTAGTCACGCATGGACCTGGGAAACTTGGCACTTATAAAGTGTCACACAAATCATAAATATTGTTTGAGATTTGGGCATAGCATTGCAGCTTGTAAGGAGTAAGCATGTTTGGCAACAGGAGAGAGGGAGGCTACACTCTGAAAAGAGAATATATTACTAATGCCAAAACAGTATGGTATAATGAGGTAAATTGGTTTAATTCTGTGATGCAGCTGTGGCTTAAGTTTGGTAGCTTGATTCAAGAAGCAAGGCCTTCTTGAGGGAAAATGCAAGGCTTATGTTTGCAACAAGAAGCCTTATGGCAATACAATTAAGAAAAAAACCTTTAAATGGCCATACAAAGTTAGTTAAAAAGACAAGAATGAAAGGTCATAATGAAAACAACAACTGTCCCATGGGAAAGCATTGGAAAAGACAATTTTATGATATGGAAATGCAAAATTCCACTAAAGCATACAAGCTTGACAGAAACTGTACTGACCACCTTTCACCCCATGGATCAGCAAGAGAGTAGCAATACTAAACCTGGAAGAAGATGTAGGAAGCAATGGTTCAGGCCAAACAGAAGACACGTCTACCGCACTGATATTTATCAATTAAATCTTGCCGAAAGTTTTGCACAAATTATAGCAGGTGGTGAGTCTGACCATAAATAGGATCCTGAATATGTATTTCTTTTCAGGAAAGGTGCCTCACTCCTGGAAAGAAAGTATTACCATAGCATTATTGAAGAAAATGCCTTGTCTTACTTAATTCCTCTTCAGTTTAAACCTATAGACCAATATTGCAGCTCCCAGTGTAGGCCAAACTAGGTGAAAATTATCTTGCTAGATGACGTTTAAATCATCTTGAATATTACAGCATGTTAGACCCTGCACAGGGTGGATTCAGACCCAATGTGGGCACAGGGACTGCTTTTGTCTTCAAGATGAATGATTTATTTAAGACACAGTGTTAGCAGGGACCACCTATTTGGTATCCTATTATATGACCTGTCTGTCACAATTGATAGGATCAACCATTCTATCCTGGTTGGTCCTTTGGCAGACATTGGTTTAGATGGTCCTGGCCTCTGCTGGTTTGTTTCTTTTCTTGCGGGTTGCTGTCAGGCCCTAGCATTTGGAGCCATTAGATCCAAGAAGAGACAGGTCACTCATGGGGTCCCACCGGGCTCATCTTTTCCTCTCATTTAGTTAAATATTTACATGCATCCTCGGGTATCCCTAATTTGATGCAGATGACACCCAGCTGTTTTTCAGCTTCAACTTCTCTGTGGGCGAAATTCAAAATCAATGTAATCCCTGTCTGACTGCCGTTCAGTTGCGGATAAGCCATAGAAGCTCAAGCTGAACTCTGAGAAGTCTTTTTAAATGTGGTTCTGGATCTTCTTGGACAGCTATTTTTTGGCTTACAAGTGTCCTCTCTCCTCCCACATCAGGACCTCAGATTCCTACCGCAGATCAATAAATTGGCCGGAGTGTGCTTCGGCACACTGAAACTCCTCAAGAAATTTTTGCCACTACTGCCTAAAGCTGCAAAAGAAATGGTGACCCGCGCTCTCATTCTCTCGTGGTTAGACTACGTCAATGCCCTCTACATTGGTCTTCCTGGCTACCAGCTAAAAAAGCTACAGACCATCCAGAATGCGGCCGCTAGAACGCTACTGGGTATTCTGGGTAGGTCCAGCACTAAGCAACTGCTTCGGGATTTGCATTGGCTTGCGGTTGACCAGCGTGTTCTGTTTAAGGCTCTTACCATTGCTCACGGTGCCCTTTACAAATCAGGGCCCATGTATCTCAGGAGACGCTTTGATTTCTATGTACCACCCAGACACCTTTGCTCCACGGGGCAATGCCTTGCTGTTATTCCTCGTTACCGCCTCGTTAGAACGGGAAGTAGCTCCCTCTCTGTCAGGGCGGCTAAGGCTTGGAATAGCCTGCCCTTCAAGCTTAGGAACATCCATGACCTTAGGCTGTTTAAAAGGCAGTTAAAAACCTTGCTTTTTAATTAATTTTCCAGCCGTGGTCTACGCCTCCCTGTCTCCTTTGAATTGGCTTTCGCGCCGGGACACTTCCGAGTATCCGTGCGCGCTATAAATGGCGGATAACATAACATAACATAACATCACTAGAGGTGGTGAAGAGCCTAGACTTTAACCTGGATCAAAAATTGTCACTTGAGGCACAGATTAATTCAGTATGTGTAAAGTATTTATGCAGCAGACAAATAGTAATAAAGTGAGAACACAGAGCAAGGACAGTCCCAAGTCAGTTTAGAAAAATAGAGTAAAATAGAGTAAGTTTTAATAAATAACATGACACCAGAATGTCAAAAGTGCAATCGGTACAACTGTAGATATTCAATTTACATTTTTTTAGTGATAAAATAGGGTGACCAGATCTTGAGAACCAAAAACCGGGACATTTTGGGAAAATAGAAGAAGGACTACCAATTTTCATCAACAGAATGGCGCAGAATAACAGTTCTCATCAACATAAGATCACAGAAAAGGCATTAAGAAAATAAATAAAATGTAATTTCTACAACCAACATCATACATATAAATTAAATTGCGTACTTGTAACAGCTTCTCACTAGCACAGCTTTATAACACCCAAAAAAAGCCTCTCAATGTTTTCAGTCAACCCCCTCTAAAAACCGGGACATGAGCCAAAATTAACGAAATCTGCTGAGACAGTCGGTGAAAAACCGGGACTGTCCGGGCAAATCCGGGACGTCTGGTAACCCTATGATAAAAGCACCTAAAAACACAAAGGACCACTTGCGATTATCTGGCCGCACTAGACTGGGGAAAAGCCAAAAGTATAGGTTGATCACAATGGAGCGGAAACACGGACCAGGTAGTCCCTCTGAAGAGTTACCTTCAAGTCTGGCGCAAAGAGTTCCATACTCATAGGAGGTGTTGCAGACGGTCGTTGCTGTAGCTTCCCAGTGGTGGTCATCACGGGCTGTTGTTGTTGTAGCATGAAGTGCAGATGTTGTGTTGCCAGTCACCACAGACAGTGGTTGTCGGCGTGAAGAGGATTCATCACTGGAGCTCTGCGTTGGTGTGGAAATCAGAGTCTTGGTGGAGTGGGCCCGCTCACGGTCCTGACAGGCACAAAAATCAGGATTTTCACCTTCTCTTCAAGAGGAGTACACTCTGATGCCAAGCAAGGGTCCAGGGCCAAGGGGCACCTCTTTGGAGTCAGGGCTCACTTCAGCACAGGCCAGCATCAGGATTCAGGCAGTTATAGTGGCAGTTACAGGCAGGTCCAGTTGCAGCAGCTCAATTGGACAGTTGCAGGGAGGCCTCTGAAGCTTGTTGGGTCCCTGTAGCTCACACAGCATTTCAGCCAACTGACGCTTGGACTCACTCTAGTTAGCCTGGGATGAAGGCAAGCAAATCTAAGCTTCCTTCTCAGACAACAACGAGTTCCTTCAAGCAGCAGGCCAGTCCTCTGGCAGCAGGGTAGTCCTTCTTCTGAATGTTCCACAGGTTCAGGAGTGTTGAGATAAGTGGTTCTGATAAGTGGTTCTGGAGGACCAGTATTTATACCTGATGCCAGCCGTTTTGTCCTACTCCCACAATTGGGTCTGGAAAGTTCTTCCCCTTTTCCTGGTCAATGCTCCAAACTGTCTGGCTCCTTTTGTGTTACCATCTAAAAGTAATTCAAAACCCCAACAGCTGCGTTATTCATAGTCATGTGACCCAGAACACAAGCAGAAAGGCAAAGTTGGTTGGGACAAGAAAATGCCAACTTTCTAAAAGTAAACAAAGAAAGGGGTAAGGCCCTAAAAGGACAGATACCAGACGGGACGTATTCGATAGGTACAACAAAGGGAGAACCTGGTATTCTGGATAATTCATGCAATTTCCTTACTGCAATGATCACAATATGTTACTTCATGTGATTAGGTCATTTATTCAACCTTTCTTTTTAAATAACTATTATCTTTTTGAATTTATATACATTAAGAAGAACGCAGGTAAAAAAGACTTCTAATCCTTCCAATCCAACACATATCAAAAAATAATTCCAATATTTACAAACATTCACATATTTTTACAACATTTACCACAATATACATTACATACATTTATCACAAATACAACAAAAGCATCAATATAATTCATAAACCAATGTATCTTTTGCAACTGGTCAATACAAATTAATTCTTTGCAACTGATAGATACAAATTAATTCTCCAAACTGGGAACAAAATTTCATTCAGTGTTCCTCAGTATCTAGCATCCCTTCAGTATTGGTCTTAATGCCTATTACTGCAAATGCTGATGCGTTTCAAGCCCCAGGGGACCTCCAGGGGCTCTCATCAGGGCTTCTCAATTATATACACATTGGTATGATCTACAAAACAAAAAACGAATGTGTCACTCTTACTCCTACTTCAACGTTACTCTATTCGCTTCAGTCTACTAGTTACCTCAATGCACTATACCTGCTGTACGGAAGTTTTCATATACCAGGTTCTCCCTTTGTTGTACCTATCGAATACGGCCCGTCCTGGTATCTGTCCTTTTAGGGCCTTACCCCTTTCTTTGTTTAATTACAGAGCGGGTGTTTACCCGCGAGGGTTTGGACATTGTTAAAATAGTCTTCAAAAAGTAGTGAGGACTTATGTCTTAGAGGTGGGTTCTGTACCACCTGATTAGAATGTCGGAAAAGGACACCTTGTCCTTCACAGAAGCACATATCCAACATTTAATTTCAACTCCTTCTCCGTTCTCTTCGGTCACACTTAGCACTACTGCTAAACAGCAAAGTGAAGTAGATAAATTCACGCAGCTAAATAAAAAACATATTAGAACCGAGCTGCATGGGCACTTCCTTTTAGAGCACCTGAAGGCAGGCACAATACCGTGGGGTTTACAGGTTAAGAACACTCCTGTGATTATCATAGAAGATCCAGAGTATAAAAAGGGTTTTAGCTGTATAAGCACGAAATGTAGTTGGGACCTTATGGTCCACACAATAGAGACAGCACAAAGACTATGTAAAAAGAACTAGAAGAATTGGAAGTACTGACACAGGAAATAAAAAATAACCATTCTGACATTGAGGCCAAGGCATTACTTGAAAAGATTGAAAAATAAATTTTGAGCTTTAAAGATAATACGATCAGCTTTAAAACTTCAAAATTTGAGAAAGATAGTAAATCATTCAGTCTTGAACAGGTGTATCCTTATCTGAAGGAAGATTTTCATACTTCCGCAGAATCCCGCCGAGCCCTTACGAACTATCAGGGACGCTCCCGAAATAGGTTTACAACCTTTTCTGAAACCTCTTCTTCGGGGGATTCCGATCCTCGACCGGGAACCTCAAAGAGGCAGAATACTTTTTTAGACAAAGGCGAACAGAAAGGAAAGGTAAGATTCAAACAGCAGCCTTGGGAGATGCGAACAAGGAGACAGTATTACAAGACGTAAAAGCAACATCTATAGTGAATTTGTCAGAAAAAATACTGTCTAAGGATGAAGAATCAGTGTTAGAATTGGGTCTCAAGTTTGTCCCCAACAGGTCAACTGATTTTACTAAATTAAAAATGGAAGCCATGGAGTTTTGACAAAAAATACGAATCAAGGCATTTTTTTGCTGGGAAAGCTTATAAAGCAAAAGCAGAAGTGTCAGGGCTTGCTAATAAATCCAAGTTCACCCCGCCTACGCACAATATTCCCAAAGAAATTGTAGCGTATGAGCAGGTGGTGATGTCCTCATTGAACCAGTTGGAAAAAAGCAAAGGATATCTGAGAAGGAATATCTCTTTGAACCAACAAAAAGCCATTAGTGATTTGAAAAAGACAACTCAGTAGTTATCAAACAAGCAGATAAAGGGGGGCCCTAGTCATTTGGCCACGCGAAATGTATCTTAAAGAGGGAAGGAGTCAAGTAGGGAATCAAAAGTGGTATCGTGCAGTGAAGGAAGATCCCACTAGAGGTATACAAGAACTGATTACCGAGATACTTAAAAATGGCTTGGAGCAAGGATTACTGGGTCCCAAGGAATTTGAATTTCTATCTAAAAAGTACCCAAGGATCCCAGTGATTTACTTCTTACCAAAGATCCATAAAAGACTTAGTGACCCCCCTGGACGTCCAATCGTCTCTGGTTGCGACTCCCTTCTAGAGCCCATATCCAAGTATGTGGATATGTTTTTAAAACCATTCTTAACTGAAGTTCAGTCATACCTTAGAGACACTACTGATTTTATCACGAAAGTTGAAGGCTTAAGATTTAATGATCAGGAACAGTGGATGGTGACACTTGATGTCACCTCCCTGTATACCCAGATACCACAGGATGAGGCCCTTGAGGTCATTGAACTGTATTTAGAAAAAAGACCATGACCCCATAGGGTACCAACGAAATTTATACTCCAATTGGCTGAGGTAGCCCTCAAAAAGAATTATTTTAAATTTGAGGATGTCTTCTACATTCAGACGAAGGGGACCGCCATAGGATTTCCCTTTGCTCCAGAAATGGCGGTCCTCTTCATGGCACAATATGAGGACAAATTCATTTTTCATAACAACCCTTTCTTGAGTAATATTACTCAATGGCTTCGTTATATTGACGATGTCTGGTGCCTGTGGTCAGGTTCCTCTGAGGTCCTAGAAAACTTCCATAGGTGGTTAAACTCCAGACACCCAGACATAAAATTTAGTTTAACTAAAAGTAAAACTAATCTGACATTTTTGGATGTTGAGGTTTTCCCTCTAGAAAATGAGCTCACAGTTTCATTACATCGGAAAGACACTGACAAAAACACTATTTTACACCATAGTAGTTCACACCCAAAAGGCTTAAAAGACAATCTCCCGTACGGTCAGCTATTGGGAATCCGTAGGAATTGTTCTGTTAAAAGTGATTTTGAGCATTATGCTATTGACTTCTGTGAACAAATGAAAAAAAGAGGGTACCCTAAAAAAAAGCTTAAACACGCAATGAAGCGTGCCTGGTATACACCTCGCGAAGTTTTGTTACAGAAGAAGGAAAAGCCACAACTAGAACGACTAGTGTGTGTTTCTACGTTTGGGCCAGATACAAACAAATTTAGACAAATTATGTTACGCAATTGGCATCTATTACAAAATTTGCAATGCCCTTTCCCACGGCCATTGTTTGCAATGAAGAAAAATAGAAGCATTAACCAAGAAATTGTTCGAGCAGACATTTTCCAAACGCAACAGAAAAGCAATCTGCAAGCACAGTGGAACATGAGACCCCTGGAGGGTCACCACAAATGTAGAAACTGTGCCGCGTGCGATTCTACCATTGAGGGTACCGAGTTTATCCACCAGGATCTTAAATGGAAACACTCTATGTTTACAAATTGCAAATCAAAAAACGTGGTTTATGCAGTGATTTGTCCCTGTGGAAAGATCTATATAGGGAAAACCAATCAACAAATCAATCAGAAAATCACACAGCAGAGGTCAAGAATAAAAACGAAAGTGGACACTGCCCCCATGGTTGACCATTTCATGACTGCTGCACACACAGAAAGAGATTTTAAGTGGACAGTTTTGGTGTCGCTTAATTTATCCAAAAGAATGTTAGACATTGATTCAGTGCTTTTGACAAAGGAAGCATATTTGATATTGAAATTTAATAGTGTACATTCAGGGCTCAATGAAATGTCTGAGCTGTCAAGAGTATGAGAACACTGAATTTGTTCTGATTCAAGTAGAGAAATTAGTAAGACTACATGTCCCAGAAGTCTCAGTAATTTCTATAATACAGGAAGCTTGAACAGGAAGTGCCCCTGCTGCTTGTGAACGAGGTCGCGTAGCGTGGAGGGATCTGTTGTTGATTGAAAGTAAGTTTAGATGGGGTGAGAACTGGGCTTCCTCGTAATGAGTTAATGTTGAAAGCGTTACTGACACCGCGCCCTCCGCTTTTTGTTTAGAAACAGACAAATTCGGCGCCGGGAAACGAGTAAAGAGTCGGGCCAAAGCGGGGCAACAACAGAGTACCGGTAAGGTACGCGGTTACTCCTAAAGTCAACACGGTGAATTTCGCATGAGTTAAGACATGATCGTCGGTCTAACGACCAGTGCTTTCTTTTGTTTTAGACGGGCGTAGACAATGCGGTGACTTTACTGTTGAAAAGAGTGGCGGAAAAACAAGGGGAAAAAAATGGTTGCACGCAGCGAGGCACGTATGTAGGCTTGCGAGGACCACTGGTATGAAATATAGCACAACAAATGAGTCAGTGGAGGGAGTGATTTATGAAATGCTCCCGTTTTACTTTTAGATTGAGTCACGCATTTGATAGTCGTGTTGGAAGATATTGACCTTTGGGAAAGCCGCACCACCCATAAAGTTGAGGTAGGTGTAATTGGAGTATTATACAAATGCGAAATAGGCATGTTAATAACGGAAAGTCTAATTAGACTTTTGTTTAAATAGGGTCACCCCAGTTGATTCCCCCATCATTCAGACAGCAGCAAGCTTGATGAAAACTTCCGTACAGCAGGTATAGTGCATTGAGGTAACTAGTAGACTGAAGCGAATAGAGTAACGTTGAAGTAGGAGTAAGAGTGACACATTCGTTTTTTGTTTTGTAGATCATACCAATGTGTATATAATTGAGAAGCCCTGATGAGAGCCCCTGGAGGTCCCCTGGGGGTTGAAACGCGTCAGCATTTGCAGTAATAGGCATTAAGACCAATACTGAAGGGATGCTAGATACTGAGGAACACTGAATGAAATTTTGTTCCCAGTTTGGAGAGTTAATTTGTATCTATCAGTTGCAAAGAATTAATTTGTATTGACCAGTTGCAAAAGATACATTGGTTTATTAATTATATTGATGCTTTTGTTGTATTTGTGATAAATGTATGTAATGTATATTGTGGTAAATGTTGTAAAAATATGTGAATGTTAGTAAATATTGGAATTGTTTTTTGATATGTGTTGGATTGGAAAGATTAGTAGTCTTTTTTACCTGCGTTCTTCTTAATGTATATAAATTCAAAAAGATAAAAGTTATTTAAAAAGAAAGGTTGAATAAATGACCTAATCACATGAAGTAACATATTGTAATCATTGCAGTAAGGAAATTGCATGAATTATCCAGAATACCAGGTTCTCCCTTTGTTGTAACTTTCTAAAAGTGTCATTTTTAAATTTGTAACTTAAATTCCGACTTCAACATTAAAGAGGATTTTAAATTTGAATTCATTTGAGCATAAATAGCATATGTCTACTTGCTCCCAATCTAAAACTGGCACTTACTAAATGTAATAAGGTAACCCAGAGTTAGTCAATAGAGAGAGCACAAGCACTTTACGACTGCTTAGAAGGGAGTACGTGCACAGAGTGCTACGTTCAACAAAAACAGGTTCAGCAACAGAAGGCAAAAAGCTGGGGGTGACCCTGCACAAAGGGCCAGGTCCAACATTGATTATACAAAAGCCTGTTACATGGGCTTACCTGCTAAACTATTGAATCAACTACAATGTATTACCAACACTGCAGTGAGATAAGCCTGCGGTGTGAATAAGTTTGATCATATTATAGAGGCCAGACATAAATTACACTTGTTACCTGTAAACTGGATAATACAATGTTGTAAAGACACTCTGCTTGGTTCACAAGCCTCTACAGGGAGAGAGAGTTCTTGCTCTCTAGAGCCGTAGTAAGAAATATATAAACCATGGCTTTTGTTCACAAGATCAGAACAGTCACTTTTGGAGATAGTGCCTTTATGACAATTTTGGAAAAATATTGGAACCTTCTCCCTGCAACCTTGCACTCTATCTCTTATTATTACATATTTCGTAAAAGGTATGTGTTCACTTAATGGTTTTCTATATGCTTCCCTATTTCCTGGTGTAATTTTATCCTAAAGAGCCTAGATTCTTTTTGGTATAGACTGTGCTGCATAAGTACCTTCTTTCCTTACCTACTTACTTCTGGCTCGCATATAGGAATTCTGCAGTCCACGCAACATGATTGTCCTCTTCTCTTCTTCAGAGACACGTAAATAAAACTATTTACTTTGCGCTCGCTGCATCGCCGAGTTGGCGATGCAGCGAGCGCAAAGTAAATAGTTTTATCTATTTATTTACTTACTTTACTCCTACCCGTCGTATGTCCGACTCCACTATCCCCCCACCCAGCCCCTCCCCCGCCCCGCCTCACCACCCCGCAGCACTCCCTCTGCAAGCCGCCACTAGTCCTTTTATTTTTAAAGGAAATATTTTCCTCTGAGCCAAGACTTGACCCATGTGCCCTGCAGGGCCTGGCTATGCTGAGCCTGCATAACCTCTCGTCCAAATGAATAAAATGTCACAGGTACACACAGTCACAAATCTGATTCTTAAAAACCAGTCCAATGGGAGCAGTGCTAGTCTTTCTCGCCCCATCTACAACCTTGCAAAGGACGCCAGCAAGGTAAAAGGCAATGGGGAATGAGTCAAAGGTCCTGCAAATTCATCTTCTCACTTTTAATGTTCTAAATACTACCAAAATGTAATATTTTTTAATGGGTCTGCCCAAACTCTGCACACAAATATAAGGCAACACTTTTACCTTTCTGCCTCCTAGCCAGCATATAAAACCAAACGTTGTCCTTTTACTCGCACTGTACCTGAGAGTATCTCCATTCAGTAGCCCAGGTTTGCACTTGTGACAATAATTGCTTCTCTGGTTACTTTCTCCAATAAAATTTAAGGTTCCAATAATCCTGTGTCCTTATTCAATTTACTAGGCAATCAAATATGCCAAGTTAATAAACCTCTGATGTTACCCAGTCAAAGATGAATTTGCTTTCTTTCTCTTTCTGTAAATTCATAGATGTGGGATGCTGTACTAGGTGTTATGTGGTATGCTGTATTGGGTTCTGTAATATTTAGGTGTTGAGTACTCCAGATGAGAATGTAATGGTATGAAATGAGTGGTAGTTAGAGCTGGGAGCTGGAGTGGCCTTGACCACTGATGGATGAGGTCCTATGTACTGGACTTGACAACCTGAATAAAAGGAGTACATACAATAACCTTTGTGAAAATTTCTACTGTTCACATTGGCGATGACTGGAGGTAACAACCTACGCCTCCGACCTCAACATCACTGAATTTTATTGAAACTGCCAACGCGAGGACGACTACGTGAGCAGAGACTGACCACAATTTTATCCCTGCTTTTTATTGCTTTATATTCAAGAGCACAATGGTGCGGTGAGTGCGGCGCACTAAAATGATATTTTGTGTGTTGTGGACAAGCGTTTTGGCAGGTGCATTGGTGGCTCGAACGCACACCTCATCATGTGAGGCTGAACCAGCACTTCGGCATGCACGTTGACGTCTCATTTGCACGGCTTGCGAACAACTTTTTCATCTCGAGTGCACCGAGTACTTCGGCATGCACATTTGCGGCTTGTGTGCAAGGCTCACACCATGAATCAGGAATGCATCTTGCATTACAGCGCATGCCTCAGCTCATGTGCTCTGTGGTTCGGAGTTTTTCATTTCAACACTATAAGCGCGTCAGCCCAGCACGACAGAAGCTATTCGGTGATGTCTGGGTGCATGTCGGAACGCCGAGTTGGTGGCCATTTTTATTTGGTATCAGTGTATTGCCAGCAATCCGTTTTGGTGATGTCAGGGTGCATGTTGGCACACCGCGTTAGCGGTCATCGTGCTTTGGTCTCAGCACATCGCAAACAATACAAAGGAAGCAATTAAGCCGGCGGTTCTTCAGTGAAGCACTTTAATGTTGCAGCGACACTGACAATTTTTACCAAAGATTACTTCTTCGATATGGTGCACAGTGACATATTCATAAGTATTGACCTGTGGAATTGGAACAGTTTGTGTATTTAAAAAGAAAAAAATGTTGTGACACCTGGAGTATTTTATCGGGGACTGGCGATTGAGATTAAGTGGATAGTTTACATTTTTTCACACATTGGGACAGAAGACTTGGAAACTCGAGTATCTGGTCGGGTACTGGCGATTGGGTCTAACAGTGTGTGTGAGTACAAGTGTGTGTGCATGTGGGTGGATAATATAGAAGCATGTAGTTTGGTTTTCTCTACACTACTGTTGTTAATATGCAGAATGTAACAGCACCTACTTTTTTTCTTTCATCTCCGGGAGAACCTGCAGTACCATGGCAGAAATGGAAGAAGGTTTTTATGCATTATGCCAGGGTGTGTGGTACATCTCTGGGTGCAGAGAGAAAGATTTCTTTACTTATGCATTGCCTAGATCCAGAGGGGCAGCAGGAGTTTGAGCATTTGCCTGAATTGTCCTTAGATTATGGTAATAGGCTCAATGAGTAAGAGTTTGCTTTAAAAAACATCACATTTCCAAAGATAAGCTCCATTTTGGAGTGGTATCATTTTGGAAGAAGGATGCAGCATGTGGAGGAGTCAGTTGAGGGCTATATAACAGCATTGAGGAAATTGGCTTCCACATGCAACTTTGGTGCAGCAACTGATGAAGCGCTGCATGACCAATTCAAGTTAGGATGTGTACTGGACAAGGCAATCGAAGCCTTGTGACTGAAAGATAACTCTACACTTAATGAAGTGTTAACAACAGCAAAAACATGTGAGCATTGGCAACCGTGTGTAGAACTTATAAGCAGCCAGAAGTCTAGTTAAAAGTGGTAATCGGTGCAAGTGGTGACATCTAAGGGCATTCCAAGTCCTGCTGGTAGGCAGAAATAGTGGATGACGAAGAAATCTCAGATTAAGTGATTTAGGTATAGAAACATGGGACATTGGGTAAATTTCAAGGAGTGTCCTGATAGATGGCCAGTGCAAAACATCTGGCAGGAAAGGTCACATAATTTCCTGTTGTAGATCTGTTAAAAATACGAAAACATTAGAGAGGTGATATATGATTCTGATCCTGAATGTGAGGAAATAATTTAGCAAATAAGAAATGAAGAGAGTGAAGGGCCTTTTGAGATGGTGTGGATCAATGGTTCTTCAGTAAGAATGCTGTATGATTCTGGTGCAAACCTGATATTAGGCCCACAGCTTATGGAGGACAGCCGATCAAGTTGATGGGTTACTTTTGGGGCACTATAGAGCTTTGTGACAGAATGGTTACAGCTAAAATATATGTGTCTTTTAAGGGAGATTATTTAATTAGCTGGTTTCATCAGAAAGACTTATCTGTATTCCTGGATCCAAAAGAAACACCTTCGGTGAAACTAAAACATGGTTGGGGTGGAAAGGAAAATGTTATGATATCAAAGGTTAATGATGTGAGAAAAGTAACTGATTATGAGATACAATTTCCTGAGGTCTTTCGAAAGGAGTTGGGACATCTGAAGAATTATGTTCACTACATAAAGCTTAGGTCTGGTGTGATTCCTAAGGTGGGAAAGTTAAGAAGTGTGCCTGTAATGGTTAAGGGTGCAATTAAGAGGGAATTGGAGTGATTCAAGAGGTGGAGGCAACTGAATGGGGGCTGCCAGTGGCGATGGCTCGGAAGGCGAATGGGGAAGCTAGACTTTGTGTGGACCTGAGGTAGTTGAACAAGGCCATGGTAACAGATCGCTATCCATTACTTAATATCATGGAAATGTTATTTTGTCTGGGTGGTGCAAAATTCTTCACTTCATTAGACCCCAGATATCATTACACCCACAGTTGCAAGAGCTAACCTCATTTATCACACCCTTTGGGACTTACAAATATGTATGGATGCCATTTAGTTTAATTATCACCTCTTCAGTTTTTCAGAGGGCTAGGGAGCATGTGCTGGAGGGTGTCGACCGTGTGAAGATATACCAGGATGATGTGTTTGTGCATGGAAGGGCTCAGGAGGAGCAGGATTTCAGAGAATGTGAGGTGCTGAAGAGACTGAGTGAGAGTGGGCTGACTCTAAAGCATGAGACATGCAAATTTGGAGTGTCAGAGATAGAGTATCTTGGACACCTAATTAAAGCTGATGGAATTTGGCCCAAGGAGGATTTGGTGAATGCCATCAAAGAGATGTCAAGTCCCACTTCTAAAGATGAGCTGGTGAAGTTTTAAGGAACTGCAGAGATGTATCTGGCGCTCGCAGAATCAAAAAGGATCAAAAAGGTCAAAGCCGGGGGACGCACCTTCTCGCACCTCGCGGCCTTACAATGGAATGGGCTGCCAGTTGAACTGCGGCTAATCAATGATTATAACACCTTCAGGAAAAAATTAAAAACACATTTATTTCCCGCCTAAGCAGCTCCATAGTACTTTCTGTCCATCTTCTCAGCACCAGGTTTCGCCTCCTCAGGACCGTGATATCCCTTGGGATGAATGTCGCGCTATACAAATAATAAATAAATAAATAAATAAATAAATAAATATAGCACATTTTTCCATGGCTTTGCTGAAGGGTGTAGTGGCATGAGGGAATTGTTTTAAAAAGGTGTGGAGTTCACTTGGTAGAAGAAGTGTGAGAAGTAATTTGAGGAAAGGAAGTGTAATTTGTGCAAAACATCAACCTTGTGTAGCTTCAAACCAGGTGCCAAGCCAATCTTGAGAACGGATGCCTGCACAAAAGGGTTGGGGGAATTGTTGGAGCAAGTGTCTGCTGGGAAAGTGAACATGGAATTGTTTATGTCTAGAGCATTGCATGGAGCTGAGTCATAGAGAAGGAGGCTCTGGCTGTGTATTGGGCCGTAAGCAGACAAAAACAAATATTGTGGGGCAACCCTTTCGAGGTAAAGACAGATCATAAGCCTTTAAAGGAGTTTTTTTGTAAAAGGGAATTGATGCTGTAACGAAAAAAACATGTCGGAATGAAGCAAGGACCCCAGGGGCACTGAAAAGACACACGCTATTTTCCTGGTAGCTGACCCGGTTGTATCTCGATGCTCGGCCCGTATTTGGATGGATGAGGAGGCGCCGCCACCACAAGCGACCCGTAATCCAGGCAGAGTTGCGCCAGACTGTGGGCTGGGCCAGGAAACAGAAGCGGAGGGCCGGCAGAAGAAGAGGCAGCATGACACAGGCAGAGTTGTGCCTGATGGTGGGCGGGAGCCTACCCCGCATCCGCAAGCCCGAAGTTGGAGCCTCGCAGGCTCACAGGAGAAGGACCGGCGCCTCGCGGGCTCTCTGTTGAAGTCCCACATCACTGGAAGGGACCGGGTGAAGTGAGGGGAGGCCTCGTGAGAGGGGCCTGCTGAGGCACCCTGTTGGTGCCTGGAACCTAGGCGTCGGAAGCCCTGGTGAGTGGGGCTGAAGTCTTTTGAGCGTTGTTGGTGCAGGTCAAGCAGCACCGGAAGAGCCCGGTGAGTGGGGGCTTCATTTAGGGCATTGCTGGTGCTCGAATTGGGCACTATTAGTGCCAGTGCTGTGGTTTCTCCAGCTGACCCGCCCGTGGGAGGGCAGCTGCAACGGCTGGCTGATTTCTTTCTTGGCCAGTGGGAGGCCTCATTTGATAAAGGGGGCATTTTTGGAGAGAGAGGAGCCCCCGGAAGGTGGGGCTCCCAGGGCACTTTTTGGTGCCGGGCTTCCCAGCTGCACCGCGAAGTTGCGGGCAGCTGCAACGTGGGGCAGTTTCTTTTCTGATGAGGAAGGGGTGAGTTGCACCCCCCTGCCCCCAGTGCCTGGTGCACATTGTCTTTGCTGCATTGGCAGCCAGAGGGCCACTTGGAAGGCTCTAGAATCGTGCCCTGACATTGTGGACAAAGGGCATTGGGCCCCCTAGAAAGGCCAGTTGGCCTGGGGTCAGTTTTATGTTGGTAGGGCGCAAGGCCCTAATGTGAGGCCCAATGCATAAGGTGTTATGCCTATAATGTGATGCCTAATGTTATGCTATAGTGCTTATGCATAATGTGTTTATGATTCTGATGTTTATGCAGAATGTGTTCTATGCCTAATGCTAAGGTGATATAATGCTGAGGTCATTATTGTGCCAGTAGTTACTAGTGGTGTTTTACATTTGCTACTTGTGCCATGTGATGGTTCTGACAGTGGCCTGATTGGCTCTGTCATGTATATAATCCCCTGTGAATATTGCCTAGTGCCAGTTGGCACAGTGTATATTGTGTGATTATGATACTAATGTGTTTTGGATAATACAAAGGCTATTTTTATATAACCTTGTGTGGAGTCTCTTTTGTGGTGTGCCTAGTGTGTTTCTGCTGTGTGTGTGTGTGTTGCGCAAACGCTTTACACATTGCCTCTGGGATAAGCCTGACTGCTCGTGCCAAGCTACCAAGGGGGTGAGCAGGGGTTATCTTCAGTGTGTAACTCCCTTTCCCTGACTAGAGTGGTGGTTTCTGGCTGGCTTAGGCGCATGCCCTAGCCAACCAGTAATCCCATTTCTAACATTGGTTGGCAGCGGTGAGGATAGGACTTGCGTTTGCGCAGTACCACAGCGACAACTGGTTGCACTACAAACTCTGCATTTAGATAATCACAGGTTTGGGGATTATTTTTCCTGATTTTGTTTTCGCCTTAAAAGTGTCATTTTTGAATTGTGTTCTCCTGTTGCACTGTGGGTTGTGTATCTTGCCAAGATGAGGTTACTCTATAATGAGGATGACCTTTTGGAGTACACCCGGGAGGAGTTAGAGGAATTCTGCAGAGAGACGGGGATACCAATAGTGGGTAACATCCTCAGAAAACTGTTCCTCTATGAAGCCCTCCGCAGGGGAGAACCCTTAGAGCCCTGGGGGGACCTTTCAGATTACCCCTCTGCATACCTAAGTGGTGGTTTTGAGGGAGGTCCTGAAGAGTCTACACAGGAGGTAGAAAATGACAGGGCAGGGACACCAGTAGGTAGTGAGGACCCCATAGATACGGAGTCCCTTGCTGGGTCCAGTGCCGGGGGCAGTGCCCCATCCCTGTCCCCAGAGGAGTGGATAGATAGGAGAGAAGAAAGGTAGCATCAGCTGGCTTTGGACACGCTCCAGTCGAAGTATGCCAAGGAGATAGCGCGGCTGGGTTTGGAGGAGAAAAAGGCCTTGTTGGCCCAGGAGTTGAGTCTCAAGGCGTTGGTCCTTGAAGAGAAAAAGCTAGAGACTGAGAGGGTCTTAGCGCAGGAGAGGATGGCGGAGGCAGAGAGGGCCTTTGCCAGAGAGAAACTAGCTCTGGAGGGTAGATTATCACCTGAGTATAGTTTTAGTGGTCTGGATTCACCAGTGAGGGTGGAGTCTAGTGGTGGCAGCAATATGGAGTACAGTGCAGGAAGTCCCACTTCCAGATCCCAGAGCGTGGTACCTAGTTCCCAGGAAGAGGGTGTCATACCAGAAGGGTATAGGTTGAGGTTCAGGGGCAGTAGGAAACTGTCTCACCAGTCTTGGGGGAAGTTTGTGGATGAATGTTGTGATGCACTGAAAGGTTGGGTGATGGGTAGCACGGCAAATGATTTTGAAGGGCTGTTCAATCTGTTTGTCAGAGAGCACATGTTCAGTAATTGTTTTCCGGGGTTACGCCAACACCTGTTGGAGTGTGAGTTTTCTGATCCCAGGGAGCTTGCACGGGAGGCAGACCTCTGGGTGAGTGCCAGAGGGTCTGAAGAGGCATTTGGGAGTGATCCTAAAAGAAGTGGCTCAGGTATCTTCCAGACCTGTGTGGTGGGAGAGGTTCAGAGTAGCCCAGCTAGGTCCCGGTGTAGCGGGAGGGGTGTAGGGGCTCACATCCTGTCTCAGCGGAGAAGGAGTGAGTGTGGGCTGTGTCCCAAGGTGCCCGAAACCCAGTCTCAGGGCCTGGAGGGTTCCCTAAGTGAATACCAGGTTGGGGGCCTAGGCTGTACTAGTAGGCCATTTGAGGGGGATCTCCTAGTGTCAGGAGAACCTGGAGCATCTGTAAGCGGAGCTCCAGTGGTTCTGGTGTCTGGTGGTGCCATTCCTAAGTGGAGGGTGCAGAAGTCCAGAAGGAGGGGTGAGAGGGGGATGTGTTCCCCAGTGGGAGAACCAGTGGGTCAGGGGCCAGCCAGATGGTCTGAGACTCCTAGGAGTGACCATGGTGACACCACTTCTGTCCTGGGGGATCTTCGCACACTGTCAGATGGACAGGGGTCGGGAGATCTGCGCCAGGCAGACTGTCATGCAACACATGAGGTATGTGTTACCCTCAGGGGGAAGCTGTGTGCGCCCCCGGAAGTCCTGGTGTGCCAGGCAAGTGTTCAACCGCAGGGTTTAGTCCCTGGGTTGGGAGGCCAGGTTCAGGTTCTGCCTGACCTGGAGGGAAGGACATCTGTAATCAGTGTCCCTACCGTTTTGGCTTCTAGGGGTACCACTTCAGGTGGGAGGGTGCAGAACTCTGGAAGGGGGTGCAGGGGGAGGGATTCCTCTCCTCTGACCCCGGTGCAACCTGAGGGTTTAGACCCTAGGTTGGGAGACCAGTTGCTGGAGAGAGGTCCTGAACTGGTGGGAGAGTTGTGTTCTGAGGGTGCCTCTCCAAGGAGGAGAGTGCGGAACCCCAGAAGGAGAGGTAGGGGGAGGAGAGCCCCGCCCGTGATCTCTGGCCAGCCTGAGGGTGCGGACCCTAGGTTGGAGGATCAGTGGCAGTTTAGAACTGCACTGATGAGAGGAAGAGTGGAGAATGGTTACTATGTGCCAGGGGTTACTGCCCCCCACTCTGTGGAATGGCAAGGACCAAAGACATCTGGATGGCCTAGGGCCTGGTCCTGGCCATGGACAGCTAGGGAGTACCAGTGGGGTAGCCTAGTTGGCCCTGGGAGCTTTGACAGAGGGAACCACATGGGTTCAGAATGGCGTAGAACTGGAGTGTGCCCCTGCAGTTGCGGGCCCGCGTCCGTGTTCTATCGCCCAAAGCAGGGAACCCCATCAAGGTGGTGATTGGTCTACCCTGCGTTTTGGCTGGAAGTTGGTTGTGTTGGACTTGGTCCTTTTTGCAGCGTCATCCCTGAACTTTTTGCCTTCCTCCTAGCCTTTTTTCTGACATGGTGTTGGTGGTTTTAGGACTCTGGGCACTTTAGCACTGCTGTCCATTGTAAAGTGCGTGTGCTCTCTCTGGTAAACATGGTAAGATTGGTCTACACCTGTTTGGCATATTTAATTTACCTGTCAGTCCCTTGTAAAGTGGTATCTCAGATACCCAGGGCCGGTAAATTAAATGCTACTGGTGGGCTTGCAGCGCTGATTGCGTCACCCACCAAAGTAGCCTTTCAAACCTGTCTCAGGCCTCTGCCCTTGCAGGGCCTGTGCGCGCAGTGTTACTGCCACTGTGGCGTGGCACCTAAAGTGTGTGCCATGTCGTGACCCCCCTTTTACTGCATGTCAGTCACCCCTAAGGTGGGCCTTAGCTAGCCCTATGGGCAGGGTGCATTGTCGGTAAAAGGTAGGACATGTATCTTAAGTGTGTGACACGTCCAGGTAGTGACAAACCGCCATTTTGGTTTCTCACTGCTGTGAGGCTGCCCTCCCATAGGAATGCATTGGGGATTCCCTGATCAGTGTTTCAGTGGTAATTCCTGATATGAGAGGAGCAGCGTGGTCAAGTTTGGTATGGTTGGAATAGTAATAATAAATGCTGCGCAATGGTGTGCGCAGATTTATTATCACTATTTTAGAAATGCCACTTCTAGAAGTTGGCATTTCTGTGTGCTATTGTCTGCCTGCCTGATGTGGATTGCCTGTCTGGCTTTGGAGTGACAGGGGCTGGTGAGGTGTATGTGGCTCCATGGAGGGCAGGGTGAGTCAGCGCTAGGCCGAATGGGAGACTGCATTTGGAGTAGTGGGAGGAGTAGTCCCCTGACCCTGAATAGGTCTGTGCCTGCCTGGGTGAATGCTGGCTCTGCCCCCCTGTGGTGGTCTGATGACCAAGCCCCCACCTGACAATGAGGAAGAGGAGCCCTGTACACAGAGTGCTCCAAAACCCCCCAGAACCAGTTCAGGCTGGTTCCCCCAAACCCTGTGCCAACGGCAGACAAAGGAAAAGGTTGTATAAATATTGGGGCTGTGACCCCATGTAAAGGGGTGCTTCATTGTGCTATTTTGGGGTGCTGCTGCTGGGCCCCAGGAGGAACCGCCATGAGGGACTGCCTCTCTGCTGGAGGGCCCTGTGAGCTGGCCTTCCTGGGCCCAGCTGTGCCCCTCTGAAGTTCCTGGACTCTAGCGCCTCGTGAGCACTATACTTTTATAGCTGGTGCCCCAGAGAGGGGGACTCCAGCCTTGCCCGGACAGGAGGAGGGCATTTGCCCGGAGAAAAGGAGCGCGAGGGCTCTGCAGCGCTGGGCTGCGCAACCTTTAGGGGGAATCCCGGCATGGAGACTCCCACATGCCACTGAGAGGTCAAGCGGGAGCCTACCCCGCATTTCAGTGCCACATTTGGGCAGGAGCCCACCCCGCAAGTATGCTCGTTGGAGCGGGAGCCTACCCCGCAATTGATGTGCCCGGAGAAGCCGCCGCCACCACAAGCGACCCGGAAGCCAGGCAGAGTTGCGCCTGACTGTGGGCGGGGCCAGGAAACAGAAGTGGGCGGCCGGCAGAAGAAGAGGCAGCGCGACACAGGCAGAGTTGTGCCTGATGGTGGGCGGGAGCCTACCCCGCATCCGCAAGCCCGAAGTTGGAGCCATGCAGGCTCACAGGAGAAGGACCTGCGCCTCGCGGGCTCTCTGTTGAAGTCCCGCGTCACTGGAAGGGACCGGGTGAAGTGAGGAGAGGCCTCGTGAGAGGGGCCTGCCGAGGCACCCTGTTGGTGCCTGGAACCTACGTGTCGGAAGCCCCGGTGAGTGGGGCTGAAGTCTTTTGAGCGTTGTTGGTGCCGGTCAAGCAGCACCGGAAGAGCCTGGTGAGCAGGGGCTTCATTTAGGGCATTGCTGGTGCTCGAATTGGGCACAGTTAGTGCCAGTGCTGTGGTTTCTCCAGCTGACCCGCCCATGGGAGGACAGCTGCAACGGCTGGCTGATTTCTTTCTTGGCCAGTGGGAGGCCTCATTTGATAAAGGGGGCATTTTTGGAGAGAGAGGAGCCCCGGGACGGTGGGGCTCCCAGGGCACTTTTTGGTGCCGGTCTTCCTAGCTGCACCGTGAAGTTGCGGGCAGCTGCAACGTGGGGCAGTTTCTTTTCTGATGAGGAAGGGGTGAGTTGCACCCCCCCTGCCCGCAGTGCCTGGTGCACATTGTCTTTGCTGCATTGGCAGCCAGAGGACCACTTGGAAGGCTCTAGAATCGCGTCCTGACATTCTGGACAAAGGGCATTGGGCCCCCTAGAAAGGCCAGTTGGCCTGGGGTCAGTTTTATGTTGGTAGGGCGCAAGGCCCTAATGTGAGGCCCAATGCACAAGGTGTTATCCCTATAATGTGATGCCTAATGTTATGCTATAGTGCTTATGCATAATGTGTTTATGCTTCTGATGTTTATGCAAAATGTGTTCTATGCCTAATGCTAAGGTGATATAATGCTGAGGTAATTATTGTGCCAGTAGTTACTGGTGGTATTTTACATTTGCTACTTGTGCCGTGTGATGGTTCTGACAGTGGCCCGATTGGCCCTGTCATGTATATAATGCCCTGTGAATATTGCCTAGTGCCAGTTGGCACAGTGTATATTGTGTGATTATGATTCTAATGTGTTTTGGATAATACAAAGGCTATTTTTATATAACCTTGTGTGGAGTCTCTTTTGTGGTGTACCTAGTGTGTTGCTGCTGTGTGTGTGTGTTGCGCAAACGCTTTACACATTGCCTCTGGGATAAGCCTGACTGCTCGTGCCAAGCTACCAAGGGGGTGAGCAGGGGTTATCTTCAGTGTGTAACTCCCTTGCCCTGACTAGAGTGGTGGTTTCTGCCTGGCTTAGCGCATGCCCTAGCCAACCAGAAATCCCATTTCTAACAATGGTGATTGTTGGACTTGGCCCTTTTTGGCAGGTTCACCCCTAAACTTTTTGCCTTGTATGTTAGTAGTTTTAAGTCTCTGGGCACTTTAGCACTGTGGTCCAGTGTAAATGCGTGCGCGCTGAGTGCGTGTGGTGAGATTGGCCTGCCCTCCCATAGGAATGCATGGGGGATATGTGTGTCCATGGTAATTCCTGGTATGAGGGGAGTGCAGGGTCGAGTTTAGTATGTGCGAACTCGTGAGTATAAATGCTGCGCAATGGTGTGCGCAGATTTATTATAACTAGTGTAGAATTGCCACTTCTAGAAGTTGGCATTTCTGTGTGCTCTGTGTCTGCCTGCCTGATGTGAATTGCATGTCTGGCTTGTGAGTGACAGGGGCTGGGAGGTGTGTGTGGCTCCAGGAGGGGCAGGGTGAGTCAGCGCAGGGCTGAATGGAGAGATCTCCATGTAGATGGGTGGGAGGAGTTGCACCTGGGACCTGAATAGGGCTGTGCCTTCCCTCTACAATGCTGGGTCCACCTCCTGTGGTGCGTCTGATGTCCCTAGCCTACACTATGAAAAGGAGAGAGGAGCTGAGCAAAACAAAGTGCTCCAAAGCTCCCTAAACCAGTTCTGACTGGTATCCCCAAGCCCTGCACCTTTAGACAAAGGGATTTGGTGTATAAAAGAAGGGGCTGTGACCCCAGAAAGATGTTCAGTGCTTGGTTGCTGTTCCTGCGGGCGTGCTGCTGCTGGGGCCCAGGGGGCTGCCAGGAGGGCTTGCCTCCTGGGCCCTGCCTGGCCCCTGGATGCCTGAAAGGACTTTGCTCTTCATCCCCAGGACCTTTGGCAGCATTCCTTTGCGCCTCGTGAGCGCTATATTTGATTTTGTTTGCCTCTAGCGCCTGTGAGCGCTATCTTTTACTTGCCCAGCTGGTGAGGAGTGTGGGCTTCGCAGCTCATAGCTGCAGCCCTTTTCGAGGGAATCCCCAGCGTAGGGATTCCCCCACATGGTGTCTTTAGCGGGAGCCCACCACGCGTTTCTGCCGATTTATTTTCTTTTTAAAAGGCTAGTGGGTGCCCACCCCGCTTTATATTTTAAATCTCGAGGGAGCCTACCCCTCTTGCCGCCAAGGAGAAATCTCCGGGCTGCTGCCAAATGCGACCCGGAAGACAGGCACTGTTGCCTGGTTGTGGGCGGGGCCTAGCGGCCGGCTGACCAATTGCAGCGCGGCCGAAGCGGGAAGTGAAGGAGCCTCGCGGGCTCCATACTGAAGTCCCGGTCCCCAGGAGGGGGCCGGGTGAAGGAAGGAGTGTGGCCGGAGCGAGCAGCGACCCCGCAGGCAGCCGAAGTGAAGAGGAGTCCCGGGTTCCAGGATGGGGCCCGGGTGAAGAGAAGTGCAACCGGATCCCCAGCGAGGCTCTCATGAGCGAGAGAGCCCCGCCTGCTGCCTGCGGTGTCCGGGAGTGACGAGGAGCGCCTCCCCAGACCAGTCCGGTGAGTGGGGCCTCCAGGGGACAGGGTTGGTGCCGATCGCGGCACCATGACGGTAGGGCACAGAGCGGCCCCGGATGGCAGCGGGCCGCTCCAACGAGGCAGGCACGTTTATTTTTAGAGCCTGTGTGTGGCTCCGACGCTTGGGCATGATTATTCTAGGGGCACGTGATCTCCCAAGTTGGCCATATCTCCAGCTGCCCCGCTTGCCAGAGGGCAGCTGCAACGTGGGGCATGTTTGTCTCCAGAGCCCCAGTGAGGCCCAGAGGGCACAGTTGTGCCAGGGCCTATTATTGATTCACAGCTGCACCGCACCAGCGCGGGCAGCTGCAACGTTTTGCGCACATTTGTACAGGAGGGCACAGTAGTGCCAGGCCTTGTTTGCATTCACAGCTGCCCAGCAAGTAGTGGGCAGCTGCAACGTTTAGGCTGTTAGTTCTTGGGGGCATTTTGTTAGGGAGACAGGAGTGATATGCACTCCTCTGCCCCAGTACTTTCCCAGCTGCCCAGCAAGTAGTGGGCAGCTGCTACGCTTAGGTTTGCGCAGTTGCGCACCCTTGACTTTTCGCTGCCTTGGCAGCACGCCCTGACTCTTGGGACATAGGGCATTTGAGCCCCCCTTTTTGAGTTGGCCAGTTGGCCAGGGGGACTGTTAGGATTATAGGGCGCCAGGCCCTAATGTGATGTGGTGCTAGGAAATGTAATGTATGTAGTATGATTAGGCACCCTGTGTTATACCTCTAACTGTGGTTTATGATTATGAGGTTGTTTTGCATATCATGGTTTATGCTAGTGAGATTATGTTTCACTGTGTGATTTACGCCCTAATGTGAGTTATACTTAGGAGGTTAGGGTCTAATGCGTTTAGACTTGTGAGGTGATTGCATAAGGTGTTTATGCTGATGAGGTTGGCGCAGAATGTAATTCGCGCCTGATGTGATACTGTGCATAATGTAGTTTATGTTACAGGCTGATGCTAAGTACAGTGATTACCAGTGTTTACTGGTTGTACGGTTATGATCTGTTTTACTTTTACTAAGTTCACTTTGTGATGGTTCTGACAGTGGTCCAAGTGGCCCTGTCATGTGTAAATAATCCCTTGTAAATATGACCTAGTGCCAGGTGGCACCATGTATATTGTGTGAGTACTATTCTAATGTGTTATGAGAATAGAAAGGCTATTTTTGATATAACCTTGTGTGGAGTTCCTTTTGTAGTGTGCCTGGTATGTTGTTGCTGTGCACGTGCGCAAACGCTTTACACATTGCCTCCGGGATAAGCCTGACGGCTCGTGCCAAGCTACCAAGGGGGTGAGCAGGGGTTATCTTTGGCGTGTAACTCCCTCGCCCTGACTAGAGTGGTGGTCTCTGCCTAGCTTTGGCGCAAGACTTAGCCAACCAGAGATCCCATTTCTAACATTGGTTGTCAGCGGTGGGGATTAGGACTTGTGTTTGCGCAGTACCACAGCGACAACTGGCTTCATTACAAAGCTCTGCATTTTAGATAGTCACATGGAAAGGGATTATTGTGTCTAAGTTGGTTCTAAATGTCATTTCTTTGGAAATGTGTTTCTTGTGCACTATGAGTTGGTGTGTCCTGCCAAGGACAGAAACCAGAGAATCTGGAGGAGAGACTGCCCTTGAGCCATTGCGCTGGTTCTTAGGTTGGCCTACAGTGGGGACTTAATTGGTATGGAGTCACTAGCTCGGGAGGGTAGATTATCCCCTAAGTGCAGTGTGAGTTTTCTGCGTTCCCCAGTAAGGGTGAGATCCAGTGGTGGCAGCAATATGAAGTCCAGTGCAGAAAGTCCCGGTCCCCAGACGGTGGTACCTGGTTCCCGGTTAAGAAGGAGGCAGGTTGAGATTCAGGGGCAGTAAGATACTGTCTCACCAGTCCGGGGGGGCGCCTGTGGATGAGTGGTGTGTTGCACTGGACGATTGGGTGTGAGTTCTCTGAAATAAGGAGCTTGCATGGGGGATCTCCCCGTGGTAAGTGAGCTGGAAGTGGTTCCATTAAGAGTGGCTCGGGTATCTTCCAGTCCTGTGTGGTGGAAGAGGTTCAGTGTAGCCCAGCTAGGTCCCAGTGTAGCGGGAGGGGTGTAGGGGCTCACGTCCTGTCTCAGAGGAGAAGGAGTGAGTGTGCCCGAAACCCAGTCCCAGGGCCTGGATGGTTTCTTCAGGGAACACCAGGTTGGGGGCCTAGGCTGTACTTGTAGGCCATTTGAGGAGGATCTTCTAGGCTCTAGAGGACGTGGAGCGTCTGTAACCAGAGCTCCAGCAGTCCTGGTGCTAGGCAGCACCGCTCCTAAGTGGAGGGTGCAGAAGTCCTGATTGAGGGGTGAGAGGGGGAGAGGTTCCCCAGTGGAAAAACCAGTGGGTCCAGAAGGGGCCATGGGGACACCACTTCTGCCCTGGGTTTGTGCCCGGCAGACTGTCACACGACACATTAGTTATGTGTCACCCTCGGGTGGGCATGCGTGCTTCCCGGGAAGTCCTGGTTCGCCGGGCATCTGACCAAAGGGTAGCGTCCCTGGGTTGGGGAGCCAGGTTCAGGTGTTTGCCTGACCTGGACGGCAGGGCGACTGTAATCAGTGCCCTGAACAATGTAGCTTCTAGGGGTACCACTCCAGTTGGGAGGGTACACTGCTCTGGAAGGGGGTGCAGAGGGAGGGCGTCCTCGCCTCTGACCCTGGTGCGCAACGCCGAAGGAGAGTGTCGCTTCTGCAGCCACTGTCGTCGCATCACTGAACAAGGGTGTCGCTGCTGCCGCTGTTGCATCGCCTCGCCAGAGCGTGTCGCATCGCCGGAGAAAAGGATCGCATGCGCTGCCGTCGCATCACTGAATAAGGATGTCGCCGCTGCCGCTGACGCTTTGTATTCTCGAAACCGGTACCTCACCTCACCTGATTGTGAGGAACCAACGCACCAAACTTCCTTGCGACCCTTTTGGCGTTACAGATCCCAGGGTGGTAGACCAGTTGCGGGAGAGAGGTCCTGAACTGGTGGGAGAGTTGTGTTCTGGTGGGTGCTTCTCCTGGGGGAGTGCAGAACCCCAGAAGTAGAGGTAGGGTGAGGAGACGCTTTGCCCGTGATCTCTGGTCAGCCTGATGGTGCGGACCCTAGGTTGAAGGATCAGTGGTAGTTTGGAACTACACTGAGAGGGAGAGTGGAGAATGGCTATTGTTCCAGGGGTTACTGCCCCCCACTCTGTGGATTGGCAAGGACCAGTGGCATCTGGGTGGCCTAGGGCCTGGTCCTGGCCGTGGACAACTAAGGAGTACCGGTGGGGTAGCCTAGTTGGTCCTGAGTTTTTTTTTCTTAGATGGATTCCATGGGTTCCAAGTTGTGTAGAAGTGGAGGGTGTCCCTGCAGTGCGGGCCCGCGTCCGTGTTCTATCGCCCCAAGCAGGGAAGCCCATCACAGTGGTGATTGGTCTGCTCTGCGTTTTGGCTGGAAGGGGGTTGTGTTGGACTTGGCCCTTTTTGGCAGGTTCACCCCTAAACTTTTTGCCTTGTATGTTAGTAGTTTTAAGTCTCTGGGCACTTTAGCACTGTGGTCCAGTGTAAAGTGCGTGCGCGCTGAGTGCGTGTGGTGAGATTGGCCTGCCCTCCCATAGGAATGCATGGGGGATATGTGTGTCCATGGTAATTCCTGGTATGAGGGGAGTGCAGGGTCGAGTTTAGTATGTGCGAACTCGTGAGAATAAATGCTGCGCAATGGTTCGCAGATTTATTATAACTAGTGTAGAAATGCCACTTCTAGAAGTTGGCATTTCTGTGTGCTCTGTGTCTGCCTGCCTGATGTGAATTGCATGTCTGGCTTGTGAGTGACAGGGGCTGGGAGGTGTGTGTGGCTCCAGGAGGGGCAGGGTGAGTCAGCGCAGGGCTGAATGGAGAGATCTCCATGTAGATGGGTGGGAGAAGTTGCACCTGGGACCTGAATAGGGCTGTGCCTTCCCTCTACAATGCTGGCTCCACCTCCTGTGGTGCGTCTGATGTCCCTAGCCTACACTATGAAAAGGAGAGAGGAGCTGAGCAAAACAAAGTGCTCCAAAGCTCCCTAAACCAGTTCTGACTGGTATCCCCTAAGCCCTGCACCTTTAGACAAAGGGATTTGGTGTATAAAAGAAGGGGCTGTGACCCCAGAAAGATGTTCAGTGCTTGGTTGCTGTTCCTGCGGGGCGTGCTGCTGCTGGGGCCCAGGGGGCTGCCAGGAGGGCTTGCCTCCTGGGCCCTGCCTGGCCCCTGGATGCCTGAAAGGACTTTGCTCTTCATCCCCAGGACCTTTGGCAGCATTCCTTTGCGCCTCGTGAGCGCTATATTTGATTTTGTTTGCCTCTAGCGCCTGGGAGCACTATCTTTTACTTGCCCAGCTGGTGAGGAGCGTGGGCTTCGCAGCTCATAGCTGCAGCTCCTTTCGAGGGAATCCCAGCATAGGGATTCCCCACATGGTGCCTTTAGCGGGAGCCCACCCGCGTTTCTGCCGATTTATTTTCTTTTAAAAGGCTAGCGGGTGCCCACCCCGCTTTATATTTTAAATCTCGAGGGAGCCTACCCTCTTGCCGCCAAAGAGAAATCTCCGGGCCGCTGCCAAATGCGACCCGGAAGACAGGCACTGTTGCCTGGTTGTGGGCGGGGCCTAGCGGCCGGCTGACCAATTGCAGCGTGGCCGAAGCGGGAAGTGAAGGAGCCTCACGGGCTCCATACTGAAGTGTCGGTCCCCAGGAGGGGGCCGGGTGAAGGAAGGAGTGCGGCCGGAGCGAGCAGCGACCCCGCAGGCAGCCGAAGTGAAGAGGAGTCCCGGGTCCCAGGAGGGGGCCCGGGTGAAAAGAAGTGCAACCGGATCCCCAGCGAGGCTCTCATGAGCGAGAGAGCCCCGCCTGCTGCCTGCGGTGTCCGGAGTGATGAGGAGCGCCTCCCCAGACCAGTCCGGTGAGTGGGGCCTCCAGGGGGACAGGGTTGGTGCCGATCGCGGCACCATGACGGTAAAAGTACAGAGCGGCCCCGGATGGCAGCGGGCCGCTCCAACGAGGCAGGCACGTTTATTTTTAGAGCCTGTGTGTGGCTCCAACGCTTGGGCATGATTATTCTAGGGGCCCGTGATCTCCCCAGTTGGCCATATCTCCAGCTGCCCGCTTGCCAGAGGGCAGCTGCAACGTGGGGCATGTTTGTCTCCAGAGCCCCAGTGAGGCCCAGAGGGCACAGTTGTGCCAGGGCCTATTATTGATTCACAGCTGCACCGCACCAGTGCGGGCAGCTGCAACGTTTTGCGCACATTTGTACAGGAGGGCACAGCAGTGCCAGGCCTTGTTTGCATTCACAGCTGCCCAGCAAGTAGTGGGCAGCTGCAACGTTTAGGCTGTTAGTTCTTGGGGGCATTTTGTTAGGGAGACAGGAGTGAGATGCACTCCTCTGCCCCAGTACTTTCCCAGCTGCCCAGCAAGTAGTGGGCAGCTGCTACGCTTAGGTTTGCGCAGTTGCGCACCCTTGACTTTTCGCTGCCTTGGCAGCACGCCCTGACTCTTGGGACATAGGGCATTTGAGCCCCCTTTCTGAGATGGCCAGATGGCCAGGGGGACTGTTAGGATTTATAGGGCGCCAGGCCCTAATGTGATGTGGTGCTAGGAAATGTAATGTATGTAGTATGATTACGCACCCTGTGTTATACCTCTAACTGTGGTTTATGATTATGAGGTTGTTTTGCATATCATGGTTTATGCTAGTGAGATTATGTTTCACTGTGTGATTTACGCCCTAATGTGAGTTATACTTAGGAGGTTAGGGTCTAATGCGTTTAGACTTGTGAGGTGATTGCATAAGGTGTTTATGCTGGTGAGGTTGGCACAGAATGTAATTCGCGCCTGATGTGATACTGTGCATAATGTAGTTTATGTTACAGGCTGATGCTAAGTACAGTGATTACCAGTGTTTACTGGTTGTACGGTTATGATCTGTTTTACTTTTACTAAGTTCACTTTGTGATGGTTCTGACAGTGGTCCAAGTTGGCCCTGTCATGTGTAAATAATCCCTTGTAAATATGACCTAGTGCCAGGTGGCACCATGTATATTGTGTGAGTACTATTCTAATGTGTTTTATGAGAATACAAAGGCTATTTTTGATATAACCTTGTGTGGAGTTCCTTTTGTAGTGTGCCTGGTATGTTGTTGCTGTGCACGTGCGCAAACGCTTTACACATTGCCTCCGGGATAAGCCTGACTGCTCGTGCCAAGCTACCAAGGGGGTGAGCAGGGGTTATCTTTGGCGTGTAACTCCCTCGCCCTGACTAGAGTGGTGGTCTCTGCCTGGCTTTGGCGCAAGACTTAGCCAACCAGAGATCCCATTTCTAACATTGGTTGTCAGCGGTGGGGATTAGGACTTGTGTTTGCGCAGTACCACAGCGACAACTGGCTTCATTACAAAGCTCTGCATTTTAGATAGTCACATGGAAAGGGATTATTGTGTCTAAGTTGGTTCTAAATGTCATTTCTTTGGAAATGTGTTTCTTGTGCACTATGAGTTGGGTGTCCTGCCAAGGACAGAAACCAGAGAATCTGGAGGAGAGACTGCCCTTGAGCCATTGCGCTGGTTCTTAGGTTGGCCTACAGTGGGGACTTAATTGGTATGGAGTCACTAGCTCGGGAGGGTAGATTATCCCCTAAGTGCAGTGTGAGTTTTCTGGGTTCCCCAGTAAGGGTGGGATCCAGTGGTGGCAGCAATATGAAGTCCAGTGCAGAAAGTCCCGGTCCCCAGACGGTGGTACCTGGTTCCCGGTTAAGAAGGGGGCAGGTTGAGATTCAGGGGCAGTAAGATACTGTCTCACCAGTCCGGGGGCGCCTGTGGATGAGTGGTGTGTTGCACTGGACGATTGGGTGTGAGTTCTCTGAAATAAGGAGCTTGCATGGGGGATCTCCCGTGGTAAGTGAGCTGGAAGTGGTTCCAATAAGAGTGGCTCGGGTATCTTCCAGTCCTGTGTGGTGGAAGAGGTTCAGTGTAGCCCAGCTAGGTCCCAGTGTAGCGGGAAGGGTGTAGGGGCTCACGTCCTGTCTCAGAGGAGAAGGAGTGAGTGTGCCCGAAACCCAGTCCCAGGGCCTGGATGGTTTCTTCAGGGAACACCAGGTTGGGGGCCTAGGCTGTACTTGTAGGCCATTTGAGGAGGATCTTCTAGTCTCTAGAGGACGTGGAGCGTCTGTAACCAGAGCTCCAGCAGTCCTGGTGCTAGGCAGCACCGCTCCTAAGTGGAGGGTGCAGAAGTCCTGATTGAGGGGTGAGAGGGGGAGAGGTTCCCCAGTGGAAAAACCAGTGGGTCCAGAAGGGGCCATGGGGACACCACTTCTGCCCTGGGTTTGTGCCCGGCAGACTGTCACACGACACATTAGTTATGTGTCACCCTCGGGTGGGCATGCGTGCTCCCCGGGAAGTCCTGGTTCGCCGGGCATCTGACCAAAGGGTAGCGTCCCTGGGTTGGGGAGCCAGGTTCAGATGTTTGCCTGACCTGGACGGCAGGGCGACTGTAATCAGTGCCCTGAACAATGTAGCTTCTAGGGGTACCACTCCAGTTGGGAGGGTACACTGCTCTGGAAGGGGGTGCAGAGGGAGGGCGTCCTCGCCTCTGACCCTGGTGCGCATCGCCGAAGGAGAGTGTCGCTTCTGCAGCCGCTGTCGTCGCATCACTGAACAAGGGTGTCGCTGCTGCCGCTGTTGCATCGCCTCGCCAGAGCGTGTCGCATCGCCGGAGAAAAGGATTGCATGCGCTGCCGCTGTCGTCGCATCACTGAATAAGGATGTCGCCGCTGCCGCTGACGCTTCGTATTCTCGAAACCGGTACCTCACCTCACCTGATTGTGAGGAACCAACGCACCAAACTTCCTTGCGACCCTTTTGGCGTTACAGATCCCAGGGTGGTAGACCAGTTGCGGGAGAGAGGTCCTGAACTGGTGGGAGAGTTGTGTTCTGGTGGGTGCTTCTCCTGGGGGAGTGCAGAACCCCAGAAGTAGAGGTAGGGTGAGGAGACGCTTTGCCCGTGATCTCTGGTAAGCCTGAGGGTGCGGACCCTAGGTTGAAGGATCAGTGGTAGTTTGGAACTACACTGAGAGGGAGAGTGGAGAATGGCTATTGTTCCAGGGGTTACTGCCCCCACTCTGTGGATTGGCAAGGACCAGTGGCATCTGGGTGGCCTAGGGCCTGGTCCTGGCCGTGGACAACTAAGGAGTACCGGTGGGGTAGCCTAGTTGGTCCTGAGTTTTTTTTCTTAGATGGATTCCATGGGTTCCAAGTGGTGTAGAACCGGAGGGTGTCCCTGCAGTGCGGGCCCGCGTCCGTGTTCTATCGCCTCAAGCAGGGAAGCCCATCACAGTGGTGATTGGTCTGCCCTGCGTTTTGGCTGGAAGGGGTTGTGTTGGACTTGGCCCTTTTGGCAGGTTCACCCTAAACTTTTTGCCTTGTGTGTTAGTAGTTTTAAGTCTCTGGGCACTTTAGCACTGTGGTCCAGTGTAAAGTGCGTGCGCGCTGAGTGCGTGTGGTGAGATTGGCCTGCCCTCCCATAGGAATGCATGGGGGATATGTGTGTCCATGGTAATTCCTGGTATGAGGGGAGTGCAGGGTCCAGTTTAGTATGTGCGAACTCGTGAGAATAAATGCTGCGCAATGGTGTGCGCAGATTTATTATAACTAGTGTAGAAATGCCACTTCTAGAAGTTGGCATTTCTGTGTGCTCTGTGTCTGCCTGCCTGATGTGAATTGCATGTCTGGCTTGTGAGTGATAGGGGCTGGGAGGTGTGTGTGGCTCCAGGAGGGGCAGGGTGAGTCAGCGCAGGGCTGAATGGAGAGATCTCCATGTAGATGGGTGGGAGGAGTTGCACCTGGGACCTGGAATAGGGCTGTGCCTTCCCTCTACAATGCTGGCTCCACCTCCTGTGGTGCGTCTGATGTCCCTAGCCTACACTATGAAAAGGAGAGAGGAGCTGAGCAAAACAAAGTGCTCCAAAGCTCCCTAAACCAGTTCTGACTGGTATCCCCAAGCCCTGCACCTTTAGACAAAGGGATTTGGTGTATAAAAGAAGGGGCTGTGACCCCAGAAAGATGTTCAGTGCTTGGTTGCTGTTCCTGCGTGGCGTGTTGCTGCTGGGGCCCAGGGGGGGCTGCCAGGAGGGCTTGCCTCCCTGGGCCCTGCCTGGCCCCTGGATGCCTGAAAGGACTTTGCTCTTCATCCCCAGGACCTTTGGCAGCATTCCTTTGCGCCCCGTGAGCGCTATATTTAATTTTGTTTGCCTCTAGCGCCTGGGAGCGCTATCTTTTACTTGCCCAGCTGGTGAGGAGCGTGGGCTTCGCAGCTCGTAGCTGCAGCCCTTTTCGAGGGAATCCCCAGCATAGGGATTCCCCCACATGGTGCCTTTAGCGGGAGCCCACCCCGCGTTTCTGCCGATTTATTTTCTTTTTAAAAGGCTAGCGGGTGCCCACCCCGCTTTATATTTTAAATCTCGAGGGAGCCTACCCCTCTTGCCGCCAAGGAGAAACCTCCGGGCCGCTGCCAAATGCGACCCGGAAGACAGGCACTGTTGCCTGGTTGTGGGCGGGGCCTAGCGGCCGGCTGACCAATTGCAGTGCGGCCGAAGCGGGAAGTGAAGGAGCTTCGCGGGCTCCATACTGAAGTCCCGGTCCCCAGGAGGGGGCCGGGTGAAGGAAGGAGTGCGGCCGGAGCGAGCAGCGACCCCGCAGGCGGCCGAAGTGAAGAGGAGTCCCGGGTCCCAGGAGGGGGCCCGGGTGAAGAGAAGTGCAACCGGATCCCCAGCGAGGCTCTCATGAGCGAGAGAGCCCCGCCTGCTGCCTGCGGTGTCCGGAGTGACGAGGAGCGCCTCCCAGACCAGTCCGGTGAGTGGGGCCTCCAGGGGACAGGGTTGGTGCCGATCGTGGCACCATGACGGTAGAAGTACAGAGCGGCCCCGGATGGCAGCGGGCCGCTCCAACGAGGCAGGCACGTTTATTTTTAGAGCCTGTGTGTGGCTCCAACGCTTGGGCATGATTATTCTAGGGGCCCGTGATCTCCCCAGTTGGCCATATCTCCAGCTGCCCCGCTTGCCAGAGGGCAGCTGCAACGTGGGGCATGTTTGTCTCCAGAGCCCCAGTGAGGCCCAGAGGGCACAGTTGTGCCAGGGCCTATTATTGATTCACAGCTGCACCGCACCAGCGCGGGCAGCTGCAACGTTTTGCGCACATTTGTACAGGAGGACACAGTAGTGCCAAGCCTTGTTTGCATTCACAGCTGCCCAGCAAGTAGTGGGCAGCTGCAACGTTTAGGCTGTTAGTTCTTGGGGGCATTTTGTTAGAGAGACAGGAGTGAGATGCACTCCTCTGCCCCAGTACTTTCCCAGCTGCCCAGCAAGTAGTGGGCAGCTGCTACGTTTAGGTTTGCGCAGTTGCGCACCCTTGACTTTTCGCTGCCTTGGCAGCGCGCCCTGACTCTTGGGACATAGGGCATTTGAGCCCCCTTTTGAGATGGCCAGTTGGCCAGGGGGACTGTTAGGATTATAGGGCGCCAGGCCCTAATGTGATGTGGTGCTAGGAAATGTAATGTATGTAGTATGATTACGCACCCTGTGTTATACCTCTAACTGTGGTTTATGATTATGAGGTTGTTTTGCATATCATGGTTTATGCTAGTGAGATTATGTTTCACTGTGTGATTTACGCCCCTAATGTGAGTTATACTTAGGAGGTTAGGGTCTAATTTGTTTAGACTTGTGAGGTGATTGCATAAGGTGTTTATGCTGGTGAGGTTGGCGCAGAATGTAATTCGCGCCTGATGTGATACTGTGCATAATGTAGTTTATGTTACAGGCTGATGCTAAGTACAGTGATTACCAGTGTTTACTGGTTGTACGGTTATGATCTGTATTACTTTTACTAAGTTCACTTTGTGATGGTTCTGACAGTGGTCCAAGTGGCCCTATCATGTGTAAATAATTCCCTTGTAAATATGACCTAGTGCCAGGTGGCACCATGTATATTGTGTGAGTACTGTTCTAATGTGTTATGAGAATACAAAGGCTATTTTTGATATAACCTTGTGTAGAGTTCCTTTTGTAGTGTGCCTGGTATGTTGTTGCTGTGCGCGTGCGCAAACGCTTTACACATTGCCTCCGGGATAAGCCTGACGGCTCGTGCCAAGCTACCAAGGGGGTGAGCAGGGGTTATCTTTGGCGTGTAACTCCCTCGCCCTGACTAGAGTGGTGGTCTCTGCCTGGCTTTGGCGCAAGCCTTAGCCAACCAGAGATCCCATTTCTAACAGTGATCATAGAAACCATACCAGGCCCTTGGATTGAGGTAGCTCTGGATATTGTGGGTCCGACATGGTGGGTCCTGCATGGGTGAATAAAATTAAATTGCTTGGAACTAAACAGGTGCGTGGGAGTGAGAAGTTGAGACTGGAAAGAGAAAAAGAAATTCCGTGAAAGAGAAAGGAATATTTTGATCAGCGAATGGCTGTGAAGAACACAAGAGTTAGTATTGTAGATTGGGTGGAGATTTAGAAGGAAAGGGGGTTTGATGGACAAATTTAGTCAACCCGTAAGAGTCATGGACTTGACAACCTGAATAAAAGGAGGAAATACATTAATATGTGTGAAGATTCCTACTCTTCACAATAGACATCCTCACAGGGTATACCACAACAAGCCCTCTCAAAGATAAGTTCAAGCGTGGTGCATCATGGTACAATTTGCACTCCCCTCAGTGTTGGCTGTAGTGTTAACATTACAGTCACCACTAAGGGCGCTCCCCTTAGTGTTGACACTACAGTCAACACTGAGGGGAACGCAAATTGTGCACTGTGTGTACCATGAATCAAAGGAGCAAACTTTTCTGGGACATAATGTAGTGTCTGGCCACACCCTTCTCCCTGCCCAAACTGATTTTCATGACCTCCCCTACCATTTATCACACGTTCTTAATGTTCCCGTTTGTAAAAATTGCATTCTGGCTCATTGATTACACTTCATCCGGCCCAAGCCGGAGAGTACAGCCCGAGCCGGAGAGTACGGTCCGACTGCGGACATAAAGATACGACTCGTAAATGATCTCTGTGAATACCAAAAGTCGTAAAGTTAGACTTTTGCCTCAGATTACCTTTGTGAATCAGCCCCATGCAATCTAAAATCATATGTTAAGATTTAGAAGCAAGTGTAACAATATATGTAGCACTCTTTCTTCCCATATGATTACAATATCCTGCAATACAGATAATCTGAACAGACAGCTGGTGTAACATGGTGATAGTTCTGACAGTTTGAAAATTGAAACATCTGCTGTTTAAACAAAGCATATGAGGTTGGGCCTAACTAGCAGGCTTCAGCCACTGCAAAAATCAATATCCCAGACTCCAAGAGAAAGAAATAGGGAGAACATGGCACAAATAGATGGATTTCCTCACATAACCTTAATAAAAGAAGCTTAGTCGATGATGTAATTTACCTGCGTTGCATATTGTTTTACTAATTAAAATAATAAATACATTGCAGAAATATCAAAACAGCAACCAAAATCCCCTAGAGAATCCAAATAAAATATTTTTGGAAAGATTTCATTGGATATTGGTAGATTAAGGGATTTCTTTCAAGGTAGTCGGTTCTGCCTGGCCTGATGTTTAAAACGCCACATCCCTGCCGCCTGAAAATGAGGTAAGGAGATGATTGCTGTTTCAATCGGGGAAAGGAGGTGAAAGACTCAGTACCTCCAACATCCCTCTGCTGTACAAACAGCAACAGGAGATAGGGAAAGGGGCAAACTCGAAAGATAAACCAACAGGAAATCAATGAAGATCAGGCAGAGGCAAGGCAAGAACTTACATTTTAAAATGAAAGAGATCAATATCAAAAGAATATCAACATTGAAAAGGCAATAGAGCATATTGCTACAGACTACTCCATAGTAGTTTAATTATCACTCTATCACCAATTTGGCAAATCCCACCCATTTATGATGAAACTGCATCTTTGGCCAACCCTGCCTTTTCAACGATACTGATGTTATTTTCGGATTGATTTCTTTTTTTTGCAGCCAATACTGACTTGCCTTTTGACAACAAACATTGCCTCAGACCTTGACATTTAACTTCAATGGATCACACCAGTTTTTCTGATACAGATCCATCAGCAAATTTGTCACAAATAGTCTTGACAATGTCTGTTTGGACGAAATACGTCTTGGCTTTTCTAAAGAGAATGTTCTTGATGATTTGCTGATTTTGGACCTTTTATGAAAGAACTACTGTTTTAGATCAATATATACTGTGCTCCCATATGTCTGTTATATGGGCACTATGATGACACAGCTAGACTTGATGACTTCGAATGGAGATCCAGAAGAAACAACATAAGAATAGTGGGGGAAATGGAAAGAGCAGAAGGAACAAACATGGATTTGTTCTTTTTTTTTTTACAGAGTTCTATATAACGCGAACTTGACCCGAAGGTATCGGGTATCAGAGCGCTTTACATAGCACCAGTTTCATTACACGAGGACACATTCATTTTTATTAGGCACGGGGAGATTAACTGATTTGTCCAGAATCACAGGATGTTCAGCGTCATTGCCGACTGGATCCTCAACATCCTCAGGCTGAAAGGCATATCTAGATTCTTTACAGTGGAGCAGTCCCACAATGCCCTGATATCACCCCTACAGCCAGGGGCCATGGAAAGACTAGGACAGAAAATAGGCCGGGCATCAAAATAAAAGTTGCCCCCCATTTGCGAATAAGATAGCTAAAAAAAGTGGCCAATGTTTCCAAAATGGGGCAGTTTTGGCCTTGTAAAGATACACTGTATAAGTGTTTTCCAAGGTATGGAATACTGCATGGATTTGAACTTGCTGCAGGCAATGTTTTTTTTTATATCGAGGAAATCGATCAGTAAAAACCAGCCCAGAGAACTCTGAAACAGACCCACAAACAGACAAAAAAACAGCCCACACATTAACCTGTCAGTCCAGCTCTTCAGTCACTGCCTGATTACACTACAGGCCAGTCCGACCATGCCAGGGGCTCCTCATCAAACAATCATGGCCCACATATTCAGGCATCAGGACCGTGATGATATACTACAGCAAGGGGTTACCCAAAGGATCCATAGGGTTGGTGGTAAATATATTTACTAGACATATACACTATTACAACCAGACAAAAAGAAGGCCAAATACAGTATGGAAAGACAGAGGCACAGTTTTATCGGGGTAAAGAAATCATCACAAGTAACAGAAATCAAATACATGATGATTTTCCAGGCAAAACGACTCATAGCTGAGGGTAAAACCTGGAATTTTGTTGGATTTGGATTCATTTCTGGCAGCTTGCTCCAGAAAGCATGGATACAAAGGAGATTCTAGAACCAACCCTTTCCTCTAAGGGGATGACAGAGTAAAAAGTAACACTAAGGGAGAAAACCCAGCACTCCCATCATGAAAGATGAATTCTAAAGAAGAGCACTAAATGGAGCCTGAAGCAGATGCAAACAAGGACTAGCCAACCATGAAGGCATAATAGCACCAGAATATGGCAGCAACTCATATGCTAAAGTAGGAACAATAAAAGTAAACAAACTGTGAGTATACATGAGTGAAAGATAGCAGGTCAACACTGTCCACTGAAAACATAGGCAGAAGGAACAAATGAAACAGATGTGGGCTTGTTGAACACCAAAGTCATATTTAGAGAGAAAGCAAAGCTATACGAGGAGGGGGAAATGGGCTAACTAGAAAGGTGTTCATAGAAAGAACTGCAAGCGTATATGAGAAACTGGTCGGTAGACACTCTGGGAATTAGGAAACCAGGTAGTTGGACACCAGCAGCAGTGAAGCAGGGATTGGGCCTTTGGGCAAAAGAGGGTATTCTTGTTTGTTATTGTCACCACGAAGGACGAAACTTAGCAAAATATATAGCCATACAATGAAATGCCCAAAAAAGGGAGATTTTCTGAATAAAGGGACAATGCATGTCTATGGTTGTAGAGAAGATGAAAGGTCTTCAAAATACGAGTCCTACTTTACTATCCTGGAATCTACACAGGCTTGGATGCAAAATAAAAAGGGAGTGGTTCTCCACATACATACATAATATTTTTGCAGATATAACCTGGCTGTGATCTTTTTGTAAAAGACTCACATGAACATATCCAACTGCAGGGTATTAGAAAGGGGGCAGATACCAGGTCTTTGTCCATTTTAGTCTCACAAACAACAAAAGGATTGTCCCAATGTCCCCACAGAATCCGTGCTTCAAACTGTGAGGAAAACTGGTTCTCTCTGGTGATCAATCACTACCTGCTAATATTTATCTATAATGAAATAATACTTTATCATTGGAAAGCTGATTTCATCAGTGCTACCTTTAAGTATTCAAATATTAATGCCAATCGCCATATATAAGATTCAGTCCCACATTCCATCGAAATATTAAATTCTGGAATATTTTACTACAACAATTAACGTGTAAAAGAATACATACAAATATTTATTAGATTATATCAATAGATTGATTTCTTAAATAATGACTCAAATTGCTTGTTACATTCTTTGTCCCTTGGTGTTTAAACATAAGATATGTGTTTATGTGGATATTAAGTCGATAACCCTACACAAAGAATCGTATACAACTATACAAGGGAATGGCCAAAAAATTGTCCTCCCATCGTCTCAAAGCAAAAGTCTAACTGCCATTTGCATGCCAACAATTTTAGTAATGCACAAAGAAGGAAACCCTCAACTAATTGTGATTCAAACAGGCCTTGTTTTCTAATAAATATGGAAGTAAGATGTTGGCAAAAATACCAGCCTCTCGCTTATGGGAGGTAAGCCATAAATTATTATACGCTGATCAATCAGGCGTTATGACAGATGGAAGCACCAGACTCAACCTGAGGTGATTACATGGGTGTATGGAGTACACAAAAGATGTACTGGAACCAACTGTGGCCCTATCACTTGATACCTTCAAAATATTTTGCACTCTACAATGGCCTTGTTCAGAGTACTGACAAGAATAGAATTTGGGTCCAATTACATAAGTGACTAAGAATATCGTACAATGAACACATGGCCAGAGTACAGTAAATAGTACCTTGTCAGGACTCTTCTATCTGGATAGTGGAACAAGGTTGGGGTGCCTCCAGCCCCCATTATATTTTCTATGGCATTGAAGCCCTAGGCAGGCTGGATCCCCAAAGATGCACCTACAAGAGGCCTGTGATGAGAAATCATGTGGGACAAAGGAATATGGTTGTAAGCTAAGGATGTTTTCCTCTATTTTGCACAACTGAAACAGCAATAGAGAGACTACTACAGAGCTTTGTAATGTTTGGGAATTCATTTGGGAATAGATAGTCGCCACTCAAATTGTACGAATCCCCACTCACCGTGTGTCTAAATGGCTTTCAATACTTGGGCATGTACGTCACACGTAAGCCAGAAAAAGCCTTTCACCGCAACCTACATAACTTACTGAACAAGTTTGGAGAATATGTGAGAGACTGGAGATAACTGCCATTAGGCTATGTTTAAAATGATGGCACTGCCAAAATGTTTATATGTTTTTCTAAACCCACTCCTACTGGATACCAGATGAGCTATTCAGGAAATTAGAGACAAATGTTTATACTGTTCCTATGAGATGTGAAGCCATGAAAAATAATATAGAAAAATGGACAAAGGGTAATACACGATTGGGCAATCGCCCTTCCAGATGTGCAAAATCTTACAGGGCCACCCAAGCAGTAATTGTGAATAAATGCACCTTTACCCCACAAGACAAACGCTCCCTCAGAATTGATAGGCATGTGATGAAACCTGAGGATTTCCCTTGACAGTATGCAGGAAAATATAGACATATACGCAATCTGTATCAAAAACATGGAGAAAGACAATCAAATATATGGGGTAGGAGGGGATACTGACAAAAGAATCACCTTTGGGGGACAGGAATTCGCAAAGTGAAGTTGGCAGTATTTTGAGATTACAAAAAATGGGATCTTATCATAATTAGTGCTCTGGGAGATGCCTGGGATGAGGGGGAACCAGTGTTCTTAAAGGCTCTTAAGAGAGAAAAAAAAACGGAGTCCACCATTTTGCGATCAGTGGTCCACTGCCTTCTGAAGTGACCACAAGCATGGGAGAAAGCAAGACTACTACAAAGACACTATTAAAAAAACTGCCATCTAGTGGTCACAGTAAATATAATTATCAATGTTAGTACACATTAAAGGACAAATACATATCAAAGCTAAAGAAATGTAATACTAGTTTTACAATTTTCAGAATTTATTAGATATGGAGTCTACCACCTGTAGGAACATTATAATTTGTCAATGTGTAGAAGGTGGTGATAACAGTAACAGTAACAAAATATATACTATTGTTTCACAAACAAAATGCATTCGTAGAAGAAACCATACAGTAACTGTGTGAACCAATTACTTTTCCCTCTCAAATAAGTATTAACTCAGGAAAGGTACTCGACAGTGACAGGGGGGCAAATTAACTATTCCTACTCCACCAAGTACTTACCTCAGGAAAGCTGCTGGGCAGTGGCTGGGGGTGATTCTCTATTTTAACTCCGCCATATATTTACCTCAGGGAAGGTGCTGGACAGTGACTGTGGGGGCAGAAATACTATTGTAACTCCACCAAGTACTTACCTTAGGTGCTGGACAGTGACTGGGGAGAGGATGTACTATTTTAACTCCGCCAAGGTCTTACCTTAGGGAAGGTGCTGGACAGTAGCTGGGGGACAGATTTACTATTCTAACTCCACCAAATACTTACCTCAGGGTAGGTGCTGGACTGTAGCTGGATAGCAGATTTACATATGTTTCAACAAGCAAAAAACATAAATAAAAACTTTCAGAAACAAAACTGAAATATACAATTTTTAATCTCTTTTTTAACATACCATTCTTATATATTTTCCCTGATTCATTTGAAAAACTCCACGATAAAGAAAACCAATGAAACACCAGCATACAACAACTTTAAAAAAAAACTGTTTAAGGTAATAACAATTCCAAAATTAAATAGCGTTAGTTTAACATAAATATTCAATCCCAGAGGAACTGATTAAACAAAACTATTTCTTGCAGCACAACAAGAAAATACGTTTTTCATCTAATACATTGTAAAAAACGTGAACGTTATTTTTCCATCTTTAACTCATGGCAGAATCTCAAGGAACCATCTCAGCTGGAAGAACCGAAATCCCAAATCAAAATTAAAAAGAACTCCAACAGAACAGAGCAAAACTTTATTACAAAAAAGGTAATTACTATTCGTTAAAAAAACAACTTGAAAGCACTTCTTTTTAGAGTTCAGGAAATGATTTTTTTTCCAGCAAATCAATTATGTCATTTGAATCCAAACTTTAGACAACTAATGTAGAACCTTTACAAAATATTTGATAAAAGCATTTTTTTGCAGAAAATGGAAAATTGACAAGCTGCATATGTACTGTCACGCCGAGGAAACCGACTTCTGAAATGGTTAACTTTATTTTAAGGAGATATGAACTGAGCTCAGGAGTCTTTGGAGATCCCTTTGCACAGGCAGAGCAGTTTCCTTTGGTAATATCATTGAAAGAACCACTGAACATAACCACTCTGCCTCTGTAATGGAGATTAAGGTTAGAGAAAATGTACAGCATATTAAAACTCTAGCTGCCACCTCCAATAAACCCTGTAGCTCAGTTTTGAGGGAGGTATCCCAGATCATCCCCATGCATGTTGCGATTAGTATGACCATAACCCCCTATTTGAGAAAAATGATACGATGAAAAAAACAGAAGAGTAATCTCATGAGAGTAACCCCCAGGAGCTTATCAGATAATAACAATCCTCCTAAACTTACTAAAACTTCAACCAAGAACCTTTCCTACTATATGATAATGAAAACCCTCTCAAATGCATACTAATTTTCAGTACCATTCATAATACAGTTAAGCTTGAGAACAGTGACATTTGGATGATGGATGGAACTTTTAAATCAACACCCCATCCATTCGCTCAAATTTATACTATTCATGCAAATATAAAGAACACTACCATCCTCAACACATACAGATTTTTTATCAGTTATAGAAACCAAAAGAACTAACAAAAGTCATAGGAAAATAATATTTGACTTTGAATTACAAATGATTAATACTATTAATAAAATGTACCCAGATACCCAAATTCAAGGTTTTTCCCACTTGTCCCAGGCATATTGGAGAAAAATGTAAAAAACATCCTTAGTTGAGGAATACATGACAAGTAGGCATAATGCAGCACACATAGAAACAGCCAAAACGAAGAGAAATTGTATTATTTCTCCTCGTTTTGCTATGTTAAGACCAAGTTATTTTTGGTCTTATTTTTGGCACTGCCCCATATTTAAGCCATCCTTGGAAATAGGGGGCAGCGTCAAAATCAGTGGGTGTTGCGGCGGAACGGCCACCACAACACCCATTGCCCACCCCTTTCACGCTAAGTGTAGCGTGAAAGGGGGCCTTATTCACAAGGCGGCATTAAGCCACTTAACGTGGCTTAACGCCGGCCTGTAAATAAGGTGAAGGGTTTATCGCCACAGGAATGTCACAAAAAGTGCAGTTCTTGTGAACATGCCCCCAACAGCGTTGTGTTTTGTACCTCCTGAATGTGTGGATGAATTATACATCTCAATTTTAAAATCAGAATTTTTTTACCCAAAATGAGGACAAATTGGCACCACTTCTAAATTACTTTGAAGATACATGAATTGGCCATCCAAGCAGATCGGGTCACAGAAGTAAACCAAGGGGCATATCAGCAAGGCCAGGCGATAATTATCGCTAAGCGCACTTAGCGCTAGGATAATTATCGCCTCCTAACGCTGGTTCCTATCGCGGAGATAGCGTGCTATCAGCAACGCATATTTCCAATGCGATAGGAATCCAAGCGTCAGCTGGAAAACAGTGTGATTATCGCTGGAAATCCAGCGATAATCGCACTGCAACCAGCGATACCTTGCTGATAGGGCAGGGTAGTTCTAGCCATGTAATCCACCTCCCATTGGATTACATGGTTAAGTCGGATTACAAGCAGGCATAAGTAAAGTAGCGATAACCGTGGTTAGCACTACTTTGCTTATCGCTCTGCCTGTTAGCGTCCAGCTTGATAATTGGAGAAATGTCGCTTAGCGACATTTCTCCAGTTATTTCGGGAGGAACGCTCACTTTGCATCTCATTAGAGATGCAAAGGGAGGCGTTGGGAAAAGGGTGCTAACATGCGATTATGCATGTTAGCACCCTCTTGTTGATAGGGCGATAGTTTTATCTCCGTTTTTCTGGCTTTTAAAGCCAAAAAAGCAGAGATAAAGCCCTTGTAGATATGCCCCCAAGTTTTTCAATTGAGCAGTGGAACCTTTACTCAACTTGCTTACATATAGGTCCAAAAGCAATTATTCAATAGAAGAATGGCATAAATCACTTAATAGCACTATTTGTAAAACCTACTTTACAATTTCATGGAAATTTGGAAAAAACAATGAAGTTTCCAAGAAATGAGAATGGCATAACCGTTGTCAAGCACTCTAAATCCCTGGATTTAAAAAAAAGTAGAGAAATGTCAGAGAGACTATTGGGAAAAATTCAACAATTTCCGTTGATGGGTGCTTAGACAACCCTGCGCTCATTCTACTTTATTAAACTTAACAACAATGTATGGTGATTGCTCTCCTGTTTCACATTCTGTATGAAATAAAAAAGCATTTTTCACAATTCTTATATAAATAAATTAAGAAATATAAACCCTAACTGCAGAAGTCTTTTTTTTTACTTTTGGTGATTTGCCTTAACTTCACTCACCAAAAATGGCAAGTAATCCAATGAAGAAAAGAGAACAATCCAAGTCAAAATCTCCAAAATTTTCTTTCCGAAGTAAAAAAAAAATCCATCCACTACTTCCCCTTAATCACAGTCCAAACAAGACTCCAAAATTCAGAAAATAAAAACATGAAGTTAATTGAACGAATCCACTGTAAAAAATATGTACATTCCTTTAAAAAAAATTCAAAGACCAAAATCCAAATACAATCCTTTTTTCTTTTCTTCTTTGCCTGAAATTACTTCTTACTTCCTGGAGTCAAGAGAATTTGTATAAAACACAGTACATATAAATTTTAAAACAGTATATTTTTATGAAATAGGTTTAAAGAAGAAACATTAACTTGAATTTTCTTTTTCAAACCTATATTATAAAAAGAAAACCACTGTCCTGTTGTGCGTATACGAAAACACACTGTATAGGTATCTGAAACTCGTTAAACAATCATAATGCAAACTTATTTTTACATTACAACCATTTACTATCTCCCCTTACAATAAATGCAATAGTCTATGGGGCTTATTACGATGTCAGCTGGAGTTGCCTCCAACCGACACCGTCTTAGTCTCGGGACTGACTGGCCTCCGGTTGGCGGTTGGCAGCCTGATTACAATGCGACCGAACACTGTTCGGTTGGATACTCCCATTTCTCTATGGGAGCTTGTGTTACGGCCGTAAACCGGCTGTAATACAGGCTCCCATGATGAATGGGTGTGTGTGTAATACCCTGCACCTTGTGGCATGATCCTCATGGTGCCTGCCACAAGGATGTACACATGGGTGGGCCCTAGGTACCCCCACGGCAACCAACCGTAGGCCGCGGAGGCAAGGAGGCCCTGCTAGGGGCCCCCAAAGTTGCTTTCTGACAGCCTTTCCATGTCGGAAAGGGCGGCACTGAAAGGCTGTGGGAAACCTACATCGTAATCCCGACGGCGGAAACGCCGTCCATAGGGGATTACGGTGCAGTTCCGAGAGCCGGTCGGAACCACGTCGGAATGACCGGTTGGTTCAAGCTCTGACTGCCAACATCGTAATTCGGCAGTCGGACCGCAAACCAACCGTGTCGGTCGAAAAGCCTCCGACCACGGTCGGAAAGCTTCCAACTAGCGGTCGGAGGCTGTTCCGACCGACATTGTAATTGGCCCCTATATGTTTAAAAAAGTAAATTAGATTATTCTTACCTGAGAGCAGCTCCTCCGTCCATCCAATCTTGCCTGCGACACTCCACCGTCTGCAGAGACAGACGCAAACTGAGGACATTAACCGGAAAAACAGAGAAATAAAAAAGGACAATTTCTTCTATTGGAGTACTTGGAAAAGTGTGGGCAAATGCTTTTAAAAATTGTAAAAATGTTTCATACATTTTAAATAAATTCTACTCCTGTATAAAAATATTCTAAAATTAGTACTGTATTTTATAAAATGTATTTCAGTTTTTTACACATAGGATAAAATGTTTAAAAAATATTAATTGTTGTTTATTGTGGTCTAAAACACTTTTTTAACTTAATATTAACAGCTTTTTACATATAATTATTATTTTTTACTTTCATTAATGTCACTTAATATTTTATTGTTTACTCTAAATTTGGAAATACATTTTTAAAATTATATTTACATTTTGAAAAATTTAATTTCACAAAAATATTAGAATTACTAGAGTATTAATATTTATACATGGGTATTAATATACTTCCCCACCCATTACCCCTATATCCTTTACATCCTGTAACTAAAACTTGAATTTAATATATTAAAATATTTTGCAATAATTATTTTGAAAATATTGCAATATTTATCAAATGGATTACATAATTAATACCCAGGTATAATAGTTGATACCTGGGTATTAATACAGTTGTCCACCCATTACCTTATATCTACTAGATCCCGCTCCTAAAACATTATTTTATTGTTTTTAAATTTTTAATAATTATTTTAAAAATAATACAACATTTATTCAATAGATTACATAATTAATACCCAAGTTTTAGAAACTGGGTTTCTGGTTGGCAGAGGTATGCACCCTGTCCAAGAATGGACCACAATCCTAGTCAGGGTAAGCTAGATACATATTAAAAAGTAATCTGTGCTCACCCTCAGGTAGCTAGGCACAGAGCAGTCAGGCTTAGCTAAAGAGGCAGTGTGTAAAGTATTTGTGTAACACACACACACACACACACACACACAGTAGAACAATGAAAACACCACAAAAACACACTGCAGAGTTTAGAAAAATAGACAATAATTATATGAGTAAATTAAGATCAAAACAACAAAAATCCAACATGTCGAACTGGAGTTATGAATTTTTAAGTGATTGAATGAAAACATAGTTCTTATTGTCATAAAGCGCCAACCGGAGACATCTGGTCATGCTTGAATGACGCAAATCCAAAGTTCAGGCTGACCGCGATGGAGCACGGGCCTGATACAGTACCTTGGATGGAGGATGCGCCAACGTCGAACACCCAATGCGAGGAGCAGAGGAGGCGAGGCATCATTGTTAATCCCTTGTATGTCGGCAATGAGTTCTTTCCCATCTATGCAGTCAGAGAAGCTTCGTCCATGAACTCCTTTGGAATGCGTCATCGTCGAGCCATGCAGTCCATTGTCGTTGAGACTCGCAGTCGTCAAAGCGATGTCCTCCAGCAGTAATGCGTTGGCAAGGATGCGTCTGTTCCGATCGATGCAATGGGAACGATGCGTCAATTCTGCTGGGTCAGCACAGAAAACTCACTTCCAAGGGCCCAGGACTAGGTTGGCACTACTTGGCAGGTTGGGACTCACAGACGGCAGAGTCCAGGTGCTGATACAGGGTTACAGGAAGTCTTTGATGTCCCTGAGACTTCAGAATAAGGGGCAAGCCAGCAAGCCATTGGAGTCACTCTGGGTTCAAATGGTATGGGTCCAGTCCTTTTCCTCAGCAGGGAAGAGGGTAACAGGCAGCAGGGTAGCACAGCCAAGCATAAAAACAGTTTTTCCAGAGCAGCAGTCCAGCAGAGTGGCAGTCCTTGTAGCAGCACAGCAGTCCTTCCTCCTGGCAGAGTTCTTTACAGGTCTAGTAGTTTCTGGTTTGGAGGGGTCAGAGACCCAGTACTTACACCCAGCTGTTCCTTTGAAGTGGGGTGACTTCAAAGAAGGGTCTTTGAAGTACACAGAGGTCCTTTATTCCCAGGCCTGGATCCATACTCTTAGTAGGGGGTAAGGTATACAACAGGACACTACCTATTCACGTGCAAGTGTGAGCTCCTCTCTCCCTTCCTGCCCAGGAAGGGTCATAAGAATATAGATGAGTGCTCAGACACACCTAACCTTCCTGTGTTTGTGGCTGTCATTAGGGAATACACAAAGTGAATCTGTCACCCACTCCAGACGTGTATTCGAGTCAGGCTGCAGGCACACAGAGCAGTAAGAGCAAAGAAATGTCCACTTTCTAAAAGTGGTATTTCTAAAATAGTAACATTAAATCCAACTTTACCAGTAAAGAGGTTTTATCATTACCATTCCAAAGATATAAAACATGACAACACTACCACTTTCTAATCAGGAATTACAACTTACAAAAGTGTATTAAGGAATTCCCAAAGTTATCCTGTTAGAGGAATAGGCCTCACAGAAGTGAAAAATGAATTTGGGTGTTTGTCACTACCAGGACATGCAAAACTTAAAATTACATGTCTTACCTTTTTACTTACACAGCAACTCTCCCTATGGGCTACCTAGGGCCTACCTTAGGGCTGATTTATGTGTAATAAAAGAGGAGTTTAAGGCATGGCAAAGTGTTTTAAATGGCAAGTCGAAGTGGCATTAAACTGCAGTGTCAGGCCTGAGACAGGTTGGAAAGGCTACTTGTGTGGGTCCCTGAAACCTGTGTTTTTTTCTGTGAATTTCTAACGTTTTTTAAATGCTAATTTCTAACTATAATGTCCCTGAAACCTGTGGGTTTTTTCAGTGAATTTCTAAGGTTTTTTTTAACTATCAGACCCCCAAGATCCCTCTGAAGTAAAGTGGACTTCATCCCCCAACCAGTAGTGCGCCAGGAGGAGCGTTTTGGGAGTGGTGGACAAAGGGGGCGTGGCCTCCAAAGACCTCTTAGCAATCCCACTGTGTGGGACTTACTGGAGATAACAGGAGCCCCAAGGATGTTCTTGGGGACAACTACCCATCCTATTACCTTCAGTAAGTTCCACACATCAGGATTGCTGATTTCTGATTGCAGGCCATTCTACCTTTGTCCACCACTCTGCAAACGCGCTTCCTTATGCACTCGGTTGGGGGATGAAGTCCCCTTCGCTGCTGTGGGTCCTTAGTGGCCAACTAGCCTACCTGTTACCTCCAGTAAGCCCCACACAGTGAAATTGCTGAGAGGTGGTCACAGGCCACAGTGCATGGATGTGTGTGGGGGCACTACAAGTGCCCCCGAGGGTCACTTTACAGTGGCCCTCGGAAGGCAGAGGCCCTGCTTGGGGCTCCCAAGGTCCCTTTCCAGCTGCCTTTTTCATGGCAGGCAGACGGCCATGAAAAGGCAGTCGGAAACGGGCATCGTATTCCCTATGGCGGTGCCTGCACAGGCACTGCTCCCATGGTATGGATAAGAATCTGACTGCCGCCCTGATGGGATCTTAAATCCTGTGAGAGGCAGCGGTCTTTCTCCCCGGACCACTTGCATTGTAATGCAGCGGACAGACCAATGTCCTGTATGTCAGTGGAACCGTCCCACTGACGTCTTAGTGAGGCCCAATGTTTTTATGTTTCTCCAGTTGAATAAATACCAACAAGCATTCATACTATCACATGCTCTTAGAGGAAGAAGAGGTCAAAGACAAATACCTCAAATTATCGCTAACTTGAGAAAGACTCAAGTCATTACATACCAAAACATGCACTATAGTGTTCAGAAGATCCGCATTTTCCCACCTGATTTGAAACACATGGAAAATATAAATTTATCAAGGGTGGCGGAGTCTCTTTACATTCCCTTTGCATTCCCTGTCCTGGCAAACTACCACCTGCCGTTTTTAGAGATTTGAGTGGCTGCCATGTTTTATGTAGTCACTAAACAAACTTTTTGTTTTGCAAAATAAATCCACCAAAGAGGGAGTTTGCTTTTGTAAAATAAACTACCAATGGCTCTGACACTCTGGACGTTTTCTCCCTGGGTGAGCATCTCTTATTTCTTTTTTGTCTTCAGGACTGCCCAGCTTTCTTTGGTGGTCCTAAAAAGAAAAAAGTGCATCAGACTGTCCACTCTAATGAGGACGGTTGGCCTGATGTACTTACACCGATGGCCCAGAGTCTATTGGGCCATTTGGGAGAGGTTTCACAACTGGAGCCAGCTTGGGCAAAGCTGGCAAAACCATCATGGCCCAGCCTCTTCTAAATAAAACAGGCATATAATCACTTTGGAGGATAGACACTTCACTGTGTGTGTAGAGGAGTCCCTTGACTGCCTAACTCTAAATGAGGCCCTACATGTCTGAAGGTCGACATCCCTCAATACCTGGTTTGCTTATTTGCTATGGAATAGATTTACCAACAATTATCTTGATTGATTGTTCTTTTTCTAGCCTTGAAACCTAAGAAATTTGTAATGTAATAACCCATAGTACTCCTATATTCTTACTGTTCCTAAGTAAAGAACGCTGACATCTTTGGATTGCTACTAAGACATAATATCGAAATCAATAATGTTGAAACATAAAAATATAGTCTAAAAAATAAAGAAAACCCTCATTACACTTAACTATACATATAACACAAATATTGACACTTTGCCCCTTTCCTGTTCTCACTCTATACCAACGGCGTTGAAGCAGCAGTGGATCACTCCGTAACTGATGTCCCCATGGTAAACAAGAAACGTATTCCCATATTGCTATACGCAGACAATGCCGTATTGATTGCCAGAACTGGGTTAGTGCTGCAAAAGCTTATTAATAATTATGTGCCTTATATGGCTTCATTGGACTGCCAGGTCAACGAATCAAAAACCTATATTTTAATCGCGGGGAAACAATTAAGAAAACCACCCTCTTTTTACATGGCTTCTCGTAGAGTGGAAATCATAACGTCCTTTCTATATTTGGGCGTTCTTTTTAACAGCTCGGGATTATGGGCAAATGTGATAACGAATAGATGCAATGCATTAGAAAAGAGCTTTATAGCCATATTTTCCTTCATGAAAAAGCTGGGTACAAAGCTTTTGGATCCAATCAAAAAGATATATTCTGCTAAAGCTATCGCATCAGCCACATATGGGGCAGGGATTTGGGGAATAATGAAGGCTGACGTACTACAACAAAAAGAAGATGGGGGCATATTATCAAGGGCTTTATCGCCGATTTAGCGGCACTTTTTGCCGCTAAATCGGCGATATTTTTAACGCCCTATTAGCAAGCTGTCGCTAACAGGCGTTAGCGACAGCTTACAGGCGTTAGAGGCCGGGAATTGCATAGCCTTGCATGTCAGCGATATTTATCGCTAATGACATGCAAGGTAGGCGTTCCCCACTAAAAGCGACTGTAAACAGTCGCTAACACCACTAACCCCTATTATCAAGGCAGGCGAAGCGATAAAATATATCGCGCTAAGCACGTTTATCGCTATATTTTAACACCTGCTACTGACTATGACTTACCTGTTTGTAGTATAGGAGGTGGATTCTAATGCTGAATCCACCTTAGCGTTAATGTGAGAATATCGCTGGTTTTCCAGCGATATTCTCGCATTATGCCGCTATCGCTGGAATAATCATCGCCATAGCGCTAATTGTTGCTAATACAGCGTTAGCGTGGCGATATATTCCAGCGATAGCTGGCGATAGAATATTTCGCGCTAAGCGCGCTCTGCGATATTTATCGCATTTTGTTGCTAATATGGCCCATGGTTTTTATAAAAAATTATTAAGCCTTCCCAAAAGCTGTTCGAATTTTAACATGCACCAAGAGCTGAATGCCCCGTATATTTCAGATTTAATATTCCTTGCCCCGGTTCTATTATGGCATTTGATCTGGCGGAGGAATACGGTTGGATTAACTCAGAATATTAGGGATTGTTTTACCCTTGACCAGGCGCATAGGGTACCATGGCTTGAATATGTAAAAAAACACTGGAAAAATTGGGTCTCAAATCTTTTTAAGGACCCACTCAATTGCCATGTGATTTCTAAAGCTGAAATTAAATCTCACTCTAGCACGCACAGGGGAATCAAAAGACATGCAAAAATTGTAACAAAACCATGGTAGCAATATATCTGGGGCTTCCAACTATCCCTGATGAAGCAAACTGATACCTGGTTTTTGTCACAAACATCCGCCACCGATACATATTGGTGCGATTTAGATTAAACCTTATTCCGTGCATGCTGGGCTATCCTGCGGGAGTCTACTCGCCTACTGAATTGCCTGTTTGCCCCTGTGATGGTACCTCCCCTCAATCTAATCTCCACCTGATATTTTTCTGTAAATTCTACACTCATGAACGTAAAAAGTATATCCTCCCCCTGTTGCGGAAATGTAACTTCGTACAATGTCGCCCAGCTTTGTTTTTTCTCCAAAAGCTCCTTGACCCTTATGTAAGCTTTTCTCTTGCATCTTACTTATGTATGGCCTTAACAACTAGGAGATCGATTGCCTTATAACCTGCATTTTAATTGGAATTGGGCATTGTTCTTGCACTTTATACTCCCTTGTACAACCTGCTGCCAACCCCTACGGGCACCCAGCACCCTACTGTGCAAGGCGTTTGGCTGTGCACAGTAGTGATTGGGCTCAGGGCCAGGCAATTTGTCAGGCCCTCACATATCCCCCAAGGAAGCTCAACCCTCACCGATGTATCACTAGTGAGTTATTGGTTGGGAAGGATATGAGTCCTTCTCAAGTAAGAAGTCTGCAGTTTTCCATCTACCGGGAACCAAGTACCCAATGCTAAAGCTTGACTCTCTCAGTGCAGGTGGTGTGGGCTTGTACCCAAGTCCACAGTTATAAAGGAAACAACAGCCCAATAAACCAGTGGCCAGCCAGTGCTTTTAATTATAAAAAAGAAAAGTATGTTAATCGCCACACTCTATTTATTATTAGACACTAATTTTCAAATATGTAATATAGGCAGGTGGAAATAACTATGGTGACACTGCCCTAACCATCAACACTCCTTACAAGCCCTAAATCCTAAGACCATGATACTCCTCATGTATACAAGACACAATATAAGGAGATGTAGTTATCAATAGGAGCTTTGTCAGGGTGTCACCAAATGAAAAAAGCATAAACATGCCACAGCATTAAAACTGCTAAGGATTGTACAATATTACAACCACATACATTAAACAAATTTAATCACTTACTTTTAAACTAGTGACAACTGATAAAAATGTTTTACAACTTTTATTAAAACATACCATTGTCAATTTATCATTGTCAGAAAAGCACTACAGTTTCAATAAAATATGAACATGAACCTTTCTTATCTTGCAACAGGCTACAAACACATTATGATCCACAAACAAGTGTCTCCCACAGCCTCTGGACAAACTTCTAAGCTCAAAGTGTGCTTAAAACTGAGTCAAAACTCTCTTGGAGTCACTAATTGGACCCCCCCCCCGGAGACTTATGATGACTTGAAAACAAACTTTAGTGGTGCACCTTTAGGTAGTACCACACTCCTGACATCCCCAGAAACATTTAGGGCCATATTTATAAGGGGAGTAGCATCGCTCTTGCACTACGCAAAGTGGTGCATGTGCGGCGCAAGCCCAAAATGCGATTGTTGAAGCCATGCAAAACCACCTTGCATGGCCATGTGTGGCTTCATAAATTAGGAGTAAGGCAGTGCAAATCACTGCGTTTCATTACTCCATGCCAGGGAGGCGTCCCATGGGTTTGGGGTAGGTGTTCCCACGCAACATCCATGGATTTTGACAAATTCACAGATTTACCAAAAATGGTAGATCTGGTAATGCGCCAAAATCAATGCCTTTCCAGGTGAGGTGCAATGACGAGAAATATTTTTATTTCTCCTCGTTTTTCCTCTTTCTATGTGTGTTGCATTCCGCAGCACACAGAAAGAGGAAAATGCCTCAAGGGATTGTTTATGTGCAATCAGGTGCCCCTTCCTGCACAAAAACAATCCTCCGTACAATGCAGGCACTCTTGCACCATGGTGCGAGGGTGCTTTTGTTGGCTCGGAAGCAGAGCAGGGAAAAAGGCAGGCATGTGCTGTATTATTTAAATACAGTGCATTCCTGCCATTTACCTGTCAAACAGCAGAGTGCAGCAAGGTGACTTGCTCTACTGTGCTGCACGACTTTCTTATAAATATGCTCCTTAGTAACATGCTTGGGGTGTTCCTGCCCTCTCTGGGGCACCACAAACAGAATTTGGAAATTATAAATAGCCCTTGCAGGGGCTTATGGGATGAACATGTATAAATGTAGTCCTGTTATGTAATGACTCCCAATGTACTACTAGCAAAATAAAGGTAGCACACTGACCGTGTGCAGGGATTTTCGTGCAATGGGGAGAGAGCAGTTGACTGTTAGAACAGCTGGATAGGGAAGTGGGTTTGTTGTAGCAAATATTGTATTTTAAGATTTCTACAGCCTTGAGCCCAGATCTACTGTGCTTTTGTGTCACGGTTGTGTCACCTTTGTGGCACAGCCTCAACGTAAAATTATTTTTACAATATAATGCTACAATGGTTCTCATAGGTATCGTATATGAAAAAACGATAATAATGTAAGGCAGAATTAAAAAAGTCTCATGAGTAACAGCAGGAATGTGTCATATCTTAGTAGATATGGCCCATTCTTGCTCTCTCCCAGTCATACAATGCAGTGCAGTGCAGAAAGTTGTCTTGCTGCATTGTGTTGCGTGACTTCTTAGTAAATCTGGCCCCCAGTATATGTCTTTGTAAATCTGGGTTTGCTTCAAAATACATGTGTGGATGCATGCTAACGCCCATGCTCCACCCATGTAATGCCTACTCAACTCAATGTCTTCCGTTATATTTTATTTACTAAACCATGCAAAGTAGCTTCCCATAGCTTAGTAAATGCCAAAAATGATTTGGAAAGAAATTGGCTACAAGAGCAACCCATAGACCCATGAGAACCTAGGTATACAACAATATCATGCTACAATGGTTTGTATAGGTATCGTATATGAAACAATTGTAATAACGTAAGGAAGGACAAAAAACTCTCATGAATATTGCCAATATTGACAACACCTGGCAGGCCCAATTAGTTCTGGCACATTCATAGAACAAAATAATAACAGGAACACAACAGACACCACTTATAAACAAAAACAATGTTTGTGTATTTATATATAACCGTGTATTCACATCTATCCTGTCATGAAAACCAAACTGTCCCAAGAACTCCCACAGACAAATCCTGTCATAGCAACAAAAAAAATGGAAAAAATAGAATGCGTGCAATGTGTCTCCAGTGTCAAAGCTACAACAATAATATACATAACAACAGATCATGTGAAAAGGGCTTTTGTTTAGTAGCAGACAACTTCTGAGAAATTATTGATAAGTCTTGTGGAAAGGATAGACACAAACAACTGTTTGTCTGTTACAGTGATCAGTCAATTACGTTTTGACCCCTGGAGGGGTAAAGTGGTATCGTCAGGGCTTATAAATGCAGGGGCATCCTAAATGGAAAAAGGAAAAACAACAATGGGGAGGTATAAGGTGTGTGCTTTTGTGTGAATATAAAACAAATATAGGACCAGGAGTACCTGAATGATGAAAGGCATGGTATGCAACTGAGAAATATATATACCTTACTCTCTGTGATATCTGTGGAAAGAAATTATGTAAAATTATAGGGGGATATTCTCAAGAACGTGCGATAATCATCGCCAAAAAAGGCTAACACACATTTTCATATCGCCGTCTATCGCAGGAAAATAACTCCGTGTTAACGTTGTATTCTCAACACGGCGGTAACATGCGATAGTCTCCCAAGAACGCGTCAAAATTTCCGCGATAACATTACCAGGACGGCGATAAAAATCCAAACCTGAACGCGAAAGAAGTCGCGATGGGCCCAACTGCGATACAAAAATCAGCGATAAGCAGCGCCAGGCCTACAATTCACAAACGTCAGGAGGGAAAACTCACTACAAAAGCAGAAAAAAAAAACACAAACAAAAACAAAACAACTGTGAAGCACATTGGAGGTAGCCGGAGCAGGAACAGAGGACGAGCAGAACCCCACAAGCCCCCGGAGGACCAGGCCGGGACCTCGGGGTCAGGGAAGGGCAAGGACAGGAAGAAGAGGAAGACGCGGTTCAGTCTGCAGGAAAACAGGATCCTGATAACGGAGGTGATGAAATACCATCAACAACTGTTTGTCACCTCCAATGTGTCATTGGCGACAAAAAATGGAATATGGCAGTCCATCGTGGTCAAGGTGAATGCAATCGGAGTGCTGAGGAGGACAATGAAAGAGGTCAAGAGGTGCTGGAATGATGTGAAGCGCAAAACCAAGCAGAAACTCGGCAACAACTAGAAGGCAGCAATGCAGACTGGAGGTGGGAGTCCAGCGCCACAGGAGGAGCTGAACGAGATGGAGGAAATGGTGTCCACAGTCATCAGTGTGGAGACGGTGGCAGGAGTTGGGGGACCGGACACTGCTCAACATGACCTGACACAACAGCAACAGGGTGAGTAACGACCAGGGACTGGGGGGACAGGGGGAGATGGGCACAATGGCACACATGCACAATTAAGTATAGCACAGTGCACACCCACAATGACTCTGGATCATGTCCCTGATCCCCTTGGCACACTGCAGCACACCTAAAAACAGCAAGTAGGCCCCGTCGACTATGTGCCCAGAGGGGGCCCTCCCCACACATCACTAATCTCACAACAAACCCATGCACAAGTACAAACACACATTGGTGATGTTGTCGAAATGTCCACTGTCCCGCATCAAATAGGCAGCTCCTCCCAAACAGTCACAATGTACATTGTCATGCAGTTTGTATGTAAACCTGTACAATGCGTCAACATACATGTGATAACAATGTTAAACTGAATCTCCCTTTACATTGCAGAGGGTGAATCAACACTCCTGCAGAGCAGACAGTACACCTCTTCACTGATGATGAAGAGGACCTCCCCTCCATCGACACCGATGCCCTCCAACGGCTCATGGACAGCTTCGGCACCCCACCTCCAGGAGCAGGGCAGCCCAGCTGCATCAAGGAAACCCCACCCCCTGCACAGACCACACAGCAGGAAGCACCCACCACCACGGCTGTCTCCCAGGACCCCCACGAACAACACATGGCCTTCCAACGCCATGTGTTAGAGGGCCAGGAGAAGATGGCTGATCAGGTGCGGGTGGGGTTTGACCTCATGGCAGCCAAACTAGATGCCCTACGTGGGTGTCTAAGTCCCATCAGGGACCACTTACAGTCCCTAACGGACACCCACAGTCTGCTCCATGCTCTCCAACGATCCATGGCTGACATCGCTGGAGTCCTGACTCTGAGACAAGGACAACTGTCTAGTCAGAGTGGCTCCAGCGATGTCAGCCGGGATTTGGGACACATGCGGAGGATCATGGAGAACAGGGAGTGGATGCAGGCGGAAAGAATGGCTGCCACGGCTACACACCAGCGAGATGTAGCTGGGATCTTCCATGCCCTGCAGATCTTCATCATGGCATTGCTGCCACAAGGCCTGGCACCGATGAATGCTGCTGCTGCTTCTACATCCACCTCTCCGCCCCCTGATGTGTCAGTGCCTCACAGTGTGGCAGACAATCCACCTCCGGCCCCTGATGTGTCACTGCCACACAGTGCGGCAGACATTCCACCTCCTGCCCCTGATGTATCAGTGCCACACAGTGCAGCAGACATTCCACCTCCTGCCCCTGATGTGTAAGTGCCACACAGTGCTGCTGACAAAACACCACCACCCACATGCGAGGCACATGAAACATCAGAGGACGAAGATGCGGATGATTCTGCCTTAGTGGTAAGAAGGAAGTGGTAGCATTCATCTCCGCCATATGGCCTGTTTCTGCTTGGTTCTGCCCTCTGCATCATCACCTTCCACTGTCCCCCGATACACTCTGCGACACTCACCTTGGACCTCGACATGGACTGCCATATTCTGTTTGGTTACCAATGACACAGCAATCAGACTGCGGACTGAACTCTTCCTCTTCCGATGAACTTGTCATTCCCTAAAGGACTCTGCCTGGCCCTCCACGGGGCAACAATGTAAAGTGGGGTTTTGCATGGCCCTGTACTGCTCCAGCTTCAACACTCCACTGAATGTGAATAAAACATTCAGATTCACACAGATGTGTCATGTCTATGATCATTCAAGTATGAAAGTATGGATGAATGTAGGGTCAGTGATTCCCCTACGTCCATGTTGCACATGTTGTGGGACTTGAGTCACAGGGTGCAACATTACAGATTGCGGACCGGGTTGCGCCGACACCACATCAGAGACACACGCATTAGTTACCTTCTTGTCCAGCCCAGAACGGAACCACGCCCAGAGTGCCGATGTCATCGTTCACACCCCTATGCTGGACTGGCATACGCCAGGCCAGCCCACTCCGCTTACGCTTACAGGGGGGGGACGACAACGCTACATGTCCCTGGTCTTCCCTGTAGTGATCTGCTGATCACAGGCCTAGTTGTCAGCATGCCACAGCCACTCCCTGAGGGCTGGTTCACACCCACACCACACCCATCCAGCACAGGCGTCACAGGACATGTGACCCTGCCAATAAAAGGGGCCGGCCGCATGTGCCCGAGGCCATTTCCACTATCTAGCTGAGTGTGTCTGTGTGGTCATTATTTATGCATGAGGGCATAGGGCCCTACCACATCACATTCCCCACTGCCGGAGGTGACATGATGGCGTCCGCACCACGAGACTCAACCATAAAAGGCCCATGACTTGAGGTGCACAGAGTTGGTGGCATCCGAGGCACTTTGGCCGGCACGGGCCTACCGCCACGTGGCGATGACTTGAGGTGCACAGAGTTGGTGGCATCCATGGCACTTTGGCCGGCACGGGCCTACCGCCACGGGACGGTGACTTGAGGTGCACAGAGTTGGTGGCATCCATGGCACTTTGGCCGGCATGGGCCTACCGCCACGGGAAGGTGACTTGCGGTGCACTGAGTTAGTGGCAGCAGAGCTGAGCAGGTGTGCAGCCTTCGATGATGCGTAGGCCTCGATACGCCGTCCTGCCAATCAAGATTCGATTTGAATTGTGATCCCAGCTGGACCGCAGTGTACGCCGAGGGCAGCAGGCTGCACAGACATGACTCCGCGGCGCGGTGCTGCAGGGTGCGCTGGGGGCCTGTGGCACGAAATCCAGAGATCGGCTGAGGAGGTTGCACCGGCACGTGGTGGGCCCTCTTGGAGACACGCCGGTGGCGGCCGGTGAGCATTGAGGCCTGGGTGCGCAGGGGCAGGCACTCATCGCTGGTTGGCGGACTATTCTGGGGACCAGGGCTGGGGTGCAGCAGGCGCACAGGATCGAGTAGGCACCACCGGTCACGGCGGTGCCCTCGTGGCTGGGTGGGGGGAGTGAAGGTGCAGGGGTATCAAGCTGATACAAACCGTGATGCTTACAGGTATGAGTAATCCTGCATCATGAGACCGTAACAGAAGTTAGTGTGACCGTAACCTTCCTTTTCTATCCTACGTAGGTTACGACCACACGTACTTCTGTTACGGTCTTTTGTGCAGGATTTGTCTTTCCTGTGAGCATTCCGGTTTGTCCAAGTGCTATACACTGTACCAGATTAGGTTTGTGACTATACGGACGCTTGACCATTGTCACCATTTGTCCAACAGGTTTCTGGATACTGACTTCCGGAGTATGGAATGGTATTGGGGAGTTCCCGCAGCATATGCAGTTACATGAATCCACACGTTGCCCTGATGAAGTTCCCCGTTGGGCGTTGGCAGTGCTTTTCGTATTGTTTTTTGGTGTATTTGTAATAAAGGACTGTTTTTACACTACTGTTGACTACTGGACTTCATGACCGTGCGCACCCCCATTTCAGTTACCACAGTATTGGGTCTGGGGCACAGTGGCGTCTGGCAACGGCTGGCGTTGGTGTTGGTTGCGCAGGAACACTACGAATTGGAACTGTTGTGTGGTGCGGATACAGGGGCCCGCCGTTGCATTTGTGGACATGCATCCATGACATGGGTGAGGAAGTTTGATAGGGCTGGCCGTGAGACTCCTCCGACTCTGGCAGTTGTTGTTTGGGAGGTACCAGGGGCCAACAGGTGCAGCACAGCCAGCAGCTTTGTCTGCGGAGGGATGTTGGTTGTCCACTGTGTTGGTACCGTCAGCCTGTGGACAATGTGGGTCAGGATGCAGAGGATGGTTGTCCTTTTGTGCCTGTAGTCGGCAATGACTTCCTCTGGCATTGAGTCTCTGAGCCTGGTGCGTTTTGGGAACGTCCGCTGTCCTGTTCTGCGCTGCCTCGGTGGTAGTCAGGGGAGGGTGGTCCGGGAGGGGGCTGGGGGTGGTGGCCGTGGGTGTTGTGGCCCTCTCGGGTCTCCGAGCTACACGATCAGTGTCTCCATGACATGTGTTGGTCTTCAGGTGTGGCTCTGGGCTGGGCTCCCTTTCATACTGCAGGTAGTCGTCCTGCTTAACACCAGTCAAAGGCAGGTGTTAAATCCCTGCTGCTAATGCCCCTTATCGCCTGTTTTTGGGTCGCATCGCAGGTCTGGCTGGTCATTGAGAATATCGCAAAGTGGTGTTTTCGTGTGTTTTTGCACGGGAACGCCTACTCTGCATATCATTAGCGTTAGTTGTCTCTCTCATCCGTGGCGATGTTTTTTGCGGCAGCTATCGCTGGAAAACTGGCAATATGGGCTGTTTGCACCAGCTTGAGAATGGCGCGATAATTCCTTTGCAAAAACAACAATTGATGGACAGAATGCAGAACAATGTCATACATTCACCCCAGTACAGAGATCTGGGCCTAAATCCATCGTTTTTTTGCTCACCATGCCATTCCAGTTTGAACCCAGCCATATGCAAATCAGTCTTGACCCTGTGCCCAATGGGAACAGTCCAGCCCGAACTGCCAGGCCAGGTCCTCCCTGGACTGGAAACAAGCATCCGAGGACCGGTTTCGGGGTTTCACCCCTCTTCAGCCAGGATAGCTTGATTCCAGTGGCATGGAGAGCACGGGACCCACGTCTGGGCATACCCGTCCCACTCGGGGTGACAAATGCAAAAACAACAATTGATGGACAGAATGCAGAACAATGTCATACATTCACCCCAGTACAGAGATCTGGGCCTAAATCCATCGTTTTTTTGCTCACCATGCCATTCCAGTTTGAACCCAGCCATATGCAAATCAGTCTTGACCCTGTGCCCAATGGGAACAGTCCAGCCCGAACTGCCAGGCCAGGTCCTCCCTGGACTGGAAACAAGCATCCGAGGACCGGTTTCGGGGTTTCACCCTCTTCAGCCAGGATAGCTTGATTCCAGTGGCATGGAGAGCACGGGACCCACGTCTGGGCATACCCGTCCCACTCGGGGTGACAAATGCAAAAACAACAATTGATGGACAGAATGCAGAACAATGTCATACATTCACCCCAGTACAGAGATCTGGGCCTAAATCCATCGTTTTTTGCTCACCATGCCATTCCAGTTTGAACCCAGCCATATGCAAATCAGTCTTGACCCTGTGCCCAATGGGAACAGTCCAGCCCGAACTGCCAGGCCAGGTCCTCCCTGGACTGGAAACAAGCATCCGAGGACCGGTTTCGGGGTTTCACCCTCTTCAGCCAGGATAGCTTGATTCCAGTGGCATGGAGAGCACGGGACCCACGTCTGGGCAAACCCGTCCCACTCGGGGTGACAAATGCAAAAACAACAATTGATGGACAGAATGCAGAACAATGTCATACATTCACCCCAGTACAGAGATCTGGGCCTAAATCCATCGTTTTTTGCTCACCATGCCATTCCAGTTTGAACCCAGCCATATGCAAATCAGTCTTGACCCTGTGCCCAATGGGAACAGTCCAGCCCGAACTGCCAGGCCAGGTCCTCCCTGGACTGGAAACAAGCATCCGAGGACCGGTTTCGGGGTTTCACCCTCTTCAGCCAGGATAGCTTGATTCCAGTGGCATGGAGAGCACGGGACCCACGTCTGGGCAAACCCGTCCCACTCGGGGTGACAAATGCAAAAACAACAATTGATGGACAGAATGCAGAACAATGTCATACATTCACCCCAGTACAGAGATCTGGGCCTAAATCCATCGTTTTTTTGCTCACCATGCCATTCCAGTTTGAACCCAGCCATATGCAAATCAGTCTTGACCCTGTGCCCAGATCAGTTGACTGGGGGTGAGTGTTTGATTGGCTCAAACGTTCCGTCCATCATCCCCTTTGTATTGCTTTGTTCGGCCTAAGTTGGCGGGGGTATGCCCAGACGTGGGTCCCTTGCTCACTTTGCCACTGGATTCAAGCAAGCCTGGCTGATGACGGCTGGAATGCCAGAAACCGGTCCTAGGATGCTTGTTTCCGGTCCAGGGAAGACATGGCTTGGCAGTTCGTGCTGGACTGTTCCCATGAGGCACAGGGTCAGACTGATTTGCATATGGCCATGTCTGAACTGGGGTGGTGGAGTGAGCTAAAGAATGATGATGGATTAAACCCAGATCAGTTGACTGGGGGTGAGTGTTTCATTGGCTCAAACGTTCCGTCCATCATCCCCTTTTGTATTGCGATAATTCCTTTGCCACTTTTGCTGTGCTAAAGTGCGATAACTCGGCGATAAGTCCTTGAGAATATGCCCCATAGGGTACAAAGCAACGGAGAGCAATAGTGTGCAAAATGACGGTATTGCAACATAATGACTTACCGAGAGTAAGCCGTCTTTGCGCGGGAGATGGCCTGGGCACCAGCTGACAATATTGATGAAACCGTTAGCCAAATGTGGAATGGGAAAAGCACCGAAGGAGGAGAAACCTTCCTGGCGCACATGTCAGTGCACCGTGCCGGAACATTGCCATACGCTGTTTCGGCTGTTGGTGGCAATGCCTGAAAACGAGGGATCAAAGATCCTCCTTCACATTAACATCAGTGGCCCTTCTAGCGAGGGGTCCTGGCTGGCATATGTTTATATGAAAAAAGGGGTGGGCCTTGGGCTTAAAACAAGGCTTGGCATGAAATGCGCTGGAGCGTCCACAATGAAAACAAGGCTTGGCGGGAGTCGAATTCCAAGCATCTAAAGCAATGTGAATAGGACATAATAGAGAGTTACAGATGTAATATACAACATTTACTAGAAAACCAAAACTGAAACATGGTAAGTACATATATCAGATATAACCAACATTACCAATGCTGATTTAAGCAAATATAGACTTATAAAATACTAATGTACATACATATTGAGAACATCCTCCAAGAGAAAATATGATTTAAAGAAATTAAATAAAGAACTAGAATTTGAAAAGGGAGGGTTCTGGTTACCCTAAAGTCATCCTATATCGAATCGTGAGGCACCTCTCTACACAGTAGAGTACCTAGCCAAAGTTATAAGTAGTCCATCACTTTTCACTAATACGGTACTTCCAACTACAGACTCTAGACAAGTCCTTTTGAACATGCTAGAGAAAACCATGTTACTTCCATTTCCCATGTATACTGCATTCTACAGCACACATAGAAAGAGGAATATACCTCTAAGCAGTGGTAAATTTGTTTAAAAAAAATAAGTACCAGGGCCCTTGTTAGGAGGCCACTGCAGCTTGCACCACCCATAGCCTTTACCAGTGCTGCCTATGGCAGTACCAACACAACTACTAACCATCACACTCCTACAAGTGTGACAATTCAAACTATGTCAGGCCCCCAAGGCTATAATAATGGCTTGGGTGGCAGGTATTTGTCATTTTAAATGTAGGTTAATTTAATAAACAGTTGTTCTTGTGCTCAACACTAAATTTGACAAACAACGCCTCTGTGTGGCAGACTGTTATAAGTGCCTGTGTTGACAATTAGGTGCTAGTGCTCAGCACCAGAAACCACATGCTCACATTATGCACTGCCTCTAAGGATTGTTTTTGTGCAGGAAAGTGTCCCATCCTGTACAAAAACAATTCTACACGTAATGAAGGAACTCTTGCAATATGGAGCAAGGGTGTCTGTGTTGGGGCTATGCAGCACACAGTGCTCAAGCGCAAGGAGAGAGCAGAAATGCTCTGTATCTTTCTAAATATGGAGTGTTTCTGCTCTCTCCCTTTCAAGTAGTGCAGCACACTGGTTAAGTGAAATAATAGTAAATGTGTCCCTAATTCTCTACATTTTGCAAACCTTCCCTCACCACTACAATAACCTCTCGGTCAATGTCACTGGGATTGAAAGGCATGCAGGGACACCTTCATCGCTCCGATGACTGGTGAGATTTGGTACCAAAATGTGTAATCAGAGTGCCACCAGTGCTGGGCCTGATAATACCCAATGCACATATTTCAGCTCAGGGTTCTTAAAATGCATCACAAGGGAAAGGTAGCACACAACCGAAATACGCATATTTAAATTGCCCAAAAAAGATTTTAAAAACTGCTGTTTCTGGTACTATTGATCTTGTCAGATTTCTGAAATTTATATCCCCAGTTGTTGCCGTGCTGAAAGCATTGATGTTGAAGAGGTCTCACAACAATAGATTCTTTGTTTTTACGTGTGGTGCATTCATAAGAACATTTCGCTGGAACTGCAAAAGAAAAATTACAGTTTTGTTGATTCAGCAGAGCAGTCCACAGAACACGAATACCCAGGATACAGTGATATAAATCATAATAAAACCACCTTTTTGGACATGTAACCTTTGGGGGGAAATTATTCTTCTTCTGTATGATAGGTAATAATGCTCACTTTTGGTAGAGGATAGCAGAAATAGATTGTGTTAGTAAATGTCATTGTAATTCTCTGGAGAGCTGCTCCTGGACTCCATTTCCATACTTCAGCTTTGGCTGAATTCTGCACAAATCCATTTGCAAACTCAGAGTTTCTTGCAGAAAATAGTATATTAGCAATACTGTTCTATCTTTTCACTTATGAATATATTTGTTTCGTCCTTGTGGTGTAAAGAATGCGAGATTGATTAAAAATACATCGAAATACACCAACTTGGTCTAAACATACTTATTTTTGAGACTTCCTACATGATTTGCTTCAGACTTGGACACGTGTAAGCAGCGGCGGTCCCTGCAGGTAAGCGCGGTGTGTCGGGGCAGGTGCGGGTGGGAGACAGTCGACAGACAACAGAATAGGGAAACTTAAATAAATAAATCAATCCTATTCCATCGCCTGCCGACTTCCCCCCCTGCCCCGACCTGCCCCACCGCCCCACTACACTTACCTGCACAGACTGCGGCTGCGTGTAAGCAATATCATCATTGAAATCTAGATGTCAAAAGGAAATGCTCTAGAAAATAAACTTGTTTTCGCTATGCTTGTTATGTTATGTTATGTTAATTGGTCTTGTAAGGCGCGACAGCTACCCAAAAAGGGTTTCCCGGCGCCAGCCTGAGAGGAACAGAAGGAAGGGTGGAAGTTATTGGTTGAACAGCCAGGTTTTTAGGCATTTATGAAAGTTCCCGTAGACAGTTTCGTTGCGGAGCGACACAGGGAGAGAGTTCCACAAGGAGGGACCCAAACAAGCAAAAGATCGACCACCCATGCGTGACAGTCTGATCCTAGGAACCGAGAATGTCGCCTGAGTAGCAGATCGGAGAGGGCGTGAGGGTAAGTAAGGGTGAATTAGGGCTAGAAGGTACTGAGGAGCCATTCCAGATTTGATCTTAAACATATAATTCAAGGCTCTGAATTTAACCCGGTTCTCTACCCTGAGCCAGTGGAGGTCACGCAGAGAGCCAGAGATAGAGGCAACTCTGGGGACCAGATAGAGCAGTCTGGCGGCAGAATTCTGCACCACCTGCAGCTTGCGTATCACATCCTTATTAGCCCCCAGATAAAGAATTTTACCGTAGTCCAGTCTAGAAGTGACAAGAGCCTGGACTACGGTTCTCTCCCAAATCAGTTGTGATGACAGATGCACTGGAGACAGCCTGCTTTTTCATTCCCCGCCTATTCTGGTTCTCTAAAGATCTTTGGAAATAGTGGATTTGTAGATTTTGATCCACTTCCTGTCTTCTTCCATTGCCTCCCCAAGGTCATGCTTGACCTAAGGGAAGTAGAGGAATGGGAGGCTATTGACAATTTGTTCTGGCTTTTCTGCCTTTTGTGTCTTCTGCTGGTTGGTTCAGATCTAAATGAATCAATCAATCTTTCGCCTATTTGGAAAAGACTCTTATCAGTGTTAGAGAACCACTGCCATCCTTAATGTCTGTTCCCTGCTTTCTCTCAAAGAGAGAGAAGACATCATCATACTGAGGAAGAGAGATGTACGTCCAGTCCACAGGGAAGTGGTGGAGGATGGTAAAATGCCAGACATTATTTAGATATTTGGCAAGGGTGGAGGAAAGTCTGAAAGTAGGTTACGTTGAGGTATAAGTTAGCAGGAGAGCAGGCTGGGAATACACCACCCACTTACTAGATTTATTTCAAGGAGGAAGGGATGCCCTGAGGAAAGGAGGTGGGGGTGGCAGGATGTCACATATAGAATATTGTAATTAGTGTGTGCATATTGTAATTAGTGTGTGCTTATGTGAGGTCTTAAGGGTAGCACAACGTACGTTTTATTGAATTGCATATTTTGTGTGGATCCCTACGGATTCATCTTTCAACAAATGGGTGTTTTCAAGCCTTGACTGGGAGGCAAAAACAGCACTGGAAAATGTTTTATAACTAGCACTGCTACCAAAGAGCGTCCTTAGCATGTATGCATGCTGGGATCCCAGTAGGCTTGGTAGGTTTCCCTAGTAAGGGTCTAGCAGTTAATTTTACTATATTTTTTAAATATTTTTAATAAAAAGCTGGAAGCATTACAAGCAGTTCTGATAAGAAACTCAATGTATTGGCAATTTGCCCTTTCAGCAGGGTCACCCCAGATGTTTGCCTTCTTTTGCTGAACCCATTTTGTTGGCCTTAGGACTCTGCACACTTTACTCCTGCTAGCCAGTGGTAAATTGCTTTTGCTCTCCCCTTTCAACATAGCAAAACTGGCAAATATCTAAATGGCACATTTAATTTACTTATAGGTCCCTAGAAAATGGTACTACATATTCCCTATGTTCTGTACATTAAATGCTAATAGTGGGCTGGGGCACTCATAGTGCCACTCACTAAAATAGCACTTTAAAACATGCCTCCAGGCCTGCCCCTGCAGCCTCTGTGGGCAGCTTTAAACTACTATTTTGACCTGCCAGGTCTAAACTTTCCTTATTAGATAGTTTACGTCACCCCTGAGGTTGACCTAAATGCCCGTAGGGCAGGGTGCATACTATTTAAAAAGTAGGACATGTATCATTTATGTTTTAAATGTCCTGGCAGTAAAAAAACCTCCAAAGTAGTTTTTTACTGTGGCAAGGCTGGCTCTCCTGTAACTTAACCCTGTTTTACAGTTACCTTATTTTGTGCTAAATTCAGTTTAGGACTTGTTAGAAATATTGTTCAAGGGCTCATTTTAACAGTAATTTGAAATCCAACTTAATGGTCAAGTCATATTCTATATCACTATTTTGGAACTGACACTTTTAGAAAGTTTTCAATGTCCTGCCTAAAACCAAAAGGCTTTCCTGCCAGTATCCAGCTGTCTCCTGACCCTTGATGGCACCCCTGGGATGAGATGTGTATTGCTCCAAGACAGTGGATGAAGGGCCCTGGGAGTGGAGAGGGGGCTCCCCGCTTAACAGGATGGCCTGGTGGGCTGTGCCCAACTCCTTCCTAAGCTTTAAAGGATGCTTACCTTGTCATTGGCAGATGAAGCTCACACCTAGACATGCCTATCGTTTGCCTCTCTAGTCAGGCTGGCACCAAACCCAGTAAGGGTAGAGGAACTGGGAACTAGTTTACGGGGTGAACAAAGGCTTGCCCACCACCCACTGGCTGGCACTGATTATAAAAGTGGACTCCACAGACCTCTCCTCAGAACACTCCTGGACCTGTGAAGATCAGAAGAAGGACTACCCTGTTGTCTGAAATCTGAAGGAACATTGGGCCTGCTTGCCTTGAACCTAGGACCCATGAAGTTACTCCAAGGATGATTGGCCTCCTATTTGAGAAAAGGGGACACAACAAGCTTCCAGAAGCCTTTCCCTGCAACTGCCTAACTGACTAGTGCCAACTGGACCTTCCCTGGACCCTACTGCTGGCCTCTGCTGGGAGAAGGTCCTAACCCCCATGTGGGGTCCCCCAGGCCCTGCACCCTTGGCTGGTACTAGAGTGTACTTCTCCAGCCCACAAACTGCAAGGAGTTGTGCAGACTTTCTGCCTGGAGAGCTGTCAGAGACTGGGCCACTGTTGAAGTCGTAGTCATTGACGCTGAATTGCCGGTCAGCCTCAGCTTGCTGGCTTTTTCCACTAAAGGCGATCTGACTTCCAGAAAAGTTTCTAAGTCCGAACTGGAGCACGAATGGAGAATAAGCCACGACAATACAGATGGGAGCATGTTCAAATCCTCCCTGAGATGCTAACACCAAATGATCCTGAGCACCAAATGTGCTGCTGAGGCAGACCTCATCAATGCTACCACCAACAGAAGCAAAGAAATCTTCACCATTGTAAAGATTTCACTTCAACAGTGGCCGCCTCCAACTAGATCACCCCCTTGCACGACCTCTGCAACATTCTCTTTCAATTCTTCAGCAACAAAAACGCTGCCATTTACAGCAACTTCAACCCACAACCAGACCTGACATACCTCACCAGACACCTTCCGTTCTTATCCAGAGAACCAATGCGACCACATGGCCCGTTATCACCCCAAAAGAATCCGCCACCACCATAAAGTCCATCCACTTGGGCCCAAACAGGCCCCTGCCCCCACCATGTCGACTCCTGAGGACTGCATACTCATTCTGAATGACTTCAACTCTTCTGTGTCCTTCCCAGTTGCTTGAAAACATGCAACTGTCATACCATTGCTAAAGAGACCCTTCAACTCTCACCAACTACAGACCAACCCCTTGCTACAATTCCCTGCCATGGTCTTAGAGAAAATCAACAACAAATGCCTCATCGACTACCTTGATGACCACCAACTCCTTGTCTGACTCAGTACAAACTTTACCTTCAAGCCTGAGATGTGGCCTTGCAGAGATGATAAGGGCCAACTCCTCAAACCCTACCTTCGTACTTGTGATTTTAGAAGCAACAAGGGAGACAGTTGGTGCTCAAGGAAGAAGGTCCAGATGATTAGAGTGAACATTCTTCTATGAATGCTGCTGTCGTAAATTAAAGACACGAAACACACGGTTCATTAGAACCCTCTCCTTACTAAAGAATTACTCATGGGTTTGTAATACCCTTCCCTTCTATGTAACCTCTAAATACCTGTGATCAACTGGCCATCCATGGAGGACCTGCTGTTTGTTATTCTCGTCTTCAGCTGGGTGTAGTGTGTGGTCTCTCTTTTCGTTTTCTTGTTCTCCTCTTCTAGTAAACAACACAGGTATTAATGCTTAGTAAATAACACAGGTAGTTATACTATTAACAATTACTCTTTGGTGTGCAAGTTCAATTACAATCAGTAAGACATCACTACTACTTAAGTTGTGAGAAGTTGCCTTGTCTTGTTGGACTGCTGACTCTTGTTGTTTTGGACGTTGTAGTCACGCCTTGAAAAGTCACAAACCTGTTGTTATTCCGTATTCAGTGCTGTGCCGCAAGCCTCTTTCTAATTAACTTGCTTACCAATTCATTTTTCTTGTAATCTTTCTAAAGTGTTGTTTTGCATGCATGTGAGAATAGAAATGGTACCTCGTGTGCTTTCCTCTTTTCAACTGTTTCATTTTCTTTCTTTTCAGGTGTTCTGGAGGCAGAGGCGGCAGGAGGTCATGGATCCTGATGACTTGCACCATGAAGTTGATACTGACAAATTACCAGTAATTGTAGAGTCGAGGAGATGTCATGTAGTTCTGGAGCGTCGATGTAGAGCTCTTCTCAGGACGAACACTAGAGGGAAAGCAAGCCTCATGGTCTTGGACGTGATATAATTAGGACTGCAACCAAGATGGTCGCCGAGACCTGTCGAGATCTCGTGAGATCTTGGCTAACTTTCGCAAGCCTACAAACAGAATAGCAAACCATTAGCAACACATTATATGTGACAAAACAGTGCTCGGGCTGAGATGGGGGAAAACTCAAAGCAGTGCACGGGGTTGAGATCACATATAAGAGCAGTGCTCAGGGGCTGAGATGGGGTAAACACAAAGCAGTGCTCAGGGGCTGAGATACACATAAGAGCAGTGCTTGGGGTCTGAGATAAACTGCCATTAAAGAGAATGGGCAGCAGAAGGCTGTCCCTTGCATGTGGTAGGGATGGCAGACTGTGCAGCAGACCCAGACCCACAGCAGCCCCCCCCCTAAAAAAGAGCTCCAAAACAGGGGAGGCAGGAGAAGGATGCTGGGGATACTGGGCATGAAAGTCATGGACTAAATGGGTACCATGGCTAACCTGGGAATTAGGCTCCCAAGAGCATTCTTTGTGAACCTAGACATTCCAGTGCACAAGGTAATAGAGTTTTCCCCTAGTACATCTAGAATCTAGGATAGTGTGAACCTCATATTCTACATGATAGCCTTCAACTAGTGGAGGTGATGGAGTAGACAGTCTAGTATCTGGGTGTAGTTTCTTTAGTAAACAAACGTGGAATACGGGATGTATTTTCATACTAGGTGATAGAGCTAGTCTTACGGACATTGCATTGAAGACTTTCGTGATTGTATACGGCTGAGGTAACAAGGTATTTAATTTTTTGTCCCATGGAGGTGTAGATTGTGGACAACCATACCTTATCACCTACAGCCAAGGTTGGTTCCACCAGACACTGTCTGTCGACCACCTCTTTGAAGATTTCTTTGGCTTCAGCCAATTGAAAACCAGCCTGTTTCCGTAGTGTTTTCAAGGTGGTGGGAAATTTGTGTACTGTGGACCCTTGGTAGTAGGTGGCTCTTCCCATGGAACAATCTTCGGAGGACACCTTTGTACACAATAGAATGGGGACATTCCCAAGGATACATGATCTGCATTGTTATATGCAAACTCTATGGCCCATATCAAATCAGACCACTCCTCCTCTACAGTGAGTAGTAGGCAATGTAAATATTGCTCCTTGGTTTGGTTTGCTCTTTCTGCCTGACCATCGGTTTGTGGATGGTAAGACAAAGATAATCACACATCCATGTTCAAGGATTCACATAACGCATTCCAGGGGTGAGAGACAAACTGTGGTTCTCAATCTGTTATCAGAACTGAGGGTAAACCATATTGTCATGAAAATGGGGGCTAACACTGAAGCCGAAGGCAATTTTTCAATGGAACAAAATATGCAATTTTTGATAGATGGTCCACAATAGTAAGGATAGTAGTAATTCATGACTTGGTTTTTGGAAGTTCTACTACAAAGTCCATTGAGACAGTGTGTCATGGCTTGGATAGTACTGGTATTGGTCACAACAACCCAATTGGAAAATGGGATGCTTTTCCTTGTGTGCAAATTAAGCATGTATCATGCATATCCTCAGACATAGATGGTTACCAGAAATATCTTTGTAGCTGGATCAAGGTTTTTTGATACCCTGGGTAATTTGCTAACAGATTATCATGACACAGATACGAGGATTGCCTTTGACTGTCCTTGGTGGGCAAATACCAACAATTGACCTTAAACAAAATGCCATTATGAAATACAAAATCAGAGTAGTTAGACAACTATTCTTCTTGGGTTTTCGTACTCAAACTGTTTCTCAAATCAGTTAAGAAAGCTAATGTCACTACAATACCTTAGAAACAGTCAGCAGGTAAGATTGGCTTAGGTTCTTCCACATTGCTCAAGTAGTCTTTTTCTCCAATCCGGAACAGGCGATTTCCTTCCCTGGACAGTAAGTGATTACAAAATTTTAATCATTAAACAACAATGTTCATCTTAAATGGTGAGCGGTGAGGGCATGGACTGACCCCAGGAACTGTTTATTCCTATGGTCTGTATAGATTGTCACCGAAAAAGTTGCCCCTAACAGGTATTGAATTCATTCTTAAAAAACTGTCTTTATAGCCAATAGCTCAAGATCTGCAATGGCGTAATGCATTCTGCAGGGACCAGTTTACAAGAATAGTAAGCTATAGGGGGAGTTACCCTGTCTCTTTGTCTGGTTGTGATAGTATGCCACCTATGGCTGTCTGAGAAGCATCCTCTTCCACAATATAAGGTTTGTCTTAATTCAGATGAGCTGGTATTGGTGCCATGGTTAAATGCCTTTTTAATAACTGGAAGGCTTGTTCTTTTTCTGAATTCTAGTTAAACTTCACCCCCTTACGGAGTAAATGCGTTATTGGCATCTGAGAAATTGGCAATGAAACACCAATAAAAATTAGCGAACCCCAGAAAACTTTGAATTTGTTTCACAAATGGCAGAGATGGCCAATGCAAAATGGATTTGACTTTTTTGGTGTCCATACTAACCCCTTTTCAGCAGAGAACATAACCCAGGAATTCTACCTCAGGGTGTGAAAAATGCTCTTTTCCAATCTGGCATACAAATTGTACTTGCAAAGCTGCAGAAGGATGGTGTGAACCTGCAAGATATGTTCAGACAGAGAATGACAATAGGTGAAAATATCATCAAGGTACACCACACAACACATGTCTATAAATACTATAAGCACTTCATTGATAAAGAATTGAAAGGCAGCAGGGGCATTGTAGAGTCTGAAAGGCATGGCCTCATATTCACAGAGGCCTGATAACTGAAGAGTCCTGAAAGCGGTCTTCCATTTATCTCCCTCTCAGACTACGACCAGATGGTATGCCCCCGCAAGTCTTGCTTACTGTAAATTACAGCATCTTTTACCTGGCCCAGTAGACTGGGGATTAGAGTTAACGGGTTAGGAATTTTTACTGTAATTTCTTTCAGGGCTCTGTAATTGATACACATATGGAGCTCTCCCCTTTTTGGACACAATAAAAAGGGGGAGGATACAGGAGACTTGGAATGTCAGATAAATCAGTTTTCCAAATATTCATCCAAGTATTCCCTGAGGTGTTCATTTTTTTCTGTTAGTGCATATATTCCACTGCAGGGCAATTTGTTCCTTGGGACTAAATCAATCCTGCAGTCACAACTAGTGTGGAAGAAGAGAGTTTTCCCATTTTTTGTCAAAACTTTCTAATAAGTCAAAATAGATGTCATAAAGACCTTCCCATATGGTGACATTGTCAACCCTGTAGTTTATTTTTCAGGGCATGAATAGTCCAGTCCGTCCTTTACCAGTTCTCTGAATAACAGTAGCTCTCACAATGGTCCAACTGTAATGTAATGACTCTGATACCTCAATCTATAATAGAGTTGTACGTGATGAACCAGGGAAGTCTGAGAATCAGACAGCACTGGGGAGCTTCTATCAAATCAAACGTGATCTTTTCACTATGGTTGTTTGCACATAGCATTTACAAGAGCTCAGTATGGAATTCTATCAATCCTGAAGTTAATTATTTCCCATCAACGGCCTTTACAGCCTCTGGTTTGTCTTATCACCATGCTTTATGCCTAATGTGGCCGGAAATTGTGTGTCAATAAAAACTCCCACTTGCCCCAGAGTCTATTAAGGCACCCACTTTCCACACATGTCCTGAACTTGATTTTAAGGTAACGGCTAAGCTGACATGATGGTGAAACACACTAGAAGGCCCTTTTGAGGTCAAGCTAGAAGACAAACTTGACATGCCGATCTCAATTCCTACCGAGCTTATTCGTTTTCACCTCCTCATGCTTTCTTATCCTGAAGATGCTGTGGAAGATTTTAAAATGGCTCCCAATCAGAACCCCAAAAAATGTCATGCTTGCCCTGGACACAAGTAAGCTGGACTGTGGGAACACCCTCTATGTCGGGATCAACAAAAGGCTCACCAGAAGGCTGTAGACCATTCAGAACTCAGTGGTCAGAATCACTCTCAACCTCCCATGTCGCACTCACATCGCATCACAACTGAATGAGCTCCCTTGGCTCCCATATACAAATGAGCACAATTCAAACTCATCACCCAGACTTTCAAGGCACTACACAACACTGACCCAGCATAATTCAACAATTGCATCTGCTTTCACAAATCTTATTCACACCTCCGCTCATCCTGTCTCCTACTTGCACACATCCCACTGATACAAAAACCCAGATCTGGTCATTAAGCTTTCTCCTACACCGCTCCTAAAGCGTGGAGCAACCAGCTACAAAACATAAGAGCCTCCTCACTTCTTGAATTCCTAAAGAAGCTGAAGACCTGGCTTTTTGAATAGTTTGACTAGGCTCATACCTGCTCAGTGCCAGTATACCATCCCTGGAGATAGTGTGCTCTACAAATTTGTATAACAGAATGTAGAGGGCTTCATCAGGACCGACACTGAGCATCAATCTGTGGATGTCAAGGCCTTCCTGGGCACAGACTTTGTACGTGGTACGCTCTGAGCTTTTTTACCTTAGTTGACAACTGCACCAGGACCCTGGCCTTCAGCAACCCGCCATCATTGAGCCCCGTGTCAGATCCAGCTTGCAACTTGCCTCACCAATGATCACTTAATCCCCATAAAAGTTTCTAAGTTAGAAGGTAAACTTTCTACCAGGGCAAACCTGGTCCGTGTATGCAACCAGTGCTCCATCATGGCCATCTTTATCTTTTGACTTTGACGCAGTCTAGCATGACCAAATAACCACAGTTGGTCCTTTGTGTTTTTCTGTGCTATTTGTAGTTGATATAAAAATTCCTATCTCTGGTTCTACTTATTAGATTGTTGTCATATTCATGTCATTTTATGTATTAAAATGTATTCTACTTTTTTTAAGTGGTTTGGGTTTTCCCTTTATTGCTGTTTGAGTACTGTATACATACTTTACACATTACTTGTAAATTTAACCTTTTGTGCCAAGCTACCAGAGGGTTAAGCACAGAGTTATTTAGCGGCTTTCGCGGTTAACCCATGTTAGAAATGGGATCTCTAGTTGGCAAGGGCTTGCACCTTTGTCCAAGTAGGGACCCTTCTTCCTAGTCAGGGTAAGGGTGTTACACTCGTGATGTAACCCCTGCTCACCCTCGTGGTAGCTTGGCACAAGCAGTCAGGCTTAATTCAGAGGCAGTGTGTAAAGCATTTGCACATAACCAACAGTAATACAGTGTAAGCACTACAAACTGACACCACACCAGTTTAGAAAAATAACCAATATTTTATATCTTCAAGACAAGACCAATTACGACAAAAATCCACAATACTATACTTTAAAAACGAATGCTTGATACGGTAACTTCTTCTTTGCAGGAATAGCACAAAAGCAAAGTTCGTACGAGTCGGTAGCTCCGTCCGAGCCTACTGCGATGCTGAAAACCACAGAGTCTAACAGTTCCAGCCGACCGCGTCGATACGGGCCAGCAGAGTCGTGAACAGACTCGGTTACAGTACCTTTCTCGTTGTGGCTGGTACGGAGTGTACGAGCCGGTCGGCGTTCGTCGCGGTTGCGGTGCAAGACGGAGCGATGCAAGGTGCGGTGTCCCTCGATGCGGTGCAGGCAGCGGCTCGATGAGCGTCGTGCAGACGGAGTCGGTGAGTCCAAGGCGTGCGATGCAGGGTGAGACGATGCTCGATGCGGTGCTGACAGGTTGCGATGCAGGCGACCAAGCCGGAGTGCGGGAGCTGGCGTCGGACAGCGGTGCGAGTCGGAGCGGTGCGTCGCAGACGTGCGAGCGGTGCCCCAAATGCGGTGCGGTCACGACTCTTGAGCCAGTTGCAGCAACCGCGTCGGTCGGGTCCGGCTGGTTCACTGAAGCGATGCGATCTGCGGTGCCCACAGGTCACGGTGCAAGCAGCGGCTCGATGTTGGCGGCGTCGGACGTCGCCCACGGTGAGACCAGGGTTGCGATGCGAAGCGGGGCGATGCGGTCTGCGGTGCAAACAGGTCACCGGCCAGGGATGGATTCGGTTGACGGAGTCGGTTGCAGTTCCCTTCCTCTGTGGCAACTGAAACAGCGTTCCAGAAGCGGTACCCAGAGGCTTGTGAAGTCTTTGTAGTCCCTGAGACTTCTTAACAGGAGGCCAGCTCGGTTTCAGGCCCTTGGAGATACTCAGCACAAGTTTGTAGAAAGTTCAGTCCAGTCCTTTCACTGCCCAAGGCAGAAGCAGCAGCTGCAGGCCAACCCAACAAAGCAACAACACAGCAAAGGGGCAGTACTCCTCCTGGCAGCTCTTCCAGCTCTTCGTCTTGGCAGGTTCCTTGATTCCAGCGAGATCTAAATTCATGGGGTCAGGGCCCCAATATTTATATCCCAAATTCCTTTGTTCTCTGAAGGCAGAGAGGCCTTTGCCTAGTCCAAACCAGTTCTGGAGCACTTTGTTGACAAGTCTCCGTCCCTTCTTTCAGTGAGTAGGCCAGGGACATCAGACGCACCACAGGAGGTGGAGCCAGCATTGTGGAGGGAAGGCACTGTCCTATTCAGGGCCCAGGTGCGACCCCTCCCACCCATCTACATGTAGATCTTGCTATTCAGCCCTGTGCTGACTCACCCTGTCTCCTGGCATCCCCCAGCCCCTGTCATTCACACTCCAGACAAGGAATACACAACCTCGCAGAGGCAGGCTTGGATGGTTAGACAAGAAAATACCCACTTTCTAAAAGTGGTATTTTCAAACACAGAATGTTAAAACCAACTTCACTAAAAGATGCATTTTATCATTCTGAGTCCAGGCATACTAAACTCGAATTTCTACCATGTTCCCGGGGTCAGTTAGGATTATAGACTGTAATAATCAAAACTGCTCGTTCTGGCCTAGGGGAACAGGTAGCCTTGCAATAGTGAAAAGCGAACTAGGCTGTAATTCACTATCAGGACATGCCGCACACACCAGGGCATGTCCTACCTTTCGCAGTACAACGCACCCTGCCCACAGGGGTATCTTGGGCCTACCTTAGGGGTGGCTAACATGTAGCAAAGGGAAGGTTTAGGGACTTGCAAGTGTGTGCACTTGCCAGAGTCGACATGGCAGCCCCAGGCTGCGCACAGGCTCTGCGTTGGCAGGCCCGAGTTACACTTCACGGGCTGTTTGCGTGGGTGGCACAATCCAGTGCTGCAGCCCACCAACAGCATTTGGTCTATAGGCCCTGGCACTCGCAGTGCACTTTACAAGGGACTGACACATAAACCAAATAGGCCAATCATGGAAACACCAATCCATAACACATTTTATACAGGAGCACTTGCACTTTCCCACTGGACAGCAGTGAGGAAAGTGCGCAGAATCATTACACCAGCAAAAACAGAGTCAAAACCGGGAGGTCAGAAAGCAAAAAGTCAGGGAAACACGCAAAAGATGCCAAGTCTAACACATTCCCCTCCAGCTGAAAGTAGGGAGAACTACCCAACCCCATTGGAGTTCTCCTCACTAAGACGGAAGAACCTGGACAGACCATCTGCGTTGGCGTGTTCTGTACCAGGACGGTGTTCCACCGTAAAGTCCATTCCCTGTAGGGAGATGGACCACCTCAGCACAGTTTTGGATTCTCGCCCCTCATTTGCATCAACCATCTGAGGGGCCTGTGGTCTGTCTGAACCCGGAAGTGAGTCCCAAACAGGTATGGTCTCAACTTCTTCAGCGCCCAGACCACAGCAAAAGCTTCCCTTTCTATGGCACTCCACCTCTGTTCCCTGGGAAGTAGTCTCCTGCTAAGGAAGACTACTGGCTGATCCAGGCCCTCTTCGTTCAGTTGTGAGAGCACCGCTCCCACACCATGCTCTGAAGCGTCAGTCTGCACGACGAATTCCTTGGAGAAGTCAGGTGCCTTGAGCACGGGCGCTGTGCACATGGCTGCCTTCAGGGCATCAAAAGCTTTCTGGCAGGACTCAGTCCAGATCACTTTCCTGGGCTGCCTCTTAGAGGTCAGCTCTGTTAAGGGGGCAACGATGGTGCCATAGCCCTTAACAAATCTCCTATAGTAACCGGTGAGACCTAAGAAGGCTCTCACCCCTGTCTGGGTCTTGGGGGGTTCCCAAGCCAGAATGGTGTCAATCTTGGGTTGTAGGGGCGCCACCTGGCCGCTTCCTACCTGGTGTCCCAAGTACACCACAGAACCCTGCCCGATCTGGCACTTACTGGCCTTGATCGTGAGGCCTGCACCTTGCAGAGCCCTCAACACTTTCTCAAGGTGCTGTAAATGTTCTTCCCAGCTGGAACTGAACACAGTCAATCAATCAATCAATCATGTCACTTATAAAGCGCACTACATACCCGCGAGGGTCTCAAGGCGCTGGGGGAAGAGGAGGGTGGTGCTGCTACTGATCGAAGAGCCAGGTCTTGAGGAGTCTTCTGAAGGCCAGTAGGTCTTGGGTCTGTCGGAGGTTGGTGGGGAGGGTGTTCCAGGTCTTGGCGGCAAGGTGGGAGAAGGATCTGCCGCCGGCGGTCGTTTTCCGGATGCGGGGGACTGTGGCGAGGGCGAGGCTGGTCGAGCGGAGCTGGCGGGTGGGGGTGTAGAAGCTGAGTCGTCTGTTGAGGTAGGCTGGTCCGGAGTTGTGGAGTGCTTTGTGTGCGTGGGTGAGGAGCTTGAAGGTTATCCTCTTGTTGACAGGGAGCCAGTGCAGGTCTCTCAGGTGGGGTGTGATGTGGCTGTGTCGGGGGATGTCGAGGATAAGACGTGCAGAGGCGTTCTGGATGCGTTGCAGCCGTCTCAGGAGCTTAGCCGTCGTTCCTGCGTGAGGGCGTTTCCGTAGTCCAGCCTGCTGGTGACGGGGGCCTGGGTGACTGTTTTTCTTGTTTCGGTGGGGATCCACTTGAAGATCCTGCGGAGCATTCGGAGGATGTTGAAGCAGGATGAGGAAACGGCGTTGACCTGCTTAGTCATGGAGAGGGTGGGGTCGAGGATGACCCCTAGGTTGCGTACGTGGTCGGTGGGTGGCGGGGCTGTTCCCAGTGATGTTGGCCACCAGGAGTCGTCCCAGGCTGAAGGGTTGGAACCAAGGATGAGGACCTCCGTCTTGTCCGAGTTCAGCTTCAGGCGGCTGGTCCTCATCCATTCGGCGACGGCCTTCATTCCTTTGTGGAGGTGGGCTTTGGCGGTGTGAGGGTCTTTGGTGAGGAGAGGATCAGCTGGGTGTCGTCGGCGTAGGAGATGATGTTGAGGTTGTGCTGTCGGGCGGCGTGGGCGAGGTGCCATGTAGATGTTGAACAGCGTTGGGCTGAGGGAGGAGCCTTGGGGTACGCCGCAGATGATCTTGGTGGCCTTGGATCGGAAGGGGCGAGGCGGACGCTTTGTGTTCTGCCGGAAAGGAAGGATGTGGTCCAGTCCAGGGCCTTCTCTTGGATCCCGGCGTCGTGAAGGCGTGTTCGTAGTGTGTGGTGGCAGACCGTGTCGAAGGCGGCTGATAGGTCCAGGAGGATGAGGGCTGCTGTTTCTCCGTTGTCTAGCAGGGTCCTGATGTCATCGGTGGCGGCGATGAGGGCGGTTTCGGTGCTGTGGTTGCTGCGGAAGCCGGACTGGGAAGGGTCCAGGATGTTGTTCTCCTCGAGGTAGCGGGTCAGTTGTTTGTTGACGATTTTCTCGGTGACCTTCGCGGGGAACGGGAGCAGAGAGATGGGTCGGAAGTTCTTGAGGTCCTTGGGGTCTGCCTTGGGTTTCTTGAGTAAGGCGGTGATCTCGGCGTGCTTCCAGCTTTCCGGGAAGGTTGCTGTCTCGAAGGAGATGTTGATTATTTTCCGGAGATGGGGCGCGATGGCTGTACTGGCTTTGTTGAAGATGTGGTGAGGGCACGGGTCTAGCGGTGAACCGGAGTGGATGGTGTTCATGATCTCGCTGGTGTCCTCGTCGTTGATGTTGGTCCAGGAGAGCAGGCGGTTGGTGGTTGTGGGGGCAGTGGTCTCGGTGGTTGCCGGGGCGGTCGTGGTGTTGAAGCTGTCGTGGATGTCGGCGATTTTGCGGTGGAAGGAGGTGGCCAGTGAGTCGCACAGGTCTTGCGACGGCTGGATGTCGTTGGTGTTGGAGCTGGGGTTGGAGAGTTCCTTCACGATGTTGAAGAGCTCTTTGCTGTTGTGTGCGTTGTTGTCTAGGCGGTCTTTGAGTGAGGCCCTTTTGGCGGATCTGATGAGGTGATGGTGATTGCGGGTGGCGCTCTTGTGGGCGGCGTAGCTGTCCGCTGTCCGTTCGTGGAGCCAGATCTTCTCCAGTTTTCGGCATGTTCGTTTGGAGGCCTGGAGGTCTTCGGTGAACCAGGTGGCTTTCTTGCTGGTGTGGCTGTTGGGCGGATTCTTGAGCGGGGCGAGGGTGTTGGCGCAGTCGTCGATCCACTGTCTGAGGTTGCGGGCGGCAGTGTCGGGGTCGGAGGGTTCGGCGGGTGGGCTCAGGGCGAGGTTGTGGTTAGCTGGTCTTCCGTGACTCTGCTCCAGCAGCGGCGAGGCATTTGTTCGGTGCGGTGGTGCGTGGTGGGCTTCCTGTAGGTGAAGTGGATGCAGTGGTGGTCAGTCCAGTGGGGTTCGGAGGTGTGGTTGAAGGAGACGTGTGGGCTTGCGGAAAAGATGGAGTCTAGCGTGTGGCCGGTGGCGTGGGTGGGTGTAGTCACGAGCTGTCTGAGTCCGAGGGTGGTGAGGTTGTCGATCAGGGTGGTGGAGTTGGTGTCCTTGTTGTTCTCGAGGTGGAAGTTCAGGGCCCCGAGGAGGATGTAGTCCGTGGAGGCGATGGCGTGTGTGCTGGCGAAGTCAGCGATGGAATCGCTGAACTGTGGTCGGGGTCCGGGGGTCTGTAGATGAGGGTTCCTCTGAGGGTGGTGTTGGGATCGGTGTGGATCTGGAAGTGCATGTGTTCGGCGGTGCTGAGGGTGTCGTCGGTGTTGGTTGAGACTCTGAGGGTGTTCCTGTGGACGATGGCGATGCCTCCTCCGACTCCGTTGGTGCGGTCCCTGCGGGTGATCTTGTATCCGTCCGGGATGGCAATGGCGATGTCGGGGGCTGAAGCGGGATTCAGCCAGGTCTCCGTCAGGAATGCGACGTCTGGGGAGGTTGAGTCGAGAAGGTCCCAGAGTTCGATGGCGTGTTTGCGGGCGGAGCGGGTGTTGAGGAGGATGCATCTGAGGTAGTTGGGTTCTTTCCTGGGCGGTGGTTTGGCGGGGCGGGTGCTGGCGAAGCTGCAGTTCCGGCAGGTGAAGGGCCCTTGGGTGCGCTTCAGGGTGGCCTGGTAGCAGCAATGTCATCCAGGTAGGCGGCACTGAAATCCTATAGCCCGGCCAACACCTGATTGACCAACCTCTGAAAGGTGGCAGGGGCATTCTTCAACCCAAAGGGCATCACCCGGAATTGGTAATGACCTTCTGGGGTTGAGAATGCTGACCTCTCCTTGGCCCCATCGGTTAAGGCAATCTGCCAGTACCCAGACGGTTCCTCAGCACAAATCAAATGTGCTGAGGAACCGGGCAGCTCCCAACCGATCAATGAGCTCATCAGCTCTGGGGATGGGGTGCGCGTCAGTCCTGGTGATGGCATTGAGCCCACGGTAGTCCACACAAAACCGGAGTTCTGGAGTGGCACCGGGCGCCGCAGCCTTTGGGACCAAGACCACTGGGCTGGCCCAAGGACTGTGGGAGGGCTCAATCACCCCTAACGCCAACATCTTAGAGACCTCCTCCTTGATGCTGGCTCTGACCCGGTCAGTCAACCTGTAAATCTTGTGCTTCACAGGAGGGCTGTCACCGGTGTCCACGTCATGGGTACACCAGTGAGTAACACCGGGGGTCAGAGAGAACAGTGGGGCGAACTGTCCCAACAACTGGCGACAGTCCCCCTGCTGCTCCTGAGTCAGAGTAGGGGAGAGGATCACACCCTCTACTGACCCATCATGCTCCTTGGTAGACAGGAGGTCAGGGAGAGGCTCACTCTCCTCTTCCACCCCATCATCTGTCGCCAAGAGCATACTTACTGGACCTCTCGAAGTGGGGCTTGAGGCGGTTCACGTGAAGGACCCTCAAAGGGTTCCTTGGAGCCTGTAAATCCACCAGGTAGGTGACGTCACTTTGCGCTCCTTTACCTCATATGGCCCAGTCCACTTGTCCTGCAAGGCACAAGGTGCCACTGGGGCCATGACCCACACTTTTGCCCAGGTTGAAATTCGACCAGAGTGGCATTCTGGTCATACCATCTCTTCATTTCTTCCTGGCTTGCTTCTAGGTTCGCCTGAGCGAGTTTCCTGAAGCGGGCAGTTTGGTTTCTAAAGGCCAGCATGAAGCTAAATACATCCTGGGGAGTTTTCCTGGGAGCTGCCTCCCAGCCTTCCTTTACCAAACTCAGAGGTCCTCTGACAGGGTGGCCATACAGGAGCTCAAAGGGGCTGTACCCAAGAGATTTCTGAGGCACCTCCCTGTATGCAAAGAGTAGGCATGGCAAGAGGACGTCCCACTTACGCCTCATGGGTTCTGTTAGACCCTTGATCATGCCTTTCAAGGTCTGGTTGAATCTCTCCACCAGACCGTTTCCTTGTGGGTGGTAAGGAGTGGTGAACTTGTAGGTTACACCACACTCCTTCCACAGGGATGTCATATACTTGGATATGAAATTGGTCCCCCTATCAGAAACCACCTCTCTGGGGAATCCCACACGGGAAAAGATCCCCATTAACGCCCGGCCCACCACTGGCGCCGTCGTTGTCCTGAGAGGATTGCCTCCGGGTACCGGGTGGCATGGTCCACCAAGACCAGGATGTACCTGTTGCCCATGGCTGTCTTGGGATCCAGTGGCCCCACAATATCCATCCCTACCCTTTCAAAGGGTGTTCCAACAACAGGAAAAGGTTGGAGAGGAGCTTTGACCTTCCTCCCACTCTTACCACTTGCCTGGCAAGTTTGGCAAGACCTACAGTGTGCATCTGACTGCCTTCGCATTTGGGGCCAAAAGAAGTGGGTGACAAGCCTGTCAAAGGTCTTGTCCTGCCCCAAATGTCCTGCCAAAGGCACGTCATGAGCCAGACCCAGTAGGAAGGTCCTGAAGCGCTGGGGTACCACCAGCACATGGGCTGACCCAGGCTCAGCAACCTTAGGCTCACTGTATAGGAGACCACTCTCCCAGTAGATCAGATGTGACCCGGACTGATTACCAGCTGCCTGGTCTGCAGCCTGCCGCCGCAGACCCTCCAGAGTAGGGCACTCGTTCTGCTCCCTGCAGAACTCCTCCCTGGTGGGACCCCCTTCTTGCTGCCAATGGGTCAGCTCAGAGATGTCTCCCAGTTCGGCTACCTGCTCCCCTGTAGGCACCGGGGCTCCCCCTCGAGGTCCGCCTCCTCCCGGTCCGTGGGAACTTTGGGGGCCGGTTTCCCACGCCCCCTGCCCTTTCTCTTGGCAGGGACTTGGGCCACTGTTTCAGGCTCCAAGTCCTCTTGATCACCCTTTCTGGCTGCCATTGACCGAGTAGACACGCATGCCCACTCTGGCAACCCAAGCATCTCCAAGTGAGACCTGAGCTCAACCTCCTTCCATGAGGACTGCTCCAGGTCATTTCCTAGCAGACAATTTACAGGCATGGTAGGGCTCACAACCACCCTCAAGGGACCTGAGACCCCCCATTCAAAGGGAACCTGCGCCACCATACATTGGCGCTCTGAGTTGTCTACAGCAACTACTTGGTGGAATGCCCCGGGGACTACTTGCTTCTCAGACACCAGGTGACACCGGACTGAGGTCACACTGGCTCCAGTATCTCTGAGAGCCTCTACCCTGTTCCCATTAATGGTCACCCAGGTGCTATATTTCTTTGTGTTAGGGGGCACCTGGTTTCCTGGGACCATCTCACTGTCCCCTAGTGAGACAAGGGTCATTTCTGCGGGATCCCCACCCTCCTGTGGGCACCCCTCCTCCCCAAGCGCTACACTAGCCAACACTTTGGACTGTCCACCGGTGGGCGGCTGTGTCCCCTTCGGGCACTTGGGGTCCCCCTTAAAGTGACCTACCTGGTCACATGCATAACACTTGCGGGGGCCGGTCTCAACAGGCTTCCCTGTGGAGACCCCTTTCTTCTTATCACTGGGGGCTGGGAACCTTTACCCTGGGTACTAGTTTGGGGCCCTTTAGAGAACTCCTGTGCTTTACCCTTGTCCCCCCACCTTTCTGCTGGGGACCCTGCCCACCTTTGGCTGAGTCTCCCCCAAACAGCTTTCTTGTGGACCCTGGTACTCACCCAGCGGTCCGCTTCCATAGCAAGCTTCCTGGGGTCAGTTAGCTTACTATCAACTAGGTGCTGGCGCAGATCTGCAAAACATAGACTAGACAAGTGCTCCCATGCAATCAAGTTGTAGAGCCCCTGAAAATCTGTTACACTACTGCCCTTCACCCAACCATCCAGCGACCTGCAGAACACATCCACACATTCCAACCAAGTGTTGGCATCAGACTTCTTACTGGACCTGAACTGATCCCTGTACTTTTCAGGAGTAAGACCATACTTCGTGAGAAGGGCATCCTTCATGTCAGCATAGGTGAGGTGATACCCCTTACCCAAAGCTATCAGAGCATCCCTTGCTTCTTCAGGGAAAAGTGGCCACAATCCTGCTCCCCAATTCTCCTCAGGGACCCCATTCATGTGTATGGCTGCCTCATAACCCTGAAACCACCTTTGCATGTCATCCCCCTTCTTGAACTCCTTGCCTACGTTCTTGGGAATGTACACAATCCTGTCTGCTTTTCTGGATGAATTGCTGCCACCATCTGAGCCTGACTTACTCCTAAGTTCTAGCTCCTTCAGTTCTCTCTCATGCTCTAAGAGCATCTTCCTCTCCTCTATTGCCAATCTCTTCTCCTCCCGCTCACTCTCCAGCCTGAGCTTCTGCAGCTCAAACTGCCTTGCCTCCCGCCTGTCCTCCTGCGCCTCTGGGGACAGACTGCTGCTGCCTGACCTGGCGGGTTCCCCCTACCCAAAAGCACATCCACCCTGGAAATAGGCTCCTCCACCTCCTCACTGAGATTACCAGGCTGCCCATTGGCATGTCTGGCTGCTACCGAGGCCCTCAGCGCCTTCTGTAGCTCCTCCTTCCTTGTGAGGCCTTTAATTTGGACTTTCAGGTTTTTACAAATCGCTCGTAGCTCCTTTACGGCGTAGGATTCCAACCTATCCTCCTCAAAGATAACTTCCAGAGATGCAACGGATGATGCAATTGATTCAGGCATGACAAAAGTAGTGAGTTGAAAACTGGCAAGATCAAAAATAGGCCAAAGAAAAAGAACCAGTATGTGGTACATAATGGTCTGCGATATGGTAGTAGTGCACACCAATCACTGTAAGTCAAGTGCAAACACAAGTCCTATCCTCACCGCTGACAACCAATGTTAGAAATGGGATCTCTAGTTGGCAAGGGCTTGCACCTTTGTCCAAGTAGGGACCCTTCTTCCGAGTCAGGGTAAGGGTGTTACACTCGTGAAGTAACCCCTGCTCACCCTCGTGGTAGCTTGGCACGAGCAGTCAGGCTTAATTCAGAGGCAGTGTGTAAAGCATTTGCACATAACCAACAGTAATACAGTGTAAGCACTACAAACTGACACCACACCACTTTAGAAAAATAACCAATATTTTATATTTTCAAGACAAGACCAATTACGACAAAAATCCACAATACTATACTTTAAAAATGAATGCTTGATACAGTAACTTCTTCTTTGCAGGAATAGCACAAAAGCAAAGTTCGTACGAGTCGGTAGCTCCGTCCGAGCCTACCGCGATGCTGAAAACCACAGAGTCTAACAGTTCCAGCCGACCGCGTCGATACGGGCCAGCAGAGTCGTGAACAGACTCGGTTACAGTACCTTTCTCGTTGTGGCTGGTACGGAGTGTACGAGCCGGTCGGCGTTCGTCGCGGTTGCGGTGCAAGACGGAGCGATGCAAGGTGTGGTGTCCCTCGATGCGGTGCAGGCAGCGGCTCGATGAGCGTTGTGCAGACGGAGTCGGTGAGTCCAAGGCGTGCGATGCAGGGTGAGACGATGCTCGATGCGGTGCTGACAGGTTGCGATGCAGGCGACCAAGCCGGAGTGCGGGAGCTGGCGTCGGACAGCGGTGCGAGTCGGAGCGGTGCGTCGCAGACGTGCGAGCGGTGCCCCAAATGCGGTGCGGTCACGACTCTTGAGCCAGTTGCAGCGATCGGCGTCGGTCGGGTCCGGCTGGTTCAGTGAAGCGATGCGATGCGATGCGAACTGCGGTGCCCACAGGTCACGGTGCAAGCAGCGGCTCGATGTTGGCGGCGTCGGACGTCGCCACGGTGAGACCAGGGTTGCGATGCGAAGCGGGCGATGCGGTCTGCGGTGCAAACAGGTCACCGGCCAGGGATGGATTCGGTTGACGAAGTCGGTTGCAGTTCCCTTCCTCTGTGGCAACTGAAACAGCGTTCAGAAGCGGTACCCAGAGGCTTGTGAAGTCTTTGTAGTCCCTGAGACTTCTTAACAGGAGGCCAGCTCGGTTTCAGGCCCTTGGAGATACTCAGCACAAGTTTGTAGAAAGTTCAGTCCAGTCCTTTCACTGCCCAAGGCAGAAGCAGCAGCTGCAGGCCAACCCAACAAAGCAACAACACAGCAAAGGGGCAGTACTCCTCCTGGCAGCTCTTCCAGCTCTTCGTCTTGGCAGGTTCCTTGATTCCAGCGAGATCTAAATTCATGGGGTCAGGGCCCCAATATTTATATCCCAAATTCCTTTGTTCTCTGAAGGCAGAGAGGCCTTTGCCTAGTCCAAACCAGTTCTGGAGCACTTTGTTGACAAGTCTCCGTCCCTTCTTTCAGTGAGTAGGCCAGGGACATCAGACGCACCACAGGAGGTGGAGCCAGCATTGTGGAGGGAAGGAACTGTCCTATTCAGGGCCCAGGTGCGACCCCTCCCACCCATCTACATGTAGATCTTGCTATTCAGCCCTGTGCTGACTCACCCTGTCTCCTGGCATCCCCAGCCCCTGTCACTCACACTCCAGACAAGGAATACACAACCTCGCAGAGGCAGGCTTGGATGGTTAGACAAGAAAATACCCACTTTCTAAAGTGGTATTTTCAAACACAGAATGTTAAAACCAACTTCACTAAAAGATGCATTTTATCATTCTGAGTCCAGGCATACTAAACTCGAATTTCTACCATGTTCCCGGGGTCAGTTAGGATTATAAACTGTAATAATCAAAACTGCCCGTTCTGGCCTAGGGGAACAGGTAGCCTTGCAATAGTGAAAAACGAACTAGGCTGTAATTCACTATCAGGACATGCCGCACACACCAGGGCATGTCCTACCTTTCGCGTACAACGCACCCTGCCCACAGGGGTATCTTGGGCCTACCTTAGGGGTGGCTAACATGTAGCAAAGGGAAGGTTTAGGGACTTGCAAGTGTGTGCACTTGCCAAGTCGACATGGCAGCCCCAGGCTGCGCACAGGCTCTGCGTTGGCAGGCCCGAGTTACACTTTATGGGCTGTTTGCGTGGGTGGCACAATCCAGTGCTGCAGCCCACCAACAGCATTTGGTCTATAGGCCCTGGCACTCGCAGTGCACTTTACAAGGGACTGACACATAAACCAAATAGGCCAATCATGGAAACACCAATCCATAACACATTTTATACAGGAGCACTTGCACTTTCCCACTGGACAGCAGTGAGGAAAGTGCGCAGAATCATTACACCAGCAAAAACAGAGTCAAAACCGGGAGGTCAGAAAGCAAAAAGTCAGGGGAAACACGCCAAAAGATGCCAAGTCTAACAACCCAGATAAGGATTGTTATTATTATTTGTGAGGTGGATTGCTACCCCTCTCAACTAATACTTCCATTTTTTATACTCAGGAACTATTTTAGCACTTTAAGGTACGATGCAGTAGAAAGGAGCATTATTTCTCTCTGAGCTGTAAATCTTTAAATGTTGTTTGTAACACCCTCAGGTTGCTCTCAAAGCTGAACAGTCCACAGATTCCCAAGCTCATCCAGTCAACTTTCCTCCTGCTTATCATAATTTTCCTTGTGCCCCTTATGACCAACCATGCCTGGTCTTTGCTCTCATTGGATATAATGTCATTTGGAACCATTGAATGGAAAATATTCCTCTTGTTATTATTGTTGCCAATTTACAAGTCAATATATTGCAATAAAACTGTCATTCCATAAACAATGGCAAAAACAGTTAATTCAACTGTAGGTGCCTATTATTATTTTGTTTTACATACATGTTTGCTTTCATTCAGTTTCCACATTATTGAGATTTGGAGTATTACTCTTTCCTTTTGAAATTTCAGTGGGTTGTACACATATTTGTGTAAGGTTCTATTGACATATGCTGGCCATTTAGCCAGTCTTAATCCTGCTCATCATTTTTGTGGCCAACAAGAGTCTTTGGATCTTTGACTGAGAGTGTCTGATGGTAAAACAGAATATCTTTGTAGCATAGAAACTCCTCTGATTTGATTAAATATGTCCAATGTACTGTATGTGAGAATTGGTGGTATTGTAATTCTCTATTGGATCTGAAATTAGCCATTATTATACACAGTTACAGAACCAAAAAACCAAGAAGTGGATTTCTTGAAAAAATCTTAGCCATTGGTAATTACTAGGGCCACATTCCAGGACATTGTTTGTTTGTACAGTATACCATTCTAGACAGAGGCCAGCATTATACAAGTAATTCTTGGTTTTCTCCATTTGGAACAGTGAAAAATGTCCTGCAAGGCTGGGTTCTCCTCCAGATACAACACCAGCAAACCCAGACCCCACCATCTATCAGCATTTTGGACATCATTATTGAGGTGCAACTTAAGTCCAATGGCACAGTGAGCATAACATGGGCATCCGGGAATACCAGTCACATTTTAGGCATCCCATTTTGAAAAAAAAAATGTTATATGCAGAATGCTTAAACTGTTCTTATTCATTGATAATTCAATCAATAATAAGCTTTATTCGACTGTTACAAAGACAATCATAAAAGCATAAAGGCACATAAAATCAAATTCATGTTACTGATTACATACAATAATAAATACTAATACGTTACAAAAGATATGTATCCATAATATTACCACTGCTAAAAAAACGAGTCTGGATCCCGGTGATGTGAATAATTTCAGACCCATACCCAGACTCCCTCTCCGGCGAAAATTGCAGAGAAAATTATGAATGAACAACTTGGCGCCTTCTTGGAAGAAGCTCAGATACTTGACTCTACTCAATATGGCTTTCGCAGTGGTCATAGCACGGAAACTGCGCTACTTAAAACCACAGAGGAGATTAGGACTACACTCGACCGGGAGGAAAAGCAGCTATGATTATGCTGGATCTTTCTGCAGGCCTTCGATACGGTCCATCATGCCCTGTTGATGGACCGGTTACGAGAGATCGGAGTACAGGGCTTAGCATGGAAACTACTTAAATCCTTCCTTTCAGACAGACAACAGACAGTCACCCTTGGCGAATTCTCATCTAAACCTCTTTCTCTGCCTTGTGGGGTTCCTCAGGGGTCGTCCCTGAGCCCAACACTTTTAATATTTATGTGTCGCTCTTAGCTCCCTTGATTGAATCATTTGGGTTCAACTTAACTTCATATGCAGATGACACCCAAATTGTAGTGTCATTAAGGCCAGGAGAGTTGCAGGGAGCGGCAGCCAGATTTCATGACTGCATGATAGCAGTGGGCAATTGGATGGCCCACAACTGCTTAAAACTAAATTCCAGTAAGACAGAGGTAGTTCTGTTCAGCAATGATGCTAACTTTTGGAATTTGACTTGGTGGCCTGACTCTCTAGGCCCTCTTCCCACGCCTGCCAAAAAGGCAAAGAATTTAGGAGTCTGGATAGACAATAAGCTTAACCTCAAGGATCAGGTGAATGCAGTAGTCTCATCCACCTCCTATATATTAAAAACCTGTAAGAAGATCATACATGTCTTACCTAATGATAGCTGTCAGTTAGTGATCACCGCTCTAGTAATGCCCAGACTAGATTATTGTAACAGTTTATATCTCAACATTCAGGAAGGTCTGATGAACAAACTGCAACTTTTACAAAATGCAGCGGCTAGACTACTGTCCGGCATCCCAAAACATGTCTCCATCTCAGCAGAGATTAAAAGACTTCACTGGTTGCCGATGCGAAAGCGGGTACAATTTAAGGCCCTATGTATAGTACATAAAGCCCTGCACAAAACTGGGCCCAACCATCTCATTACGCAACTCCAATGGTACACACCAACTAGATGTTTACGCTCTTCGGAAGCTAAACTTGTATCGGTGCCCTTTGCAAAAAGACCAACTGGGGTGGAAGAAGCTTTGTGGTTAGCGCAGCCAAGGCATGGAATGGCCTCCCGCTGCAGTTGAGATCTCAGCCAAACCTGTTGGCTTTTAGAAAGGCTCTGAAAACTTGGCTCTTTACCGCACAGTCTTAGGTCTTTAATTTTCTGCTCTTGACTCAGGGTCTCTCTATGACTTCAGTTAGCGCCAGGACACCCTCGGGTAGCAGTTTGCGCTTTATAAATGTCAATAACATAACATAACAATGTACTTGTCACCCGAAGCATAAAAGATCACATAAAAACAAGTTCATATCACTTATTGGATACAATCATAGAGGTCAATACATTTAAGAATGTATGTCCAAAGTCCTAGTCAACAATCTCGATCCTGACCCATCATCTCATTGCTATCCCAGATCATAGTTTTTCTGAGCCGTAGGACTCTTTTAATATATAATGCAATCCTCCATGCAGTATGAATATTTTCCAGAAATTGCAGGCGGATTAGTGCTGGGCGACACTGTTTAAGGCCGTAAGCTTTTAAAACTGGGATCAGTAACTCTTTTCTTTGCTTCATATAAAATTTACAAAAGAACATCACATGTAATGTAGATTGAGTTGATTGCAAATCACACGGACAGAGAGGTAAAGTGCGGGACCAGTCATTCATTTTCGGGAAAGACAGGAGTCTGTGGATAGTACCCATCCTAAATCTAAATAATATCATTCTATCAAACCCGCTGGGAACAAATGACAGATAGGGCTCCAACCAATCCGAAGTGCGTGTTAGCTGGTGTTGCAGGGCACTAGGTTTCGATAGCTCTCCTGCCGATCTTACTTCACCCAAATATGCTAAGCCCATTAATTTCAAATCTTTTCTAGAGAGTCTGGACATTAAGGCGGGGTTTGTATAAAACTCTGGGTGGCCTAATGTTAATAAAAATGTTTCCACGTACTTCACCCACGGTATCGAATGAACTCCCTCCAGTCTCATTATGTCCTGCATAATGGTTCTATTTAACACAGTCTGCTCCCTAGTCCATATTCTGTGCCAGAGGAGTATGGGTTCCAATTTAATTAGATCGGAGACATGCATAAGACCCAATTCCTCATGGCACACAAAAGTGGAAGTACTTTGCGGGCCGATAACAGAAAACGTAGAAAAGCATTTTCCACTAGTTGCAACTCGTGTGTGTTCGTAAAACCCCAAACCCCTGCTCCATACATAGCCACTGAGAGACATTTTGCCTTGTAAATTTGTATGATCTCAGCTGGTGGCCTGCGTCCCAGATTCCTACAAAAAGTGACGAGTTCACTAGTGGTTCTCATGAAGGCTAATTTTTTTGCAGTTACAGTTTTTGCCCAAGTATCATCGTCATTGACTAATATACCCAAATATGAGAAACTTAGAGTCTGAGATACCCTTTTACCCTCCAGGTATATTTCCCTGCCTCTACCTCTAAATTTCTTATGACCAGAACTCATTATAAAAGTTTTAGTAATATTAATGTTTAAACCCAAATTCTTCATAAAATCGTTAAAACTAACTAAAACCCTTTGGAGACCATTCTGTGTGCGAGCCATCAATACTGCGTCATCCGCATATAGTAAGGTAGGTATCGAACGGCCTCCCACCTGAGGAAAATCTAGCCCGCTCTTGAGGAGTTCATTACCCAGTTCATTAATATACAAATTAAAAAGGAAGGGGGCCAGGACACAACCCTGCCTGACCCCCCTCCTAATTGGAAAGGCTTTAGTGCATTCACCTCCCTTACCATATCGGACCCTAGCTGCCGCATCACTGTACAATTGCTGTAAAAAATTTACTATGTTCTGATCCACACCCAGTGAGACTAAGATCTTCCATAACTTACAGTGTCTCACTGAGTCAAATGCGGCCGTTAAATCCACAAAGGCCATAATTGATAATTACTCAGCACTGCATTCAATTAAAAAAAATGTTTACACTATAAAAAATGCACCATTACATCTTTACATATATTTCAAGTTATATTACCAAATGTTCCTAAATCAACTGTGTTTGTTAGCAAAACATCAATGTTTATGACCTAACACTGAGTCAACCAACCAATACAAATTAATAAAAATATTTTTCTGAAGACAATTCAAATTTTCCTTGAAATGTGTTCACTTTTGCATTGATACAATGGCCATGCGAGAAATACAAGTATAAGTGTGTCATCAGCTCCTTGCCTGCAAATTTAGGACCTACTCATCAGGTGATATTCCCTTTCATATTTCCTGTCAGTGCCTGATATTTCATTTGTCCCAAATAAACTTTCATAAGAAATTAAACACATATGCTTATGAGGGAATTATCAGTAAAGTTATTTAGGAGTTGCATACACTGAGATAGATTCCTCACAGGTAAATACATTCAAAAGGGCCACCCGATCCTAAGCCCTAGAATGATTTCAAAAGAAACCTTTAGCCTATGCTAATTACCAGCCAGCTTGAGGCTTGCTTGAGCCAACATTTTTTAAATGTAGCAGCTTTTTCAGATATTTAACATTATATCCCATGCCTTAATTAACAGATAGTATCATCTCGTAATGTAAAAGGCATTTCTTTTCATTCCGTTAAATATTCACAAAGTCATCAATCAGTAACAAATCCTTATTTGATAAACAGTTTTTCACTGCAAAGCTCCAGGCTGCATCAGACTCTCCCTTGCAAGCTACAAAGGCCAAGCTCAAGGCCTAACATTTCCAAAATGGTATTCTTTCTGAGACTCAGAGCTGTATGCCAAAGCAACACCCTAACTTAGGTAAATATTTATAAAACCTCAGGAGGTCAATAGGGCCCCCAATTCAGACTTTTTCAACTCTATAGAGTGATTTCCCGCTAAAATAACTTATAAAGGGAAATAATGAAGCAGTTCCAAAAGCCTAGAGAGTTTTGAATAAAAAAACACCACATTCGTGAGTCTTAATCATGAACTGCATTTTGCAGTACATAAAGTGGTATTACAATAGTAATACTCACATATTACAAAATGCAAGTCACAAGCCTAAGGACAGACACTTTCATTTCCACCTCTCCTATCTCTCCTGTATGAAGATTTCCACTATGGACGGTCTGTGTGCCCCCTCCCCTTTAATTGAGATACTGGCCATTGGCGATGGGGTCCACAGGGCCTCTAGGAGGCTTGGGAGGAGGCACGTGCCCCCTCCCCATGAAACATACGTCCCTCCTTCCCTTTTGGCCCTGGCCCACCCAGTGAAATTTTTTATTAGTTACAGACAGGAGCCTGTGTTTTTTTAAATACATTTACCATAGATTTGCAGATCCTCTGTTAATTTGCAGAAAAAAACAAAAAACGTTTTTGACCCCAGGTGGGGTTTCTCTGGCCCCTTATTTCTTTTTTTTCCTTAGGACTCAGGACTTAAGTTAGTTTTCACCACTTCCTGGTTAAGGTAGTGGCATTCCATCAGAACTAAGGATGAGATCTATAGGCTTTGCAGATCCTCTGTGGCATGATATATACTCATTTTTTTTACCTTAATTTTTCCAAAACTACTAAATGGATCTACACCAAAACACAAAAAGCGTGTCTAAAGTTTGTATGGAAAAATGAATGGAGAAAACGTGTTCTGGGATCCCCTATTTTTCTCGGCTCACACTTGACAGATCACTCCGATACTTAGTTTCCATATGTAAACTAGTCAAACAGTAGCACTTTTTTGGAAAGTTTTGTGGAGATTCGTCACACAGAGCTAAAGGTATTAGCAACACCAAAAAGGCATTTTTCTAGTTTCCTACAGAAACACGATTCGAACTATAAATACCCATTGGAAAGGAGGTAGTGGCAAAATGAAGGCGCTGAGCGGTAGCGTCCTACCTTGCACCCCCTGTGGTCTGGTGCTGACCGGCAAACCGCAATGGAGTGTGGAAGATAAGCGGCAGGCCAGCCCCCGAGCCTGGTATTGTGTTGAGATGGAGGGGGGACGAGGTGTGAGCTGCTAGCCATAGCTGTGAGAGAACTGCACTCGTGACTGAAAGGCAGGTGCTCCTGGGGGAAGCACGTCTCTGCTGAGTGGAATGCAAGGATTTTGGAGCAGGGCACTGCGTAGCAGTGGACAGGAGGTAGAGCCACAAGCCTCAATGGAGGATTATTTTCAAGGTGAACTAGGAAAATTATCTGCCATAATTTTAAGAACATGCACCGTTTATATTGTTGCGCCTGAGGATTAGTAACATTTGACTACTCACTGTGAATACTGATACATTTGTGTTTACAACATTTATCAGGATGGGCCAGTCTGTTAAAGATGTATGAGGAGTATTTCCTTCATGTCGATGAAGGGATAATTAGCATAAATCAAACACTCATCACGTGAATACAAATTGATAAAGACAGCAAAGTGCCGAAACGCGTGTTTGTGAGTGACACATTGGCATTTAATAAAGGACGGTGGCATAATCTCCCTGGAGTGCAAGGACTCTTTTATTGGAAAGGAGGTAGTGGCAAAATTAAGGCGCTGAGCGGTAGCGTCCTACCTTGCACCACCTGTGGTCTGGTGGTGACCGGCAAACCGCAATGGAGTGTGATACTAGTTTCGTAGACGCGTCATGTGATCAAGGCCTGCGAAGGCCGAAACGCGTCATGGCGGTGAGCTGTAATTCAAAATAAAGAAAATTGCACCAAGAGAAGTGGAGTCCGTTCCTGTTTCGTTCCGCGGGTGAGGGAACATTGGTAACTAGGTTTCAAAGTGATATATATATATATATATATATATATATATTCACTGAAAAAACCATAGGTTTCAGGCACGTTATAGTTAGAAATTAGCATTTAAAAACCTTAGAAATTCACTGAAAAACCATAGGTTTCAGGGGCGTTATATTTAGTTGGACATTTCACTCGTACAAAACCATAGAAATTCCCCGTTATAGTTAGTTCAGCTAACTATAACTCGTGCGCCCGCAATGCACTGCTGATGACGTCACATATTACATCACTCATGACATGGTCAGTGACATCACTCATGACATCACTGATGACATCATCCAGTGAATGTATGTTTTTCTGAAAATTAAATATGTTTTATATATGTATATCTCAAGGTCGATGGAAGAATAAATGGGTATATTAGTGTCTAAATGGATGATTTTTTTTTGCAAAATTAATTGTATAACTGACTGATTAAGTGTATCTTAGTGAATACATGGGTTAGTGAGTAATGTTTAAATATGAAATATCTGTATCAGTCTCTCACTTTGGGTATAAGTGGCTGCATGGGTTGGTGAGTAGCTACATGAGTGTCTATATGGGTTATTAGTTGGTTTTTTGAGTATCAGTATGAGTGTCTGAGTGTCTGTATGGTTCGGTGGGGGTATTACTTAGTGCATAGATGCATGAATGAGTGACTCACTGTTTGTATGTGTTGAAGACAGCATGTGTGCAGGACTGTATAGGTGGATGAGTGTGTGTATGGGTGTGTTAGTGAGTGAATGACTGTCTCAATAGTGTCTTTATGAGTAACTACATATGTTTTAAACTAGTATATGTGAGTATTGGTGTATATAAGTGAGTATATGTGAGAGTGAGAGATTGGAAGAGTTCCTGTACAAATAAGTAGGTGTTTCTATAAGTGATTGTTTAAGAGAGTAAGTATGTGTAAGTTTCTGTAGAAGTAAGTGTGGTAGTGTGTGTATAACTGTATATGCAAGTAAATGGATGTTTGATACTTTGTTTGCATGTGTGACTATGTGTGTGAGTAACTCTAAGGATGAGTGGCGGTGTGTAACAGGATGTATAGGTGTATGAGTACATATGATGAGTGAGTACATGTATGAGTGACTGTATAGGGACTGTTGGTGAATGAGTGGATGTGTGTGTAGATCTTGGAATTACTGAATAGGTGTGTTGTAACTGGTATTGGTATGTCCATTGTTTTGAAAATGTCAGTTTGTATTTTTGAGTGTGTATCAAAGGTTATATTAGGGTGAGAGGAGGTCTGCCACTCTATCACAAGGATGATGTCATCAGTGATGTCATCAGTGATGTCATTTGAGATGTCATCAGTGATGTCATGAGTGATGTCACTGACCATGTCATGAGTGATGTAATATGTGACGTCATCAGCAGTGCATTGCGGGCGCGCGAGTTATAGTTAGCTGAACTAATATAGTTAGTTCAGCTAACTATAACTTGCGGGAAGAACGGGGAATTTCTATGGTTTTGTACGAGTAAAATGTCCAACTAACTATAACGCCCCTGAAACCTATGGTTTTTTCAGTGAATTTCTAAGGTTTTTTAAATGCTAATTTCTAACTATAACGTGCCTGAAACCTATGGTTTTTTCAGTGAATTTCTAAGGTTTTTTAAATGCTAATTTCTAACTATAACGTGCCTGAAACCTATGGTTTTTTCAGTGAATATATATATATTTATTATACTATGTATACATGTGAAAATGTCTCGGTCCGCCTGTTTGCCTCGGTGGCACGGAAAAAATGGGTGGAACTGACGTCAGCACGCCGACGAGGTCCTCTTATGGCTTCGATGGCATCATACGGTGTCACGAGCGGAGCCGTGCTATTATGACGTCCTCGTTGACGTGGGAGAGCTAGGAAAGAATATCCGTGGAATGCTGGTGCAGCGGATATTCACCTAAGTGTTCAGGCTAGTCCTTTGGGAGCAACTGTTTATGTTGCCACTCCAGAAACCAAAACCAGTGATCAGAGGGCAGAGGCCCTGCAGATGGCACACCAGGTGGGGTGCCCAGTCGTGTGCACCGGCGGGGCAGCGAAGTGACAAGCACCACAACCCACAAAAAAGGTAACGAGGGCACTGAATAACACAGGATCTTCTCTTTGTATCTGGCAGGAACAACGAAGTTAAAATGCCCTAGTACCAAAATGTAGAATTAGTGCTACAACGGTCTTCAAGAGGACCTGCGATGCCGCTTCTGCCTCCCGTACCCTGGAGGCGGCACATGGGTCACGCGGTACGGTCATACTGCAGTGGGACGCACACTCGTTGACCTCCCATGGCACTGCTCCAAACTTCAGGGAGGACGCTTTCCATTAGCTATGTTTTCTGATGACGTTTCGCGCTGGCCCCGTCCAACAACAGAACTCCTTTAGATCCAAACAGACTCTTTCACTCTCTCACCGGAAGTGAAACCAGGCCACGCGGACACTTTCACAATACAACAGCCGGGAATGCACTTTTCGGTAAAAAAACCACATTCCTTCCTCCTAATTAATCAAATAAACATCTCACTGAAGAACAGGGGCCAGCTTCGATCGGTAAGCAGCCGTTACAACGACTTTTTTACTTCGCGATACCATTACAACGCATGCATTACCACGCATGCGTTGTACATCGCAGTCATTACTACGCATTGTTTTAGAATGCATGGTCATTTACCACGCATGCCTTTACAACGAATTTTGTTGTAAAGGTATGTATGGTAAATGACCATGCGTTCTAAAAAACATGTAGATGATCCACGTCGTTGTAAGGAAACAGAGGCTGTTCCGTTTCCTCACAACGACGTGCACCGCCCCTCAGAGACGACGTGAAGCAGGAACCACGAGGAGAGAGGAACTACGAGGAGTGAGAGGTAAGGGGGATTGGGCATGGGGTGGGGGTTTCTTTTCTAGGGTTTAGGGTAGTGCAGTGGTGTTTGGGTGGTGTAGGGGGTCGTGCTGGGGGTAGTGTTTTAGGGTTTAGGGTAGTGCAGTGGTGTTTGGGTAGAGTAGGGGGTCGTGCTGGGGGTAGTGTTTTAGGGTTTAGGGTAGTGCAGTAGTGTAGGAGGTTGTGCTGGGGTAGTGTTTTAGGGGTTAGGGTAGTGCAGTGGTGTATGGGTAGTGTAGGGGGTCGTGCTGGGGTAGTGTTTTAGGGTTTAGGGTAGTGCAGTGGTGTTTGAGTAGTGTAGGGGGTCATGCTGGTTGTAGTGTTTTAGGGTTTAGGGTAGTGCAGTGGTGTTTGTGTAATGTAGGGGGTCATGCTGGGGGTAGTGTTTTATGGTTTAGGGTAGTGCAGTGGTGTTTGGGTAGTGTAGGGGGTCATGCTGGGGGTAGATTTAGGGTTTAGGGTAGTGCAGTAGTGTTTGGGTAGTGTAGGGAGTCGTGCTGGGGGTAGTGTTTTAGGGTTTAGGGTAGTGCAGTGGTGTTTGTGTAGTGTAGGGGGTTGTGCTGGGGTAGTGTTTTAGGGTTTATGTTAGTGCAGTGGTGTTTGGGTAGTGTAGGGGTAGTGCTGGGGTGGTGTTTTAGGGTTTAGGGTAGTGCAGTGGTGTTTGTGTAGTGTAGGGGTGAGTGCTGGGGTAGTGTTTTAGGGTTTAGGGTAGTGCAGTGGTGTTTGGGTAGTGTAGGGGTTCATGCTGGGGGTAGTGTTTTAGGGTTTAGGGTATGGCAGTGGTGTTTGGGTATTGTAGGGGGTCGTGCTTGGGGTAGATTTAGGGTTTAGGGTAGTGCAGTGGTGTTTGTGTTGTGAGGGGTCATGCTGGGGGTAGTGTTTTAGGGTTTAGAGTAGTGCAGTGGTGTTTGTATAGTGTAGGGGGTTTAGGGTAGTGCAGTGGTGTTTGTGTAGTGTAGGGGTCATGCTGGGGGTAGTGTTTTAGGGTTTAGGGTAGTGCAGTGGTGTTTGGGCAGTGTAGGGGTCGTGCTGTGGGTAGTATTTTAGGGTTTAGGGTAGAGCAGTCGTGTTTGTGTAGTGTAGGGGGTCGTGTTTTAGGGTATAGGGTAGTGCAGTGGTGTTTGGGTAGTGTAGGGGGTCATGCTGGGGTTAGTGTTTTAGGGTTTAGGGTAGTGCAGTGGTGTTTGGGTAGTGTAGGGGGTCGAGCTGGGGGTAGTGTTTTAGGGGTTAGGGTAGTGCAGTGGTGTTTGTGTAGTGTGGGAGGTCATGCTGGGGGTAGATGTAGGGTTTAGTATAGTGCAGTGGTGTTTGGGTAGTGTAGGGAGTCATGCTGGGGGTAGTGTTTTAGGGTTTAGGGTAGTCCAGTGGTGTTTGTGTAGTGTAGGGAGTCATGCTGGGGGCAGTGTTTTAGGGTTTAGGGTAGTGCAGTGGTGTTTGGGTAGTGTAGGGGGTCGTGCTCGGTGTAGTGTTTTAGGGTTTAGCATAGTGCAGTGGTGTTGGTGTACTGTAGGGGGTCATGCTGGGTTCTAGTGTTTTAGGGTTTAGGGTAGTGCAGTGGTGTTTGTGTAGTCTAGGGGGTCGTGTTTTAGGGTTTAGGGTCGTGCAGTAGTGTTTGGGTAGTGTAGGGGGTCATGCTGGGGGTAGTGTTTTTGGATTTAGGGTAGTGCAGTGGTGTTTGGGTGGTGTAGGGGGTCGTGCTGGGGTAGTGTTTTAGGGTTTAGGGTAGTGCAGTGGTGTTTGAGTAGTGTAGGGGTCATGCTGGTGGTAGTGTTTTAGGGTTTAGGGTAGTGCAGTGGTGTTTGTGTAGTGTAGGGGGTCATGCTGGGGGTAGTGTTTTATTGTTTAGGGTAGTGAAGTGGTGTTTGGGTAGTGTAGGGGGTCGTGCTGGGGGTAGATTTAGGGTTTAGGGTAGTGCAGTGGTGTTTGTGTGGTGTAGGGTGTAGTGCTGGGGGTAGTGTTTTAGGGTTTAGGGTGGTGCAGTGGTGTTTGGGTAGTTTAAGGGTTCATGCTGGGGTAGTGTTTTAGGGTTTAGGGTATGGCAGTGGTGTTTGGGTAGTGTAGGGGGTCGTGCTGGGGGTAGTGTTTTATGGTTTAGGGTAGTGCAGTGGTGTTTGGGTAGTGTAGGGGGTCGTGCTGGGGGTAGTGTTTTAGGGTTTATGTTAGTGCAGTGGTGTTTGTGTAGTGTAGGGGGTCGTGCTGGAGGTAGTGTTTTAGGGTTTAGGGTAGTGCCGTTGTGTTTAGGTAGTGAAGGGGGTCGTGCTGGGGGTAGTGTTTTAGGGTTTAGGGTAGTGCAGTGGTGCTTGTGTAGTGTAGGGGGTCGTGCTGGGAATGTTGTTCATTTCTATGGCAAAATGAACCCCCTCATTTTGTTCCTTTTTAAATTAAATATTTTAAGTGTTACCAGTTTATTCCAATCAAGATGGCTTCAGGTGTGCCATAATTTTGTCATAAGTAAGACTGTTAGCTCTCTAGTTGTTCTTTAGAACACTCTGGGAAGCTGCAGTAGAACACAAAGGCATCAACTGGCAGGCTGCTCCTGTTGAAATATAACAGGAAGATATTTGAGATCACACTTGAAACATGTCCTAATTTTTCTTTCTACAGCACTAACCATAATTTCTATGAAAAAATGAACCCCATCATTTTGTTCCTTTTTAAATTAAATGTTTTAAGTGTTACCAGTTTATTCCAATCAAGATGGCTTCAGGTGTGCCATACTTTTGTCTTAAGTAAGGCTGTTAGCGCTCTAGTTGTTCTTTGGAACACTCTGGGAAGCTGCAGTAGAACACAAAGGAATCAACTGGCAGTCTCTGCCCTTGTTGGATGTACATGTTTTACTGAGAATGTCAGACTTCATTCTCACATGACTGAGAAAGATAATGTGAATTTACAGAAAATATGCTCTCATTTTAGCTTCTGGAGCACCTTCCAAAACTCTATGGGACAAGCATGTGAAAATAGTTTTCTCTCAAACATGATTCATGATATCCCAGCAGAATGTTTTTCACAGGGTAAAATCACCTTAGAACACACCACAATTCCTGAAATTAGTATGTTACCATCAACAAATGAATTCTAATGTAACTAAAGTCTGTTATCACCCTTTATAGTTCTCCTTTTGGTAACCCTCAAAATCTTTGATTCACTACAATGCATTTCAATGGGGTACTATCATGTATATTGGTCCCAAGATGGCTGCCAGCAATTCCAGGATGAAGTGCTGACAGCCAATCAGATCTCACAATGACATGTGTGGTTAGGCTCCGCCCAGATATATATGTGATTTTACTTTTGATTTTCTCAGGAACTACTGAACGGATTTACACCATTTAACCAAAAGGCACGACTCTGAACCAAGGGCTACCTTTTTGCCAAATTTGGTGTAATTCTGTTCAGCAGTTCGGGTTGTAGCTGCGACTAAAGGTTCCTATGGAAAATTGCATGGGGAAAACACGTTTTGGGACCCCCCTTTTTTCTCGGCCCCCACTTGACGAATCACCCCGAGACTTTCAGGATAGGAGCGGACCAGAGCGGGCCATAAGTTTTGAAAATTTCGCGAAGATTCGTCTACCGGCGTCAAAGTTATTACAAATAGAATGTTGTGAATTTCCTATGGAAAATAGGTCCTAACTATAACTATCTACTGGCGACCGCCAGTAGATAATATATATATATATATATATATATATATATATATATATATATATTCACTGAAAAAACCATAGGTTTCAGGGACGTTATAGTTACAAATTATCATGTTAAAAACCATAGAAATTCCCTGAAAAAACCATAGGTTTCAGGGACGTTATAGTTAGTTGGACATTTCACTCATACAAAACCATAGAAATTCCGCTGTTATAGTTAGTTGAGCTAACTATAACTCGTGCCCCCGCAATGCACTGCTGATGACGTCACATATTACATCATTCATGACATGGTCAGTGACATCACTGATGACATCACTGATGACATCTCAAATGACATCACTGATCACATCACTGATGACATCATCCACATGAAAAATCTGATGCACCTCCTCACACCCTAATATAACCTTTGATACACCCACTGTAAAATACAGACTACCATTTTAAAAACCATCGACACACCAATACCAGTTACTACGTACGCACGCACTGATTCCTAGATCTACACACACATCCACTCATTCACCCATACAACCATTCATACATGTAGTCACTGATCAATACAACACTATCATATGCACTCATACACCTATACAGACACTCACACACCACCACTCATCCTAGTCAGTCATGCACTCATCCTAGTCAGTCATGCAAAAAATCAATCACAGTTCCATTTACTCACCTACACAGTTATACACACACCACCTCATTTATTCATACAGATACTAACGCATACTTACTCTCTTATATAATCACTAATACAAGTACACACTTATCCATACAGCCACTCTCACAATCACTCACTCTCACGTATAGTTATTTTTATACACCAACTCTCACATACACTGCCTTTAACTTTTGTACTTAGTTGGACATCTACCACTGACACATCCATTCACTCACCAACACATCCATACACACACTCACTCACCCATACAACTGTTTCCACATGCACTGTTAAACTCATACACCCAGTGAATCAACCACTCAAACATCTATGCACAGAGTCACACACCCCCACCCAACCACACACACACTCAGTCTCCCATACAAATACTCTGGCAACTAATCAATAACCCATATAGACACTCATGTAGCTACTGACCAACCGATGCAGCAGGTTATACAACAACAAACAGACTCATACAGACATTCACACAGTTTAGTCACTAACCCATGTATTCAGTAAGAGACATTTAATCACTCACTTAAACAGTCAGTTACACACCTACTAAATCCTCCATCCAGACACTTATACAACCACTCATTCTTCAATACAGCTTGGTATATATATAAAACATATTTAAACTTTACAGAAACACACAGTCACTAGATAATGTCATCAGTGATGTCATCAGTGATGTCATTTGAGATGTCATCAGTGATGTCATCAGTGATGTCACTGACCATGTCATGAATGACGTAATATGTGACGTCATCTGCAGTGCATTGCGGGGGCGCGAGTTATAGTTAGCTCAACTAACTATAACGGCAGAATTTCTATGGTTTTGTATGAGTGAAATGTCCAACTAACTATAACGTCCCTGAAACCTATGGTTTTTTCAGTGAATTTCTATGGTTTTTAACATGATAATTTGTAACTATAACGTCCCTGAAACCTATGGTTTTTTCAGTGAATTTCAAAGGTTTTTAAATGCTAATTTCTAATTATAATGTTCATTAAACCTATCTGCTGTGCGATCCAAAAACAAGCTGGTGCTTGTAGTGTTGTGGACAGTGGACGCAACCATGTTACCTCAGGCAGTGGGGAAGATCTCGGTCATGAACCTGTGTCGTCGCCCCCTGTAAGCGGAAGCGCAGTGGGCTGGTCCAACGTACGCCACTCCAGCGTAGAAGTGTGAATAAATAGGCCGGGGTTCTGGGCGTGGTTCACTTGTGTGAAAGCCAACGCTTCTGCCAGAGCGGCGACCCTCACCCTGCCACGTGGCTGCCGCCATGACCGCGGGCCTCCTCGACACAAGCCCCCTGCGAACACAGCGGCACAGCACTGCACAGTTATGTCTGTACAGACTACTGCCTTCAATCTACACTGTGGACAGCAGGGCTCACAATTCAGATTGAGTCGCGATTGCAGATGACGCAGTCCAGTAGGCAAGACACATTGCTCCCAGTGCAGCCCGCCTGGACCACGCATCATCGCAGGCTGCATACACGCTGAGCACCAGAGGTACCACTAACTCAGTGCACCACAAGTAAACGCCACGTGGCCTTATTAATGCAGAATTCATTCAACAAAACACATTGCTACCAGTGCGGCCCACACGGACCACGCATCATCGCAGGATGCGCACACGCTGAGTGCTTCAGGTGCCACTAGCTCACTGCACCATAAGTCATCGCCACGTACCCTTAAACCTACATAATATCCTTTTAGTATCCTTGCTTCAAGAACTTTTTTGATATCAATTATAGCTTTAGTACAATGACCAAATTCATCTTGCAAGTCCAAAGGAACACTGAATGGCAGTCTACACTGGGGATAGCAGAGCCCACAATTCGAATTCAGTTTTGATTTATTTATTGCAGAGTGAACTGTACTTTATGTCGTTGGATTTTCTCAAGAGGAAGTCACAAAAAGCATTCCTCGATGTCTGTGCTGACTACTGCCTTCGATCTACACTGTGGTCAGCAGAGCTCACCATTCAAATTCAGCCTTGATTTATTAATTGGACAGAGAATTGTACTCTATGTCATTGAATTTTCTCAAGAGGAAGTGACAAAAAGCTTTCCTCGATGTCTGTGCTGACTACTACCTTTGATCTACACTGCGGACAGCAGGGCTCACAATTCAGATGGAGTTGCGATTGCAGATGACGCAGTCCAGTAGGCAACAGACATTGCTACCAGTGCGGCCCTCCCGGACCACGCATCATCGCTAGCTGTGCACACGCGGAATGCTTCTGATGCTCCTATCTCAGTCCACCACAACTGATGGACCCTTTATGACAGAATCTTTTGTGTATGATTTCAGATCTGGTGCCCCTAACTTACTGTAGCACAAGTCATGGACCCTTTATGATTGAATCTCTGTGTGTGATCTGATGATTACTGTTGTACTTGTTACCAGCACCAACCATTCCCGGAGGGCTGGCTTACACTCACCCCACACGCATCCAGCACAGACGTCACTGGACATGTGACCCTGGTAATAAAAAGGAGTCGAGTGCACGTGCTCGTACCCAGTTCCACTATCTATCTGTGTCCGTGTGTTCATTATGTATGCAACATGCTGCCCCTGGGCCCTACCACATTACATTGTGCTCTGGACAGCGTATGCAACCAACTTACCTTTGACAGTGGGAGAAAACTTTGGTTATGTAACTTTGTCTCGGTCATTGTACAAGTACGTACGTAGAGACTGGATGATTAGGGTACTGCAAGGAGAGTATATAGTGAATTTATAAGTGCGTGGGGATTGGCGGAGTGATTGTATAAGTACATATGTTGGCGCACCCTAACTCCGACAACGAGCTTGTCTCTAATCGGCTGCCCTCCATGTCCCAAAAACTGAAATTTGGATTTTGCATGGCCCAGTATTGCTACAGCTGCAATACTCCACTGAATGTGCAATAAACATTCACACCCACACAGATGTGTCATGTCCACCATCTTTCTTGTGTGGAACTATGGATGAATGTAGGGTCAGTGATTCCCCGTACCTTCCATGTTGGCCATGTTCAGGGACTTGGCTCACAGAGTGACACATTGACGCTTGCGACCCGGGTGACGGCAGCACTACAACAAGAACACCCACATGCCAGTGTTGCAAGATTTTTTAAGCATTCTCTAGCCCAAAGACAACCAAAAAGTAGCCCAAAATAGCCCAATATTGCTACTTTAAGGAAGGAGGGGCAGGGACATCGTCAAGCAGGCGGTGAATGGATTGGAATTGATGTTGCAGCAGGCTGCCAAGTAAATATTTGTCTAATAAAGCGCTTTAACATACTAGTTTGCTGGAGCGCTGTATATATATTTATAATCTGGCAACTAGCACAAACCAAAATTTTACCGCACAACCGGGAAAAATATAGCCCAATTGTGCGTGATCTAGCCCAATCTGGCAACAGTGCCGCATCAGTTGATTCCTCATACAGCTCACGATGGAGCCACGCCCATAGCTCCGGAGTCATTCTTCACAGCCTCACGCAGGACTGGCATACGCCAGGCCAGCCCACTCCGCTTACGCTTACAGGGAAGGACAACAACGCTACATGGCCCAGATTTTCATTGCAGTGATCTGCTGGTCACACCCTAGTTGTCAGTACGCCACAGCCACTCCCTCACGGCTAGTATACACCCACACCACACCCATCCAGCACAGGCGTCACAGGACACGTGACCCTGCCAATAAAAAAGACCGGGCGCACGTGCTCGACGCCATTTCAGAGTTGCTCGCACCGGATGCACTGCGGCCGGCACAGGCACACCGGCACGGGACGGTGACTTTCGGTCCACTGAGGTACGGGTACCGTAACTGCTGAGCAGGTGTACAGCCTGCGGTGATGGCCCGTCCCGGCGGTCTGGACAGCTCAGGTTTTGTGTGCCCTGCTGGACCGCAGTGTAGGCCTGAGCCACCGAACAGGGAGGCCTACCACCACATGCGTGGCCTCACTGTTCACTGAGTTAGTGGCACCGCAAGGACTGAGCGGGTGTGCAACCTGCGATGATGATAGGTGCACTAGTATGTCCTCTGCCATGGCAAAATCAAGACGCAGCACCAAATGTCAGACCTGTTGGCCTGCGGAGCGGGACTGCATGATGCGGAGGGTGCCCTGTCCGCGAAAAGGTGAGCAGTGAGGCCTGGGTGCGCAGCGGTGGGCAAATACGTCTGGGCGGCGGGAGTGGATACACAAAGGCGGCACAGCGATTTAGGCGTACGCAGTCGTATATACTCTCCCATTACTAATTCTGTACTATGTTTAGATGTGGGAGCTTGAGGGCTCCACTAGGTCCCGGCACGTGGTTGGAGACACAGCACTCACTGTCCCTCTTCATCTCTTCCTTTCTCTCCTTCACACTCTTTCTCTCTCTCTTCTTCTCTCACTCTTTCTCTCTTTCTCTTTGTCTTCCTCTCACTCTTTCTTTCTTTTTCTCTCTCTCTTCCTCTCACTCTCACTGTTTCTCTCTTTCTCTCTGTATTCCTCTGACTCTTTCTTTCTTTTTCTCTCTGTCTTCCTCTCACTCTTTCTTTCTCTCTCTATCTCTCTTTCTCTCTCCTTTGATGGACGCATGACGCACAATCTTATCTTGCTTTTTGTCTTGCAGGCCTGCGATGAAGCGTGGCCATCCTGCAATCAACACTCAACCTGAATTGTGAGCTCCGCTCTCCGCGTGTACACAACGGGTGAGGAGGTTTCTTCGGCACGTGGTGGACCCTCTTCGACACACGCCGGTGGTGTAAAGTGAGCAGAGAGGCTTGTTTGCGCAGCGGCGGGCAGTCACCTCCGGGCAGTGGGAGTGGATGGGGTGCAGCAGCCTGGGTGCGCAGCGGCACGCAGTCACCTCCGGGCAGTGGGAGTGCATGGGGTGCAGCAGTCTGGGTGCGCAGCAGCTGTCATACACCTCTGGGCAGTGGGAGTGGATGGAGTGCAGCAGCCTGGGTGTACAGCAGCGGGTAGACACCTCTGGGCAGTGGAAGTGGATGGGGTACACTAGCCTGGATACACAAAGGTGGGACAGCGATTTAGGCATACGCAGTTGTATGTACTCATCCATTACTGATTCCATTTTTATGTTTCAGATGACTAAGCTTGAGGGCTGCCCTATATCCCGGCACGTGGTTGGAGACACACCAGTGACAGAAAGGTGAGCTGTGAGGATTTTCTCCACAGTGTCAACACTCACTCTCCCTCTCCATCTCTTCCTTTCTGTCACTCACACTCTTTCTCTCTCTCTCACTCTCTATCTCTTCCTTTCTCTCTCTCCCACTCTTTCTCTCTTTCTCTGTCTCTTCCTCTCTCTCTCATTCTTTCTTTCTCTCTCTTCCTCTCTCACTCTTTCTCTCTCTCTTCCTCTCTCTCACACTGTTTCTCTCTCTCTTCTCTCTCTCTCACACTGTTTCTCTCTTTCTCTCTTCCTTGTATCTCACTCTTTCTCTCTTTCTCTGTCTTCCTCTCTCTCACACTTTCTCTCTTCCTCACTCTCACTCTTTCTCTCTCTCTCTTCCTTTCTCTCACTCTTTCTCTCTCTCTCTCCTCTCTCTCACTCTTTCTCTCTCTCTTCCTCTCTCTCACTCTTTCTCTCTCTTTCTGTCTCTCACTGTTTCTCTCTCTCTTCGTCTCTCTCACTCTTTCTCTCTGTCTTCCTCTCACTCTTTCTTTCTTTTTCTCTCTCTCTTCCTGTCACTCCCACTGTTTCTCTCTTTCTCTCTGTCTTCCTCTCACTCCTTCTTTCTTTTTCTCTCTGTCTTCCTCTCACTCTTTCTTTCTCTCTCTCTCTCTTTCTCTCTCCTTTGATGGACGAATGACGCACAATCCTATCTTGCTTTTTATCTAACAGGCTGTGATTCACGAATCGACGTCCCCCCCACACCACCACAGCTGAACGCGTGTACAAACTGCGATGATGCGTGGCCATCCTGACAACGCCTGACAAAGTTGCTTCAGCACGTGGTGCACCCTCTTACACACACGCCGGTGGTGGAAGGTGAGCAGAGATACTTCTTTCCGCAGCAGCGGGCAGTCACCTCTGGGCGGTGGGAGTGGATAGTGTGCAGCAGCCTGGGCGCACAAGAGCGCACAGACACCTCCGAGCAGTGGGAGTGGATGGGCTGCAGCAGCCTGAGTGCGCATTGCCGAAACAGATAATTAGGCGTGTGCAGTTGTATGTACTCTGCAATTACTAATTCTATACTATCTTTCAGATCACTAAACTTAAGGGTGCACTATGTCCCGGCACGTGGTTGGAGACACACCGGAGGCACAAAGGTAAGCTGTGAAGATTTTCTCCAGTGTCGACACTCCCTCTCCATCTCTTCCTTTCTCTCTCTCACACTTTCTCTCTTTCTCTGTCTGTTCCTCTCTCTCATTCTTTCTTTCTCTCTCTTCCTCTCTCTCACTCTTTCTCTCTCTCTTTCTCTCTTTCTCTCTACCTCTCTCTCACACTGTTTCTCTCTCTCTCTTTCCTTGTATCTTACTCTTTCTCTCTCTCACTCTTTCTCTTTCTCTGTCTTTGTCTGTCTTCCTCTCTCTCACTCTTTCTCTCCTCTCTCTCGTCCTCTCTCTCACTCTCTCTCTCTCTCTCTCTCTCTCTCTCTCTCTCTCTCTCTCTCTTCCTCTCTCACACTATTTCTCTCTTTCTCTCTCTCACTCTTTCTCTATTTCTTTGTCTTCCTCTCTCTCTCACTCTTTCTTTGTTTCTCTCTTTCTCCCTCACTCTTTCTCTCTTTCTCTTTCTCCTTTGCTGGACGCATGACGCACCATCTTATCTTTCTTTTTGTCTTACAGGCTGTGATTCACAAATGGTCCAGCGATGACACGACATGGCTGTACATAGTTTTATTTGTTGTTGTTTTGTTTTAATAAAATGTTTTATATGTAAATCCATACATGACTAAGATTCTTATTTGTCCAACCTAACGTGACTGTCACATTTGTTTGTGGGGGGTGGGGGTGAGGGGAGATGGCGGACAAGGAGCTCCTACTGGGGGATGTCGGAGCAGTGTTGGGTGTCCGACCTGCATGATCGTTGCCTCCATTACATCTGTTCTCAGAGACTTAAGAGCCGGCGGTCTGGCTCGTAGATGAAGAACTGCGAGCCGACTAGCAGGCTCATAGAGGGAGAACCGCGGCCCGTCAGTTCGCAGAGGAAGAGCTGCGGGCCAGCTCGCAGAGGAACACCTGCGGGCCGACTAGTATAGGGAAAGGTGCGGGCCATCGGCTTCCAAAGGGATAGCTGCGGAACACTGATGTGGGGAGAGGGAGCGTTGAAGAGCGTATCTCGCAGAGAGACACCTCCGGTATATTTCCAGTATTGGCTTCACAGATACAACTGCGGGCCCGAGAACTCGCACCCGAAGAGCTGTGAGCCGACAAGTGGTTCGCAGAGGCAGACTTGCGGGCCCAAGTATGTTGTTGGAGGTATGCTGTTGATGGTGGAAAAGGGTGCGTTACCTGCTGATGTAGGGAGACGCAGCGTGAAAGCGGTATCTCGCACAGACAGAGCTCCGGTATATTAAATTGCCCCCGGGACCTTTCTTTTATATTTTCACTCGATGCGAGGCACAAGATGGCTGCTAACACTTCCTGGTTTGAATTGTTAGCAGCCAATCAGAGGCAAGCTCGTGCTCGGGAGTTAGGCACAGTCCAGATATATATATCTTTTTTTCCTTTAATATCTCAAAAACTACTGAACGGATTTACACCATTTCCACAAAACCGCGCTTTCTGCACCAAGACCTTTCTCCCTGCCAAATTTGCAATTCTTTCTTTGTCACACAGTACATGTAATGCACCGCTCTCATCAAGAATGGAACCAGTAATGGCACAATTTCCCTGTTGCTCCACACATAAATACATGTAAAGAACAAATCAGAATAGTTCCTTTATTTTTTCAAATTGCAAAACTTCTCTCTATTGGTTATTTTTGAACTTTCCATATAAACAGTTTTTTAAAAATTTAAGAACACATACAGGTGAGAAGTTCAACGTATTCTATCAACAAACTTTCTAGAACATTCTACGACACGTGCAGGTTAAAAGTTCATCATTTTTTCAAACCTAACGATATTTTTTTGCAACATTTTCTCGAACATTTAAGGGCACGTGCAGGTTAAAAGTTCACCATTGTTTTAAGTTCGAACAGTGCCTTCCAAATGCAAGTAGCAGGTGTGGTTGAACTGACCAAATTTTATCCTATCATATGAACTCTACGTTGAAACTGCTTTTTATTAACCAATGACAAAGATGCTTTTCGACAAACTAATATGCACCCTACTTTTTAGTAAACAATGTTTTTCATCTCCCAAACAGTTATCGTTTTGTATGAGAAAAAAAGTAGTTCCCCATCTTTAAACATATCTCTTATTCTACGAACGGACTGCATGAGCTACAGACATCTATCCATATCTTCCAGCTACACCTTCAAAATGCTAGTGTGGATCGTAGGACATAGCTATGTTTTCTGGTGCAAGAGGTATGCAGAACAGAGACGTATTGACTTAGACCTAGGTTTACAAAATGTGGACATTAAATGGTTTGGACAGAGAGGATTGAAGTGGCACCAATTACTCCCTTTGGTTAAAACCTGTTTGCATCTCCAACTCCCTGACCTCATGATTGTGCACTGTGGTGGAAATGACCTAGGCACATTGACTGGGGTAGGTTTGGAAATGCTAATGAAGGACACCTTTAGACAATTGATGTTGCTTTTGCTTCAAACTGTCTTTGTATATTCCAATATATGCCAAAGACAGAAGTGGAAATGGTCAAACAAATTTCGTCCTCAGATTGAAAAATCTAGGAAGAATGTCAACAAAGCTGTGTCTGCATACCTCAGAGACCATAGAATGGGGTTGATCTACAACAACAACATATGTTATGATATGGCTGATATCTACAGAAGTGATGGAGTACACTTCACAGATCAGGAAATCGAGTTTTTCTGAATAACCTGAAGCTGTGCATCCGCACTTATATGTAGCTCCAACTAATAAACACAAAGGCTCTTTTTAGAGCCGCCTTATATTCCCAATATCGGTTCGCAGACTGACAACTGTGATCCGGCTAGCACAGGAGACCTGCGGGCCGTCGAGCAGCCTCGTAAAGGGAGAGCTACGGCCTGTGGGCTCGGCTCGCACAGAGAGAGCTACGGGCCGTCGGCTCGCAAACGCAGAGCTGTGAGCCAATGGACTGGTAGTGTTTTATGGTTTAGGGTAGTGCAGTGGTGTTTGTGTAGTGTAGGGGGTCCTGCTGTGGGTAGTGTTTTAGGGTTTATGGTAGTGCAGTGGTGTTTGTGTAGTGTAGAGGGTGGTGCTGGGGGTACATTTAGGGTTTAGGGGAGGGCAGTTGTCTTTACGTAGTGTAGGGGGGTCCTGCTGTGAGTAGTGTTTTAGGGTTTAGTGTAGTGCAGTGGTGTTTGGGTAGTGTAGAGGGTCGTGCTGGGGTAGCGTTTTACGGTTTAGGGTAGTGCAGTGGTGTTTCTGTAGTTTAGGGGGTCATGCTGGGGGTAGTGTTTTAGGGTTTAAGGTAGTGCAGTGGCGTTTCTGTAGTGTAGGGGGTCGTGCTGGCAGTAGTGGTTTGGTGTTTAGTTACGTAGTGCAGTGGTGTTTGGGTACTGTATGGGGTCATGCTGGGGTAGTGTTTTAGGGTTTAGGGTTGTGCAGTGGTGTTTCTGTAGTATAGGGGGTCGTGCTGGGGGTAGTGTTTTACGGTTTAAGGTAGTGCAGTGGTGTTTCTGTAGTGTAGGGGGTCATGCTGGCAGTAGTGGTTTAGTGTTTAGTTAGGTAGTGCAGTGGTGTTTGGGTTGTGTAGAGGGTCGTGCCGACAGACTGACTCACAGAGCTCCGAGCCAACGGACTGGCTTCTAAAGGCATAGCTGCGACCTCGTGATGTGGGGAGAGGCAGCGTGAAAGGAGTATCTTACACAGACACAGATGCCAGTGTTGCCTCGCAGAGGTAAAACTACACACCCGATGGCTTCTACACGGAGAGATGCGAGCTGATGGACTAAGTCACAAAATGGCTGCCAACACTTCCTAGTTTCAACCGTTCACAGCCAATGAGCCGCGAGCTCGTGCTCGTAATCCTCAGCCAATCAGATGTCAGAATTCTCAAATATCGATATCTGTAAAATTTAATATTTCTCAAAAACTACTGAACGGATTTACACCATTTCAACAAAAGTGCGCTTTCTGGACCACAACCTTTCTCCCTCACAAATTTGGCCTAATTCCGTTCAGCAGTTTGACCTGTAGCCTTGTCTAAAGTTTCCTATGGAAAATGCATTGAGAAAACACATTTTGGGACTCCCCTTTTTTCTCAGCCCCCCCTTGACCAATCACCTCCAAACTTTCAAGATAGGAGCTGATCAGAAAAGAGAAACTTTTTTGAAAATTTCGTAAAGATTCGTCAAACGACGCCAAAGTCATAAGCACATGGAGGGCTCCAGGAGAGGGGCCGCGCAACACCCCTCCCAACATGAGTGAAGCCCGGGGCTGCGGGGACCCCAGTGGGCCCCCGCAGCCCCAGCGACCCCCAGCTATTATTTTTTAGAAATGCCCGCGGGACCTAGCCCACCCGGGGACCTCATTAAAATAAACGCGGGAACCCGCGACCCCAGCGCAAATTGCGCCAATTTTATTTTTTTTATAAAAAATGCTTTTTTGGGCCCTGGGGTCCTTCTGGGACCCCCTGAGCAGGCCTAGGGGGTCACGGTGTTTCTACCCTGCCCCCTTCTCTTGTTTTATACCTTTGTTTCTCTGTTTTCTAGTGACTCGCTTCTACCGAGCCACAAGATGGCTGCCAACACTACCTGGTTTGTAGTGTTCGCAGCCAATCACAGTCAAGCTCATGCACGGGACTTAGGCTCCGCCCAGATATCGTAACTTTTATTTTTCTTATTTCTCAGCAACCACTGAACGGATTTACACCATTTTACAAAAGGTCGCTTTCTGAGCCAAGCACTACCTTTTTCCCAAATTTGAGGTAATTCCGTTCAGTAGTTTCGGCTGTAGCCTTGCACAAAGTTTCCTATGGGAAATTGATTTTTTGACTCTTATTTTTTGTATTTCTCAAAAACTACTGAACGGATTTACCCCATTTAAAAAAAAGGTCGCTTTATGCACCAAGCTCTACCTTTCTGCCAAATTTGAGGTAATTCCGTTCCGCAGTTCGGGCTGTAGCTCGTCGCAAAATTTCCTAGGGAAATTAACATGGAGAAAACGCGTTTTGGGACCCCCCTTTTTTCTCAGCCCCCGCTTGACAAATCACCCCCAAACTTTCCAGATAGGAACTAACCTAAAAAGTGCAACTTTTTGCAAAATTTCATAAAGATTCGTCAAACAACGCCAAAGTTATTAGCAAATCAAAAAATGCTTTTCCTATGGAAACTAGGTTGTAACTATAACTACCTACTGGCGACCGCCAGTAGGTAATATATACACACGTATATATATGTATGCATATATATATATATATAAGTATGCATATATATATGTATGCATATATGTATATTTATATATATATATATATATATATATATATATATATATATATATATTATCAACAAACACGGTCCTATACTACCGTGAACAAGAACTTTGTGTTCGAAACGCGTAGGTGGAGGAGAAGGAGGTCTCAATAAAAAGATATATTTTTGTACCAAGGAGAGTGCCGTGTAAGCTGTTGTTGGAAAAAATATATATATATATATATATTATCTACTGGCGGTCGCCAGTAGATAGTTATACTATCAGCCCCCCCACATGCCCCGGGGATCGCCACCTCCCCGGGGCACTAGTATTTAAATTCGGGGGTCCGTAATGGACCCCCGGCCCTGGGGATCACCACCTCCCGGGGCTGTGCAATTGTTGGGAGGGGGCCGCGCGGCCCCCTCCTGAAGCCTGTGGTGGCCCTGGGGACCGCCACCCCCAGGGCTGGCTCCTGCAGTGTCCCGGGGTGCCTACCCCTGGACACTGCTGTTTGCAATGGCAGGGCGGAGCCTCGCGGCACCCGCCCTGTCATTGCAAACTTAGCTTTGCTTCATTGAAGCGAGAGCAGGAAACCTGCTCTCGCTTCAATGAAGCAAAGCAGATTGCTTTTCCATAAGGGGAGCTGCATGTCAGCAGCTCCCTTATGGAAAGCAATGCCGGCTCCCGCAGGATGCGGGGAGCCGGCGGGACCATGCGGGGATTGGGGACCCCCCACGGTCCCCAACGAGTGGCCAGGCCCCGGGGGATGGGGTCCCTGGGGCCATTAGTGGCCCGGGAGGGGGGCCACGCAGCCCCCTCCCCAAAAAGAATATTTAAAATAAAAAAATAAAAAAACGTAAAGGCCGGCCCCGGGGGATGGGGTCCCCGGGGCCTTAAATGGCCTGAGGAGGGGGGCCATGCAGCCCCCCTCCAAATATTTTTTTATTAAAAAAAAGAGGGCATGCCCGGGGAATGGGGTCCCGGGGACAAAGTGGCAGAGGGAAGGGGGCCACGCAGCCCCCTCCCATAAAAAAAAAAGGAAAGAAAAAAAAAAGACCGGCATCGTGCCAGAGGCCCCGCCCCTCCCTGCAGCAGTCTGCAAACGCGCCCCTGGCGCGTTGTAAGAAGGGAAGTAATTCCCCTTGAATACTGGGGGTCCCTGGGGCCAACTAGCCCACCAGGAACCTCCAGTATGCGCCAGGGAGCTGCGTTGCAGAGAGGTGTTCAGAGGCCACGCCCCTTTTACACCTCTCTGCAACGCAGCTCTGTGGCGCTTTTTGGAGGTACATGGTGGGCTAGTTGGACTCCAGGGACCCTCAGGATTCAAGGGGACTTAATTCCCCAACTTAAAACCCGCCACGGGGCGCGTTTGCACAGTGGTGAAGGGAGGGGGCGGGGCTTCAGGTGACATGTGTGCAAACAGGCCCGTGGCGCGTGTTAAGATGGGAATTAAATCCCTTCAATCCTGAGGGTCCCTGGGGGCCAACTAGCCCACCAGGTATGTCCAGAAAGCATCACAGAGCTGCGTGGCAGAGAGGTGTAAAAAGGGGCGTGGCCTCTGAACACCTCTCTGCAACGCAGCTCCCTGGCACATACTGGAGGTACCTGGTGGGCTAGTTGGCCCCAGGGACCCTCATGATTCAAGGGGACTTAATCCCCCAACTTATAACGCTCCACGGGGCGTGTTTGCACAGTGGTGAAGAGAAGGGACGGGGCCTGATGAGACAAGTTACTTAGTTAGTTTTAATCCCCCTGCCCTATTATGTACTAGGGACTTACAGAGGAGGTAATGCTAATCACAGGGGTACCCCAACGCATAGTGTTCCCTAGTGTATGTAGGTGTTTTCACTGTATTCTAAGTGTCTTTTAGCATAGCACTGGCTCTAGGCCTGGTTAGTCAGAGCCAGTTAACACCAGTACCCGTCTGAAAAAGTTGTGGGCACAGGATGATTTTGCAACAAGGCCTCTTTCTGCTCCTCTGTTGGTTCTTTCTGCACGTCTTGCTTCTTCCTGCACTTTTCTTCGTCTTTGTGGACTTCTGTTGCTTGTTTGTGCATTTCTTTGCTTCTTTCAGTGCGTTTTTTCTTCTTTCTTCACATGTCCTACCTCTGTAGGCATAGTTAGAAATTAGCATTTAAAAAACCTTTGAAATTCACTGAAAAAACCATAGGTTTCAGGCACGTTATAGTTAGAAATTAGCATTTAAAAACCTTTGAAATTCACTGAAAAAACCATAGGTTTCAGGCACGTTATAGTTAGAAATTAGCATTTAAAAACCTTAGAAATTCACTGAAAAAACCATAGGTTTTAGGGAAAGTTATAGTTAGTTGGACATTTCACTCGTACAAAACCATAGAAATTCCCCGTTATAGTTAGTTCAGCTAACTATAACTCGCGCCCCGCAATGCACTGCTGATGACGTCACATATTACATCACTCATGACATGGTCATTGACATCACTCATGACATCACTGATGACATCTCAAATAACATCACTGATGACATCACTGATGACATCATCCATGTGATAATTTGATGCATCTTCTCACACCCTAATATAACCTTTGATACACCCACTCTAAATTACAGACTGCCATTCTCAAAACCATGGACACTCCAACACCAATAACTACATACCCACTCACTGATTCTTAGGTTTACACACACATCCACTCACTCACCCGTACAGTCACTCATACTTATGGTCACTCAGTACAGGACTATCATATGCACTCATACTATTAGATAGACACTCACACACCGCCACTCATCCATAGAGGTACTCATACACCTAGCCAGTCATGCAAATAATTAATCACACTCCCATTTACTCACCTATACAGTTATACACACCAGCTCACTTACTCATACAAATACTAGCACATTCTTACGCTCCTATGCAATCACTGATGCAAGCACACACTCATACATATAGCCACTCTCACAATCACACACTCTCACTTATAGCCATTTATATACTCCAACACACATATATACTGTCTTTCACATATGTAGTTACTCACACATGTACCACTGAGATATACATTCAATCACTAACACACCCATACACACACTCACCCACCCATACAGTCCATCACAGACGCACTCTTGAAACCATGCACCCAGTGAATCACCCACTCACACATCTATGCACAGAGTCACCCACACCCCACCCACACAAACACTCAGGCACCCATACAGATACTCAGACAACCAATCAATAACCCATATAGACACTCATGTAGCTAGTCACAAACCCATGCAGCTGCTTACACAACAACAGACAGACGGATACAGACATTCACACAGTATAGTCACTAACCCATGCATTCAGTAAGATACGTTTAATCACTCACTTATAGACTCAGTCACGCACCTACTAAATCATCCATTCAGACACTTATACACCCACTCGTTCTTCAATACGCCTTTTCCTATATATATTAAACATATTTAAACTTTACAGAAACACACAGTCACTGGATGATGTCATCAGTGATGTCATTTCAGATGTCATCAGTGATGTCATCAGTGATGTCACTGACCATGTCATGAGTGATGTAATATGTGACGTCATCAGCAGTGCATTGTGGGGCACGAGTTATAGTTAGCTGAACTAACTATAACGGGGAATTTCTATGGTTTTGTACGAGTGAATGTTCAACTAACTATAACTTTCCCTAAAACATATGGGTTTTTCAGTGAATATATATATATATATATATATATTATATATATATTCACTGAAAAACCATAGGTTTCAGGGACGTTATAGTTAGAAATTAGCATTTAAAAACCTTAGAAATTCACTGAAAAACACAGGTTTCAGGGACGTTAGTAGCTAGTTGGACATTTCACTCGTACAAAACCAGAGAAGTTCCGGCCATTATAGTTAGTTGAGCTAACTATAACTGGCGCCCGCAATGCACTGCTGATGACGTCAAATATTACATCATTCATGACATGGTCAGTGACATCACTGATGACATCACTGATGACATCATCCAGTGACTGTGTGTTTCTGTAAAGTTTAAATATGTTTTCTATATATAAATGCCAAGGTGTATTGAAGAATGAGTGGGAGTATGAGTGTCTGAATGGATGATTTTGTAGGTGCGTGACTGACTGTATAAGTGAGTGATTAAATGTGTCTTACTGAATGCATGGGTTAGTGACTAAACTGTGTGAATGTCTGTATCAGTCTGTTAGTTGGTGTGTAAGCGGCTGCATGGGTTGGTGAGTAGCTACATGAGAGTCTATATGGGTTAGTGATTGGTTATCTGAGTATCTGTATGGGTGCCTGAGTGTCTGGGTGGGTGGGTGGGGAGTGTGTGACTCTGCGCATAGATATGTGAGTGGGTGATTCACTGGGTGTATGGGTTCAAGACTGCATGTGTGAAGGGGTGCATGGGTGGGTGAGTGTGTGTATGGGTGTGTTGGTAAGTGAATAGGTGTCTCAGTGGTACATGTGTGAGTAATAACATATGTGAAAGGCAGTATATGTGAGTGTTGGAGTATATAAATGACTATATGTGAGAGTGAGTGATTGTGAGAGTGACTGTATGGATGAGTGTGAGCTTGTATCAGTGATTGTATAAGAGAGTAAGTATATGTTAGTATCTGTATGAATAAGTGAGGTGGTGTGTGTATAATTGAATAGGTGAGTAAATGGGAGTGTGATTGATTCTTTGCATGACTGACTAGGTGTGTGAGTAACTCTATGGATGAGTAGTGGTGTGTGAGTGTCTGTATGGGTGTATGAGTGCATATGATAGTGCTGTATTGATGAGTGACTGCATGTATGAGTGACTGTATGGGTGAATGAGTGGATGTGTGTGTAGACCTAGGAATCAGTGAGTGGGTATGTAGTAACTGGTATTGGTGTGTCTTTGGTTTCGAAAATGGTAGTCTGTATTTTAGAGTGGGTGTATCAAAGGTTATATTAGGGTATAAGGAGGTGCATGAGATTATCACGTGGATGATGTCATCAGTGATGTCATCAGTGATGTCATTTGAGATGTCATCAGTGATGTCACTGACCATGTCATGAATGATGTAATATGTGACGTCATCAGCAGTGCATTGCGGGGGCGCGAGTTATAGTTAGCTCAACTAACTATAACGGCCAAATTTCTCTGGTTTTGTACGAGTGAAATTCCCAACTAACTATAACGTCCCTGAAACTTGTGGTTTTTTCAGTGAATATATATATATATATATATCCACACGAGTCCAATGCCCAAGAATATAAGAAAACACTGGAGCCGCGGCCACTATTCCAAACGTGTTTAATGCAACACTAGGTCCCGACGCGCTTCGGAGTTGCGCTCACCCTTTCTCACGGGCAAAGCTTAGTGCATCATTAGTTTCTTTTAAAGAAGCAAGTGCTCATATTTGTGCCATAAACATAAAAGACATACTGGTTTTCGTCATTTCAGTCAATAAAGTTGTAAATGTTATTGTACATAATCTTTGGGAAATGCAGGTAAATGATAACATTGCTACATCCATATCCTTAAAGATACATAAAAGTGAAGTATATATAACATGTGTAAGGATATCCCACAACAGGATTCAAACGGTATTCCTGCATGCACACGCTGACACATCCATATAATACCCTGTGGTACACTGCAATAATCGAGCAGTGTCATAACAATCTGGTACTAAAATCTGCATCGCTGCATATAAGCGCTATCGCATTAGCATGGTAACTTGAAAACACTGCAATGAATCAAGCAATGTCATTCTAATCTGGCAAAATTGATAATTCAGCTCAAAGCTGCCACAATACATAAGAATGAATGTACATCAGTGTAAACATTAGTACATCCCCAGTGGGCAATCAATCACCAAGAAAAAACCATGCTATTTATCTATTCGTTCGATACTCGTAACCTGATAGTGATGTGCCGAAAAGTCTTGCTCCTGTGAGCATACAATCCCAAACATTGTTCAATTACCAAAGAGACAAATAAAACACTCTTTGACCACTTCAGTGTCAGATATTAGAGCTCTTCTGCATTCCCAGTCGCCGTCTGCAAAAAACCAGACAAAGATGACGCTGTTAAAATCCTGAAAAAATGTGCACAAAGAATAAATTATAACTAAACAAAAAACCTTAAAAGACATCTAGGGAGAACATGAAACAATATGTACAAGTAAGAACATATTAAAGATGAACGGACATTTCTTCGTCAAGGTTCAAACCTATGGGAATGTTTACACTGATGTACATTCATTCTTATGTATTGTGGCAGCTTTGAGCTGAATTATCAATGTTGTGGGATATCCTTACACATGTTATATATACTTCACTTTTATGTATCTTTAAGGATATGGATGTAGCAATGTTATCATTTACCTGCATTTCCCGAAGATTATGTACAATAACATTTACAACTTTATTGACTGAAATGACGAAAACCAGTATGTCTTTTATGTTTATGGCACAAATATGAGCACTTGCTTCTTTAAAAGAAACTAATGATGCACTAAGCTTTGCCCGTGAGAAAGGAGTGACGCAACTCGAAACGCGTCAGGACCTAGTGTTGCATTAAACACGTTTGGAATAGTGGCCGCGGCTCCAGTGTTTTCTTATATTCTTGGGCATTGGACTTGTGTGGATATATTAGGGGTTGGCTTCCCTGCCGTGTTGCCCGCCGTGGATAAGAGGCTTGGGTTTAGCCGAACTACGTTGTGGATTTGTTTTGAATCCCTTGCCCGCCCCCAGCAATCCAGCCGATACTATCGAGACGGGCGTGTCAGAGGCTACCCGGCGAGCACGAAGGAGGAGGAGGTTTGGTCGGAGGACGTTTCCTCTGCTCTCGACTTCGTTGTTCAAAAGGTAAGCGGAGACACGTCTTTGTTTCATGAGCGGCTGTGGGATTTACGTGATGGGGAGCTATACGGATTTAAGATAACAGATTGCACGGATCTGTATCTTACTTAGAAACTCATGTTGGCAGTAAAGGAATCACTGCTAGTTTCAACTTGAACGGAGAGGAAACTTGAACGATGGCAACCACTAGAGACAGCAGGAGACGTGATGCAGCAAGTAAGCTGTTCATGAAATCGACAGAACCACGGGGTAATGATATCTTGCAAACATCAAGCGTAAACTGGTACAACGGACAAAAGGAAACTATGGGACAAGTTGTGGAAAATATTAAAAAAGAACAATCCAAGTGGTGGGAGGCTACAGCCTTACAGCAATATGTAGAATGTGATAGAATACCGCGAGGTCTCCGTATTTTTATCACTCCCACTTTTCAGAAGCCAGATCCAGATATGATCGAGGAGTGGATGACAAACAATCACGCCTGCTCTATCAACATGTTAAAGATACTGATTAAATATGCAGAAAAAGAAAGTACCAAACTAACTGAAGAAAGTGAGGACATCATTAAGAAATTGAAAGATCTTTATACGAAAGAGGAATTTGAATCAGAGATGGCCAAAATGGAAAAAAGCTGGAAAAATCGAGGAGGACATAAAAGCCAAGAAATTAAGTAAATTTCATCGTGATGAAATTGATTATAACAAAGGTCAAATCCTTACCTTTGGTAGAAAGTTTGATCAATTAAGAAAAGAAACTAAAGGATCAAATGAGACACAACCTTCTACTTCCAACGACACTACAGATATAGAACAAACAGAGACTGTAACCAACACAGTGGAGAAACCTGACAGCGACAACAGCGAAAGTGACATTTCTCCTATCAGAGAACCTAATATAGTAAAAGCACGTATTTTAAAAGAATTTACTCTGATGGCCAAAGAGAGAAAAATTACACAGGCATACAGCGAAAGTCCGGTCAGAGGTCGTGGTCGCGGCGCAAGAGGAGGAAACAAAGAAAGGTTCACGAAAAGCAACTTAACAGACAGCCCAGTGGGAACTCGTACGAGGGGTCGAAATGCAAAGAAGTAATGGAGAACATGACAGTGGTAAATCTTTCGAATCAGTCATTTACTGATAATCAATTAGAAGTATTAGCATTGGGGTTATCCTTTTGCCCCACTGCTAATTATGATTATACAGAAACTCAGTATTGATCTGTTCAGTTTCATTAGGAAACTGAAATTGAAAAAATGGTTCTCTATGAATAAACCTAAGATACAGAGCCAAGCACAGACTAATCCTTCGGTTCTCACCATTGATGATGTACATATTTTACAAACAGTTCATGAGTTGGCCGATGAGGATAATGTCAATAATGATCCTTTTTAAATCTTCTGAATACCGATATTGATTTAGAAATGGGGGTGAAACCGGTTTTAAGCCTAAATCAGTTTTTATCCCACAGATCAACAACGAGGCAATCAATTGTTTTGAAAAAGGCATGATTAGAGAATTACAGAAATTAGATTCTCGTAAAACTAACATGGTGCAGAATTTGAAAAAGAGGCATCGAATTGCATTAAAAGAGTTGGAGGCTAATAGCGACATTGTTATCAAAAAGTCAGATAAGGGGGGTAATGTCGTTATTTGGCCACTGCACATGTATCTCAATGAAGGCAAAAAGCAACTATCGGATAAAGATAGGTATTGCATTTCTTCCAAAGCTGAATATGATATAGCTAACAAACATGTCTTAAATAAGTTGGCTGAGTGGAGGGACAGTGGGTTACTAAATCAAGATGAATTTTCATTTTTAGTTTGTAAAGACCCCAAAAGCCCAGTATTGTACCTTCTCCCTAAAATTCATAAAGACGCCACTAATCCACCAGGTAGACCCATTGTGTCGTCAAGAGATAGTGCACTTGAGAACATGTCCAAATACGTGGACCACTTTTTGCAGCCATTGGTCCAAGCTACTACCGTCATTTGTTAAAGACACGGGTGATTTTCTGAGAATTATTGACAAAATCACCTGGGAGCAAAACTATCTACTAATGAGTATGGATGTCAGCAGCCTATACACTTGCATCCCTCAAGATCTTGGTATTGAGGCCTGTAGGTTTTTCTTGAAAAGTAGATCTCTATCTTTTCTTTTCCACACGGAAATGATCCTAGAGATGATCCAGCTATGCCTGAGCAACAATTTCTTCCTGTTTGATAATAAGATGTATAGACAAACCCAGGGGACGGCGATGGGAACCTGCTTCGCCCCCAGTTTTGCAGGATTGTACCTCGGCTGGTGGGAGAAGCAGGTTGTCAGTAACATCAGACAATTTGTTGACCACATCGTCCTCTGGGTGAGGTACATCGACGATATCTTCTGCATCTGGAGGGGTACTGAAAACCAGGTGCAGGAGTTTGTTGATGTCCTCAACAACAACAGTTTAAACTTGCACTTCACCAGTGAAACTAACAGTAAGAGTATACAATTCTTAGATCTAAAAGTAGAAATTAAGGACAGTAAGATTACTACTAGATTGTTTAGAAAAACCACTGCGGGCAACAGTTTGCTTCACGCCAACAGTTGTCACCCCAAAACCTAATTCAGAGCATTCCTTTTGGTGAATTGTTAAGGGCCAAAAGGAATTGCAGTACCGAAGAGGGTTATCAAATGGAAAAACAAACAATGACCCAGAGATTCCTGGCACGTGGGTACAGTAAAAATATTATAAAGAAAGCTGTTGCAAAAGTTGAAAAACTTAAAAGGGAAGAACTATTGACTCCCAAAGAGAAAGAGAGCACGTCGGTGAAAGAACCTATCAGGTTCATCACCAAGTTCAACAATCAAGCATGGGAGATCAAGAGAAGTCTCATAAAAATGTGGGAGGTCCTTAAAACTGATGACGATCTGAGGGAATGTGTTGGAGAATACCCCTCTCTCACATTTACAAAACCTAGATCATTACGTGACACACTGAGTAGAAGTCTAGTAAATCAAGCTAAAAAATGCCTGGACATCAGAGGGTTCTTTACCTGTAATCAGTGCAAGGCGTGTAAGTTTAGTACTAGCTGTAAATCTGTTAAACTAAGTAAAGATAAACCCCCGTATTATATCAACAAATACCTCAACTGCAACACCGAATTTGTGGTGTATGCGTTAAAATGCCCATGTGACAGATATTACATAGGGAGTACAATCCATAAAGGTAAAAAGAGGGTACTTGAGCACCTACGGGCGATCAAGAAAAATGATAAACAATATCCTGTCGCCCGCCATTTTAGTGTTAGTCATAATCAAAATGCCAACCTCCTTAGATTCTGCATCTTAGATTGTGTACCACCCAGAACAAGAGGAGGTAATAGAACTGTCGAATTGAGAAGGTTGGAATTAAAAATGATTGTCAAATATAACACTTTAGTTCCCATAGGTTTGAACTCTTGACGAAGAAATGTCCGTTCATCTTTAATATGTTCTTACTTGTACATATTGTTTCATGTTCTCCGTCGATATCTTTTGAGGTTTCTTGTTTAGTTATAATTTATTCTTTGTGCACATTTTTTCAGGATTTTAACAGCGTCATCTTTGTCTGGTTTTTTGCAGGCTGCGACTGGGAATGCAGAAGAGCTCTAATATCTGACACTGAAGTGGTCAAAGAGTGTTTTATTTGTCTCTTTGGTAATTGAACAATGTTTGGGATTGTATGCTCACAGGAGCAAGACTGTTTCGGCACATCACTATCAGGTTACGAGTATCGAACGAATAGATAAATAGCATGGTTTTTCTTGGTGATTGATTGCCCACTGGGGCTGTACTAATGTTTACACTGATGTACATTCATTCTTATGTATTGTGGCAGCTTTGAGCTGAATTATCAATTTTGCCAGATTGGAATGACATTGCTTGATTCATTGCAGTGTTTCCAAGTTACCATGCTAATGCGATAGCGCTTATATGCAGCGATGCGGATTTTAGTACCAGATTGTTATGACACTGCTCGATTATTGCAGTGTACCACAGGGTATTATATGGATGTGTCAGAGCGCGCATGCAGGAATACCGTTTGAATCCTGTTGTGGGATATCCTTACACATGTTATATATACTTCACTTTTATGTATCTTTAAGGATATGGATGTAGCAATGTTATCATTTACCTGCATTTCCCGAAGATTATGTACAATAACATTTACAACTTTATTGACTGAAATGACGAAAACCAGTATGTCTTTTATGTTTATGGCACAAATATGAGCACTTGCTTCTTTAAAAGAAACTAATGATGCACTAAGCTTTGCCCGTGAGAAAGGAGTGACGCAACTCCGAAACGCGTCAGGACCTAGTGTTGCATTAAACACGTTTGGAATAGTGGCCGCGGCTCCAGTGTTTTCTTATATTCTTGGGCATTGGACTTGTGTGGATATATTAGGGGTTGGCTTCCCCTGCCGTGTTGCCCGCCGTGGATAAGAGGCTTGGGTTTAGCCGAACTACGTTGTGGATTTGTTTTGAATCCCTTGCCCGCCCCCAGCAATCCAGCCGATACTATCGAGACGGGCGTGTCAGAGGCTACCCGGCGAGCACGAAGGAGGAGGAGGTTTGGTCGGAGGACGTTTCTCTGCTCTCGACTTCGTTGTTCAAAAGGTAAGCGGAGACACGTCTTTGTTTCATGAGCGGCTGTGGGATTTACGTGATGGGGAGCTATACGGATTTAAGATAACAGATTGCACGGATCTGTATCTTACTTAGAAACTCATGTTGGCAGTAAAGGAATCACTGCTAGTTTCAACTTGAACGGAGAGGAAACTTGAACGATGGCAACCACTAGAGACAGCAGGAGACGTGATGCAGCAAGTAAGCTGTTCATGAAATCGACAGAACCACGGGGTAATGATATCTTGCAAACATCAAGCGTAAACTGGTACAACGGACAAAAGGAAACTATGGGACAAGTTGTGGAAAATATTAAAAAAGAACAATCCAAGTGGTGGGAGGCTACAGCCTTACAGCAATATGTAGAATGTGATAGAATACCGCGAGGTCTCCGTATTTTTATCACTCCCACTTTTCAGAAGCCAGATCCAGATATGATCGAGGAGTGGATGACAAACAATCACGCCTGCTCTATCAACATGTTAAAGATACTGATTAAATATGCAGAAAAAGAAAGTACCAAACTAACTGAAGAAAGTGAGGACATCATTAAGAAATTGAAAGATCTTTATACGAAAGAGGAATTTGAATCAGAGATGGCCAAAATGGAAAAAAAGCTGGAAAAAATCGAGGAGGACATAAAAGCCAAGAAATTAAGTAAATTTCATCGTGATGAAATTGATTATAACAAAGGTCAAATCCTTACCTTTGGTAGAAAGTTTGATCAATTAAGAAAAGAAACTAAAGGATCAAATGAGACACAACCTTCTACTTCCAACGACACTACAGATATAGAACAAACAGAGACTGTAACCAACACAGTGGAGAAACCTGACAGCGACAACAGCGAAAGTGACATTTCTCCTATCAGAGAACCTAATATAGTAAAAGCACGTATTTTAAAAGAATTTACTCTGATGGCCAAAGAGAGAAAAATTACACAGGCATACAGCGAAAGTCCGGTCAGAGGTCGTGGTCGCGGCGCAAGAGGAGGAAACAAAGAAAGGTTCACGAAAAGCAACTTAACAGACAGCCCAGTGGGAACTCGTACGAGGGGTCGAAATGCAAAGAAGTAATGGAGAACATGACAGTGGTAAATCTTTCGAATCAGTCATTTACTGATAATCAATTAGAAGTATTAGCATTGGGGTTATCCTTTGCCCCACTGCTAATTATGATTATACAGAAACTCGTATTGATCTGTTCAGTTTCATTAGGAAACTGAAATTGAAAAAATGGTTCTCTATGAATAAACCTAAGATACAGAGCCAAGCACAGACTAATCCTTCGGTTCTCACCATTGATGATGTACATATTTTACAAACAGTTCATGAGTTGGCCGATGAGGATAATGTCAATAATGATCCTTTTTAAATCTTCTGAATACCGATATTGATTTAGAAATGGGGGTGAAACCGGTTTTAAGCCTAAATCAGTTTTTATCCCACAGATCAACAACGAGGCAATCAATTGTTTTGAAAAAGGCATGATTAGAGAATTACAGAAATTAGATTCTCGTAAAACTAACATGGTGCAGAATTTGAAAAAGAGGCATCGAATTGCATTAAAAGAGTTGGAGGCTAATAGCGACATTGTTATCAAAAAGTCAGATAAGGGGGTAATGTCGTTATTTGGCCACTGCACATGTATCTCAATGAAGGCAAAAAGCAACTATCGGATAAAGATAGGTATTGCATTTCTTCCAAAGCTGAATATGATATAGCTAACAAACATGTCTTAAATAAGTTGGCTGAGTGGAGGGACAGTGGGTTACTAAATCAAGATGAATTTTCATTTTTAGTTTGTAAAGACCCCAAAAGCCCAGTATTGTACCTTCTCCCTAAAATTCATAAAGACGCCACTAATCCACCAGGTAGACCCATTGTGTCGTCAAGAGATAGTGCACTTGAGAACATGTCCAAATACGTGGACCACTTTTTGCAGCCATTGGTCCAAGCTCTACCGTCATTTGTTAAAGACACGGGTGATTTTCTGAGAATTATTGACAAAATCACCTGGGAGCAAAACTATCTACTAATGAGTATGGATGTCAGCAGCCTATACACTTGCATCCCTCAAGATCTTGGTATTGAGGCCTGTAGGTTTTTCTTGAAAAGTAGATCTCTATCTTTTCTTTTCCACACGGAAATGATCCTAGAGATGATCCAGCTATGCCTGAGCAACAATTTCTTCCTGTTTGATAATAAGATGTATAGACAAACCCAGGGGATGGCGATGGGAACCTGCTTCGCCCCCAGTTTTGCAGGATTGTACCTCGGCTGGTGGGAGAAGCAGGTTGTCAGTAACATCAGACAATTTGTTGACCACATCGTCCTCTGGGTGAGGTACATCGACGATATCTTCTGCATCTGGAGGGGTACTGAAAACCAGGTGCAGGAGTTTGTTGATGTCCTCAACAACAACAGTTTAAACTTGCACTTCACCAGTGAAACTAACAGTAAGAGTATACAATTCTTAGATCTAAAAGTAGAAATTAAGGACAGTAAGATTACTACTAGATTGTTTAGAAAAACCACTGCGGGCAACAGTTTGCTTCACGCCAACAGTTGTCACCCCAAAAACCTAATTCAGAGCATTCCTTTTGGTGAATTGTTAAGGGCCAAAAGGAATTGCAGTACCGAAGAGGGTTATCAAATGGAAAAACAAACAATGACCCAGAGATTCCTGGCACGGGGGTACAGTAAAAATACTATAAAGAAAGCTGTTGCAAAAGTTGAAAAACTTAAAAGGGAAGAACTATTGACTCCCAAAGAGAAAGAGAGCACGTCGGTGAAAGAACCTATCAGGTTCATCACCAAGTTCAACAATCAAGCATGGGAGATCAAGAGAAGTCTCATAAAAATGTGGGAGGTCCTTAAAACTGATGACGATCTGAGGGAATGTGTTGGAGAATACCCTCTCTCACATTTACAAAACCTAGATCATTACGTGACACACTGAGTAGAAGTCTAGTAAATCAAGCTAAAAATGCCTGGACATCAGAGGGTTCTTTACCTGTAATCAGTGCAAGGCGTGTAAGTTTAGTACTAGCTGTAAATCTGTTAAACTAAGTAAAGATAAACCCCGTATTATATCAACAAATACCTCAACTGCAACACCGAATTTGTGGTGTATGCGTTAAAATGCCCATGTGACAGATATTACATAGGGAGTACAATCCATAAAGGTAAAAAGAGGGTACTTGAGCACCTACGGGCGATCAAGAAAAATGATAAACAATATCCTGTCGCCCGCCATTTTAGTGTTAGTCATAATCAAAATGCCAACCTCCTTAGATTCTGCATCTTAGATTGTGTACCACCCAGAACAAGAGGAGGTAATAGAACTGTAGAATTGAGAAGGTTGGAATTAAAAATGATTGTCAAATATAACACTTTAGTTCCCATAGGTTTGAACCTTGACGAAGAAATGTCCGTTCATCTTTAATATGTTCTTACTTGTACATATTGTTTCATGTTCTCCGTCGATATCTTTTAAGGTTTTTTGTTTAGTTATAATTTATTCTTTGTGCACATTTTTTCAGGATTTTAACAGCGTCATCTTTGTCTGGTTTTTTGCAGGCTGCGACTGGGAATGCAGAAGAGCTCTAATATCTGACACTGAAGTGGTCAAAGAGTGTTTTATTTGTCTCTTTGGTAATTGAACAATGTTTGGGATTGTATGCTCACAGGAGCAAGACTTTTCGGCACATCACTATCAGGTTACGAGTATCGAACGAATAGATAAATAGCATGGTTTTTCTTGGTGATTGATTGCCCACTGGGGCTGTACTAATGTTTACACTGATGTACATTCATTCTTATGTATTGTGGCAGCTTTGAGCTGAATTATCAATTTTGCCAGATTGGAATGACATTGCTTGATTCATTGCAGTGTTTTCAAGTTACCATGCTAATGCGATAGCGCTTATATGCAGCGATGCGGATTTTAGTACCAGATTGTTATGACACTGCTCGATTATTGCAGTGTACCACAGGGTATTATATGGATGTGTCAGAGCGCGCATGCAGGAATACCGTTTGAATCCTGTTGTGGGATATCCTTACACATGTTATATATACTTCACTTTTATGTATCTTTAAGGATATGGATGTAGCAATGTTATCATTTACCTGCATTTCCCGACGATTATGTACAATAACATTTACAACTTTATTGACTGAAATGACGAAAACCAGTATGTCTTTTATGTTTATGGCACAAATATGAGCACTTGCGTCTTTAAAAGAAACTAATGATGCACTAAGCTTTGCCCGTGAGAAAGGAGTGACGCAACTCCGAAACGCGTCGGGACCTAGTGTTGCATTAAACACGTTTGGAATAGAGGCCGCGGCTCCAGTGTTTTCTTATATTCTTGTGCATTGGACTTGTGTGGATATATTAGGGGTCGGCTTCCCCTGCCGTGTTGCCCGCCGTGGATAAGAGGCTTGGGTTTAGCCGAACTACGTTGTGGATTTGTTTTGAATCCCTTGCCCGCCCCCAGCAATCCAGCCGATACTATCGAGATGGGCGTGTCAGAGGCTACCCGGCGAGCATGAAGGAGGAGGAGGTTTGGTCGGAGGACGTTTCCTCTGCTCTCGACTTCGTTGTTCAAAAGGTAAGCGGAGACACGTCTTTGTTTCATGAGCGGCTGTGGGATTTACGTGATGGGGAGCTATACGGATTTAAGATAACAGATTGCACGGATCTGTATCTTACTTAGAAACTCATGTTGGCAGTAAAGGAATCACTGCTAGTTTCAACTTGAACGGAGAGGAAACTTGAACGATGGCAACCACTAGAGACAGCAGGAGACGTGATGCAGCAAGTAAGCTGTTCATGAAATCGACAGAACCACGGGGTAATGATATCTTGCAAACATCAAGCGAAACTGGTACAACGGACAAAAGGAAACTATGGGACAAGTTGTGGAAAATATTAAAAAAAGAACAATCCAAGTGGTGGGAGGCTACAGCCTTACAGCAATATGTAGAATGTGATAGAATACCGCGAGGTCTCCGTATTTTTATCACTCCCACTTTTCAGAAGCCAGATCCAGATATGATCGAGGAGTGGATGACAAACAATCACGCCTGCTCTATCAACATGTTAAAGATACTGATTAAATATGCAGAAAAAGAAAGTACCAAACTAACTGAAGAAAGTGAGGACATCATTAAGAAATTGAAAGATCTTTATACGAAAGAGGAATTTGAATCAGAGATGGCCAAAATGGAAAAAAAGCTGGAAAAAATCGAGGAGGACATAAAAGCCAAGAAATTAAGTAAATTTCATCGTGATGAAATTGATTATAACAAAGGTCAAATCCTTACCTTTGGTAGAAAGTTTGATCAATTAAGAAAAGAAACTAAAGGATCAAATGAGGCACAACCTTCTACTTCCAACGACACTACAGATATAGAACAAACAGAGACTGTAACCAACACAGTGGAGAAACCTGACAGCGACAACAGCGAAAGTGACATTTCTCCTATCAGAGAACCTAATATAGTAAAAGCACGTATTTTAAAAGAATTTACTCTGATGGCCAAAGAGAGAAAAATTACACAGGCATACAGCGAAAGTCCGGTCAGAGGTCGTGGTCGCGGCGCAAGAGGAGGAAACAAAGAAAGGTTCACGAAAAGCAACTTAACAGACAGCCCAGTGGGAACTCGTACGAGGGGTCGAAATGCAAAGAAGTAATGGAGAACATGACAGTGGTAAATCTTTCGAATCAGTCATTTACTGATAATCAATTAGAAGTATTAGCATTGGGGTTATCCTTTGCCCCACTGCTAATTATGATTATACAGAAACTCGTATTGATCTGTTCAGTTTCATTAGGAAACTGAAATTGAAAAAATGGTTCTCTATGAATAAACCTAAGATACAGAGCCAAGCACAGACTAATCCTTCGGTTCTCACCATTGATGATGTACATATTTTACAAACAGTTCATGAGTTGGCCGATGAGGATAATGTCAATAATGATCCTTTTTTAAATCTTCTGAATACCGATATTGATTTAGAAATGGGGGGTGAAACCGGTTTTAAGCCTAAATCAGTTTTTATCCCACCGATCAACAACGAGGCAATCAATTGTTTTGAAAAAGGCATGATTAGAGAATTATAGAAATTAGATTCTCGTAAAACTAACATGGTGCAGAATTTGAAAAAGAGGCATCGAATTGCATTAAAAGAGTTGGAGGCTAATAGCGACATTGTTATCAAAAAGTCAGATAAGGGGGTAATGTCGTTATTTGGCCACTGCACATGTATCTCAATGAAGGCAAAAAGCAACTATCGGATAAAGATAGGTATTGCATTTCTTCCAAAGCTGAATATGATATAGCTAACAAACATGTCTTAAATAAGTTGGCTGAGTGGAGGGACAGTGGGTTACTAAATCAAGATGAATTTTCATTTTTAGTTTGTAAAGACCCCAAAAGCCCAGTATTGTACCTTCTCCCCAAAATTCATAAAGACGCCACTAATCCACCAGGTAGACCCATTGTGTCATCAAGAGATAGTGCACTTGAGAACATGTCCAAATACGTGGACCACTTTTTGCAGCCATTGGTCCAAGCTCTACCGTCATTTGTTAAAGACACGGGTGATTTTCTGAGAATTATTGACAAAATCACCTGGGAGCAAAACTATCTACTAATGAGTATGGATGTCAGCAGCCTATACACTTGCATCCCTCAAGATCTTGGTATTGAGGCCTGTAGGTTTTTCTTGAAAAGTAGATCTCTATCTTTTCTTTTCCACACGGAAATGATCCTAGAGATGATCCAGCTATGCCTGAGCAACAATTTCTTCCTGTTTGATAATAAGATGTATAGACAAACCCAGGGGACGGCGATGGGAACCTGCTTCGCCCCCAGTTTTGCAGGATTGTACCTCGGCTGGTGGGAGAAGCAGGTTGTCAGTAACATCAGACAATTTGTTGACCACATCGTCCTCTGGGTGAGGTACATCGACGATATCTTCTGCATCTGGAGGGGTACTGAAAACCAGGTGCAGGAGTTTGTTGATGTCCTCAACAACAACAGTTTAAACTTGCACTTCACCAGTGAAACTAACAGTAAGAGTATACAATTCTTAGATCTAAAAGTAGAAATTAAGGACAGTAAGATTACTACTAGATTGTTTAGAAAAACCACTGCTGGCAACAGTTTGCTTCACGCCAACAGTTGTCACCCCAAAACCTAATTCAGAGCATTCCTTTTGGTGAATTGTTAAGGGCCAAAAGGAATTGCAGTACCGAAGAGGGTTATCAAATGCTAAAACAAACAATGACCCAGAGATTCCTGGCGCGGGGGTACAGTAAAAATACTATAAAGCAAGCTGTTGCAAAAGTTGAAAAACTTAAAAGGGAAGAACTATTGACTCCCAAAGAGAAAGAGAGCACGTCGGTGAAAGAACCTATCAGGTTCATCACCAAGTTCAACAATCAAGCATGGGAGATCAAGAGAAGTCTCATAAAAATGTGGGAGGTCCTTAAAACTGATGACGATCTGAGGGAATGTGTTGGAGAATACCCTCTCTCACATTTACAAAACCTAGATCATTACGTGACACACTGAGTAGAAGTCTAGTAAATCAAGCTAAAAATGCCTGGACATCAGAGGGTTCTTTACCTGTAATCAGTGCAAGGTGTGTAAGTTTAGTACTAGCTGTAAATCTGTTAAACTAAGTAAAGATAAACCCCGTATTATATCAACAAATACCTCAACTGCAACACCGAATTTGTGGTGTATGCGTTAAAATGCCCATGTGACAGATATTACATAGGAGTACAATCCATAAAGGTAAAAGAGGGTACTTGAGCACCTACGGGCGATCAAGAAAAATGATAAACAATATCCTGTCGCCTGCCATTTTAGTGTTAGTCATAATCAAAATGCCAACCTCCTTAGATTCTGCATCTTAGATTGTGTACCACCCAGAACAAGAGGAGGTAATAGAACTGTCGAATTGAGAAGGTTGGAATTAAAAATGATTGTCAAATATAACACTTTAGTTCCCATAGGTTTGAACCTTGACGAAGAAATGTCCGTTCATCTTTAATATGTTCTTACTTGTACATATTGTTTCATGTTCTCCGTCGATATCTTTTAAGGTTTTTTGTTTAGTTATAATTTATTCTTTGTGCACATTTTTTCAGGATTTTAACAGCGTCATCTTTGTCTGGTTTTTGCAGGCTGCGACTGGGAATGCAGAAGAGCTCTAATATCTGACACTGAAGTGGTCAAAGAGTGTTTTATTTGTCTCTTTGGTAATTGAACAATGTTTGGGATTGTATGCTCACAGGAGCAAGACTTTTCGGCACATCACTATCAGGTTACGAGTATCGAACGAATAGATAAATAGCATGGTTTTTCTTGGTGATTGATTGCCCACTGGGGCTGTACTAATGTTTACACTGATGTACATTCATTCTTATGTATTGTGGCAGCTTTGAGCTGAATTATCAATTTTGCCAGATTGGAATGACATTGCTTGATTCATTGCAGTGTTTTCAAGTTACCATGCTAATGCGATAGCGCTTATATGCAGCGATGCGGATTTTAGTACCAGATTGTTATGACACTGCTCGATTATTGCAGTGTACCACAGGGTATTATATGGATGTGTCAGAGCGCGCATGCAGGAATACCGTTTGAATCCTGTTGTGGGATATCCTTACACATGTTATATATACTTCACTTTTATGTATCTTTAAGGATATGGATGTAGCAATGTTATCATTTACCTGCATTTCCCGAAGATTATGTACAATAACATTTACAACTTTATTGACTGAAATGACGAAAACCAGTATGTCTTTTATGTTTATGGCACAAATATGAGCACTTGCTTCTTTAAAAGAAACTAATGATGCACTAAGCTTTGCCCGTGAGAAAGGAGTGACGCAACTCCGAAACGCGTCGGGACCTAGTGTTGCATTAAACACGTTTGGAATAGAGGCCGCGGCTCCAGTGTTTTCTTATATTCTTGTGCATTGGACTTGTGTGGATATATTAGGGGTCGGCTTCCCCTGCCGTGTTGCCCGCCGTGGATAAGAGGCTTGGGTTTAGCCGAACTACGTTGTGGATATATATATATATATATATTTACTTGCTCCACTGCACCTGGAACCAGCGCACTCGTGGATGGGTGCTCGTAACGCGGAGGTGCATCCGCGTTCAATATGCGTGCTCACTCCCTCTCCCTCTTCGGTTTCGAGAAAGCACTCGCAGGGGGTCTTTGCTAATTTTGAATTGCTTTAATTCGTACAGCCAATAGTCAACATGACGCATTTCGGCTTACGCCTTAATTTAATGTTTCCAAATTGCGTGCCGAAAAGCGGCAGTTTTTTAAAAGAGACAAACATTAAGTCACATGATGCATTTCACATTAAAACCAACGAAGGACCAACATTTCATTCTTAAAATTCGGCGCCATGTTGGAACGTGTATTACACGGTTAAATCCCTGTGTCAAAAGCATAGTTAATACACACTGCTTTTCTACCGTTACCATACAACACTCAATCCAATCTGATTATATGGGCAATTTCATTTTTCCATATCAAGAATTTAAATGAAACTTTGCGGTACAAAATTCTAACAGAATAAAACCATTTCATAGATTATTACGCCGTGTATCGGCATAGTAGCTAAACCATCCTAGTTTCCTCCTGAAACCAAAATCATGGCTGCCATGTGAATCTTGATTACGCGGTGTATCGGCTTAACCTTCCATTTGATATCTGTTATGTCATGCAACATGGACCAATAAACAGTCAAATTATAAATTCGAATTCCTGCAAAAACTTAATCCAAAGCTTATTCAATAAGAAATTGTACACAGATCTGACATAGAATTACATTCCACTCATATTTTAACTGGCTCCAATTATTTCAAATTCAATCACCAAGATGTATGGCTAATTCTTCCCCTATATTCATACCTTTAGGGGCCTTGGTCTCTAAGTCAATTATATATCTAGATTCTAGCCTACGCAGCTTCTTAATCCTGTCCCCTCCCCTCACATTAATCGGGATCTGATCTAATCCATAATGCCGTAACAGCTCCCTGTCACTGCCATACGCATATATATATTATCTACTGGCGGTCGCCAGTAGATAGTTATAGTTAGGACCTATTATCCATAGGAAATTCGTAACATTCTTTTCCCAATACCTTTGGCGCCGGTTGACGAATCTTCGCGAAATTTTCTAAACTTATGGCCCGCTCCGGTCCGCTCCTATCTTTAAAATTTCGGGGTGATTCATCAAGCGGGGGCCGAGAAAAAAGGGGGGTCCCAAAACGTGTTTTCTCCATGTTAATTCTCATAGGAAACTTTAGACACGGCTACAGCCCGACCTGCTGAACGGAATTACACCAAATTTGGCAAAAAGGTAGTGCTTGGTTCAGAAAGCGCCCTTTTTTTTAAATGGTTTAAATCCGTTCAGTAGTTGCGGAGAAATTAAAAAAATAAGAGTCAAAAAATCAATTTCACATAGGAAACTTTATGCAAGGCTACAGCCAAAACTACTGAACGGAATTACACCAAATTTGGCAAAAAGGTAGTGGTTGGTTCAGAAAGCACCCTTTTTAAAAATGGTGTAAATCTGTTCAGTAGTTGCTGAGAAAATCAAAAATAAAAGTTTTGATATTTAGAGGCACGGAGGATCCGCGGACCCTCCCGACCACGAGCTTCATGCTAATTGGCTGTCAACACTCCAAACCAGGAAGTGTTGGCAGAACACAGAAAAACGAAGGCGCAAAACAAGAAAAGGGGGCAGGGTAGAAACACCCTGACCCCCTAGGCCTGCTCAGGGGGTCCCACAAGGACCGCCGGGGCCCAAAAAAGCATTTAAAAAAAAAAAATCTGCAAAATGCGTGCCGGATCCGCGGATCCGGCCGCAAAACGAAGCGCGGGCTCCCGCGCTTCATTACTAATTAGCCCCGGGTGGGCCAAGTCCCGGGGCAGTGAAAAGTGTGGGGGCCCCAATACCCCCACACTGTCCCGGGACCGCCACCTCCCGGGGCTTGAATAATGAGCTGCGGGGGCACGCAGCCCTCCCGCAGCCCCGGGGACTGCCACCCCGGGGCTTGTTTTTAAAGTTTGGGGGCCTCTAAGGTCTCCCAAACCCCGGGGACCACCACCCCCGGGCTTTCATTATTTATAATAGCGGGGCACACTGCCCCCCGCAGCCCCGGGGACCACCACCCCCGGGCTTCATTTTTTAAAAACAATATACTCTGTGTGGGGGCTCGAGCCCCCCACACGCCCTGGGGACCGCCACCTCCCGGGGCACTAATATTTAAATTTGGGGGTCCGTAACGGACCCCGAGCCCCGGGGACCACCACCTCCCCGGGGCTGTGCAACAGGTGGGAGGGGGGCCATGCGGCCCCACTCCTGGAGCCCTTGATGGCCCTGGGGACCGCCACCCCCAGGGCCGGCTCCTGCAGTGTCCCGGGTGCCCACCCCGGGAAACTGCTGTTTGCAATGACAGGGCGGGAGCCTCGCGGCTCCCGCCCCTGTCATTGCAACTGCTTTGCTTCATTGAAGCGAGAGCAGGAAACCTGCTCTTGCTTCAAGGAAGCAAAGCAGATTGCTTTAGCACAAGGGAGCTGCATGTCAGCAGCTCCCATGTGGAAAGCAATGCCGGCTCCCGCAGGACGCGGGAGCCGGCGGGATCGTAGGGGCATTGGGGACCCCCATGGTCCCCAATGAGAGGCCAGGCCCCGGGGGATGGGGTCCCCGGGGCTGGAAGTGGCCCGGGAGGGGGGCCACGCGGCCCCCCTCCCCTGAGTATTAAAAAAATTAAATTAAAAAAAAGGATGGCCAGGCCCCGGGGGATGGGGTCCCCGGGGCCAGAAGTGGCCTCGGGAGGGGGCCACGCGGCCCTCCCCCCCAAAAATATTAAATAGAGGTGGGCCCCGGGGATGGGGTCCCCGGGCCAATAGAGGCCTTAGGAGGGGGCCATGCAGCCCCCTTCCTATAAAAATAATATGTGTGGCCATGCCCGGGGATGGGGTCTCGGGCCGGAATTGGCCACAGGAGGGGGCCCACGCGGCACTCCTCCCATTAACATTTTTTTTTTAAAAGAGGAGCAGGCCCTGGGGGATGGGGTCCCCAGGGCACAAAAGCAGAAGAGAAGGGGGCCACACAGCCCCCTTCTTAAAAAAAAAAAAGTCCGGCATCGCAGCTAGGCCCCGCCCCTCCCTGCAACACTCAGCAAACGCGCCCCTGGCGCGTTTAAAGTTGGGGAACCAATCCTCCTTGAATACTGGGGTCCCTGAGCCAACTAGCCCACCAGGTACCTCCAGTATGTGCCAGGGAGCTGCGTTGCAGAGAGGTGTTCAGAGGCCATGCCCCTTTTTACACCTCTCTGCAACGCAGCTCTGTGGCGCTTACTGGAGGTACCTGGTGGGCTAGTTGGACCCCGGGTACTCTCAGGATTCAAAGGGACTTTATCCCCCAACTTAAAATGTGCCACGGGGCGCGTTTGCACAGTGGTGAAGGGAGGGGGCGGGGCCTGAGGTGACATGTGTGCAAACATGCCCTGTGGCGTGTTTAAAGTTGGGAATTAATTCCTTGAATACTGAGGGTCCCTGGGGCCAACTAGTCCACCAGGTACCGCCAGTAAGCGCCACAGGCTGCGTTGCAGAGAGGTGTAAAAGGGCGTGGCCTCAGACCACCTCTCTGCAACGCAGCCCTGTGGCGCTAACTGGAGGTACCTGGTGGGCTAGTTGGACCCCAGGGACCCTCAGGATTTAAGGGGACTTAATCCCCCAACTTAAAACGCGCCAAGGGGCGCATTTGCACAGTGGTGAAGGGAGGGGCGGGGCCAGAGGTGACATGTGTGCAAACACGCCCTGTGGCGCATTTAAAGTTGGGGAATTAATTCCTTCAATCCTGAGGGCCCCTGGGGCCAACTAGCCCACCAGGTGCTTCCAGTAAGCGCCACTGTGCTGCGTTGCAGAGAGGTGGTCCAGGCCATGCCCTTTTACACCTCTCTGCAACGCAGCTCTGTGGCGCTTACTGGAGGTACCTGGTGGGCTAGTTGGACCCCAGGGACCCTCAGGATTCAAGGGACTTAATCCCCAACTTAAAAATGCGCCATGGGGTGCGTTTGATAGTGGTGAAGGAGGGGCGGGCCTGAGGTGACATGTGTGCAAACACGCCCTGTGGCGCGTTTTAAGTTGGGGGATAAATTCCTCTTCAATCCTGAGGGTCCCTGGGGTCCAACTAGCCCATCACGTACCTCCAGTAAGCGCCACAGAGCTGCGTTGCAGAGTGGTGTAAAAAGGGGCGTGGCCTGGGCCACCTCCCTGCAACGCAGCCCTGTGGCGCTTACTGGAGGTACGTGGTGGGCTAGTTGGACCCCAGGAACCCTCAGGATTGAAGAGGAATTAATTCCCCAAATTAAAACGCGCCACAGGGCGTGTTTGCACACATGTCACATCAGGCCCCCTCCCTTCACCACTGTGCAAACGCGCCCGGGGCGCGTTTTAAGAGGAAGTTTTAATCCCCCTGCCCTATTATGTACTAGGGCCTTACAGAGGAGTTCATGCTAATCACAGGGGTACCCCAACGCATAGTGTTCCCTAGTGTATGTAGGTGTTTTCACTGTATTCTAAGTGTCTTTTAGCATAGCACTGGCTCTAGGCCTGGTTAGTCCGAGTCAGTTACCACCAGTACCCGTATGAAAAAGTTGTGGGCACAGGATGATTTTGCAACAAGGCCTCTTTCTGCTCCTCTGTTGGTTCTTTCTGCACATGTCTTGCTTCTTCCTGCTCTTTTCTTCGTCTTTGTGGACTTCTGTTGCTTCTTTCTGCATTTCTTTAGCTTCTTTCTGTGCGTTTTTCTTCTTTCTTCACATGTCCTACCTCTGTAGGCATAGTTAGAAACTAGCATTTAAAAATCTTTGAAATTCACTTACAAAACCATAGGTTTCAGGCACGTTATATTTAGAAATTAGCATTTAAAAACCTTTGAAATTCACTGAAAAAACCATAGGTTTCAGACACGTTATAGTTAGAAATTAGCATTTAAAAAACCTTTGAAATTCACTGAAAAAAACATAGGTTTCAGGCACGTTATAGTTAGAAATTAGCATTTAAAAAACCTTAGAAATTCACTGAAAAACCATAGGTTTTAGGGACAGTTATAGTTAGTTGGACATTTCACTCGTACAAAACCCGTGAAATTCCCCGTTATAGTTAGTTCAGCTAACTATAACTCGCGCCCGCAATGCACTGCTGATGACGTCACATATTACATCACTCATGACATGGTCAGTGACATCACTGATGACATCACTGATGACATCTCAAATGACATCGCTGATGACATCATCCATGTGATAATTTCATGCATCTTCTCACACCCTAATATAACTTTTGATACACCCACTCTAAATTACAGACTGCCATTCTCAAAACCATAGACACTCCAACACCAATAACTACATACACACTCACTGATTCTTAGGTCTACACACACATCCACTCACTCACCCGTACAGTCACTCATACTTACGGTCACTCAGTACAGGACTATCATATGCACTCATATACCTATATAGACACTCACACACCGCCACTCATCCATAGAGGTACTCACACACCTAGTCAGTCATGCTAATAATTAATCACACTGCCATTTACTCACCTATACAGTTATACACACACCAGCTCTATTACTCATACAAATACTAGCACATTCTTACGCTCTTATACAATCTCTGATACAAGTACACACTCATCCATACAGCCACTCTCACAATCACACACTCTCACTTATAGCCATTTATATACTCCAACACACATATATACTGCCTTTCACATATGTAGTTACTCACACATGTACCACTGAGATATACATTCACTCACTAACACACCCATACACACACTCACACACCCATACAGTCCATCACAGATGCACTCTTGAAACCATGCACCCACGGAATCACCCACTCACACATCTATGCACAGAGTCACACACACCCCACCCACACAAACACTCAGGCACCCATACAGATACTCAGACAACCAATCAATAACCCATGTAGACACTCATTTCGCTATTCGCAAACCCATGCAGCCGCTTACACACCAACAGACAGACAGATACAGACATTCACACAGTTTAGTCACTAACCAATGCATTCAGTAAGATACGTTTAATCACTCACTTATAGAGTCAGTCACGCACCTACTAAATCATCCATTCAGACACTTATACACCCACTCATTCTTAAATACGCCTTTCCCTATATATATTAAGCATATTTAAACTTTACAGAAACACACAGTCACTGGATGATGTCATGAGTGATGTCACTGACCATGTCATGAGTGATGTAATATGTGACGTCATCAGCATTGCATTGCGGGGGCGCGAGTTATAGTTAGCTGAACTAACTATAACGGGGGAATTTCACGGGTTTTGTACGAGTGAAATGTCCAACTAACTATAACTGTCCCTAAAACCTATGGTTTTTTCAGTGAATATATATATATATATATATTCGTCAGCTCCACAGTCCACCTGGGGCAATATATGCACTCTTGCAGACGGGTGCAGCAATAGGGAGGTGGGTCCCTATAAATCTCAACGCTCCAGTTTCACAAAAGAAACGCTGCACTCACGGGGCCTCTTTAGGATGCTTTAATACAAGGACGCGTTTCGGCGTTCTGCCTTCCTCAGCTTGTTTCAAAGTACAGCGCAACCTGTCATGATGGCATTTTTAAACAGGTAAATATACTCCCATTGGATGTCGCAGCTTAACATCAAAAGAGGACTAAAATCACTTGGAACAAATGTTCTGATGTATTCTGGGATATTGAGTTCAGGAATGGTGTTTCCCATCCTCTTCGAAGTGTGCTGCTGATTTAAAGAATAATCCCGGATTGCACTGTTAATCACCACACCTTTGGGGGCCCCTCGTCCAACCACGAGGTCTCACAGCACTCGGCGCAGGAGCCGGTCGGATGGCCAGGTCTCCAACAGCAATGATGGCTGTCGACGTCGGTCGGCGGCGGTGCTCAGAATCCTCATTGGTGGTGCAATTGCCATGTAAATGTCAGCTCCACAGTCCACCTGGGGCAATATATGCACTCTTGCAGACGGGTGCAGCAATAGGGAGGTGGGTCCCTATAAATCTCAACGCTCCAGTTTCACAAAAGAAACGCTGCACTCACGGGGCCTCTTTAGGATGCTTTAATACAAGGACGCGTTTCGGCGTTCTGCCTTCCTCAGCTTGTTTCAAAGTACAGCGCAACCTGTCATGATGGCATTTTTAAACAGGTAAATATACTCCCATTGGATGTCGCAGCTTAACATCAAAAGAGGACTAAAATCACTTGGAACAAATGTTCTGATGTATTCTGGGATATTGAGTTCAGGAATGGTGTTTCCCATCCTCTTCGAAGTGTGCTGCTGATTTAAAGAATAATCCCGGATTGCACTGTTAATCACCACACCTTTCGGGGCCCCTCGTCCAACCACGAGGTCTCACAGCACTCGGCGCAGGAGCCGGTCGGATGGCCAGGTCTCCAACAGCAATGATGGCTGTCGACGTCGGTCGGCGGCGGTGCTCAGAATCCTCATTGGTGGTGCAATTGCCATGTAAATGTCAGCTCCACAGTCCACCTGGGGCAATATATGCACTCTTGCAGACGGGTGCAGCAATAGGGAGGTGGGTCCCTATAAATCTCAACGCTCCAGTTTCACAAAAGAAACGCTGCACTCACGGGGCCTCTTTAGGATGCTTTAATACAAGGACGCGTTTCGGCGTTCTGCCTTCCTCAGCTTGTTTCAAAGTACAGCGCAACCTGTCATGATGGCATTTTTAAACAGGTAAATATACTCCCATTGGATGTCGCAGCTTAACATCAAAAGAGGACTAAAATCACTTGGAACAAATGTTCTGATGTATTCTGGGATATTGAGTTCAGGAATATATATTCACATATTTCATCACTCATGACATGGTCCGTGACATCACTGATGACATCACTGATGACATCTCAAATGACACCACTGATGACATCAGTGATGACATCATCCAGTGACTGTGAGTGTTTTTTTAATGCTTATGAGTTTTAAATATATATATACCACGGTGTATTGGTCAATCAGTGGGTGTATGAGTGACTGTATGGATGACTCAGTGGGTGCATGACTGACTGAGTGATTAGGTGTCTCAGTGAATGTATGGGTGATTGACTGGTTGTGTGAATGTATGTATCTGTAAGTTGATTTCTAAGAGGGTGTATGAGTGTGTTAGTGGGTACGTGAATGACTTTATGAGTGATTGATTGATTGTCTGACTATGTCTATGGTTGTCTGGGTGTCTGTGTTTGTGGGTGAGGAGGTGTGTAACTGCCTCTATGGTTCGGTGAGTGAGTGAGTCAGTGCCTGTGTTCATGGATAAACTGCTCAATGTTCAGCTTTTTGAATTTATAGAAAACTCTAATGTGGTACACCAATGTTGTGCTGATTCTATTGGATCTCTGGGTGGTGTTTGATACTGTCTCCCACAAGATTTTACAATTGGCGTGACGGGCTAAGTTCTTCACTGGCTCTCCTCTTTCCTTGATTCTCGTGAACAAGCAGTCTGGATGTGACCATTCCACTCAGAAGTGAAAGCCCTACATTGTGAGGTCCCTCAGGGGTTTGCGCTCAGTCCAACCCTTTGTAATGTCTATATGTCACCCCTTGCTGGTCTGGTGAAATCGTTTGGTGTCAAAATCATTTCATATGCAGACAACACATATTTGTTGCTCTCTTACAAAGGAACCGCATCAGAAGCCAAGAGGGCCTTTACAGCTTGTATAAAAGCAGTCATGGGATGGCTCAGTGCCAATAACCTTTAGTGTAATCTTGACAAAACTGAATTTCTGCTGTTTGGCCCTGATCCTTTGTCTGGATGGCTAGGTTACTGGCCTGCAGAGTGCTCACCTCCCCCCCTCCGATGAACGGAACTAGGTACTTGGGGGTACTATTTGAGGTCGGCCTATGAAGAAGAAGATGTCCTCTGAGGTCAAGTCATGTCTCTGGATCTTAAGAACACTGAAAAGCTTTTTGTTTTATCTTCCTTGGGATGCACAGAAATCTGTAGTACAGGCTCTGATCTTATTCACTCTTGACTACTCCAACATACTTTATCTTGGCCTGCCTGACTATCTGACACATCGCCTCCAAGTTGTTCACAATACTGAGATCCGACTACTCTTCAAACGCTCTAAACTATCGTTAGTTGCAGTCTTTCGCAAGCAACATCCTGTCCAAAAAATAGTTATCTTCAAGCGTTAACGATTGCTAATCACACGCTTCATGATTCGGGCCCTAAATACCTGAACTCAAGGATCCTAGAATAATGTCCCACGAGATCCCTGAGCTCCATGAATGTTAGACGTCTGATTGTTCCACTCTTTAAGAAAAAGAGACAAGGTGGCTCTTCTTTATCCTTTTGGTAGCCTCTTGATGGAACTAACTTTCTATTCAATTAAGAAAACTACGAATGTGAGTGCATTTAGAAAATTGCTTAAAACATTCTTTTTAGCGACTCAATGCTTCTGTACCCGGTATGCTATGTTTAGTGCCGAAAAAGCAAAAAGAACAAATGATGGATGGAATGCTGAGCAAATCAAACAGTCAACCCAGTCACAGATCTGGGTTTAATCCATTGTTTATTTGCTTACCACGCCACCCCAGTGTGGACCCAGCCATATGCAAATCAGTCTTGACCCTGTTCCTCATGGGAACAGTCCAGCCCAAACTGCCAGGCCAGGTCCACCGGAAAAAAGCATCCTGGACCTGGTTTTGGAGTATCATCCCACATCAGCCAGGTTAGCTTGAATACAGTGGCACAGTGAGCATAGGACCCACGTCTGGGGATACCCTTCCAATGCGGGCGACAAAAGCAAAAAGAACAAATTATGGATGGAATGCTGAACAAATCAAACATTAACCCCCAGTCACAGTTCTGGGTTTACTCTGCTGTTTTTTCGCCTACCATGGCACCCCAGTTTGGACCCAGCCATTTGCAAATCAGTCTTGACCCTGCTCCCCATGGGAACAGTCCAGCCCGAAATTCCAGGCCAGGTCCACCCTGGACCGGAAAAAAGCATCCTGGACCTGGTTTTGGAGTATCATCCCACATCAGCCAGGTAGCTTGAATACAGTGGCACAGTGAGCATAAGACCCACGTCTGGGGATACCCTTCACATTTAGGGCAACAAATGCAAAAAGAACAAATGATAGACGGAATGCTGAACAAATCAAACATTCACCCCCAGTCACAGATCTGGGTTTAATCCATCGTTTTTTTCCTCATCAAGCCACACCAGTTTGGACCCAGCCATATACAAATCATTCTTGATCCTGCTCCCCATGGGAACAGTCCTGCCAGGCCAGGTCCACCCTGGACCAGAAACAAGCATCCTGGGACCGGTTTCAGGGTGTTTAGCACTGGGACACACATGAGTAGCCACGTGCTTCCGAAGTTCATGCATATATACATATATTTTGCCCAGTTGTGGTCACCACTAGGTAGTTATAATTAGGTCTGCTTTTTCAAGAAATAGAGTTTTTTGGCTTTCTAATAGCTGTGGCCCCATTTGATGACTCTTCACAAAACTTTAATCCACCTCAGCTCCTTCCTGGAAAGTTTTGGGATGATCAGTCAAGCAAAAGGGCGAGAGAAAAGTGGTGTCCCCAAACGCAAAATTCCCATTCATTTTCCATAGACTATAACTCGTGCCCTAAGGTAACTCAACTATAAGTCATGCCCACACCATGTACAGTTTTCTCATGAATAATTTTATTACAAATGCTGCAGTGATATTATCAATGATGTCATAGAAGATGTCATGACTGATGTAATATATGGGGTAATTAGTAGTGCATGGTGAGGACGTGAGCTATAGTTACCTTAGGCCATGAGTTATAGTTTCTTAAGATAACTATAACTATAACTGCTAAAATTTATTGGATTTATGTGTGTAAAATATGAACTATACCGTCCCTGTAACCTTTGGATTTATAGCAGACCCGGAAGCAAGAAAACCCCTTGGTTCACCAACGAACTCAAGGAATCCAAGAAGAACTGCCGCACTCTCGAGAAAACCTGGCGACTCGACCAGACCACAGACAACAGGACCGCCCTCAAGCACGCCACCCGCAAACACCACCAGCTGATCCAGTGCCACCAAGAAGTCGGCACTCAAAGAACGACTGGACAACAACGCCCATGACAGCAAGGAACTTTTCAGCATCGTCAAAGAGTTCTCCAACCCCAGCGCCGGAAACAACGACATCACCCCTCGCAAGACCTCTGCAACTCACTCTCGCGTTCTTCCACCGCAAGATCACTGACATACATAACAGCTTCGACGCACAAACAACGCAGACCCTACCGCCGAACCAACGCCCGCCACCACCACCCTCTGCAACTGGACCCCAATCAGCACCGAAGACACCACCCGCACGATGAACTCCATCCACTCCGGATCACCAACCGACCCCTGCCCACACCACGTCTTCAACAAAGCCGACGCCACCATCGCACCCCATCTCCGGGACATCATCAACTCCTCCTTCCACACCGCCACCTTCCCGGAGAGCTGGAAGCACGCCCGAGCTTACCGCCCTCCTGAAGAAACCAACGGCGGACCCCACCGACCTTAAGAACTACCGTCCCATCTCGCTCCTTCCGTTTCCGGCCAAAGTCATCGAGAAGACCGTCAACAGACAGCTTGCCGCCTTCCTCGAGACGAATGGATCCTCGAACCTCGCAGTCCGGGGTTTCGGGCCAACCACAGCACCGAGACCGCCCTTATCGCAGCCACCGACGACATCAGAACCCCAACCGACAACGGGGAAACAGCTGCCCTCATCCTCTTGACCTCTCCGCGGCGTTCGACACCGTCTGCCACCGCACCCTAGTGAAGCGCCTCAGCAACATCGGAATCCGAGAGAAAGCACTGGAATGGATCATCTCGTTCCTCGCCGGAAGAACCCAGAGAGTCCGCCTCCCCCGTTCAGATCCGAAGCCACCGAAGTCATCTGCGGCGTTCCACAGGGATCCTCACTCAGCCCAACCCTCTTCAACGTCTACATGAGCCCCTCGCAGCCATCGCACGCCGACACAACCTCAACATCATCTCCTACGCCGACGACACCCAGCTGATCCTCTCCCTCACCAACGACCCCACCACCGCCAGAGCCAACCTACACGACGGGATGAGAGACGCCGCCGACTGGATGAGGAACAGCCGCCTTAAACTGAACTCCAGACAAGACGGAAGTCCTCATCCTGGGCTCATCACCCTCCGCCTGGGACGACTCCTGGTGGCCCCCGGCCCTGGGCACCGCGCCCAAGCCAACGGACCACGCACGCAACCTGGGCTTCATCCTGGACTCCTCCCTGTCGATGACCAGACAAGTCAACGCCGTCTCATCTTCATGCTTCAACACCCTGCGCATACTCCGCAAGATCTTCAGATGGATCCCCACTGAAACCAGGAAGACCGTCACCCAGGCACTCCGTCACCAGCCGACTGGACTATGGGAACACCCTCTACGCCGGAACCACAGCCAAACTTCAAAAAGACTCCAGCGCATCCAGAATGCCTCCGCACGACTCATCCTGGACATCCCCGACACAGCCACATCACCGGACACCTGAAAGACCTGCACTGGCTCCCCGTCAGCAAGAGAATAACGTTCAGACTCTCACCCACGCACACAAGGCCCTCCACGACCTGGGCCCAAAGTACCTCAACGACCGCATGACCTTCTACACGCCCACACGCCAGCTACGATCAACCAGCCACGCCTCGCCACCGTACCACGCATCCGCAGAACCACCGCCGGAGGAAGATCCTTCTCCTACCTGGCAGCCAAGACCTGGAACTCCCTCCCCACTCACCTTCGGCGAACCCAGGACCATCTCTCCTTCAGGAAGCAGCTCAAGACCTGGCTGTTCGAGCAGTAACTTACCCCCTCCCCCAGCGCCTTGAGACCCTCCCGGGTGAGTAGCGCGCTCTATAAATGCCGTGATTGATTGATTGATTGATAGTGAATTTCTAAGGTTTTTTCAATTCTATTGCCTAACTATAGCGTCCCTGTAACCATTGTTTTTATCAGTGGATTTCTACATTTTTTTAAATTCTAATTCCTAACTACAATGTCCCTGTAACCTTTGTTTTTTTTTGTGAATTTCAAAGGTATTTTTCATTTTATTTCCTAACTGTAACCTGCAGTCTTTGAGAGTGAGTGTTTGAGTGAGTGCGTGAGTGTCTCAATGGGTATGAGAGTGGAAGTGTGAGTGTCTGAGTGGGCTTGTGAGTGGCTGCATAAGTGTATCACTAGGTGTGTGAGTGAGAGCATGTGTTTCTAAGTGGGTGCCTGAGTGAGGTACATGAGTGTCTGAGTGGGTCTGTGAGTGGGTGTGAGAGTGTCTGAGTGGGTTTGCAAGTGCCCCCATGTGTGTGTGAGTTAGTCTGTAAGTGAGTGAGTGCATGGGTGTCTGAGTGTATCTATGAGTGAGTGTGTGAGTCTTTAAGTGGGTCTCTGAGGGGGTGTTTGAGATTCTGAGTAGGTCGTTGAGTCAGTACATGAATCTCTGAGTAGGTCTGTGAGTGAGTATGAGAGAGCATGAGTGGGTCAGTAAATGGGTGCATGAGTGTCTAAGTGGGTCTGTGAGTGGGTGTAAGTGTCTGAGTGGTTCTGTGAGTGGGTGCATGAGTGTATGAATGGGTCCGTGAGTGGCTGTGGGAGTGTCTGAGCAGTTCTGTGAGTCGGTGCATGAGTGCCTGAGTGGGTTTGTGTGTGGGTATGAAAGTGTCTGAGTGCATCTGTGAGTGGGTGCATGAGTGTATGAGTGGGTCTATGAGTGTTTGTCAGAGTGTCTGAGTTGGTCTGTGAGTGGGTGCATGGGTGCCTGAGTGGGTTTGTGCATGGGTATGAAAGTGTCTGAGTGCAGCTGTGAGTGGGTGCATAAGTGTATGAGTGGGTCTATGAGTGTTTGTTAGAGTGTCTGAGTTGGTCTGTGAGTGGGTGTGTGAGTGTCTGAGTGGGTCTGGGAGTGGGTGTATTAGTGTTTGAATGGGTCTGTCCGTGGGTGTGCGAGTGCCTGAATGTGTGAGTGCATGTCTAAGTGTCTGTGTGGGTGTGTCAGTAGCTGTGTCAGTGACTGGGCCACAACTCAATCACACCTGCCCCTTTATCCAAAAAGAGTCCACAGTTTTGTATAAAATATCTACCCAAGTGGAGTACTTTCTAGTGGTTAATTACTAAGTGCTACTTCCTTGGGTAAATGTCCAGTACATATTCTGCACTCCATCTGCATTATGCAGCACCAGGAAATGTCACAAGTGACCTTGTGTGCGTTTTGGCAATGTACTTGTTCCTCGTAATTAAATAAATAAATAACACCTATTCCGTCGTGTGTTGGCTTCCCCCCACCGCGCCCTGCCCCAACCCACCGCACTTACCTGTGCCAGCTGTCACTGCTCGTGTGTCTTTATCCAGATATTTGTGATAACATGAATCTTCCTATAGAGAATACGACAAGAGTACAAAGAGGTAAATCTCCACCAAACAAGGGTCCTTCCTCATAACTATATGAAGTAAGTGCTTCTTTGTTTGGTGGAGATGTCCTCATATTCCTCAGCATCAAGAACTCCTCACCAAAATTAGCGGGAGACGTGCTGGGGCAGCTTGGGAAGCTATCCATCATCCTGGCAAAAGGCAGGAAGCCCTTTGCATACTACTAAGGTGGGCGGGCAAAATGGGCAAAGCTTTCAAGTGATTAGAACATTCCCATACTCATAGTCATTTAACGGTAGAATCATGGACTCTGCTTTTACCAGGACGAGACAAGAAAGAACCCACTCATTACAGTCACACAAAGATTACGCTCCAATAGATCAACATTTCAAATCATTTTTAAATATGGATATTTTTTTAGGAGTTTTATATAGCGCAAACTTGACCCAAAGGTATCAGAGCGCTTTAAATGAGCACCAGTTGTGTTACAGACAGACACATTCATTGTTTGTAGGCACGGCAAGATTAAGTGATTCGCCCAGAATCAAAGGATGTTGAGCATCCCTGCCGGGACTCGAACCTGATTCCCCAGCTTCGAGGTCGACCAATCTAGCCGTTAGGCCACATCCTCTCCCCAAATTGGAATTGTCAAGAAAACACACCTGCTTTGCCTTCACCAAGCCCAGGAGTTAGGATCCTATGTCCTTTACAGAGGTGGAGCTTCAATGGGGGCACCTGCCATGTATATATGCGTAAATGCTTACAGTTAAGATTTAATTTTTGTGAAATAAGCATCTTGGCCAGAACGGCCCTGGGGAAACCAATCCCCCTGGCCATAATAAATTGGGGGGAGGCTGCGCAGCTCCCTCCCCTTACCGATTTTAGCCACTGGGACACCCTCCATCGGGGCCTGGCATTAACTGAATGGGGTAGGGGGGCCATGTGATTCCCCTCCTTGGGCCGATTTCAGTGCCAGGGACCCCATCTCTTGGTGCCCCGCTGAAATGTAATGGGTGGGGAAGGCGGGCCCCCCTCCTCAGGCCTATTTCAGCTCCAGGGACCCCAGCCCCCCGGGCCCAGCCATTTCTCCCTGGGTGCCCTGGTCCCACCCGTCTCACTTTAACAATGGATTACAAGGTGTGAGACTCTGTGATACTAACAGTAAGTACAGACTTGATCAAAGTACGAACGCTTTGCATGATGGATATTGTGGTACGTGTTCAATGTGGAACAACATCGAGTGATTACAACTTGTGGAGAGCTTAAAGATGGCAAGATTGCTTGGTTCATTGTAATCAAGATATTGTACATTATAGAAATTTACACGGAGAACCAATGTATTGAAGTTTTAGAAACATGCAAATATCATTACTATGATCGTGTCTGACTTTACTCTGAACGAAGTCCCTTCTCAGTGTTTACATATTTTAAGTTTAAAAGGTGAACACCTGACTCCCTTGCATCTACATATGATTAAGACTGATGAGCAGGTCAAAACACGTCATATTTCTCTTTTGAATAAAGGATTTGGACTACAGACCGGTTAGTGGGCTTGTCTTTCACACTGCAGGAATGGCAAGTGTGTTTTCATTGTGGAATATTGTCAGTGGTGACGCCCGCTCAACGAGCCCCGACCTGAGAGGCTGGGCATCCTGAAAGCGTCAATGTTCATTTGAATTTGTATGGATGGAAGTCCGCCGGCCACATCTGAGTGGAAACAGATTTAAATTACTGATAGTGGTGCCACCGTCAAGGTAAAGGGAGGCATGCCCAGTTATTGATTCTGAATACATTTTAAATGGCCAGGGTTTGCAGGGGTTATCTCTCTCCTGCATGTACCCGAATGAACATTTATTTACTTATCACAGAGGATACATTTAAGAACAATACAAAGTCAGCTTTTGAATATGAAGCGTGAACGACGGAGTTGTTGCCTTTTACATTGGAGTGCATGTCTCAGCATACTACATGAAATTGAATTCTTTTGAGGCAAGACGAGTTATGCACTTAAACAATGGATTACAAAGTATGAGACTCTGATACTAACAATAAGTACAGACTTGATCAAAGAATGAAGGCTATGCATGATGGACATTGTGGTACGTGTTCAATGTGGCAAAACATCGAGTAATTACAACTTGTGGAGAGCTTAAATATGGCAAGATTGCTTGGTTCATTGTAATCAAGATATTGTACATTATAAAAATTTACACAGAGAACCAATGCATTGAAGTTTTGGAAACATGCAAATATCATCACTATGATTGTGTCTGACTTTACTCTGAACGAAGTCCCTTTTCAGTGTTTACACATTTTAAGTTTGAAAGGCGAATACCTGACTGCCTTGCATCTACAGATGATTGAGGGGCTGAATGCAAGTTCGGCTGTCCATAGGACTGCCAAACCCGTGGTGGCGGTCCAACCACCGCCACACTGCGGGACCACCCACAGTACCTAACCGGGCCCCCTGTCGCTCCTGGGCCTAGGGGGGCATGGAGGGGCACATGTAATGCCCCCCTGTATTTGCACACCCAGTTCCTGCATGGTGTGGCATTTATGCCACACCGTGCAGGAAGGTGCAGTCGGCGATCTGAGAGTGGCGGTCTGCATGCCATGCTCTTCAATGAGCCTAACAGACCACCGATGCCAGACAGCCACAGGGCCACCCGCCAGAACAGGATATAACTCCAAATCTGGCCGGTGGCAGCACCACTGTAGGACCGCCAAACTCGTAATCAGGCCCTACACATTTTAAGCTTAAAAGGTGAACACCTGACTGCCTTGCATCTACATATGATTGAGACTGATGAGCAGGTCGAAACGCATCATGATTCTCTGTGAATAAAGGATTTGAAATATAGACCAGTTGGTGGGCTTGTCTATCACACTGCAGAAATGTCGAGTGTGTTTTCCTTGTAAATATATAGATATATATATATGAGTCTGTTTCAGAAACTTCATAAAGCCGTTCCCAACGCCGATGTCATTTGGCTTCCACTCATCTCAAGTAACAGAACGCAGTGCATCCAACCCGGTATCCAGAGTCGGTTTATTTTTTACATGTTTTGCATTACACCAAGTGCCTTATAGCAGCAGCAAGTGGCCTACGCGTTTCGGCCGTAGCCTTCCACAGAGCCATAGAGACGTACACATAGAATGTCTATTTAAAGGAGCACACCACTCCACACCACTCCCTCGTTAAAAACACTATTCATTTCAAAAAGTGAGAAAAGGGGGGGAATGAGAGAAAAGACATAAAAGGGAGAGGTGCTTGGTAAAGTACCTATGCACACCATGCATGTCACATCCCTTACTCTATTTAAGTCCTCTACCTGTGACATAAAACTATACTATAGCCCATCTATCAATTTCAGTTTGTAAGCAGTTCAGAAAACAATGTTTTTCACATTGCTGTAAATTCCAGAAAATCGTAACCACATCTTTTTCTTTTGTATAATTTATAATTTATGCTGCTGCATAAGGCCCTTCACCTCGAAGTCACTGACCTAAAATGCCATATATTCATTTATATTGTTGGATGAGGTGTCATGAGGCAACAACACCCAACTTCTTCTTTCCCCTGAGTCCTGATCATATTTATAGAAAGTGCAAGTGGATTTATCAATCATCATTGGTACAACTATTCTACAATCATTATGTCTGTTTTTTATACATTATAGAAACAGGGGCATGATGTCAACAATTTAAGCAACCAGAGTGCCTTAGTCTTTTGTTCTAACTGGTTTCACAGAGATCTGAGATAGATTTAAAGTGTCTTGTACAATTCTAGTAATGGTTATAAAGTTCCATTATGCTGATTAATAAATTATAAAGTGTCAAGATCTAAAGTGATTTGTGCTGGTTTGATAAAGTCTGGAACAGATCTAAAGTGCTTCAGTTTTTCACTTTTTCACAGAATCTGATCAGATTGTGTATTGTCAGAGCCTATTACTTATAATTACATATAATGAATCATAAAGTGCTAAGATCTAAAGTGCATCATGCTAGTTTGATAAACAAAGTCTGGAACAGATCTAAAAGTTCACTTCTAAGTTCTTTAAGGTGCTTGAATTGCCTTAATTTGCTTAGTAAATTCTAAGTGCACTGTGCTCCCTGATATGTTAGTCAGTTACTGTTTCCATAAAACAACTTTATAATGTACTTCATGCACCCCCCAGCGCCTTGAGACCCTCACGGGTGAGTAGCGCACTTACAATTCCCTGATTGATTGATGCAAAATTAGTACTTAATGCCTATTCAAAGTACGTTTTCCCCATTTCATTGTAACCAGCCTAAAAGTGCTTCATTACAGCCTGTTTTGTGTGTTTTTTTATATATATATGCATATGTACATCTATTCATCCCACATCTCTTACTTTTCATCCAAGCAGATCTTAACACCTTCGCCGCGATCGGAATTCCGCTCGTGTGCTGGACATTCCGATCGCGGGCGTGGTCGTGACGAGCTCAGCTTGTCATGCGCACACGCCCACCGCGCAGCATGACGAGCTGAGCTCGTCATGCGCATCAAAGGGGTTAATCAATTCAGCACCTACTTATTTGAGCGATCTGTTACATCATTATATATAGTTCTTCTCAACCAACACATCAAGAGGTGTACATAAATTTCAGCATCTGTGTTCAACCCCATGGGTTCTCAGTACCCATTAATAAAATCCATCTTGATTCAGATCTCCGTAAGTTTGATTCGCTGTCGCCTCTTCTTGGTTTCAATAAAATTTGTTGGATGCCATAGAACACAAATTTGTTAATGTCACCATTGTGAATGTCCCAAATATGTTTGGCGATAACATATGTAAAATCCTTATTTGAGATTGCCCGTATGTATTGTAAAATCCAAAGTTTTAATTTTTTGATTGTGCTGCCTATATAGATCTTTCCGCACTAACATTCTAGTGCATAAACCTCATGGGTACTTTCACAGTGCATATGTTCATTAATCTTTTTGATCCTTCCATCAGCCAGTTTCATTGTTGTTCTATTTGCCCCCAATTTACAGACTTTACACTTCACACATTTATAAAAGCCTAGTTTCTTTGAGGGTAGCCAACCACATGTCGTTTCTTGACTGGGCATGAAGCTTTGAACCGAAAGATCTCCCAATGATGTCATTTTGTGATAGGTAGTGCTGGGATAATTCTGTACAGAATCCTTTAGGTCCTCATCTTGTTCTAAAATTTTCCAGTTATTCCTGATTAATGTTTTTACCTCATTTTCTGACTTATTGAAATCATTTCTATTTTTCTGTTTTGCTCTTTTTAATGCATCTGTCAACACTGACATTGGATATCCATGTCTCTGTGTCATCTCAAATGATTGATCATTAAAATCCTTCTCTTCAGAGCAATTTCTTTTCACCCTCAGATATTGGCCATACGGTATGCTCCTTTAAGGCTGCCAGGTAAGCACTGTTGGCGAAAAGGAGATTGTTCCCACTTGTTGGCTTTCCAAAGATTTTTGTACAGATCTTTTCTTGAACAATATACAGCTGAATATCTAGGAAAGTCAATTCAGTCTTACTTATCGTATACGTAAATTTTAAGTTCTGTGGATTTTCATTTAAGGATTCCAGGAAGTTTTCCAATTCAAATTGCTCGCCCTCCCAAATCAAAGATAAATCGTGAATGAATCTTAACCACATAACAACTTTCTTTAAACTTTCAGAATTTTTCTCGGTCCAGATGGTTTCGGTTTCCCAATAGCCCATGGCTAGATTTGCATATGTGGGAGCGAACGAAGTACCCATGGCTGTCCCCTGTTTGTGTACGTAGAACTTACCATCGAAGATAAAAATATTGTTGCTCAAGCAAAATTCCATTATATCGAGTAGCATTTCTGTATGCTCCATTAGGCTTCGTGATCTTGACCTTAGATAATGCCTACTTGCTGCCAGACCATCCTCATGTCTTATAGATGTATATACAGAGACAACATCAACCGTTGCCTTTATGTAGTTTTGTTTCCAAGGGATGTCGTTTATTCTATTTAGAAAGTCCATAGAGTCTCTAATATTGGATGGAAGACTGTAGACATATGGAAATAAAAAGATGTCTACAAATCTTTAAGCATTCTCTAACAGGGAATCACAAGAACTGATTACAGGTCGTTCTGGCGGATTGTTGATCTCCTTGTGGATCTTCGGTAGGAAGTAAACAGTTGGTAAAATTGGATGTTCTTTTTTAAATAAAAATATTCATTGTCATCGATAAGTTCTCAATCATGCCATTCCTTTAACTTTTTATGAAAAATCCCCATCATGTAGATAGATAGATAGATAGATAGATAGATAGATAGATGATAGATAGATTTAGATATATATATATAGATATATATTACATTGTTACATTCTGTTGGAAGCACTTCCAAGGGTCCAAAGGCATGGAATAATAAACCACACAGCCAGTAACATGAAGTGAGAGATATATACTCGTACGAAGGCCATTTTGTTTTTATCTGTTAGAAGGGGTTAGAAAAGGGAGTCTCCAGTTGGCAGAGGTAAGTACCTGTGACCAAGTAGGGACCCTTACTTCTAGTCAGGGTAAGGGGGTACACACTGTTGATAACCGCTGCTCACCCCCTTGGTAGCTTGGCACGAGCAGACAGGCTTATCCCCAAGGTAATGTGTAAAGTATTTGCACCAACACTCAGAGTAACACAGTGAAACACCACAAATGTACACCACACAGGTTGTTATAAAAATATAAATATCTTTATCTAATTTAGGCAAGATCAAAACGACATATATCCAACATACATAGACAATCTTTTCTTAGGAAGGTTCTTGATAAGCTTCTTAGCAAGAATAAACTTGTAAGTTCTCTTGAATGCCAAAGTTCACTGTAGTAATGCTCTCTTATCAAAGCAGTCTCTTGTAGCACTGTTCTTTGTCTTTATGCAAACGCTTCAGTTCTTTAGCAAAGAAAAACAAAAGATGTTGCTCTTTTTCCACAATTCACCCTGGCCCTGTACGCGTGTGAAAGTGACTGTTGTAACAATAGCGGAGCTGTGACAGTCAATCTGACCGATAACGCGGCCCCCGGCGTGGAGGAAGAGTCACCGTACTAACAGAAAGATTGTGCTCCCCTCTGCACTGCCAATCACCCCTTGTCACCAGGCGCGAGTGCGTGCCGTTACTTCCAGCTCTGAAATCACTCCGTGTTACAAGGCGCGACTGCGCGTTGTGATGCGGAGCTCACTCCCTCCCCGCGCCGGCTTCGATCCCACCGGAGTCGATTACCTTCAGGATGCGGAGGAGAGGGGGCTCCGTTGTCTGCGCCGGCCCGGGTCAAGCAGCTTCCTTCCTGCGCTGCTCCCCGGCTTCAGGTACGGCGTCGTTGTTGTCAGGGGTAGCGCGGAGGCCCCGTTGCTAAGAGACGCCCCGCGCCTCCTACACTCTCAGCGTGGCTTCGGCCGGTTGAGCCCCTCAGTTGCCGGGCGACGCCCGCAGTTGGGTCCAATACCAGTGCGGCAGGCTCCTGATGTCAGAGGCACAGGGAAGCAGCACTTTCAAGGCTCCCGGGCCAGCGGCGGTGATTCCTGATCACGGCGCTTCTCTTCTCCGCACGGTACCGGGCCGGCGGCGGTGATCTCGGCCCCTTTTTGATGGCCTCGGGTAGTGCACGGGCACGCACTCTCGAGCGCCGAGTCAGTGGCTCAGGAGGCCCAGTAGACCTCACGCCGCGCCCAACTGTGTGCCGACACGCACACCGCAGCAGATGCCACACAACAGGCAGGGTAAAGCTCACGGGGCCACCGTTGGTGTGCAGCCACACGCACCCAGCGCTGACTAAAAGGGTTTCTTCGGTAAACTTTTGTGTCCCTGAGTTTATAACAGGAGGCCAGCTCTTCTCAGGCCCTTGGAGACAGATTCTTCTTCCAGGTCACAGCACACAGCAAAGTCCTTGGTTCAAGAAGGGGGACACAGCACACAGCAAAGTCCCTTGTCCCCCACCTCAATAAAATCAACAAACTGCAGGCCAGCCCCAGAACACACAGCAAGGGCAGTACTTCTCCTCAGTTCTTGTAGTTGATCTTCTTGGGCAGAGGTTCCTCTTGATTGTAGAAGTAGTCTTGGGTAAACTTTTGTGTTCCGGAGTTTAAACAGGAGGCCAGCTCTTCTCAGGCCCTTGGAGACTCTTATTCCTGGACACAGCACACAGCAAAGTCCTTCCTTCAAGCAGGTGGGGGGAACACAGCACACAGCAAAGTCCCCTGTCCCCTTCCTCAGCAGTAACAGCAAACTGTAGGTCAGCCCCAGAACACACAGCAAGGGCAGTCTTCCTTTCCAGTCTCTTCAGTTGATCTTCTTTGGCAGGGATTCCTCTTGTTGGCAAAAGTAGTCTAATTTGCAGGGGTTTCAGGTCCTACCTTTATACCCCAAAAGTCTTTGTTCTTCATGTGTGAGGGGTCCTGGACCCAGTCCAAACCAGTTCGAGGTGCACTCTGCCAGTGCATGTCTTCTTTCTTTGTGAGGGGAGGCCAGGGCCATCAGACGCACCGCAGGAGGTGGAGCCAGCATTTGTGGAAGGCAGGCACAGCCCCATTCAGACCCAGGTGCGACTCCTCCCACCACTCAATGTGCAGATAGGTCTATTCAGCCTAGTGCTGACTCACCCTCCCTCCTGGAGCCACCCCCAGCCGCTGCCACTCACAAACCAGACAGTCAATACACAAACAGGCAGAGGCACACAGAAAGGTTAAACAAGAAAATAGCCACTTTCTAAAAGTGCTATTTCCAAACTCAGAATTTAAAACCATCTTCACTAAAAGATGTGTAATTAAATTCTGAGTTCAGGGATACCAGATTCCAAATTTCTATCTTGCCGCTATGGGAAGATATGCAGGTAAACATGTTACACAGCATTCCCCATGTTAACCTATGGGCAAGATAGCCTTCCAATAGTGAAAAACGAAATTGGCAGTATTTCACTATCAGGACATGTCACCCACACTGGTACATGTCCTACCTTTCACACACACTGCACCCTGCCCAGGGGGGTACCTTGGGCCTACTATAGGGGTGTCCAATGTATAAGAAAAGGGAAGGGTTAGGCCTGGCAAGTGTGTACACTGGCCAGGACAACATGGCAGTTCACAGCTGCGCGCAGGCACTGCGGTGGCAGGCCTGAGACATCTTTTCCGTGCTACTCATGTGGGTGGCACAACCAGTGCTGCGAGCCCACTAGTAGCATTTGATTTACCAGCCCTGGCACACTCAGTGCACTTTACTAGGGACCTACTGGTAAAACAAATAAGCCAATCATGGATAACCAATCATAATAACAATTTTCAGAGAGAGCATATGCACTTTAGCCCTGATCAGCAGTGGGAAAGTGCCCAGAGTTCTATAGCCAACAACCACAGGTCAGGAAAAACAAAGGAGGAAGAAGCAAAAGTTTTGGGATAACCCTACAAAAAGGGCCATTTCCAACACAACCCCCTTCCAGCCTAAAGCCAGGGTAGACCAAACGATACCTCAATGGGATTCCCTGCTTGGGGCGATAGAACACGGAAACTGGCCTGAACAGCAGGGGACTATTCCTGTTCTACGCCTTCCTGAAACTAGTTGGATCCCTCTATCTATACTTTCAGGGCCCACTAGGCTAAACCATGGGGGACCCTCCTCCTCACCTGGGGACCCCATCTGTGCAGCGCCTAACCTTACTTCGCTCACAGATGTGTCCGCCTTGGTAGACAGTACCCACCTGGCCAACACAGTCGTGTGGCCCAGTCCACCCCCAGGGTGTGACTCCTGCCCCCCTCCCAGGGGCAACTCTGTTCACCAAGACAACCAGCCACAGGGGCCACTGACAGCGGTCAGTGACGAGAGCCAGGCCTCATGCCTGTGAGGCCTCTCTAACCTCTGTGGTGCTAGAAAGTGGGGGGCAGTAGCCCCAGGTGCCTGGCACCTTTTCTCCACTCTCCCTCCTGCCAAGTCAGGTATGGCATCCTGACACTGGCCCACCAGCCCAGGGTCTGTACCCTCAGGCTGACCAGAGGTCACGGGCTAGGCTCTCCTCTCCCTACCTCTCCTTCTGGGGTCCCACACTCTCCTCCCAGGAGAGGCACCCTCAGAACACAACTCTCCCACCAGTTCAGGACCTCTCCCCTGCAACTGGTCTCCCCACCTAGGGTCTAAACCCTCAGGTTGCACCGGGGTCAGAGGCGAGGACTCCCTCTCTCTGCACCCCCTCCCAGAGTGCTGCACCCTCCCACTTGGAGCGGTACCCCTGGAAGCCAAGCCGGTCAGGACACTGGTTACAGGTGTCCTTCCCTCCAGGCCAGGCAGAACCTGAACCTGCTCTCCCAACCCAGGGGCTGAACCCTGCGGCTGAGCATTTGCCTGGCACGCCAGGACTTCTGGGGACTCACACAGTATCCCCCCGAGGGTGACACATGACTCATGTGTCGTGTGACAGTCTGCCTGGCGCAGATCTCCCGACCCCTGTCCACCTGACAGTGCGCGAAGATCCCCCAGGACAGAAGTGGTGTCACCATGGTCACTCCTGTGAGGCTCAGCCCGTCTGGCTGGCCCCTGACCCACTGGTTCTCCCACTGGGGAACACATCCCCCTCCCACCCCTCAATCCAGACTTCTGCACCCTCCCAACTGGAGCGGCACCGCCAGACACCAGAACCACTGGAGCTCTGTTTACAGATGCTCCAGGTTCTCCTGACACTAGGAGGTCCCCTGCAAATGGACTACTAGTACAGCCTAGGCCCCCATCCTGGTGTTCCCTTAGGGAACCCTCCAGGCCCTGAGACTGGGTTTTGGGCACCTTGGAACACACAGTCCCACACTCACTCCTTCTCCACTGAGACAGGACGTGAGCCCCTACACCCCTCCCACTACACCGGGACCTAGCTGGGCTACTCTGAACCTCTTTGACCACACAGGACCGGAAGATACCCGAGCCACTCCTGTTAGGATCACTCCCAAATGCCTCTTCAGACTCTCTGGAATCCACCAAGAGGTCTGCCTCCTGCACAAGTTCCCTGGAATCAGAGAACTCACACTCCATTGGGTGTTGGCATAGCTCTGGAAAACAGGGACTTAAAATATGCTCTCCAACAAATGAATCACAAAGCCCCCCACAGTTGTTAACCAAGTTACCCTTTGCCCTACCATCCAGTGCCTCACACAAGTACCTCACACCACTCTCCTGAGATTGGCAAGACAGTGTCTGACTGTCTTTGTCACTCAACCCACACTCTTCTGGGCGGTCTCCACACTCACACACCAGGACCTCTACCATGGGGGATCCCTCTCCCTGCACCTCTCATTTAGAGTCAGTAGAGTGTCCCTCTCATCACTAGGAATATGATCCCCTGTGTCAGTTCCCCAATCTACTTCAGGGACACTGCACACCACTGGAGCTATCTCAAAAACCTGCACCCCCTGGTGTATGTCAACCCCCTCCTTCAAGTCAGACGCCACATCTCTGGGTGTTTGTACTTCTCCCTCAGCACTAGATAACATAATGTTGCTGCCACCATCTGAGCTGGACTCCACCTCCAACTCAGCAAAGATCACTTCTTGAGCTACACATTTTTCTTCTTCAGCTGAGACACTCATGGCCTCAAGCCTCTTGAGCTCCATATCAAGCTCCCTCATCCTTAATTCATGGGCCAAGGTCAATTTCAATTCCTCCAGGGCACGTGCACTCGTGCCCTCTTCCAAGGCACAAGCCCTCTCCTCTGCCTTGTCCTTGAGCCTCATGATCTCCAGCTCATATTCACTTAACATTTCAATATCAAACTCCAGTTCTGCAACATCACTTGCTGGTTTACCCTTCTGAGACATGATGCGTGGACGACTCAAGGATCAAAAATAGAACCAAAAACCCAAAAAATACACTATGTGGTTGCGTAGTGATCTGCGCTAAACTAGTGATGTTCACCAATCACTGTGGGTCAAGTGCAAACACAAGTTCAAATCCTCACCGCTGACCACCAATGTTAGAAATGGGAGTCTCTAGTTGGCAGAGGTAAGTACCTGTGACCAAGTAGGGACCCTTACTTCTAGTCAGGGTAAGGGGGTACACACTGTTGATAACCCCTGCTCACCCCCTTGGTAGCTTGGCACGAGCAGACAGGCTTATCCCCAAGGCAATGTGTAAAGTATTTGCACCAACACTCAGAGTAACACAGCGAAACACCACAAATGTACACCACACAGGTTGTTATAAAAATATAAATATCTTTATCTAATTTAGGCAAGATCAAAACGACATATATCCAACATACATAGACAATCTCTTCTTAGGAATGGTTCTTGATAAGCTTCTTAGCAAGAATAAACTTGTAAGTTCTCTTGTAATGCCAAAGTTCACTGTAGTAATGCTCTCTTATCAAAGCAGTCTCTTGTAGCACTGTTCTTTGTCTTTATGCAAACGTTTCAGTTCTTTAGCAAAGAAAAACAAAAGATGTTGCTCTTTTTCCACAGTTCACCCTGGCCCTTTACGCGTGTGAAAGTGACTGTTGTAACAATAGCGGAGCTGTGACAGTCAATCTGACCGATAACGCGGCCCCCGACGTGGAGGAAGAGTCACCGTACTAACAGAAAGATTGTGCTCCCCTCTGCACTGCCAATCACCCCTTGTCACCAGGCACGAGTGCGCGCCGTTACTTCCAGCTCTGAAATCACTCCGTGTTACCAGGCGCGACAGCGCGTTGCGATGCGGAGCTCACTCCCCTCCCGCGCCGGCTTTGATCCCACCGGAGTTGATTACCTTCATGATGTGGAGGAGAGGGGGCTCCGTTGTTTGCGCCGGCCTCGGGTCAAGCAGCTTCCTTCCTGCGCTGCTCCCCGGCTTCAGGTACGGCGTCGTTGTTGTCAGGGGAAGCGCGGAGGCCCCATTGCTAAGAGACGCCCGGCGCCTCCTCCACTCTCAGCGTGGCTTCGGCCGGTTGAGCCCCTCAGTTGCCGGGCAACGCCCGTGGTTGGGTCCAATCCCAGCGCGGCAGGCTCCTGATGTCAGAGGCACAGGGAAGCAGCACTTTCAAGGTGGTGATTCCTGATCAAGGCGCTTCTCTTCTCCGCACGGTACCGGGCCGGCAGCGGTGATCTCGGCCCCTTTTCGATGTCCTCGGGTAGTGCACGGGCACGCACTCTCGAGCGCCGAGTCTGTGGCTCAGGAGGCGAAGCAGACCTCACGCCGCACCCCACTGTGTGCCGACACGCACACCGCAGCAGATGCCACACAGCAGGCATGGCAAAGCTCACGGGGCCACCGTTGGTGTGCAGCCACACGCACCCAGCGCTGACTAAAAGGGTTTCTTCGGTAAACTTTTGTGTCCCTGAGTTTATAACAGGAGGCCAGCTCTTCTCAGGCCCTTGGAGACAGATTCTTCTTCCAGGTCACAGCACACAGCAAAGTCCTTGGTTCAAGAAGGGGGACACAGCACACAGCAAAGTCCCTTGTCCTCCAACTCAATAAAATCAGCAAACTGCAGGCCAGCCCCAGAACACACAGCAAGGGCAGTACTTCTCCTCACTTCTTGTAGTTGATCTTCTTGGGCAGAGGTTCCTCTTGATTGTAGAAGTAGTCTTGGGTAAACTTTTGTGTTCCTGAGTTTAAACAGGAGGCCAGCTCTTCTCAGGCCCTTGGAGACTCTTATTCCTGGACACAGCACACAGCAAAGTCCTTCCTTTAAGCAGGTGGGGGGAACACAGCACACAGCAAAGTCCCCTGTCCCCTTCCTCAGCAGTAACAGCAAAGTGTAGGTCAGCCCCAGAACACACAGCAAGGGCAGTCTTCCTTTCCAGTCTCTTCAGCTGATCTTCTTTGGCAGGGATTCCTCTTGTTGGCAAAAGTAGTCTAATTTGCAGGGGTTTCAGGTCCTACCTTTATACCCCAAAAGTCTTTGTTCTTCATGTGTGAGGGGTACTGGACTCAGTCCAAACCAGTTCTAGGTGCACTCTGCCAGTGCATGTCTTCTTTCTTTGTGAGAGGAGGCCAGGCCCATCAGACGCACCGCAGGAGGTGGAGCCAGCATTTGTGGAAGGCAGGCACAGCCCCATTCAGACCCAGGTGCGACTCCTCCCACCACTCAATGTGCAGATAGGTCTATTCAGCCTAGTGCTGACTCACCCTCCCTCCTGGAGCCACCCCCAGCCCCTGCCACTCACAAACCAGACAGTCAATACACAAACAGGCAGAGGCACACAGAAAGGTTGAACAAGAAAATAGCCACTTTCTAAAAGTGCTATTTTCAAACTCAGAATTTAAAAACCATCTTCACTAAAAGATGTGTAATTAAATTCTGAGTTCAGGGATACCAGATTCCAAATTTCTATCTTGCCGCTATGGGAAGATATGCAGGTAAACATGTTACACAGCATTCCCCATGTTAACCTATGGGCAAGATAGCCTTCCAATAGTGAAAAACGAAATTGGCAGTATTTCACTATCAGGACATGTCACCCACACTAGTACATGTCCTACCTTTCACATACACTGCACCCTGCCCAGGGGGTACCTTGGGCCTACCATAGGGGTGTCCAATGTGTAAGAAAAGGGAAGGGTTAGGCCTGGCAAGTGTGTACACTGGCCAGGACAACATGGCAGTTCACAACTGCGCACAGGCACTGCGGTGGCAGGCCTGAGACATCATCTTCCGTGCTACTCATGTGGGTGGCACAACCAGTGCTGCGAGGCCCACTAGTAGCATTTGAATTACCAGCCCTGGCACACTCAGTGCACTTTACTAGGGTCCTACTGGTAAAACAAATAAGCCAATCATGGATAACCAATCATAATAACAATTTTCAGAGAGAGCATATGCACTTTAGCACTGATCAGCAGTGGAAAGTGCCCAGAGTTCTATAGCCAACAACCACAGGTCAGGAAAACAAAGGAGGAAGAAGCAAAATGTTTTGGGATAACCCTACAAAAAGGGCCATTTCCAACACAACCCCCTTCCAGCCAAAAGCCAGGGTAGACCAAACGATTCCTCGATGGGATTCCTTGGGGCGAAAGAACATGGAAACTGGCCCGAACAGCAGGGGACTATTCCTGTTCTACGCCTTCCTGAACCCAGTTGGATCCCTCTATCTATACTCTCAGGGCCCACTAGGCTAAACCATGGGGGACCCTCCTCCTCACCTGGGGACCCCATCTGTGCAGCGCCTAAACTTACTTCGCTCACAGATGTGTCCGCCTTGGCAGACAGTACCCACCTGGCCAACACAGTCGTGTGGCCCAGTCCACCCCCAGGGTGTGACTCCTGCCCCCCTCCCAGGGGCAACTCTGTCCACCAAGACAACCAGCCACAGGGGCCACTGACAGCGGTCAGTGATGAGAGCCAGGCCTCATGCCTGTGAGGCCTCTCTAACCTCTGTGGTGCCAGAAAGTAGGGGGCAGTAGCCCCAGGTGCCTGGCACCTTTTCTCCACTCTCCCTCCTGCCAAGTCAGGTATGGCATCCTGACACTGGCCCGCCAGCCCAGGGTCTGTACCCTCAGGCTGACTAGAGGTCATGGGCGAGGCTCTCCTCTCCCTACCTCTCCTTCTGGGGTCCCGCACTCTCCTCCCAGGAGAGGCACCCTCAGAACACAACTCTCCCACCAGTTCAGGACCTCTCCCCTGCAACTGGTCTCCCCACCTAGGGTCTAAACCCTCAGGTTGCACCGGGGTCAGAGGCGAGGACTCCCTCTCTCTGCACCCCCTCCCAGAGTGCTGCACTCTCCCACTTGGAGCGGTACCCCTGGAAGCCAAGCCGGTCAGGACACTGGTTACAGGTGTCCTTCCCTCCAGGCCAGGCAGAACCTGAACCTGCCCTCCCAACCCAGGGGCTGAACCCTGCGGTTGAGCATTTGCCTGGCACGCCAGGACTTCTGGGGACTCACACAGTATCCCCCGAGGGTGACACATGACTCATGTGTTGTGTGACAGTCTACCTGGCGCAGATCTCCCGACTCCTGTCCACCTGACAGTGCGTGAAGATCCCCCAGGACAGAAGTGGTGTCACCATGGTCACTCCTGTGAGGCTCAGCCCTTCTGGCTGGCCCATGACCCACTGGTTCTCCCACTGGGGAACACATCCCCCTCCCACCCCTCAATCCGGACTTCTGCACCCTCCCAACTGGAGCGGCACCGCCAGACACCAGAACCACTGGAGCTCTGTTTACAGATGCTCCAGGTTCTCCTGACACTAGGAGGTCCCCTGCAAATGGACTACTAGTACAGCCTAGGCCCCCATCCTGGTGTTCCCTTAGGGAACCCTCCAGGCCCTGAGACTGGGTTTTGGGCACCTTGGGACACATAGTCCCACACTCACTCCTTCTCCACTGAGACAGGACGTGAGCCCCTACACCCCTCCCACTACACCAGGACCTAGCTGGGCTACTCTGAACCTCTTCCACCACAAAGGACCGGTAGATACCCGAGCCACTCCTGTTAGGATCACTCCCAAATGCCTCTTCAGACTCTCTGGAATCCACCAAGAGGTCTGCCTCCTGCGCAAGTTCCCTGGATTCAGAGAACTCACACTCCACCGGGTGTTGGCATAGCTCTAGAAAACAGGGACTTAAAATATGCTCTCCAACAAATGAATCACATAGCCCCCCACAGTTGTTAACCAAGTTACCCTTTGCCCTACCATCCAGTGCCTCACACAAGTACCTCACACCACTCTCCTGAGATTGGCAAGACAGTGTCTGACTGTCTTTGTCACTCAACCCACACTCTTCTGGTCGGTCTCCACACTCACACACCAGGACCTCTACCATGGGGGAACCCCTCTCCCTGCACCTCTCATTTAGAGTCAGTAGAGCGTCCCTCCCGTCACTAGGAATATGATCCCGTGTGTCAGTTCCCCAATCTACTTCAGGGACACTGCACACCACTGGAGCTATCTCATAAACCTGCACCCCCTGGTGTATGTCAACCCCCTCCTTCAAGTCAGACGCCACATCTCTGGGTGTCTGTACTTCTCCCTCAGCACTAGATAACATAATGTTGCTGCCACCATCTGAGCTGGACTCCACCTCCATCTCAGCAAAGCTCACTTCTTGAGCTACACATTTTTCTTCTTCAGCTGAGACACTCATGGCCTCAAGCCTCTTGAGCTCCAAATCAAGCTCCCTCATCCTTAATTCATGGGCCAAGGTCAATTTCAATTCCTCCAGGGCACGTGCACTCGTGCCCTCTTCCAAGGCACAAGCCCTCTCCTCTGCCTTGTCCTTGAGCCTCATGATCTCCAGCTCATATTCTCTGAGCCTTTGGTTTTCCTCCAACTCCTCCGGGGAAAAACTGCTAGCGGAATGATTGCTGCCAGCCCTGGAGGCTACTCTTCCCACAGGCAGATCCTGTGATCTGAAACCATCCCCTTGAGCATCTTCCTCCACCTTTGCACCATCTGTCTCCCCAGCCTCTTTGGCCTCCCACCAGGCCCTTAAGGCCTTCTGGAGCTCCTCCTTCCTGGAGCTGCTCTCCATGGGACATTCAAAGCTCCTGCAGAACCGTTTGAGTTGACCTACTTTGTAACCACTTAACATTTCAATATCAAACTCCAGTTCTGCAACATCACTTGCTGGTTTACCCTTCTGAGACATGATGCGTGGACGACTCAAGGATCAAAAATAGAACCCAAAAAATACAGTATGTGGTTGCGTAGTGATCTGCGCTAAACTAGTGATGTTCACCAATCACTGTGGGTCAAGTGCAAACACAAGTTCAAATCCTCACCGCTGACCACCAATGTTAGAAATGGGAGTCTCTAGTTGGCAGAGGTAAGTACCTGTGACCAAGTAGGGACCCTTACTTCTAGTCAGGGTAAGGGGGTACACACTGTTGATAACCCCTGCTCACCCCCTTGGTAGCTTGGCACGAGCAGACAGGCTTATCCCCAAGGCAATGTGTAAAGTATTTGCACCAACACTCAGAGTAACAAAGCGAAACACCACAAATGTACACCACACAGGTTGTTATAAAAATATAAATATCTTTATCTAATTTAGGCATGATCAAAACGACATATATCCAACATACATAGACAATCTTTTCTTAGGAAGGTTCTTGATAAGCTTCTTAGCAAGAATAAACTTGTAAGTTCTCTTGAATGCCAAAGTTCACTGTAGTAATGCTCTCTTATCAAAGCAGTCTCTTGTAGCACTGTTCTTTGTCTTTATGCAAACGTTTCAGTTCTTTAGCAAAGAAAACAAAAGATGTTGCTCTTTCCACAGTTCACCCTGGCCCTGTACGCGTGTGATGTGGACAGTCAATCTGACCGATAACGCGGCCTCCGGTGTGGAGGAAGAGTCACCGTACTAACAGAAAGATTGTGCTCCCCTCTGCACTGCCAATCACCCCTTGTCACCAGGCGCGAGTGCGCGCCGTTACTTCCAGCTCTGAAATCACTCTGTTTTACCAGGCGCGACTGCGCGTTGCGATGCGGAGCCCACTCCCCCCCGCGCCGGCTTCGATCCCACCGGAGTCGATTACCTTCAGGATGTGGAGGAGAGGGGGCTCCGTTGTCTGCGCCGGCCCCGGGTCAAGCAGCTTCCTTCCTGCGCTGCTCCCTGACTTCAGGTACGGCATCGTTGTTGTCAGGGGAAGCGCGGAGGCCCTGTTGCTAAGAGACGCCCCGCGCCTCCTCCACTCTCAGTGCGACTTCGGCCGGTCGAGCCCCTCAGTTGCCGGGCAACGCCCGTGGTTGGGTCCAATCCCAGCGCGGCAGGCTCCTGACGTCAGAGGCACAGGGAAGCAGCAGTTTCAAGGCTCCCGGGCCAGCGGCGGTGATTCCTGATCACGGCGCTTCTCTTCTCCGCACGGTACCGGGCCGGTGGCGGTGATCTCGGCCCCTTGTTGACGGCCTCGGGTAGTGCACAGGCACGCACTCTCGAGCGCCGAGTCAGTGGCTCAGGAGGCCCAGTAGACCTCACGCCTCGCCCCACTGTGTGCCGACACACACACCGCAGCAGATGCCACATGGCAGGCAGGGCAAAGCTCACGGGGCCACCGTTGGTGTGCAGCCACACGCACCCAGCGCTGACTAAAAGGGTTTCTTCGGTAAACTTTTGTGTCCCTGAGTTTATAACAGGAGGCCAGCTCTTCTCAGGCCCTTGGAGACAGATTCTTCTTCCAGGTCACAGCACACAGCAAAGTCCTTGGTTCAAGAAGAGGGACACAGCACACAGCAAAGTCCCTTGTCCCCCACCTCAATAAAATCAGCAAACTGCAGGCCAGCCCCAGAACACACAGCAAGGGCAGTACTTCTCCTCAGTTCTTGTAGTTGATCTTCTTGGGCAGAGGTTCCTCTTGATTGTAGAAGTAGTCTTGGGTAAACTTTTGTGTTCCTGAGTTTAAACAGGAGGCCAGCTCTTCTCAGGCCCTTGGAGACTCTTATTCCTGGACACAGCACACAGCAAAGTCCTTCCTTCAAGCAGGTGGGGGGAACACAGCACACAGCAAAGTCCCCTGTTCCCTTCCTCAGCAGTAACAGCAAAGTGTAGGTCAGCCCCAGAACACACAGCAAGGGCAGTCTTCCTTTCCAGTCTATTCAGCTGATCTTCTTTGGCAGGGATTCCTCTTGTTGGCAAAAGTAGTCTAATTTGCAGGGGTTTCAGGTCCTACCTTTATACCCCAAAAGTCTTTGTTCTTCATGTGTGAGGGGTCCTGGACCCAGTCCAAACCAGTTCTAGGTGCACTCTGCCAGTGCATGTCTTCTTTCTTTGTGAGGGGAGGCCAGGGCCATCAGACGCACCGCAGGAGGTGGAGCCAGCATTTGTGGAAGGCAGGCACAGCCCCATTCAGACCCATGTGCGACTCCTCCCACCACTCAATGTGCAGATAGGTCTATTCAGCCTAGTGCTGACTCACCCTCCCTACAGGAGCCACCCCCAGCCCCTGCCACTCACAAACCTAGCCAGTCAATACACAAACAGGCAGAGGCACACAGAAAGGTTGAACAAGAAAATAGCCACTTCTAAAAGTGCTATTTCCAAACTCAGAATTTAAAACCATCTTCACTAAAAGATGTGTAATTAAATTCTGAGTTCAGGGATACCAGATTCCAAATTTCTATCTTGCCGCTATGGGAAGATATGCAGGTAAACATGTTACACAGCATTCCCCATGTTAACCTATGGGCAAGATAGCCTTCCAATAGTGAAAAACAAAATTGGCAGTATTTCACTATTAGGACATGTCACCCACACTAGTACATGTCCTACCTTTCACATACACTGCACCCTGCCCAGGGGGGTACCTTGGGCCTACCATAGGGGTGTCCAATGTGTAAGAAAAGGGAAGGGTTAGGCCTGGCAAGTGTGTACACTGGCCAGGACAACATGGCAGTTTACAACTGCACGCAGGCACTGCGGTGGCAGGCCTGAGACATCTTTTCCGTGCTACTCATGTGGGTGGCACAACCAGTGCTGTGAGCCCACTAGTAGCATTTGATTTACCAGCCCTGGCACACTCAGTGCACTTTACTAGGGACCTACTGGTAAAACAAATAAGCCAATCATGGATAACCAATCATAATAACAATTTTCAGAGAGAGCATATGCACTTTAGCACTGATCAGCAGTGGGAAAGGGCCCAGAGTTCTATAGCCAACAACAACAGGTCAGGAAAAACAAAGGAGGAAGAAGCAAAACGTTTTGGGATAACCCTACAAAAAGGGCCATTTCCAACAGAAGGATTGTGACAAAAGCCCTGCCAGAGAGGTGTGCCCTCACAACAGGCCTAAAGCAAGCCTGGTAGGTCTGAGACACGTTCAGCTGGCCTGAGATGTAAAGAGAGGCCACAATCCAGAGTGTCAGGACTCAGAAGCAAATGATATGGGATTATCTTGTTGGCCAATTTCATGCAGGTCGAAACATTCCCGTTTGGTCGACTAAACTGATACAGGGTTTTTGATTTACTTTGAGGAAATCTTTATTTTGAATATTTGAAACCACTTTTCCTTGAAAACATTGGTACTTTCGCAATAAAAATTAAAATAAGCAAGCGTGAATGCATGGACATCAGTTAGAAATAGCCTGGGGAAGTGGTCCTTTTGCTACCACTGGGCCTGCGCTTCTTACGCCTTGTCAGAAGATAGTGGCAAGGCAGACACTAAACAGGGCTTCTAGAGCCTAGAGTACATTTTGTAATTACCACTAATTGCCTTCTCTAGACCATCAACTCATTTAGGATAATATTTAAGTGCTAAAATTGGACAGTAGCGCCAACCCTGTGATGTCTTCAATGTTTAAAGTAGGTTAATGACTGTCGTTACTTTTGGCATATACTTAATTGATGTCCATGGTATCCGCAGTAATTCTCTTTAGGCCAAGGTCATCTGACATTGCAAGGTTCTTGAAATCCAAACTCATTTTTACCACTACTTTTTCTCAAAATTGTTTCCTTTCAAAACTGTTACACTTGACAAACGAACGGAAGTGATCACTAAATCACATGGACATTTCCAACATCATCCTTATCTCTACCGTTCCATAACTAGAATTACTGTACCACTCCGATTTATTTTCTTGAGATGGCACATTTTGAAACAACTTATTTCACGCAGTCATGGGCAGTAATCAAACCAGTAGACCATGACATATGTACTTGTATCTAGCTTGCCACATTGTGCCCTGTAGAAACCGACGCTGATTTATCTACAAATAATTAGACTAGAAACTGTTGTGTTACTACATTGAAAATAAAATTCTAGATCACAGACACACACACCTCTCTCTCTCTCTTTACCTCTCATGGTGTGCATATATGTTTTCTTCTCTTTGTGAGCAATCTGAGGCACATTTTTCAGACACTTTTTCCCATGTTAAAAGTGTAAATAAGCACCTGTGTTCTATATTTTCTGTATATTTGCTTGGGATTTTGCATGGCGCAAAGTGATAAAACAGCACCGCTAGTCAAATTTTGCACAGAAAAACTTTTTTAGATTAAATCTTGATTCTAACGCTACGCCAGAAAAGTTATAGAAAGAGCGCGTAAAGGGACTTAAACAGCACAAACACCAATAGGTTTCGAGGCAAAGCCAAATCTACGAACCATATGTCCAAATGCACTATTGTGTAACAGTATTTCATTTCAAGGATTATATAAATATTTTTGATTCAAAAACAAATCAGAGGTGTATTTGCTTCCTTCTCTCTCCAATATCTCCATTACCCAATATATTGCCATTGTGCTCATATACATTGAGATTACTTCATTAAGTGTCCACAGGAGCCTTTGTCCTTTGATAATAAGCAAAGTGATAAAACAGCACCGCTAGTCAAATTTTGCACAGAAAAACTTTTTTAGATTAAATCTTGATTCTAACGCTACGCCAGAAAAGTTATAGAAAGAGCGCGTAAAGGGACTTAAACAACACAAACACCAATAGGTTTCGAGGCAAAGCCAAATCTACGAAAATACTATGACCTGCCTTTAAAGTCAAGGGAAGCCAGGTTCAAACAAGGGCTATGTATAACATTGTGTGAAATTTCGAATTGCTGCAAAATTACACATCTTATGTGGCTACCCTTGGGCACTTGTCCTAACACTGAAATTTCTACTGAAGGGTTTTCTTGGAGTACAAGTCTAGTGCAAGCCAGCTCTGGGTCACCTTTGCTCAGTTGCTCAACCCATGGCACAGCACTAAAGCTGTTTTTTTTTATAGCAACCACATTATGGGCAAATAACTCTTGCTAAACATACACTGCAAAATGTTTCCACATTTCGCCCAAGTAGAGCCGCACAGCAATTTTTCATGATGACAACAGTAGATCTAGGCCTTTGTAACCTGATAGGTTGTTTAGCCACTCATCTGTTGAGATACTTCACGGACCAAGATGCAGCTCTTTGTACACAGCACAGACACTGGGTAAGGTGTGTGTATGCGCTGTATGATATTAGCCCTTTGTTAGACTTGGCATCTTTTGGCGTGTTTCCCCTGACTTTTTGCTTTCTGACCTCCCGGTTTGGACTCTGTTTTTGCTGGTGTAATGATTCTGCGCGCTTTCCTCACTGCGGTCCAGTGGGAAAGTGCAAGTGCTCCTGTATAAAATGTGTTATGGATTGGTGTTTCCATGATTGGCCTATTTGGTTTATGTGTCAGTCCCTTGTAAAGTGCACTGCGAATGCCAGGGCCTATAGACCAAATGCTGTTGGTGGGCTGCAGCACTGGATTGTGCCACCCACGCAAACAGCCCGTAAAGTGTAACTCGGGCCTGCCATCGCAGAGCCTGTGCGCAGCCTGGGGCTGCCATGTCGACTTGGCAAGTACCCACACTTGCAAGTCCCTAAACCTTCCCTTTGCTACATGTTAGTCACCCCTAAGGTAGGCCCAAGGTACCCCTGTGGGCAGGGTGCGTTGTACGCGAAAGGTAGGACATGCCCTGGTGTGTGCGGCATGTCCTGATAGTGAATTACAGCCTAGTTCGTTTTTCACTATTGCAAGGCTACCTGTTCCCCTAGGCCAGAACGGGCAGTTTTGATTATTACAGTTTATAATCCTAACTGACCCCGGGAACATGGTAGAAATTCGAGTTTAGTATGCCTGGACTCAGAATGATAAAATGCAGCTTTTAGTGAAGTTGGTTTTAACATTCTGTGTTTGAAAATACCACTTTTAGAAAGTGGGTATTTTCTTGTCTAACCATCCAAGCCTGCCTCTGCGAGGTTGTGTATTCCTTGTCTGGAGTGTGAGTGACAGGGGCTGGGGGATGCCAGGAGACAGGGTGAGTCAGCACAGGGCTGAATAGCAAGATCTACATGTAGATGGGTGGGAGGGGTCGCACCTGGGCCCTGAATAGGACAGTGCCTTCCCTCCACAATGCTGGCTCCACCTCCTGTGGTGCGTCTGATGTCCCTGGCCTACTCACTGAAAGAAGGGACGGAGACTTGTCAACAAAGTGCTCCAGAACTGGTTTGGACTAGGCAAAGGCCTCTCTGCCTTCAGAGAACAAAGGAATTTGGGATATAAATATTGGGGCCCTGACCCCATGAATTTAGATCTCGCTGGAATCAAGGAACCTGCCAAGACGAAGAGCTGGAAGAGCTGCCAGGAGGAGTACTGCCCCTTTGCTGTGTTGTTGCTTTGTTGGGTTGGCCTGCAGCTGCTGCTTCTGCCTTGGGCAGTGAAAGGACTGGACTGAACTTTCTACAAACTTGTGCTGAGTATCTCCAAGGGCCTGGAACCGAGCTGGCCTCCTGTTAAGAAGTCTCAGGGACTACAAAGACTTCACAAGCCTCTGGGTACCGCTTCTGGAACGCTGTTTCAGTTGCCACAGAGGAAGGGAACTGCAACCGACTCCGTCAACCGAATCCATCCCTGGCCGGTGACCTGTTTGCACCGCAGACCGCATCGCCCCGCTTCGCATCGCAACCCTGGTCTCACCGTGGGCGACGTCCGACGCCGCCAACATCGAGCCGCTGCTTGCACCGTGACCTGTGGGCACCGCAGTTCGCATCGCATCGCTTCACTGAACCAACCGGACCCGACCGACGCGGTCGCTGCAACTGGCTCAAGAGTCGTGACCGCATCGCATTTGGGGCACCGCTCGTACGTCTGCGATGCACCGCTCCGACTCGCACCGCTGTCCGACGCCAGCTCCCGCACTCCGGCTTGGTCGCCTGCATCGCAACCTGTCAGCACCGCATCGAGCATCGTCTCACCCTGCATCGCACGCCTTGGACTCACCGACTCCGTCTGCACGACGCTCATCGAGCCGCTGCCTGCACCGCATCGAGGGACACCGCACCTTGCATCGCTCCGTCTTGCACCGCAACCGCGACGAACGCCGACCGGCTCGTACACTCCGTACCAGCCACAACGAGAAAGGTACTGTAACCGAGTCTGTTCACGACTCTGCTGGCCCGTATCGACGTGGTCGGCTGGAACTGTTAGACTCTGTGGTTTTCAGCATCACGGTAGGCTCGGACGGAGCTACCGACTCGTACGAACTTTGCTTTTGTGCTATTCCTGCAAAGAAGAAGTTACCGTATCAAGTATTCATTCAGTAAAGTATAGTATTGTGGATTTTTGTCGTAATTGGTCTTGTCTTGAGTATATAAAATATTGGTTATTTTTCTAAACTGGTGTGGTGTCCGTTTGTAGTGCTTACACTGTATTACTGTTGGTTATGTGCAAATGCTTTACACACTGCCTCTGAATTAAGCCTGACTGCTCGTGCCAAGCTACCACGAGGGTGAGCAGGGGTTACTTCACGAGTGTAACACCCTTACCCTGACTAGGAAGAAGGGTCCCTACTTGGACAAAGGTGCAAGCCCTTGCCAACTAGAGATTCCATTTCTAACATTGGTTGTCAGCGGTGAGGATAGGACTTGTGTTTGCACTTGACTTACAGTGATTGGTGTGCACTACTACCATATCGCAGACCATTACGTACCACATACTGGTTCTTTTTCTTTTGGCCTATTTTTGATCTTGCCAGTTTTCAACTCACTACTTTTGTCATGCCTGAATCAATTGCATCATCCGTTGCATCTCTGGAAGTTATCTTTGAGGAGGATAGGTTGGAATCCTACGCCATAAAGGAGCTACGAGCGATTTTTAAAAACCTGAAAGTCCAAATTAAAGGCCTCACAAGGAAGGAGGAGCTACAGAAGGTGCTGAGGGCCTGGGTAGCAGCCAGACATGCCAATGGGCAGCCTGGTAATCTCAGTGAGGAGGCGGAGGAGCCTATTTCCAGGGTGGATGTGCTTTTGGGTAGGGGGGAACCCGCCAGGTCAGGCAGCAGCAGTCTGTCCCCAGAGGAGCTGGCGGACAGGCGGGAGGCAAGGCAGTTTGAGCTGCAGAAGCTCAGACTGGAGAGTGAGCGGGAGGAGAAGAGATTGGCCATAGAGGAGAGGAAGATGCTCTTAGAGCATGAGAGAGAACTGAAGGAGCTAGAACTTAGGAGTAAGTCAGGCTCAGATGGTGGCAGCAATTCGTCCAGAAAGGCAGACAGGATTGTGCACATTCCCAAGAACGTAGGCAAGGAGTTCAAGAAGGGGGATGACATACAAAGGTGGTTTCAGGGTTATGAGGCAGCCATACACATGAATGGGGTCCCTGAGGAGAATTGGGGAGCAGGATTGTGGCCACTTTTCCCTGAAGAAGCAAGGGATGCTCTGATAGCTTTGGGTAAGGGGTATCACCTCACCTATGCTGACATGAAGGATGCCCTTCTCACGAAGTATGGTCTTACTCCTGAAAAGTACAGGGAACAGTTCAGGTCCAGTAAGAAGTCTGATGCCAACACTTGGTTGGAATGTGTGGATGTGTTCTGCAGGTCTCTGGATGGTTGGGTGAAGGGCAGTAGTGTAACAGATTTTCAGGGGCTCTACAACTTGATTGCATGGGAGCACTTGTCTAGTCTATGTTTTGCAGATCTGCGCCAGCACCTAGTGGATAGTAAGCTAACTGACCCCAGGAAGCTTGCTATGGAAGCGGACCGCTGGGTGAGTACCAGGGTCCACAAGAAAGCGTTTGGGGAGACTCAGCCAAAGGTGGGCAGGGTCCCCAGCAGAAAGGTGGGGGGGACAAGGGTAAAGCACAGGAGTTCTCTAAAGGGCCCCAAACTAGTACCCAGGGTAAAGGTTCCCAGCCCCCGGCGATAAGAAGAAAGGGGTCTCTACAGGGAAGCCTGTCGAGACCGGCCCCCGCAAGTGTTATGCATGTGACCAGGTAGGTCACTTTAAGGGGACCCCAAGTGCCCGAAGGGGACACAGCCGCCCACCGGTGGACAGTCCAAAGTGTTGGCTAGTGTAGCGCTTGGGGAGGAGGGGTGCCCACAGGAGGGTGGGGATCCCGCAGAAATGACCCTTGTCTCACTAGGGGACAGTGAGATGGTCCCAGGAAACCAGGTGCCCCCTAACACAAAGAAATATAGCACCTGGGTGACCATTAATGGGAACAGGGTAGAGGCTCTCAGAGATACTGGAGCCAGTGTGACCTCAGTCCGGTGTCACCTGGTGTCTGAGAAGCAAGTAGTCCCAGGAGCATTCCACCAAGTAGTTGCTGTCGACAACTCTGAGCGCCAGTGTATGGTGGCGCAGGTTCCCTTTGAATGGGGGGTCTCAGGTCCCTTGAGGGTGGTTGTGAGCCCTACCATGCCTGTAGATTGTCTGCTAGGAAACGACCTGGAGCAGTCCTCATGGAAGGAGGTTGAGCTCAGGTCTCACTTGGAGATGCTTGGGTTGCCAGAGTGGGCATGCGTGTCTACTCGGTCAATGGCGGCCAGAAAGGGTGATCAAGAGGACTTGGAGCCTGGAACAGTGGCCCAAGTCCCTGCCAAGAGAAAGGGCAGGGGGCGCGGGAAACCGGCCCCGAAGTTCCCACGGACCGGGAGGAGGCGGACCTCGAGGGGACGCCCGGTGCCTACAGGGGAGCAGGTAGCCGAACTGGGAGACATCTCTGAGCTGACCCATTGGCAGCAAGAGGGGGGTCCCACCAGGGAGGAATTCTGCAGGGAGCAGAATGAGTGCCCTACTCTGGAGGGTCTGCGGCGGCAGGCTGCAGACCAGGCAGCTGGTAATCAGTCCGGGTCACATCTGATCTACTGGGAGAGTGGTCTCCTATACAGTGAGCCTAAGGTTGCTGAGCCTGGGTCAGCCCGTGTGCTGGTGGTACCCCAGCGCTTCAGGACCTTCCTACTGGGTCTGGCTCATGACGTGCCTTTGGCAGGACATTTGGGGCAGGACAAGACCTTTGACAGGCTTGTCACCCACTTCTTTGGCCCAAAATGCGAAGGCAGTCAGATGCACACTGTAGGTCTTGCCAAACTTGCCAGGCAAGTGGTAAGAGTGGGAGGAAGGTCAAAGCTCCTCTCCAACCTTTTCCTGTTGTTGGAACACCCTTTGAAAGGGTAGGGATGGATATTGTGGGGCCACTGGATCCCAAGACAGCCATGGGCAACAGGTACATCCTGGTCTTGGTGGACCATGCCACCCGGTACCCGGAGGCAATCCCTCTCAGGACAACGACGGCGCCAGTGGTGGGCCGGGCGTTAATGGGGATCTTTTCCCGTGTGGGATTCCCCAGAGAGGTGGTTTCTGATAGGGGGACCAATTTCATATCGAAGTATATGACATCCCTGTGGAAGGAGTGTGGTGTAACCTACAAGTTCACCACTCCTTACCACCCACAAGGAAACGGTCTGGTGGAGAGATTCAACCAGACCTTGAAAGGCATGATCAAGGGTCTAACAGAACCCATGAGGCGTAAGTGGGACGTCCTCTTGCCATGCCTACTCTTTGCATACAGGGAGGTGCCTCAGAAGTCTCTCGGGTACAGCCCCTTTGAGCTCCTGTATGGCCACCCTGTCAGAGGACCTCTGAGTTTGGTAAAGGAAGGCTGGGAGGCAGCTCCCAGGAAAACTCCCCAGGATGTATTTAGCTACATGCTGGCCTTTAGAAACCAAACTGCCCGCTTCAGGAAACTCGCTCAGGCGAACCTAGAAGCAAGCCAGGAAGAAATGAAGAGATGGTATGACCAGAACGCCACTCTGGTCGAATTTCAACCTGGGCAAAAAGTGTGGGTCATGGCCCCAGTGGCACCTTGTGCCTTGCAGGACAAGTGGACTGGGCCATATGAGGTAAAGGAGCGCAAAAGTGACGTCACCTACCTGGTGGATTTGCAAGCTCCAAGGAACCCTTTGAGGGTCCTTCACGTGAACCGCCTCAAGCCCCACTTCGAGAGGTCCGAAGTGAGTATGCTCTTGGCGACAGATGATGGGGTGGAAGAGGAGAGTGAGCCTCTCCCTGACCTCCTGTCTACCAAGGAGCATGATGGGTCAGTAGAGGGTGTGATCCTCTCCCCTACTCTGACTCAGGAGCAGCAGGGGGACTGTCGCCAGTTGTTGGGACAGTTCGCCCCACTGTTCTCTCTGACTCCCGGTGTTACTCACTGGTGTACCCATGACATGGACACTGGTGACAGCCCTCCTGTGAAGCACAAGATTTACAGGTTGACTGACCGGGTCAGAGCCAGCATCAAGGAGGAGGTCTCTAAGATGTTGGCGTTAGGGGTGATTGAGCCTCCCACAGTCCTTGGGCCAGCCCAGTGGTCTTGGTCCCAAAGGCTGCGGCGCCCGGTGCCACTCCAGAACTCCGGTTTTGTGTGGACTACCGTGGGCTCAATGCCGTCACCAGGACTGACGCGCACCCCATCCCCAGAGCTGATGAGCTCATTGATCGGTTGGGAGCTGCCCGGTTCCTCAGCACGTTTGATTTGACGTCTGGGTACTGGCAGATTGCCTTAACCGATGGGGCCAAGGAGAGATCAGCATTCTCAACCCCAGAAGGTCATTACCAATTCCGGGTGATGCCCTTTGGGTTGAAGAATGCCCCTGCCACCTTTCAGAGGTTGGTCAATCAGGTGTTGGCTGGGCTGGAGGATTTCAGTGCCGCCTACCTGGATGACATTGCTGTGTTCAGTTCCGGCTGGGAAGAACATTTACAGCACCTTGAGAAAGTGTTGAGGGCTCTGCAAGGTGCAGGCCTCACGATCAAGGCCAGTAAGTGCCAGATCGGGCAGGGTTCGGTGGTGTACTTGGGACACCAGGTAGAAAGCGGCCAGGTGGCGCCCTACAACCCAAGATTGACACCATTCTGGCTTGGGAGCCCCCAAGACCCAGACAGAGGTGAGAGCCTTCTTAGGTCTCACCGGCTACTATAGGAGATTTGTTAAGGGCTATGGCACCATCGTTGCCCCCTTAACAGAGCTGACCTCTAAGAGGCAGCCCAGGAAAGTGATCTGGACTGAGTCCTGCCAGAAAGCTTTTGATGCCCTGAAGGCAGCCATGTGCACGGCCCCCGTGCTCAAGGCACCTGACTTCTCCAAGGAATTCGTCGTGCAGACTGACGCTTCAGAGCATGGGGTGGGAGCGGTGCTCTCACAACTGAACGAAGAGGGCCTGGATCAGCCTGTAGTCTTCCTTAGCAGGAGACTACTTCCCAGGGAACAGAGGTGGAGTGCCATAGAAAGGGAAGCTTTTGCTGTGGTCTGGGCACTGAAGAAGTTGAGACCATACCTGTTTGGGACTCACTTCCGGGTTCAGACAGACCACAGGCCCCTCAGATGGTTGATGCAAATGAGGGGTGAGAATCCAAAACTGCTGAGGTGGTCCATCTCCCTACAGGGAATGGACTTTACGGTGGAACACCGTCCTGGTACAGAACACGCCAACGCAGATGGTCTGTCCAGGTTCTTCCGCCTTAGTGAAGAGAACTCCAATGGGGTTGGGTAGTTCTCCCTACTTTCAGCTGGAGGGGACATGTGTTAGACTTGGCATCTTTTGGCGAGTTTCCCCTGACTTTTTGCTTTCTGACCTCCCGGTTTGGACTCTGTTTTTGCTGGTGTAATGATTCTGCGCGCTTTCCTCACTGCGGTCCAGTGGGAAAGTGCAAGTGCTCCTGTATAAAATGTGTTATGGATTGGTGTTTCCATGATTGGCCTATTTGGTTTATGTGTCAGTCCCTTGTAAAGTGCACTGCGAGTGCCAGGGCCTATAGACCAAATGCTGTTGGTGGGCTGAAGCACTGGATTGTGCCACCCATGCAAACAGCCCGTAAAGTGTAACTCGGGCCTGCCATCGCAGAGCCTGTGCGCAGCCTGGGGCTGCCATGTCGACTTGGCAAGTACCCACACTTGCAAGTCCCTAAACCTTCCCTTTGCTACATGTTAGTCACCCCTAAGGTAGGCCCAAGGTACCCCTGTGGGCAGGGTGCGTTGTACGCGAAAGGTAGGACATGCCCTGGTGTGTGCGGCATGTCCTGATAGTGAATTACAGCCTAGTTCGTTTTTCACTATTGCAAGGCTACCTGTTCCCCTAGGCCAGAACGGGCAGTTTTGATTATTACAGTTTATAATCCTAACTGACCCCGGGAACATGGTAGAAATTTGAGTTTAGTATGCCTGGACTCAGAATGATAAAATGCAGCTTTTAGTGAAGTTGGTTTTAACATTCTGTGTTTGAAAATACCACTTTTAGAAAGTGGGTATTTTCTTGTCTAACCATCCAAGCCTGCCTCTGCGAGGTTGTGTATTCCTTGTCTGGAGTGTGAGTGACAGGGGCTGGGGGATGCCAGGAGACAGGGTGAGTCAGCACAGGGCTGAATAGCAAGATCTACATGTAGATGGGTGGGAGGGGTCGCACCTGGGCCCTGAATAGGACAGTGCCTTCCCTCCACAATGCTGGCTCCACCTCCTGTGGTGCGTCTGATGTCCCTGGCCTACTCACTGAAAGAAGGGACGGAGACTTGTCAACAAAGTGCTCCAGAACTGGTTTGGACTAGGCAAAGGCCTCTCTGCCTTCAGAGAACAAAGGAATTTGGGATATAAATATTGGGGCCCTGACCCCATGAATTTAGATCTCGCTGGAATCAAGGAACCTGCCAAGACGAAGAGCTGGAAGAGCTGCCAGGAGGAGTACTGCCCCTTTGCTGTGTTGTTGCTTTGTTGGGTTGGCCTGCAGCTGCTGCTTCTGCCTTGGGCAGTGAAAGGACTGGACTGAACTTTCTACAAACTTGTGCTGAGTATCTCCAAGGGCCTGGAACCGAGCTGGCCTCCTGTTAAGAAGTCTCAGGGACTACAAAGACTTCACAAGCCTCTGGGTACCGCTTCTGGAACGCTGTTTCAGTTGCCACAGAGGAAGGGAACTGCAACCGACTCCGTCCAACCGAATCCATCCCTGGCCGGTGACCTGTTTGCACCGCAGACCGCATCGCCCCGCTTCGCATCGCAACCCTGGTCTCACCGTGGGCGACGTCCGACGCCGCCAACATCGAGCCGCTGCTTGCACCGTGACCTGTGGGCACCGCAGTTCGCGATCGCATCGCTTCACTGAACCAACCGGACCCGACCGACGCGGTCGCTGCAACTGGCTCAAGAGTCGTGACCGCATCGCATTTGGGGCACCGCTCGCACGTCTGCGACGCACCGCTCCGACTCGCACCGCTGTCCGACGCCAGCTCCCGCACTCCGGCTTGGTCGCCTGCATCGCAACCTGTCAGCACCGCATCGAGCATCGTCTCACCCTGCATCGCACGCCTTGGACTCACCGACTCCATCTGCACGACGCTCATCGAGCCGCTGCCTGCACCGCATCGAGGGACACCGCACCTTGCATCGCTCCGTCTTGCACCGCAACCACGACAAACGCCGACCGGCTCGTACACTCCGTACCAGCCACAACGAGAAAGGTACTGTAACCGAGTCTGTTCACGACTCTGCTGGCCCGTATCGACGTGGTCGGCTGGAACTGTTAGACTCTGTGGTTTTCAGCATCACGGTAGGCTCGGACGGAGCTACCGACTCGTACGAACTTTGCTTTTGTGCTATTCCTGCAAAGAAGAAGTTACCGTATCAAGTATTCATTCGTAAAGTATAGTATTGTGGATTTTTGTCGTAATTGGTCTTGTCTTGAGTATATAAAATATTGGTTATTTTTCTAAACTGGTGTGGTGTCCGTTTGTAGTGCTTACACTGTATTACTGTTGGTTATGTGCAAATGCTTTACACACTGCCTCTGAATTAAGCCTGACTGCTCGTGCCAAGCTACCACGAGGGTGAGCAGGGGTTACTTCACGAGTGTAACACCCTTACCCTGACTAGGAAGAAGGGTCCCTACTTGGACAAAGGTGCAAGCCCTTGCCAACTAGAGATTCCATTTCTAACACCCTTGAACAGACAGGTTGCTGCTACTGCCCTTGGTTTGGATTCAAATCCTTGGATAAGGGGCAGATTTATATAGTATCTCCTTTATTGCATCACAAATAGGCTCCCAGTACAGCCCACAGTCCTGTCAGACCATCATAAGATACCTAGGGCCTCACAGAAGCAGACACTATATCAACTAGGGGCCTCATGAGTGTCACCGTTTGACCCAATTAAGTTCACCCCCTGGAGTTACCGATACTAGCAGTACCAGTATCTGGTGGGGGAGGGGATGAACCATGAGGAATGAGGAATTACGAGGGCAATGAGTAATTTGGGATTTGTTACCACAGTAATTTCTCGTTCTCGTTCAGAGTTTCACTCGGGTATTTTGGCTTCTTGCAGAGGGAATCCCTAGATGAACACCAACCCCGTCTGCAGTAAATCTGCAGACTTTGCAATTATGAATTACCTCAGTACTCGTGATGAGGCTCTTATGGACAGGCCTGGAGACCTGGCAACCTTTCACGTGCTGGCGTGGAAGAGTAGAGTGCCATTGGCTGTCCTTCTGCACCCAGGGGCTATTCCCCCTCAAGACCTGATGTCCCGAATTCCTGCAACAAGCCCAAACACCTTTGGAAATTAAAAAATCTACAACGAGCAGTCACCTATTTCTACTACGCTCCATGCTTCTCTCCTGCTCCAAGCTTTGCAAGTGAATGTGTTGAATACTGAGTAGGAATCTTAAGCAGAGTTCTGAAACTGCAATATAGGGATGGGGTAGAATAGCAGCAAATGGAATACATTCAGACCAGGAGCCTTATTACACAAAGTGCCCTGGGGGCGCAACAGGCGTTTGTGTCCGCTCTGCACGCCCCCAGGGCACTTTGGTATCACAGAAGGGGCCGCAGAAACTTGTGCGGCCCCTTCTGTAATACAGATAACACTGGTGTACATAAAGCGCCAGCGCTATCTTCAGTGGGCTTTCCCTCATTTACATGAGTCATGCCCCTTGCAAATGAGGGAATCCATTTGCCTCTGCGCCCTTGCCGTATTACAGACACGAGTGCAAAGGCACAGAAGCTCTCAGGAGGCGCACTGACACTGTGCCACTTAAAAGGTGGAACACTGTCAGTGCGCCCCCTGAGAGCAGCCCTCTGGAGGGGGGAACGGGGTACAATGAACCCTCCAGACATCCCCTTGCAGGCGGGTGCAGTCATTGACTGCACCCGCCTGCAAGGGGATCGCTAATACCCTTTAAAAGTGCAGGCGGGTTGCAGCCTGCACTGTGAAAACATAGAGCGGCTTCAAAGCAGCTGTTCCATTTTTCACATGAATGCATTGCCCCCAGGGCAGCACGAGTTTGTGGCTGCCCTGAGGGCAGTGCATTCATTATAATACGGTGCATTTTCCTTCATTGCACTGGGCGCACCTTTTAAAAGGTGCGCCCAGCGCAATGAAGGAAAATGCGCTGCATGTATAATGTGACCCCAGATAATCTATACACTTTCAGAGTACACACAAACTCACATATGCACACACACGTGCAGACACACACATACACCTACATGTACACACACATCTAGATAGGGCATGTACCAGCACTGAAATAATGAATATACATAACACTGATATGAAGAGTTTGACACTCACAATGTAACCAAAACAGGAGACCCAATCACACTCACAAAGGTTTTATTGTAGTGTCACAAGCTCCACCCTACCCTCATGGAACTCCCTCTTTCCGAAAGCCGATGACAGTCGGCACGGTAGGAGTCTTAAAATAGCCAAAAGTCCAAAGAACTGGTGAACACTCTGTTGTGTGTGAACTTGGAAACATAGCATAGCAACATAGGGGCCTATTACGATGGCGGTCGGAAAACCTCCCCGACCGCCATGGTAACAGGAAAAGACCGCCCGCAAGGCCCACGACATAACCGCCGGTCGCATTAGGATGTTCCTTGCTCGAAATCCGACCGCAGCGGTCGGATCGCAGGCCTTAACATTGTGGCGGTTGCTGCTGCCCGCAGCACCGCAGCGATGTCCAAATGAGCATGTCCTGCATTTCCCTGCACTGCATGGCAGGCACTGCACAGTGCCTGCCACCTGGTACAGGGACATGTAGGGGGGACCATGGGTACCCCCCCAGTGCACCCACACCCCCCACAAAACATTGGGGGCCCGCAACGGGCCCCCGGAAGACAATCACCGCATGCCTTTCCATGGCGGTCTGACCGCTGAGGAAAGGCTGGCTAACGCCGGCATCATAATCGTGCCGGCGGAGCCTGTCCTGCACCGCCACCATTATCCCGGTCCTTCTCCGTCCGCAGGGCAGGAGTGCGGATGGCAACCGGCGGAAAAGCGGCGGTCGGAATTTCCCACTGCCGCGGTCACCACCGCCATCCTAATCTGACCTGCGGTTTTCTGGCTTGCGATCGCGGCGGATGTCCGCCGCAGGTCCGGCGGTTGCCACCGCCGGCCCGGCGGCGGTCATCCGACCACCATCGTAATAGGCCCCATAGTTAGGACAGCTCCATCTTCGAATATTAAAACACAGAGATTTCTCTAAATTGAAAAGTGCTCCATGTCCAAACAATTTTTAGTGACTTTGTTTCTTCTAAGTGTTGTCATACATTAAAAAGGTTTACACCTTTTACAAGTCACAAACATTCCCAAAAGCATGCCTGGAAAGTTGGACCAAGCTTAGGTTTCCAGGTGTACTCCTGGGAATTTCACATGACTTTTTATAAAGGTTTTTCAAAAATATTCTCACTGTACAGTGTTCTTCACAGCAGAGGAATACGCACGGTGGGAATGGAGTCTTCTGTGCAAATACAATAATTTCTTGTCTGCTGGGAAAACAATTTATAGACCCCCAGGATATTGCGACCATGGAGTAGGAAATTTTGTGGTATAAAAATGGAAATTTTGCAGCAGACTATTACGTTTTGCGGCACCTTATTTTAGTGACATTTCGTAGATATGTCCTAATAAAATGGGAATATGCATGAAAAAACATGGTGTATATCCTCCTAATCACACATTATGCTGTCTGTCACCTACACTCTAATCTCATCCTGCAAGATGTAATGCCAAAGTATTAACCTTGGATGTCAGAAAGAGATACCCATCTACTCGCTGAAATGAACAGCGTGAAAATGAAAAAAATGAGAGATCAATCCTGGTTTCCTTTTGACCTAACTCTATGATTTTAGACAAATGTTTTCATTAACTGAGCCGTTTTTTTTGTTCATGACTAATTACGACAGCATCTTCAAATATGTTTGTTCAGGATATGCGCAGTACACACAAATCTCTCTAGTGTTTGCTGTAATAATCTTAACTTGCTGCTCCAACTCCCTGCTTGATCAAATTGTGTGATCTTAAGCAAATACTTTTTCACTGCACCTCATTTATATTCTTACAGATATGAAAGCCCTTTCAAACATGTGAGTTCAGGATGTGCACTATACCAAAACCTCTTTTGTATATGGATTGATTGATTATAATGTGGCCTTTTCTATAATAATAATATAGATCGCATGTAGTGGGCACATGACAACTGACTAGTCTCTTGGCTCACTGATGGTATCGTTGTAAGAGGGTGGAGGGTACATAAATGTTTCTGAAACTACCACTATTTATAAAGGTTACTCAAAGCAGTACAATAATTGAATGTCCTGAAGTGAAAACCATCAAAATATTAAAGAAATACACTTAATTAAAATGTCTTAAAACGTTTATCACTTGGTCAAACTAGAACCTTGACTGGCCTCAATCTATTTTTTTCTGGTCCCCCATCTATAAGCAGTACAGCTACAGAGCAATTACTTTACATTTGTAGAAAAGGAAAGAAATGTACATGTTCTGCAAATAAACAAACACTTCTGTTTGGCTTATAGAGCAGCACCATTACAGAGCATTTATTTTTCATTCCTGTTACACTAATGCAAAGTAAATGCTCTATAACGGTAAATTAATGAATAAATCAGCACTGTTGATGACTTTACATGTGATGCCATTGCATTGTTAAAATGCATGTGCACAATTTTTGCTGACAGTGGGGGATTTCAAGAAATTTACCTGAGAGTCTTCCTTTCGACATTGCCAGTAGGGCACCCACCACGGACAGTATTATTTTGTTGGGGGTCAGGATGGCTGTAAGAAAGCTGAGAGTCACGTGCATTCGTGCCCTAGGCAGCCAGGCAGGCGAATGCTCTTATGTGTTTCAGCAAGTAACTCGCTGTCTGCCCGGCTTTGACCGGCATGACTCCTCTGGGGACAGACCTTAGGTGCATGGGTGTCCGCAGAAATTTTTCCAGGGGGGGGCAAAATGTTAACGCCATCACCATCCTCCGACATGATGTGTGCCATATCATCCTCAAAAGGATGAATGCAAGTGGTGACCCACTGGAGTTTGAATGCTATATGTAACTGACACTAAGGTCTTTGTGGTATGACCATTAACACACTTCGTTCTATATATTAGAGACAGAAACTGCTAGACTGCATAGCGCACACACAAAATGTGGTTGCACGAACCTAAATCACAGCCAAAGCTCAACGCTTACCCCAAAAAATCCCATAGAAGGTTCCATTTGAACCACAGCTTCACTTAGTTTCACAAAGCACAGAAAGCAGCCTGCAGGATTCTGTACCCCAGTTCCAAATTTTGCAGCTCTGGCCATAGTGCCACATCTTCTCCCCCACTGAACACCATACTCTACCACTAAAAGAAACTCGCACTGCCTTTAGATGCAATCCAATTGTGTCCCGCTATAAACGCCTGGAAGCAACTCAATTCAAATTATGCACTAGACAAGAGTAATCTTCTGTCTGAAAAAACAGTAACAACCTCCTGGAAAAAGCAAACACTCACAGGGAATGCAAGACTAAGTAAGGTATGTGAAATGTAAGCATGGAACAACATGCTTACCTTAATGCTTGTGCACTTGTTATTCAGAAATCAATGTGTGTTTTTGCCTGAAAAGCTAAGGACATGACTACAGGGCCCGGAAGGGACCCGTTTCAATGTCCATTGCTTAGATCCTTACAAAACATAAGGAGTATGGTTTTAAAAGACCACATTCATGAACATAAAGCTGCAGTACACTACACATTTCATAAACTACTAAAAGGAAAACAGCTGATAAGGATCACATGAAACATTTTCTACACCACGCATTAACCAGATATCGCAGTACCTCCAGGAATGGTGAACTTCCTCACCTGAGGAAAAAATGCCATTCAAAGACGAGAAAAATGAAAGTAATGCTGCCTTCACTGGGAAAGTCTGTTGGCGCTAAGGTGTTTGGGTGTGAATAAAACCAATCTGGCAACTTTTTGACCACTCTGTCTTGCTCATCCATCCAGCCATTTACCCTTTCACTCATCCAGCCACCCTTTCACGTACTCATCCATCCACCTAGTCACTCATCCTTCCACTCATTCACCCTTTCAGGCATCCACACATCCATCCTCCCTTTCTCTCTCAATCGACCCTTTCACTTAGCCATCCACCCAACCATCCATCTACTCATCCACTCATGAATCCATCCATTGACCCTATCACTCATCCATCCTTTCAATCATCCATCCATCTTTTCTCTCATCCATCCACCCATTCACTCGCTCACTCATCTATCCAACCTTTTTCCCATGTACCCTCCCTTTCACTCACTCATCCATCCTTACATCCTCCCTTTCATTCATCTGTCCATCCATTCACCCTTTCACTTATCGATTCATCAATCCATCCATCATTTCACTCATCCATTCACCCATCCTTCCTCTCATTATCCATCCATTCACCCTTTCATTCATCCATTCACCCTTTCACTAATCCATCCAGCCATCCACCCATCCCTTCACTTACTCTCTCACCCACCTTTTCACATTAAGTATGAGCTGAGCCTTCGTCTGCAGAGTTGCAGACAGAAGAGACCCATCAGGAACTCACCCTCGTTGTAGTTCCTAAAGCAAAGGGAGGTGTTCAAGATGCCCCTGCACACAGTCAATCTGAAACTTTGGAAGTCATGAGTCATGCATGATGCACAGTGCCAGGACGTGTGGTGGCTGTGGCATGGTGTTGTTTCCAGGGCTTTAAGTGGGGGGGTCTCTCCAAAGGGGTTGTTCGGTTTAATTAAGGGCGTAGCTTGAAACACCTAAGCTAAAATTCTGTGCTTAGCATAGTGTGCCGCCCGACTGGTATTTTGCTGCTTCTGTCATTGCATTCAGATATATAATACAGCAGGTAATGTTACACCTACAACAAGCCAGAACTATAGGCTTTGTCAATGGTTGTTAGTTGCATACAATAAAAAAGCAGCAACCATGGATTCGTTGAATATAATATTGAAAATGGTTCAGTTCTAAAATGATGAGACTGTGAAAGACCTATAACCCTTTTAACTTCTTTTTACCGCCTTATTTTGATTAACTGGATTCTCTCGTAACAGCATGGGCGTTTTCAGACATTTCTTCCTTCTGACAGGATGCCCGAGGCTGGAGGAGGCCCACCACACGCTTTACCAGTCAGACTGGCCCATTGTCATTCTGTATGTGGCAATCAGCTGCATACAGAATTACAATGGGCGGGGTGGAGCTGCTCTTGCGCTCAGAGGAGTGCAAGGCGGCCCCGTCAAAGCATTGAGGATTCTCACAGGGGAACAGTGATGTTCCCCAAAGGCCAAAATTACGGACAAAAGGCGGCCGGCTGGGTGATCCAAGGGGGGGCAAGCGCCCCTCCTTGCCCCCCCCCCCTGCGGACGCCCATGCTTAGGTGGGGGTTGCCTGCCTCTTCCTTCTGAAAGTGAAACTTTCATTGCGGCTGGCTCGGCAACAAGTAAACGCCAAATTTAGATTGATGTTTTCAAGTCCGGGAAGCCATGAAGCTATAAATCAATTGGGAAAGCAGCACTTTTGTTTTTTTTTCGTGGCACCTGGGCATGAATTTGCGGGCATCACTCACCTTGGTCAATTTTGCAGCAAATACGCGATTCGCGAAATCGTGAAAAGCTGGGGGGGCTGATTTTTCCCTGTGGAGAAATCCATTCCTTTACACCCCCACCAAATCTGGAGTGTTCCCCTCCCGGACCCAATCTTGGAAGGGGAATTATTCCAGTCTTTGGTTGGAGTAAATTTCCAACCATTTCCAATGCGGTAAGTGGTCAGAGCAGGGTTTAGCAATACCCTTAAGCATGTGTGTGGAGGTTCGCAAACTTCCTAGGCATACCATGCCTTGGACCTCCCACTTCCTACCCCTTGAGAGGGAAGACTTTTTCTCAGTGAAAATAATAGTGCTAGTATTAATAATCTATTGTTAGAATGGAATTTCCGACATATTTCCTTACTTGCCACCAAAGACAGAGCTTCCCAAAGGGGATTAGAAGAGGACAATTGGCAAACATATGCAATGCGTGGGCATTTTTGATTTTACATCCATGGAAATCCTTATCCCCTTTGCCCGGGTTCTCATTTTAGATCCATTTTAGTTATCAGCACCAGGGCTTTAGGAAAATGTCAAACAAGGAACACAAGAGCCTATCACTGTTTGCCAGTTGAATATATTGTTAGCCTATTGCAACCCAGAAGTAAAGTTTAATTTCATGGAGAGTGTAGCCCTCCATCACTAACAGAATTTTTAAGTAATGTAGCGTAGACCTCTCTTAATTTTCTTATGACCCCAAATTAATGTAGTTATTGTTGAGTCCAGCCTCATCATGAAACCTGATGAAACTTATAGTAGCGAGGCCTGTATTAAGCACGGACCACAAAAATGTTCAATAAAACCACAGCGAGGTATGAATAAAAATGGGCCTGTTTGTAACTTAAGATAATTGTACGTTACTTATACACCAGTTTGTAAGTTAAGCATCATACATCATGTCACACAATTGGGCTAGGCAATAAGACATAGCTTTTATGCAGGAAACTTTAGATTGAGCAAATAATAAAAATGACACAGTTTTCCTTACTATCTCTAGATTCAGATTTAGCAGGATAGGGTGAGGAATAGACAGGGTCTCATGGTCTTGGGTTTTCTTTACACAAGACAGAGCTGAAACAGTTAGACTTAGAAATGATGATGAGGATATAGTCTTAGATATGACAAGATGATGTAGTCTTAATAACAACCTAGTCCTTCTACATAGGGCCTGATTAAGAGTTTGGTGGTCTTCCTGAGGGCCGTCACGCCAGCGCCCCACAGGAAGACCACCAAACTCAAAGTCAGACCGCCTGCCGGATTGCGAGTTTAAACCTGGTGGATGGTGTGTGCTGCGGCAGTCCCATGGTGGTGCCTTTCTAAGATCGCCAAAGCATGGTAGTTCCTTTCTAAGACCACCAAAGCACATTCCTGCACAGGAAGAAATGCACCATGTCGTGCATTTCTTCCAGTGCAGGAACTTCGGGTGCAGAAATACAGGGGGCACAGCATATGCCCCCTGCATGCATCCCCATACACAGAGGAGTTGCCTAACTGCCACTCTTTCCATGGCAGGCTCAATGCTGTGGATAGGGTCATGGGGGGGCAACTCATAATATGCTCAGTGGTGCTGCAGCGGCACATCAGCATATTGCTTTCTCAGATCGCTGCGCCACTGCCGCGGGATCAGGGAACCCCAGTGGTTGCAGCGGTCCAGTGGCAGTTTAACCACTGAACTCGTAATACGGCAGGTGGATCGCCAGGCTGATGGTCCATGGACTGCCATTGCCACTATGGCGTCCAATGAACAGCTGTAGTCGTAATCAGGCCCTTAGTCTTTTTTTTACTACCACAACTCTCGTCTCCAGCCCACTTGCGATTAGAATTTGGTCTCACTAAAAAAACTCTGGCTAGGGAAGGAGCATTTAATAAACTCTGTTACAAACTAAAGAATGCCGACAACAGAATGCTGAATTATCACCTATGGGAAGAAATCAGCAGCAGAGATTACTCTCCGGCTATGAGTTATCTTTCTTCTTCCATAGCATCCCTTGGCCTAAACTAAGTATAGCTCTCAATAACCAACTATTCCCTAGTCGAGGCCACTGTAAACAGAATAATTAAGTGCTCCTCCTTACTGGCTCATAAAAAGGTATTCTCAACATGATGACATGCCTGGGTCACAATAGCATCCTATGTAAAGATAGCACCTCAACTATACTTGGGAGCAGGGATCAAAGCCTAGACCAAAAGATCCTTTCTGAAATAACATCTGGACTGTTTAACATCACTTTTATATCTATCACAATTGAAACACCCTGCCAGCACAGAGGCCTGTCAACTTTGCGGACAATCCCCTGAGACTATAATACACCAAATCTGCATATGTTAATCAACCTTGGAGGACGATAAAGCCACTTTGAAACCAGCAGACTGGACTATGGAAACGCACTCTACGCCGGCATAAACAAGTCTCTACTCCGCAAACTCCAGACGATACAGAACACCGCCGCCAGACTAGTCCTCGGCATCCCTCGGCATGAGCACATCAGCCAACACCTATGAAAGCTCCACTGGCTCCCCGTGGAGAAAAGAGTCACTTTCAAAATCCTCACCCACGCCTACATATGCCTACACAACACCTGACCCAAATACCTCAACGACAGAATCACCTTCCGCGTACCCAAAAGAAACCTCCGATCAGCCAACCTCTCATTGGCTGAAACCCCGCGCATCCACAGAGCAGGCGGAAGATCCTTCTCTTACATCGCGGCCAACAACTGGAACGAGCTCCCGGCAGACATCAGGCGCGCCCCCACCCTGAACACCTTCAGGAAGAATCTCAAGACCTGGCACTTCGGCTAAGCAGATCCGCCCCCCCCCCAGCGTCTTGAGAACCTCACGGGTGAGTAGCGCGCTTACAATTCCCTGATTGAGTGATTGATTGATTTATCACTAGGGGACTGCATCTATGCAGGCAGGCCATCAAAGCCTGCTTCAATCCCTCAAACATTCAGCAAAATTGTAGACTGATGAAATAACTGACAAGGCTTGAACTGAAAATTAAGCATCTAAAAGACAGTAATATATCCTGGCCGAATTGTGTAGCCTGACCCACTTTTTGCTCAAGATTCTGCTAGCACTGCCACTTTATTGTGAACAAGACTCGAACTGAAAATCAACTATCTAGCAAGCGGTACTGCATCCGGGCTTAATCCGGTACCCTGACCCCCTTTGCACAAGGCTCTGATTGCCTGTCACTGTATCGTGAACTGCAGCACAGTCAAGCACTGGCACATTATGCACTTTCAGTGGATTAACCACTTCTGAATGGTCGAGGGGGCAGCCTTCCTACACGCTATCAGTCCGCCAAAATAGTAACCAGGCTTGGAGCTTCATGTTGTGAAACTTTAGTACTAAATTTGTAACAATCGGTCTTTCTGTATTTTTTTTTTTTATACACAGTGTATTATATATCTAAGCCACCTCCATTTTACACAATCAGCTTCTTTCAGCACTTTAATGTTTTTTAACAAATGCATTTGTTTCATCATTTTTAGTGCACAGGTTTTAATTAACTATGCGCTCAAATAAATAAACCTGAAACTTGAAACTGGTCCTTCTCATGTCTTGAGTTTTGGTTTTTAACCTTGTATAGCATAGGCTCCCTTAATTTGAGACAATAAAGGATTTAAGCATCATCAATCCTAATACAATTTTAACAGTTAATACCGAGACCCTCGGTTGTCTCGACCTTGCAGACATATAAATGATTTCAAAAGAATTCTGGATGAGCCCGCTGAATACCAAGATGTTACCAGCAAAGGAGCGACCACGAACTGGCACCTAGAGTGGGTGAGGGGGTCACAAACCTTTGTTTACAATAATCCCAGTTCAACAACAATGGATCTGAAATTAACTTTCAAAACAAGCCATACAGTATTAGATACACACTAGGGCTCTTGAAAGATATTGTGTGTTTTCAATCGAAGCAGAGCCTCCGATCGAGACAGAGCCTCCAAGTCATTTTATGCTGATAGATAATTTAAGAATGTTTTAAGGTTAAAAGATAGGTAAAAGGTATTCAAATAAAAGAGGCACTTATTTCAAAGCCAGTAAATGAAAACTGACATCATTTATGCCTTTAATAAGAGAAGCATGGGGCGCCAACTAAAATTACTAAATTCAAAAAGATAAAAACAAATTAACATTTTTGTTAAAATATTTTTCCACAACACACCTTCACTTCCGCCATCCACTTAGTGAAAATGAAGTTGATTGCAAGTTCTTCACACACGGTCACCCCACACTCATTCCACCAATTAGCACTTTTAAATTAGGACTGACAGAGGTGACTTATATGTGTATAAAAACTTTTGCAACTTTCCCTAAAGTTAAGAGCCTGGAGTGTTCCCCAATATTCAAACAACACCAATTTTACCTTTGCATCACATAACCATAAACTCCACACACCATGACAAAGACGACCAGATACACGTTTTAAAACTTTGCCAACTTTCCCTAAAGTTAAGAGGCTGAAGTGCTCCCAAAATTCAATAAACAACAACTTTCCCTTTGCATCACATAACCATAAACTCCACACAGCACCTCGCAAATGGTGGGTATGTGTCTATGGGAGGTTTACCATGACAGACAACTCCAATTTTTATGTCTCAGTTCTACCGTACAAAGCAGGGTCAATAAAGTTTTGGTGTGTATCTTACTCATGCATATGTATAATAATAATATATCAGATGTGTATTCTTTGTATTCACATCTTTTACAATTGCATGCGTAAAGTAGATATGCATGCTTTGTTGATGCCATTGCCAAATGTTTTATGCTGTGACATACACATGAGCATGTTTTTGGGTATTGTAGGAAAATTGATTTTGCCCCATTTAACCCCCTGCATTTTTGCTTTTTAGACTCAATTTTTGGATTTGTGCCTTGAGTGAGTCTCAGTGTAAGAAGCTCTGGTTGGCTAAACCAGTGAACGTGTGGGACTTTCAGGGATTAGTGCTGACCTACTGTAGGCCTTATAATGTGGATGGGCATTCATAGTGTAAGTCAGTACTGCTTAACTGAAAAGAGTGTGTTTTTACTGTATTATCCATTATGGTCAAAATCTGCATCAAAGTACAATTTTGTCAAAGTTAAGCCTAGAGACTAGGGCGATGCACCAATGGTATGGAAAACATGGACCCCAAATGCAGGTTTAATGTCACTTTCATCAAACCTGCGCTCTTTCTGGCATTTGAAGATTTATCATATTTCTCTGAATAAGCCCCTAATAAGATTTCTGGCTTATTCTTCACCTGCTGGGCAAAGTAAATTACTCTGCTGGCCTGCCAGAGGATCAAAGACCACCCTACACAATCAGGCCATTTATTAGTCATTGGGCCTGTTCCTAGGAGAGGAAAAGGTGGGGACGGATTCTGCATGTGCTAATCACTTTTTACACTGTACCGGGCCTGGGGAGGCTTGTCTCAAGGAGAATAAAGTGGAGAAGGCTAGACCTCCGGAACCAATCACAGGAGGGGCTCCTTTTTAAGTTTTGAATATAAAATAGATCAGGCAGCTGCGGTAGCTAGGGGCATGGTTTCAGGATCTCAGAGAGAGATTTTTCAACAGCCCACTTCAAGACACCTGTTTGAAATGTCCCAAAATGCTATGAATGAAAGTTGCGACACGTGGAGAATGGTAATGTGTCATCCTAGGATTGGACAGTTACCTTCCATCTGGAACTTTCAAACCACACTTAAAAATCATTGCACATGTGAGTGGAAGCCTTAGAAGATGGATTTTGTAGGACACTAGAAAAGACCAGACCTCTGTATGGGGTGCTGGAGCACCCTGGATTTGGACTGAATTGGGAGTCTGTGGATTCACATCTCCAGGGCCGGTGGCACTGATCCCTTTACACCTTCTGAGGAACAATAGAGAGATTGACCTGCCGGGGACCCTGAAGGAGAAGGGTTCCTTCGAACTTGAGGACAGGGCCTGAGAGAGGTAACCGTTATCAGAGGGGGATTCCCTGACTATTGCCCCACACAGGTGACTTTGAAATGGCCAAAGGAGGTCACAGGACCTCAAGAGTGCCGGCAGAGAGGGTGGTCTACCTTAATTATGCCATCAAGAATTGGTAATCCGAATTCTGGGTGGCATACAAAGGATGAAGAGCTTTTAGAGACGGCATGAAGGTGTCTCAAAAACTTATTTTTCACAATTTGCAGCACCTTGCAATTGGTGTGTCCCCACACCCCAGCCCCATAAATGGCTATTGACAAACATTTAGCCTTGTAAATCTTTACCATTTCATTAGGCGGGTTCTTGCCTAATTTCTTCTCAAAGTTTAACTAGGCCATGTCTGATTTCCTAAACTGGAGATATCTAGCCTTAATAGATTGTGTCCATGTACCCTCTTTGCCAAAAAGTAAACCCAGATCCGAAAATGTTGCTGTAGGACAGATCTTTATATCATATATTTTTATGTCACAGCACTTTGCTGTCCTTCTTTCACATTTCATGACGAAATGTTTTAATTTGATTAGTTAAAAGTCCTAAATCCTGTATGTAGTTGGCAAAATTTGACAGCAGACTCTGAAGGCCCAAGGAAGGTTGGGCCATAAGAACGGCATTGGCCACATAGAGAAGGGCCGGGATGGGACGGTGACCAATTTGTCCTTGCTACTATGCTTTTCAACCTATTTTTGTCTGACCTCTCTGCAGTTCTCGACTCAGTTAATTCACATCCACCCAAACTGGGCAGCCTCTGTTTATCCAACCTACTCCATGCAGACGACCTGGTTCTTCCCAGCCATACAAAGATTGACTTACAATGTCTCCTGGACGCAACCGCCACATACTCCAATAGGAATGGCTTACAGATAAATAAAAAGAAAACCAAATTCCTTGTGGTCCACACAACTGGGACCAAAAAGCCGGTATGGTCCCTACACCAGGAAAAAATAGAAGCAACCAGATGACACAAGTATCTAGGTGTCATCTTCAACACCAACGGTAGGTACGCGAGCCAGCTGGCGAAACAAAAAAAGAAAGGTATTGCACTGTCTTTTGCACTTAGATCCATCTACAAAAGACTAAATGGCCCTACATTTGCTCCAATCCTCCAGGTGGCCCAGGCAAAGGTTATCCCAACCCTAACATATGGGTGTGAGGCACTGAAAGGGCGGGACAGCGGGCAACTACACAAAGTAGTCGCAAAAATTTACAGACTGGTCGTCCAGCTTCCCTCTTACATGTCACCAGCACAAATTAGACTGGAATTTGGCATCTGCAGACAGGCACTGGCCCGTATGGCGGCCTTCCTAATAAGCTGCCACAAGCTCAGGGCTTCTAAGGAAGGCACTCTGGCCCACAATTTATGGATCCACTTGAATACAAGCCGCAGGTTGGCGGGTTATTATTGCCTGTCCCAAACCCTCAGCTCTCTCGGCTTGAGCCACCTTTGGGATCTACATGTCAGCCAACACAAATTCAAGAGGTTAGCAAAAATCAGTGCGGACCGACTTTCCTCATTAGAAGATAGGGCCATCCTCTCTGTACGAAATCACGGTTGGATGACTCTATGCATCTATTCACAACTGAAACCCCAACGCTACCTAACAAACACTTTTAACAAACGTATTAAGATTCAGTTTTTAAAGCTGAGAATGGTGCTGATCCCCCCATCCTGTCACTTCCCAAAATGGAAAAGAGACTGTGCCCAGGAAACGTGTTGGCTAGCAGGCCAACACAAGGAAGACATAATACACGTGATATGCCTGTGTCCTAATCTCTTAGAAGATAGAAGGGCCCTGCTACGAAGGGGTTGAATTGCAAAAGACATAAGATCTTGCAGAGGAGTGGTTGTGGCTTGTTTTGACCCCTTGAATACTACCCTGAAGTATGCCTTGGTCAGATTTATGGATCGCTTCACTAAGAAGCTAGAGGAGGCGAGATGTGTGCACGATGGACAGTCAGGCAACCTGTCTCCTCGCCTCACTGAGTCTATCGCCTCCGGTCATTGACCAACAGACATGCTTTAGACTCACTATTAATGCATGGCACAAGAAGAGTTTATTTGTCCATACTGTTTTTTATTTACATAACCTCTCCCCCTTCATTAGGAAGATGCTAAACTCTCTTCTTTAATCGAATATAATCTACAGAGTATCATGGACTGTGCATCAGGCAATTAAGGCTTCTAGGTCATAATGATTCTTTTTTAATTCCCAACTGTTTAAGCTAAAACTTAATGAACTTTTAGATTTTAGGTTTTAATGATGATGTTCTTAACTTCACCGTCAACGTCAGTACCTAAGGACATAATGATGTTTTAACTTTTATTGTCAAAGTTAAGCAACTAGCAATGAACCTCTGTCTTTGTATACTGATGCAAAGATTTTTAACAAATCACGCAATAAAGTAAACTAAAGTAAAGTAAAGTGTGTCCCCACACACCTGCCCCATAAATGGCTATTGACAAACATTTAGCCTTGTAAATCTTTACCAGTTCATTAGGCGGTTTCTTGCCTAACTTCTTCTCAAAGTTTAACTAGGCCATGTCTGATTTCCTAAACTGGAGATTTCTAGCCTTAATAGATTGTGTCCGTGTTCCCTCTTAGCCAAAAAGTAAACCCAGATCCGAAAAGGTCGCTGTAGGACAGATCTTTACATCATATATTTTTATGTCACAGCACTTTGCTGTCCTTCTTTCACATTTCATAATGAAATCTTTTAATTTGATTAGGTAAAAGTCCCAAATCCTGTATGTAGTTGGCAAAATTTGTCAGCAGACTCTGAAGGCCCAAGGAAGTTTGGGCCATAAGAACGGCATCGTCCACATAGAGAAGGGCCGGGATGGGACGGTGACCAATTTGTGGAAGATCCTTGCGTTTACTAATGTACACCCTCCCTAGACTATTTATATATAGAGAAAATAAAAAAGGAGCAAGTATGCAGCCCTGCCTTACCACTTTCTCTATGCTGAATGATTGAGTACACTCTCCCATATTACTGTGACAAACCCTGGCCTTACTTCCTGAGTATAGCTCCCTTAGGAACTGCATAAAAGACGTCTCTACCCCAGGGTCTGCTAAGATGTTCCACAGCTTGGCATGGCTGACACAATCAACAGCAGACGAAAGGTCTACAATGGCCAAATAAATGTTTTCCCTTTTAATCTTGGTGTACTTCCCAATTAGGAAGCTTAGATTCAATCCCTGCTCAATTGTCCCTATTCCAGAGTGAAATCCATACTGTAAATTCAAAAGGATTTAATTTGATTCTGCTCAGTCCTGAAGTCTGTTCAAAATGATGTGACCGACAATCTTCACTAATGACTCGAGTAAGGAGATCGTCTGGAAGCACACAGGATTACGGTGATCGACCTTTTTGTAAATATGGACTATAATTGACTCTGCCCAAGTTTGTAAAAAGTCTGTACTACAGCATGCAACAGGTTAGTATGGGTCCCGAAAATGAGATAGTCACTATATGTACATGGCTTTACAAACAAATTCAAATATGAAACAATCTGCCCAATTGAAGCTGTCAATGGCTGATATAGTAATTTTCCAGGAAACCAATATTCCCGTGAGGCATAGTGATAAAGTGAGCCGAGTTAGATTGAATAAATGGGTCCAAGACATTGGATGCCTTTTAAGGACCTGCAATTGATGACCGGAAACTCTAATCTCACTAAAGATGGTTTGTTTGGTATCTTAACATGTCGTGATTATGTTCGGTAGAGGGATTTATGGGGCAGATGTATCAAGGATTGCATTTGTGATTTCTTAATAGCGAATTTTAGCGAATTGCTATTAAGGAATCGCAAAATGCTATGTATGTAGGAATCGCAATAATAATTGCGATTCCTTAATATTCCTTAATTGCAATTGCAAATTGCGATTCGCAATTAAGGAATATTTTCCCATTCATTCCTATGGGTGTAGAGGCCCATAGGAATGAATGGGAAGACATTCTCAATCTGCGAATCGCAATTAGAGAATCGCAAATTGAGAATGCATTTCAAGGGTGCCAGGGTGTCCTTTGACACCCTGTTGCACCCCTGAAATATGTATGTGTGCACATGTGGCGCAAAAAGTGCATTTTTCAAAGAAATCGCATATTACCACCAACTTGAAGTTGGTGGTAATTTGCGATTCCTTAAGGCCAAATTGCACTTTTTGGTGCTTCTTACATTGGATTTAAGGAATCGTAATTTGCGATTCCTTAAATGCAATCGCGAAATAGGGAATCGCAAATTTTGTGATTCCTTACTTTGCGAGGCAGTTTTGCCTTAATACATACCACTAAGCAAAATTAGTTAAGCAAACGCCGAAATTCTGCGACTCTCGGCGTTTCCCAACGCAATTTTGCTTGATACATCTGGCCCTTAATCATTCATTTTAGCTTTATTATTCAGGCACTCAGCTGTAGGTAACACCAGCCATAATTAAGAAGCTCATACAGGTTAGGAGCACAATGGTGGGGCATTGCTTAAAATGTGTGTGGTAGGAGCTCCATCCTCAAATGCAATATACTCGTCAAAGAAGGGGGCATCATACTCCGGCAATATCACTTTTTTCCTGGTATCCAACGTTTTGGATATAAGTCGGCCTAAAATGGAACTAGCCACATTTACAGACCACTCACTTATTTTATTTCAGCTGAATTAGATGAACTAAATACATTGGAATATAAATATTAATATTTTGATGAAATAATAATTGAGTGAAACAAGTTATCTTATCTGTTTTAATACCTTATTTTTTTCAAAACTGCTTCATAGTTCATTGAAGAGTTCGAGCCGTATATATCTCTGGTAACCTTAGCTCACAGGCTTCTAGCATGTGTCTTCTTTCACTGCAGCTGTCCAACCAAAATAACCTGAATGTTATCAAGGTTGAGCTTATAGCTCAGAGTTGCACTAAACTCCTGAGTTCGTTTTCCTAAAGCCACTTTGGCACAAGAAAGATTGATCAATGTCACTTGCAAAAGTCAACATTTTAAGATTCGATAGTTAACATCAAACTGGAATAATCTCAGTGCTTTTTAATATTGTCCCATAAAGAGTTCTAAATACAGAGGAAAATGACCCAGAAAGAGCTGGAATCTTGGTTTGTCCCATATTGAATGTTTAATGATTTAGAGGGGAGTCCCTTGATTGTCATGATAGCATTTGATGGCATTTGTAGGATGTGTAACCAACTGATAAAGCCATGTGTGAGAAGTTGGCCTGGCATATGCTGTCCACTAATTATAGTGGGCACCTTGCACCAGTCCAAACAACCCCTTATTGGAGATAGGTTAAAGACAACCTTATTGAAAGCTATCCTAGTGGTAGCTATGGAGAGCAGCCTTCAGGCTAAGTCTTGAAGGAATGTAAAGCAGCTTGTTTTACCAGTCTATAATCTCTTGAGTGACCAAATGAAAGAGCACCACACCAGGTATATATTCAAAATATATGTATTTATTGCTAAACACACCCCTCTAGTCTCTTTATGAGGCTAGAGTTCGAAGTACATAAGTTAGAAGTTATTAAATCACAGTAATAGCACAAATACACGTTTGGGCCCTAGGGGCGTACTCAAACCATATACCAATAAAGTGGTATGCGAACCACGACTGAACTAGACACTAGGCCTAGAGCCTCTAGAAGTGCTTGGACCACAAGGAACCACCCAAGGTAGTGACACAGGGGACCCACGGGAGACGCGTGCAGTGTAAATACACAACCGCGATACGCCGTTGACTTCTATGGAGAAAGTCGGGATCGGGAAATTAGAGAACAGGGACACTTAAAAGAGGACTAGGACAAAACCCTTTGAGATCTAGGACTTTGAAGAGTCTCTACCCACGGGAGCACCGGAGTACTCGTGTTACCTCACCCAGGGAAGCAGGGTGCATAGGTGCCTTTCGGGGTCGGGTTTCGTCGTCGATTTGAATGGCGATCTGCTGCAAAGTGCTGCTGGCGACCAAGAGAAAAGTGTCCGGGTGGATCCAAGAGTGGATCGGAGTTCTGAAGAACCTGAAAGCAGAGGGGACAGAGTCTGGGTCACTAGCCAGTGACCAGGAAGGCGATGGACAGATGCCCACCGATGTCGAGTGCTTCAGGTGCATTGACGGTCGTCTTGACTCTTCAGCCACGAGGTCCAGGAGGCGTTGTCGGCGACCAGGAGCAGGATTCGGGCTGGTACACGATGTTTGTCGAGTGCTGAGGTGTCGGCGACCGGATTGGACCCAACAAGCCTTGGCAACGGCAAGTCTCGAGTGAAGATGTAGATCGTCGATGGTGCAGACCAGCAAGGTCTGGTGGAACTCACCCAGCGAAGGTAAGTGAGGGCAGGCCTGGAGCAACCAGGATGCCAAGTTAGAAAAGGATTGGCCTTCGTTAAGGGCTACTAGCCAACGGGCTAGCGACCGCGAAGGAGCCTCGTGACGCCGCACGTGGATCTGGCTTACAGGACACTCGTGGAGTGGGGGCCAGTGATCTTCGGTGCAGGTGGTGCTGGAGGCTAGGGCTACTGGGAGCCCAAAGCACGACTTCTTGGGAGACCCAGAAGAGGATGCACTTGCAAATGTGCTTGGTGTCCAGGGGTCACGGTCTCAAGTCACCCACGATAGCCACGGGCCTCAGCTTTGATGGGGACTCAGGGTAGCCTCGGAGAAGTCTGAGAATCCACCTCTGGTGATGCGATGACTTCGGCGTCCGACGGGAGCTTCAGAAATGCGAACCAGACAGATGCTTCTTTGGTGCCTGCCAAGCAGGGGAGTCACTCCTTGACCCCAAGGGAGATTCTTCTGTCCTCTAATCGTGAGTAGAGCGTCGAAGGTCCAGGATTCAGTTACAGAGTTTCGTCCAGGGATAATCTAAAGTCCTAAGGACTGGGTTCCTACCTTTATACTAAAGATAGGGGTTGGACTACTCTGTGGCCCCACCTATGGGTGGGTCAGGGCAGAGGGGTGGCTACACCCCTTTCCCTTTGTCCAGTTCGTGCCAAAGCAGGGGCTGCAAGCCCCTGATCCGGTTTGAACTGGGGTATGCACAGGGACACCAAATGTGCCCCCAGTGCAGGACTTCAAAGCACCCGAAAGTGCTCCCGCCCAGCCCCAATACACATTATCCTGTCTGGGGAGGTGGTCACACCTCCCTGGGACAGGAAACCTATTGTCCAGGCCTCCCCTGCCGGAGTTTCGTCCAGCAGCAGGAGGCCAGACTCGTGTCTGTGGCAGCAGCATCCATTTTGTGATGCCAGGGCTCTGGAAAGAAGTTACCGGACTAGTCAGAGTTAACATGTCTTTCCCTCTAGAAGGGTGGAATGCTACCCCCGCCGCCAGGATTGGCGGGGGGTAGTATTCCAAGATGTTTGACACCAAACACGACATGTTTAGGTGCAGCCATTCCAAAGTTAGCATTTTACCGCGAGGATATAATGCGCTTAAGAGTATATGGTCAGGCTGCACTACAAACAGCATCAGAGATGGTCTCCGAACGCTGCAGAGGGGCCCTGCTCATGCAGGGGCACCCTCTCACATAGGAACCATGCACTCTGCCTTTAGGATTGATAAGGCCTGCCTTAGGAGTGACTTATAGGTTTATATGTGTGTATGCATTTAGTGATATAGGTAACCTATATCACAGTAAGGGGTGCATGCACCACCTTACCCAGGCTGCAGTAGCAGACCTGTGGTGTCAGTTTGGATGGCCTTCCAGGGGTGGCATAATACATGCTGCAGCCCCTGGCAGGCCTCTGAGGTACCTATGCCCTTGGTACATAGTATACCATATACTAGGGACTTATAAGGGCACTCCAGATCCCAATCAGTGATGTGCCTAAGGCACATGGAAACCATTTTAGAGAGGAAGCAGCTAGGCTGGGGTTCTGATTAGCAGGGCCCCAGCCAGACTAATGTCGAAAAACAGTGAAGCATCAGCAAAAAGTGGGGGTACCCATGTGAAGCAGATCCTACTCTCCTACACAACCCCCCCCAAACGTAGGGACATTAAACTAACCTTGCCCAGTTAAGTCTTCATGTTCTAAGTGGAAATACCTAGAGAGTCCATCTGCATTCGCATGGTTACTCCCAGGCCTATGTTCCACTGTAAAGTCCATCCCCTGTAGGGAAATGGACCACCTAAGCAGTTTGGGGTTTTCACCCTTCATTTGTTTTAGCCATAAGAGGGGCTTATGGTCTGTCTGAACCAGGAAGTGTGTACCAAACAAGTATGGCCTCAACTTCTTCAGAGCCCAGACCACAGCAAAGGCCTCCTCTCTATGGCTGACCAACGTTTCTCTCTAGGGGTCAGCCTTCTGCTAATGAAAGCTACTGGCTGATCCTGACCTTCTTCATTCAATTGTGACAGTACAGCCCCTACCCCCAATTCAGATGCATCAGTTTGAACAATGAACTTCTTGGAGTAATCAGGACTCTGCAGAATTGGAGCAGTGCACATGGCCTGCTTCAGGTCATCAAATGCCTTTTGACAGCTAACTGTCCACTGAACCTTTTTGGGCATTTTCTTAGAAGTTAAGTCATTCAGGGGTGTCACTATTGATCCATACCCCTTGACAAATCTCCTATAGTACCCAGTCAGGCCTAAGAAGGCTCTCACCTGAGTCTGGGTAGTGGGAGCAGTCCAGTCCATGATGGTCTGGATCTTGCTCTGCAAAGGTTGAACCTGGCCTCCACCCACAAGGTGGCCCAGGTACACAACCTGACTCTGCCCTATCTGGCACTTAGTGGCCTTGATAGTCAGGCCTGCCTTTTGCAGGGCCTGTAAAACATTCCTGAGGTGGACCAGGTGATCCTCCCAGGTGGAGCTAAAGACAGCAATATCATCTAGATATGCTGCACTATAGGCTTCCAGTCCTGTGAGAACTGTATTCACCAACCTCTGGAAAGTGGCAGGTGCATTCTTCAGACCAAAGGGCATCACCACAAATTGATAATGCCCACTAGGGGTTGAGAATGCTGTTTTGGGCTTTGCAGTATCAGCTAGTCTGATCTGCCAGTAGCCAGCTGTTAGGTCAAATGTGCTGAGATATTTGGCAGAGGCCAAAGTATCTATGAGCTCATCTGCCCTGGGTATTGGATGGGCATCAGTCCTAGTGACTGCATTGAGACCCCTGTAGTCCACACAAAACCTCATCTCTCTTTTTCCACCACTGGTGTGAGGTTTTGGTACAAGGACCACTGGACTAGCCCAAGGGCTATCTGAGGGTTCAATAACTCCCAATTCCAACATTTTCTGGACTTCAGTCCTGATACAGTCCCTGACATGGTCAGGTTGCCTATAAATCTTGTTTTTAATAGGCAGACTGTCCCCAGTGTCCACTTCATGAGTGCACCAGGTGGTCTGACTGGGTGTCAGTGAAAACATATGTCTAAACTGATTGAGGACTTGCCTGCAATCAGTTTGTTGCTGGGTAGTGAGGCTGCCTGCCAAGGCTACACCATCAACTGACCCATCGTCAGGGTTCTGTGAGAGCAGGTCAGGGAGTGGGTCACTCTCTTCCTCCTGCCCTTCATCAGTAGCCATGAGCAAGCCCATGTCTGCCCTGTCCACATATGGTTTTAACCTGTTGACATGGAGAACCCTGTGGGGACTCCTGGGTGTTCCTAGGTCTACTAAATAAGTGACCTCACCCTTCTGCTCAACAATAGTGTGGGGTCCACTCCATTTATCTTGGAGAGCTGCTGGGGCCACTGGCTCCAACACCCACACCTTCTGTCCTGGCTGGTAAACAGTCAGAACAGCCTTTGGTCATGCCAGGCCTTTTGAAGTTCCTGGCTAGCCTCAAGGTTTTTGGTTGCCTTTTTCATGTACTCAGCCATCCTGGAGCGGAGACCAAGTACATAGTCCACTATATCTTGCTTTGGGGGCTTGAGAGGTAACTCCCATCCTTCCTTCACCAAGCACAGTGGACCCCTCACAGGGTGGCCAAACAGAAGTTCAAAAGGGCTGTAACCAACCCCTTCTGAGGCACCTCCCTATATGCGAATAAAAGGCAGGGCAAGAGTATGTCCCATCTACGCCTAAGCTTTTCTGGGAGCCCTTTAATCATGCCCTTCAAGGTTTTGTTGAATCTCTCAACTAAACCATTGCATTGTGGGTGATAGGGTGTGGTGAACTTATAAGTCACTCCACACTCCTTCCACATTGCTTTTAAGTACCCAGACATGAAGTTAGCACCCCTGTCTGATACTACCTCCTTAGGAAAGCCCACTCTTGAGAAGATTCCCAGGAGGGCCCTTGCCACCACAGGTGCTGTAGTGGTCCTGAGGGGAATAGCTTCTGGGTACCTGGTGGCATGATCCACTACCACCAGGATAAACCTGTGCCCAGAGGCTGTTTGGGGATCCATGGGACCAACAATGTCAATCCCTACCCTTTCAAAGGGCACCCCCACCACAGGTAGTGGTATCAGGGGGCCTTTGTAGTGCCACCTGCCTTGCCACTGGCTTGGCAGGTTACACAGGAGCGACAAAACTCCTTACTGTCTTCAGACATGTGGGGCCAGTGAAAGTGAGGGACAATTCTGTCCCAAGTCTTGTTCTGGCCCAGGTGACCTGCTAAGGGAATATCATGGGCTAGGGTCAATAGGAAGCCCCTGAACTTCAGAGGTATAACCAACCTCCTGGTAGCACCAGGCTTGGGGTCTCTACTCTCTGAGTACAGGAGTCCATCATCCCAATACACTGTATGGGGACCACTAGCTTTCCCAGCAGCCTCAGCAGCAGCTTGCTGTCTGAGGGGTTCAAGGGAGGGGCAGCTCTGCTGCTCCTGGCTCAGATCTGCCCTAGAAGGTCCCCCTGTCCCCAAGAACTCAACCTGGTCAGGTTCAAGTTCCTCTGGGACAGTTCCTTCTTCAGGGCTGAGATCATCCCCTCAAGGGACTGATCTTCCTCCTGAGCCAAGGGGGAAGGCACTGCCTTAACCCTACTACTCCTCCTCTTGGAAGGCACTTGGTCCATTCTTCCAGAATCCAAGGCCTGTTCAGTGCTAGACATTTTGGCTTGTGACCTGGTCACAGCAAACACATCTGCAGGGATCCCCAGCATTTCTGCATGGGTCCTGAGCTCCACTTCTGCCCAAGCAGAAGTCTCTAAGTCATTGCCAAGCAAGCATTCGACTGGTAGGTTTGCACTTACCACAACCTTCTTAAGGCCAGTTACCCCTCCCCAGGAGAAGTTAACAACTGCCAGAGTATGGTCTGTTCTGACATTGCTAGCATTGGTCACTTGGTACATCTCACCAAGTATAACTTGCCCAGGATTCACAAGGTCTTGTGTCACCATTGTGACACTTGCCCCTGTGTCCCTAAATGCCAAAGCCTCACGTCCATTGATTAAAGGCTGTTGTCTGTACTTGCCCAGATTACTGGGACTCACAGTGGAGGTCACATCCATGCCTCCATCACAGACTAACACAGCCTGAGTCAGTTCTCTGACTAGGTCAGAGCCCAACTCAGTTCCCAGGGTGAACCCTACTAAACCCTTGGTTGGAGCACTTCCACCAACTGTACTAGGGGGAACAGGTGCCTTAGGGGCATTGGTGGGTGCTGGACTGGAGTCTTTGGACTTGGTGCAATCACTGGTCCAGTGGGTCTTTTGCTTACAGACCTTGCACCATGGTTTTCTTTGGCCTTTCCCTTTGGTAGACTGTGAATCCCCACCAGAAGAAGATTTTTGGGGGCCTGATGAAGACTTTTGATCTTTACCCTTCTCCCCACCCTTTTCAGAGTTCTTAGCATCTTGCTTCTTGGTTTCCCCACCTTGGTTCTGTACCTTCTGCTTCACCCTGGTTCTGACCCATTTGTCTGCCTTCTTTCCCAATTCTTGGGGAGAGGTCAGATCAGAGTCTACCAGGTATTGATGCAACAGCTGATTTTGACAGTTATTAAGAATCTGCTCCCTCATTATCAGATTGTACAATCCTGAGAAGTCACACACCTTACTGCCCATCAACCAGCCTTCCAGAGCCTTGGCAGAACAATCCACATAGTCTACCCAGTCTTGAGTCTGTGCTTTTTGGGTATCTCTGAACTTCAACCTGTACTGTTCAGTGGTTAGGCCAAACCCATCAATAAGAGCACTCTTCAAGACCTTGTAATTATCAGCATCCTCCTCTCTAACAGTGAGGAGCTTATCTCTACCTTTGTCAGCAAAGGAGAGCCACAAGATTGCTGCCCACTGCTCCTGAGGGACCTTCTGTACCTTACAGGCCCTCTCTAATGCAGTTATCCATTTGTGGATGTCATCCCCACTCTGGTAGGGAGGGACAATCTTGCTCAGGTTCCTATGGTCATAGGACCTTTCCCTGTCTCTAGGGACATGGCTGCCACCATGGGACTCTAGTCCCAACTTTCTTCTCTCTCTAAGGAGATCTAGGGATTCCCTATCTAAAGCCAATTGCTTTTTTCTGATTTCCAGCTGAGTTTCCTCATACTGGACCAGTCTGTCTCTTCTCTCATGAGAGGATTCCCTCCTGTGAGAGGAGATAGAGCTCCCTATGGAGGTGCCAGAGTGGTTAGACTCCTGAGAAGGAGATCTAGACTTTCTGGGCACACTCTTAATCCTTCCTGGGGGACAAAGTGGGGATCATTCTGATCATCCTCATCATCTTCCACAGGAGGGATTGGGTTATCCAGGTCAGGGTCATTGTCACCCTCCTGGCCAGTCTCAGAGGGGGGCTGGGGGTATTGGTACCCCTGGCCTCCTCCTCTTCCTCTGCCCCACCCTCAGCTCCTACCCCTTCAGTCCCCAAGGGCTTACTAAGGTCATAAGCCACCAACAACTCCTTGAGGTGTTGGGTGGTGGGGCTTTGGCCTGTCCTTAGTTTTCTCAAGTTGCATAAAGCTCTCAATTCCAAGAATGGGAGTGTATCATACTTGGAGGGTGGAAGCTCAATGGCTTCCTGCAAGGATTCTTTAGATCCTACCCTTAAAGACATTACTAGTGTGGTGTGGTGTATGCACTACCTACTCTAGTGTGGCCTACTAAACTCTCTTGAGTTGTAGAAAGGGTTGTGCTATCCCTTAACACACAACTCTAAGTTCAGTAGAACTTACTGTATTCTAAGCTTAAATTATATGTACCTTAGGTACCTTTAGTGGTTTTCAGTTGATCAATTCAATTGAGATTATCTGGTAAAACAATAGCAAGCTGGAATCCCACACGCTGCACACCAATGTGAGAAGTTGGCCTGGCATATGCTGTCCACTAATTATAGTGGGCACCTTGCACCAGTCCAAACAACCCCTTATTGGAGATAGGTTAAAGACAACCTTATTGAAAGCTATCCTAGTGGTAGCTATGGAGAGCAGCCTTCAGGCTAAGTCTTGAAGGAATGTAAAGCAGCTTGTTTTACCAGTCTATAATCTCTTGAGTGACCAAATGAAAGAGCACCACACCAGGTATATATTCAAAATATATGTATTTATTGCTAAACACACCCCTCTAGTCTCTTTATGAGGCTAGAGTTCGAAGTACATAAGTTAGAAGTTATTAAATCACAGTAATAGCACAAATACACGTTTGGGCCCTAGGGGCGTACCAAACCATATACCAATAAAGTGGTATGCGAACCACGACTGAACTAGACACTAGGCCTAGAGCCTCTAGAAGTGCTTGGACCACAAGGAACCACCCAAGGTAGTGACACAGGGGACCCACGGGAGACGCGTGCAGTGTAAATACACAACCGCGATACGCCGTTGACTTCTATGGAGAAAGTCGGGATCGGGAAATTAGAGAACAGGGACACTTAAAAGAGGACTAGGACAAAACCCTTTGAGATCTAGGACTTTGAAGAGTCTCTACCCACGGGAGCACCGGAGTACTCGTGTTACCTCACCCAGGAAGCCGGGTGCATAGGTGCCTTTCGGGGTCGGGTTTCGTCGTCGATTCGAATGGCGATCTGCTGCAAAGTGCTGCTGGCGACCAAGAGAAAAGTGTCCGGGTGGATCCAAGAGTGGATCGGAGTTCTGAAGAACCTGAAAGCAGAGGGGACAGAGTCTGGGTCACTAGCCAGTGACCAGGAAGGCGATGGACAGATGCCCACCGATGTCGAGTGCTTCAGGTGCGTTGACGGTCGTCTTGACTCTTCAGCCACGAGGTCCAGGAGGTGTTGTCGGCAACCAGGAGCAGGATTCGGGCTGGTACACAATGTCTGTCGAGTGCTGAGGTGTCGGCGACCGGATTGGACCCAACAAGCCTTGGCAACGGCAAGTCTCGGTGCAGAGGAAGATCGTCGATGGTGCAGACTAGCAAGGTCTGGGAAACTCACCCAGCAAGGATAAGTGAGGACAGGCCTGGAGCAATCAGGATGCCAAGTTAGAAAAGGATTGGCCTTCGTTAAGGGCTACTAGCCAACGGGCTAGCGACCGCGAAGGAGCCTCGTGACGCCGCACGTGGATCTGGCTTACAGGACACTCGTGGAGTGGGGGCCAGTGATCTTCGGTGCAGGTGGTGCTGGAGGCTAGGGCTACTCGGAGCCCAAAGCACGACTTCTTGGGAGACCCAGAAGAGGATGCACTTGCAAATGTGCTCGGTGTCCAGGGGTCATGGTCTCAAGTCACCCACGATAGCCACGGGCCTCAGCTTTGCTGGGGACTCAGGGTAGCCTCGGGAAGTCTGAGAATCCACCTCTGGTGATGCGATGACTTCGGCGTCCGACGGGAGCTTCAGAAATGCGAACCGGACAGATGCTTCTTTGGTGCCTGCCAAGCAGGGGAGTCACTCCTTGACCCCAAGGGAGATTCTTCTGTCCTCTAATCGTGAGTAGAGCATCGAAGGTCCAGGATTCAGTTACAGAGTTTCGTCCAGGGATAATCTAAAGTCCTAAGGACTGGGTTCCTACCTTTATACTAAAGATAGGGGTTGGACTACTCTGTGGCCCCACCTATGGGTGGGTCAGGGCAGAGGGGTGGCTACACCCCTTTCCCTTTGTCCAGTTCGCGCCAAAGCAGGGGCTGCAAGCCCCTGATCCGGTTTGAACTGGGGTATGCACAGGGACACCAAATGTGCCCCCAGTGCAGGACTTCAAAGCACCCGAAAGTGCTCCCGCCCAGCCCCAATACACATTATCCTGTCTGGGGAGGTGGTCACACCTCCCTGGGACAGGAAACCTATTGTCCAGGCCTCCCCTGCCGGAGTTTCATCCAGCAGCAGGAGGCCAGACTCGTGTCTGTGGCAGCAGCATCCATTTTGTGATGCCAGGGCTCTGGAAAGAAGTTACCGGACTAGTCAGAGTTAACATGTCTTTCCCTCTAGAAGGGTGGAATGCTACCCCCGCCGCCAGGATTGGTGGGGGGTAGTATTCCAAGATGTTTGACACCAAACACGACATGTTTAGGTGCAGCCATTCCAAAGTTAGCATTTTACCGCGAGGATATAATGCGCTTAAGAGTATATGGTCAGGCTGCACTACAAACAGCATCAGAGATGGTCTCCGAACGCTGCAGAGGGGCCCTGCTCATGCAGGGGCACCCTCTCACATAGGAACCATGCACTCTGCCTTTAGGATTGATAAGGCCTGCCTTAGGAGTGACTTATAGGTTTATATGTGTGTATGCATTTAGTGGTATAGGTAACCTATATCACAGTAAGGGGTGCATGCACCACCTTACCCAGGCTGCAGTAGCAGACCTGTGGTGTCAGTTTGGATGGCCTTCCAGGGGTGGCATAATACATGCTGCAGCCCCTGGCAGGCCTCTGAGGTACCTATGCCCTTGGTACATAGTATACCATATACTAGGGACTTATAAGGGCACTCCAGATCCCAATCAGTGATGTGCCTAAGGCACATGGAAACCATTTTAGAGAGGAAGCAGCTAGGCTGGGGTTCTGATTAGCAGGGCCCCAGCCAGACTAATGTCGAAAAACAGTGAAGCATCAGCAAAAAGTTGGGGTACCCATGTGAAGCAGATCCTACTCTCCTACACCATGTGTGAACCCAAACTTCTCTAACACTGCCCACGAGAAGTGCCAGCTGGATTCTTACTATGCCCATTCGAATAATCCAATTAATGCATTTTCTGTTTGGGATACAATTTTACTGCCAAGCGAAACTAATTTTGCTGTTATCTTGCCCAATTGTGCTGCTAGTAATTTGGTGTTAACGATCAATAATAAAATAGGTTGAAATGAGAACAGTTGTGTGATGTCATGGAACTTTCCCTTTTGGGATGATTCTCAGAATGTTGGGCTATGAACTCGGAGGAAGGTTCCAAGGGTTTTTGGTTGAAGCATGCTGCAGAAGAGGTGCCCTCAAAAAAACTTACCCATTGACTCTTACCCTTTCCTTTGAGGTTCCTGGATCCAGTGAGTTGAGTTTCAGTGATGTCACTAAGAGCAGCATTTTTACGCCTTTGTTGAGTGCCAAAGGAGGAGCACAAGGGTAGACTGACATCCTCTCTCCAACTTTTTGTTCCTGGGAAGGATCAGAAACGAATATAACTTTGCATTCAACGTCATATTATTTTCGTCAATCTTGAGCTCTGTGCAGTGCGAGTTTTCAAAAAACTTGGGAAACAGAAGTGCTGTATTACTGAAGAAGGCCAGTGTAATTTCTTATATGTTGTCCTCTCTGGAACAGAAGGTTAGAGCTGCACATGACTATAGCTATAGACTCTATGGGGGAGCCAAATCCACAAGTGAGCATGCGCAGTGTACTTCACACATTGATTTCACTGTATGGTTAATTCATGTAGCAGTAAATTTATACACAAATACAGAACTACTATTCATCACTGTGTTTTTTATTAGTTACTTGCAAAAGAAATGTAGTAGCTACGGTGCTTGTATTCTCTTGGAGACACTGCCTTGTTCCACACGGGGAACGCATAACATTGATAAAATAACTAACCTCGAGGGGAGCAATTTGACAACTGCCTGTCGGTGACAGACACACCTCTTAACTAAGATTGTTTTTCTTGTGACATTGTGTGACACTTGGATCTAAACACCTTGTGACGTTCATGTGGACAATCCTGACCTATGATAATTTAGGTGATTGCAATCTGTAGTAACATTTGTTGTTCTGCTGGCAACCCATGTAAACATTATATGGCACCTTGGAATTGAAAAAAAAAAGTTGAATGAATTAATAATCTTTATTGCCAAATTAATTAAAATCTCTGCAATATACATCTATTCAATTTAAAAACCAATTGATCACTTCCATAACAAATCATTCCTGAAGACATCCACTATGAGCAAATAATCCTCAATATCCTGTGGACAGAGAAAGCCCAACATTAAGTGCTAGTACATGTGAAGTAAACTACGGTTCAAGCAAAGTGCATATATTTGGAGTGACTTGTTCTAACATGTGCAGGCACAATGTTGCTAGGGCAGGGTGAAAAATGGAATTTATGATATTAAACTTCTCTCTCTCTTTTAAAGTGCTTATGTGCAAACAACTTATTATGGCATATGAGAACTTGACGTTGTAAGGAGACAATGCCAGTTTCTCCTACTAGAAGTCCATTTAGTCAGATTGTTATGGGGATGCTCATGGTTGGACTAAAGCATGAAGTGTCATTGCAACAGCTAGCAACAGTTAGTAGAATCACTGGGGCTCAATAAAGTGCTGATATGTACGTAGATGGGTTCAGGTTGTGTCCCAGCATGTCCGCTCTCAAAAATGCAAACCAAGCTTTCAGGTTTAGTGTCCTTGCTTTTGGAGACCCATGTTGATTCAATCGTCAGGACGTTTGTGTCGATGGAGAGCCTTGACATGCATTAGGGTCTTTTTTTACTGTGACAGCTGCTTGGATGCCTGGAGCAGGAACCTAGTTGCTTTATAAGACAGTTGGATTAAATGTCCATTAAAATGGGCAATCACTACGGGACTGCATGACCTAATTTGAAGGGCCCTTAAAGCTGAGTGCAACAATTTATGCCTGATGGATAGAAGGCCGGGGCACACACAAATTATGTGAAGCATGCTTTCTTGATTGTATCCGCATAAGCAGCAATTGCTGTTTGACTAGGAATGGTCCAAGTGGGGGCCACAATGGGAATTTACTGAGGTGAAAGAGCAGCAGTGCGTGTTTCAGGGCTGCTGAAAAATGAGAGGTCAAATATGACTGTGGGCCCCAGGCGGCATTTAATGACAAGACTGTCTCCGGGTGTCGTTTGTGAGCAAAGTGTGCCTTGTCAAGGATTCAGGATTGGAGTTTTGCGGCTTTGTTGGTTACTCGCTTGAAGGCAGCATATTCCATCTTTGAATTCCATGCTTCTGCTAGTGTTAGGGCTTTAATAGCCTGCTGTAAAGCTGTGAGTTAAGAGGCTTTACAGTATGGCTGCTTCCCCATTTCTAGCCAACACAAGCGAGCTACTGTGTCTGGGGGAGATGATCTAAGCTTCCAACAAATTTTAACAAGACCTCCATTCCTTACTGGTTCTTTATTGAAAAAGGCCAAACTCCAATCTGACCTGAGATTGAGAGGTGTGTTGTGGCAAGGCAAATAACTTTATGTAAATGGTTGAATTTTAAGGAGTAAATTGAAGCTTGCTAGTCAGGAAGATTTGATCGCACTTTGTAGTATAAATGTCCCTGGATTGGAATTAAGTCTGGCTTTTGGAATGAAAAACATCACACTTCCCCGTTCGTTTGCATGAGCCCAGGAGAACCTACTATGCATTGGGCTTAATGGAAAAAATGGGTTCTGAAAAAATGACACTAAAGTGTGTGGACCAAACATAGTGATAGCCCTAAAATTAGCATTCTTTTTATACAGTATAGAAGCACTGGGCCAAGAGGTTGTAGACATTCTTCGTGATATGGAAAGGAATGAAGTGAGGGTTTGAATAAAGATGAGAACCGTGTGAAAGAATTAGATCAATGTTACTTATCTCGAGTTTCTATTACTAGGGAGATATCATTTTGCTAGGCGTGAGCAAGCAGAACAAGAGTTGGTGAAAGTATACATTACAGTGTTACGAAAGTTGCCTTCTATGAGTAGGTTCAGTGAACTCAGTGATGAAAGTATAAGAGTCAATTTCTTTTAAACTGTAGCTGAGACAAAGTGCAAGAGGAGCTATGGTTCAAGGATGAGCCTCCATTGAGTAAGGCTACATCAGTTGCCAAGAAAAAAGAACACATGCTGTTTGTACGCATGAGTTAAAACGTGATGAGAATAAAAGTAATGGGTGTTATGCAATTCAGAGTGGACATGGTGCCAAGGCAGAAAAAGTGGATGATAAAAATTTTAAATTTATAGGCTTTTATTTCATGTGTGTGCAGGTTGCAGGGATATATGGCCAGTTGTAAGGAATGCCCAGCAATGAAATTAAATCCACCTGCAACAATTGTGGCAAGAAAGGACATTATGCAAAATGTTATAGAGGCATGACTGAGCAAGCAACAAGAGCATCTAATGAAATGTGTGAAGAGGTTATTTTACAGGTGGGTGAAGACAAAGATAGAAATCCTGAAGAATGGCTGATCAAGTGAGATAAGAAAGTTTGTGTAATAAAGTACGACCGTAGTACACTGGTTAAGGTTGAAGAATTGTCTTTATTCAGGAACAGCAGGTATTTACTTGTAAGACGTCCTATCCACACAGAGCCAGCAGCAACTGAATTCACAGAGTTCTAGAGCAACTCAAACTAGATGAAGACTCTAGAACGAGGAACCCTAGACACAGTGTGAAGCATGGAATAGGAAGAAATGACACGCAGGTAGCAGCATAGAGATATATAGAAAAGGATGACTCACAGGTCATTACACACCTTCCCTCTTTACACGATTAAAGAAGAAAGGAGATACCCAGCAGGGTGAGGGGTAAAGAGGGAGGAAATGCAAGAACAAAACAAAACAAAGAAAATATTAATGTAAAACAAAATCAAGCAATTTTGCTGGAACTTTCCCAGCGCGAGAACCCCTTCGCAAAGCAGGCAACCCATCAGTATTTTTTTTTTTGGAACAATCAACTCAGTTTGGATCTTGGTGCACATGGGAGCAATCCTGTTTAAGTTCCAGATGCGACCATCGTTCAATTTCGCTACATTTTGAAAGAGTTTTTTAACAACAAACGGAGAGGAGAACTTTGAGACGCCACATGATCTCTGAGGAAGACGTACCCTCACTCTGTCACCCACCCGCACGCGGGTGTGAGTGACATCATGCCTGGCATCGAAATATTCTTTTCTTTTGGCAATTTTCAAATTCTGACTTTCTTGCCAAGACACCACACCAGGATCCGCACAGGGAGGTACCACACTAGAGTCAGTACAGGGGGTCACCACACCAGAACTAGCATCCAAACCCACACTCATACTTTTTTTCCTCATCCACACTTGGAACATGTTAGTATTGGGACTCCGTCCCCGAAACAGCTCAAAGGGAACTTTACTTGTAGTTGAGTGAGGTGTGAGACGGTAAGTCGTTACTCGTTCCACTACCTCCAACTTCCAGTCTTTGTTTTGGGATTTGGCCAGTTGAATGGATTCTTTTAAGACACGGTTAAACCTCTCCACCATTCCGTTGGTTTCGGGATGGTAGAGGGCGCAACGTTTGTGTCTGATCCCCCTTTCAGCTAAATATACCTCCATCTCTCTCGAGACTAATTGGACCCCATTGTCAGTTAGGAGACAGTCCGTGAGTCCTTCACGGGAGAAGACTTCATTGAGGAACTTGGTGACATCTTTAGTCTCAGTGTTGTGAGTGATCTTAATCTCCGGCCACCTGGAGAACATGTCTATTAACACTAGGACATAGGATTGGCCGGAGCTGCTCGTAATGGGACCCAGAAGATCCAGTGCCACTTCCTGCCAACAATGATCAGGGGTCTCTCGCACAACCATAGGTTGTACTCTGGTATTGTAGACCTTGTCACAGGCGTTACATTCTGAGCAATCTCTCACCATACGCTCGACAAGAAGATCGATGCCAGGCCACCAGAAGTGCAATCGAATTCTCTCTTTGGTTTTGGATATACCCTGGTGTCCCTGATGGGCTTGTTGAACAATTCTCTCCCTGACAGACAGGGGAGGGACGAGTTTAGTACCCCTCCAAAGCAAGCCAGAGGAGACAGACAACTCATGACGCACATTCCAAAACTTTCGTGTCTCCTCATTCAAATTTTTTATACCCCCCAACCTTCAGTCACCAACTTGCAGACTTCGAGAATTGTGGGGTCACTTTCCATGGAAGACTTCCAATCTTCCTCACTCAAAACTCCTGTCATGACCTCACACACTTTATAATTGTCATCCTCCCATGATTCTCCTGAGGTGTCAAGCGCATGATTGGGGTTGTTCAGGACATGGCGAGAAAGGCAATCTGAAACCTTGTTCTGAGCACCAGGTATGTGATTTACAATAAAATCATAGTCTTGGAGTGCGACTATCCACCTGGCGATCCTTGAGGATACGGCATCTAAACTCTTTTTAGTGAACAAGTCTTTCAAAGGTTTGTGGTCGGACTGTACTACGAAAGAACTTCCCCAAAGAAACTTTTTAAATTTCTTAATAGCCCAAAAGATGCACAAGGTTTCCTTCTCTATGACAGAGTACTGCATCTCTGGTCCCACCAGTGCCCGTGACAGGAACATAATAGTTATCTCCTTTCCATCCTTCACCTGTTTGAGAACAGCACCGAGACCCTTGGAGCTAGCATCAGTGATGAGGATGGAATGGGCAGTGGTGTCAAAGCTGTGAAGAGAGGGCGCACCACTCAAAGCCCCTTTTATATCGTCAAATTCTACTTGGCACTGCTGCGACCAGCAAATCTCACCCCTTTTTTGAGAAGAGCCCTTAGGGTAAAGGTGCGAGAAGCATACTGTGGGACGAACTTATTATAATACTCAGCCATGCCAAGAAAGGTAACCAACTCGTCTCTGGATTGGGGCATTGGAAGGTTCTCGATCGTCTTCACTAAATGGTCTCTTGGTTTTACACCCTCCTTGGATAATTTATGTCCCAAATAGTCAATTTCAGGGAGGTTAAATTCACATTTGTTCTCACGTAAAGTTAAGCCACGTGACTTAAACCGTTCCAGAACGGCCCTGAGCCTCTCATCATGGAGTTTCTGAGAAGGGCCATGTACCAGAACGTCGTCTTGGTAAATTTTGAAGCCAGGTAGCCAATGTAGAACATCTTCCATAGCTCTCTGGAAGACAGAGGCTGCAGAGTTTAGGCCGAAGGGAAGCCTCGTGAACTTATATGTGCCAAACGGTGTTATATACGCAGTGAGGTTCATGGAATCAGGGTCGATCTTGATTTGGTGATACGCAGCCCTGAGGTCCAATGTGGAGAAGACCTCAGCCCCACCTAGCTGCGTCAGCATCTCTGCAATATTGGGGAGAGGGTACTTGTCAGCTATGACAGCTCGGTTAAGAGAACGCAAGTTCACACATAATCTCACCTCACCGGAGGATTTACAGGCAAGTACCACGGGGGCCAGCCAATCACTCGCCTCAGTTTCGACTATAATCCCCTCATTCAGCAACTTTTGTAGTTCTTTTTGCATGGACTCTCTCAGAGCTAATGGCACACTACGCACCTTGCACGTGACAGGGGTGGCACCAGGTCTCAAGGTGATTCTATGTGTGTAGTCAGACAAGCAACCTAACTTTTCACAGAAGACCTGCTCAAACTCAGTGCGCAAATCATCTACTTGGACAACATTGGCAGACTCGGGTGGACCAGCAATGTCGGAGTGTGTTGGTGGTAGGTCCTCCTTCAGAACAATACATGGATCTCTACCCGGAACCAGCATCACACCGAGATCGGCCTGGTGAGACCAACTTACAATGCTGTCACCTCTGGAGGAGATGTAGATTTTCCCAGCGGTGAGTTTGCCTTTGTATTCGATGTCGCCCTCAAAGTAGCCGAATAACTTTATGGGTTGGCCACCGTAGGCAAGCGGCCTGATATCCGGTTTAAAGACCTTCACCTTACCCAAAAGTGACGTGTCATAGAAGATCTTTGGAATCAACATGATTTTTGCGCCGGAGTCGAAAAGCATTTTGACGGGGTGGCCACTTACTCGAACACTGTCGATGGGGCTTTTGTGCTTACACTGATTGACCTGAGCCAAGATCTCACCACAATGTAACTCATCAGGATCAGAGTCAGACTCGTTTTGAACCCAAACTTCCTTCACACATTTGTTTTTTTTAAACTTCGAAATTCTGCAAGCTTTTGCCACATGGCCAACCTTCCCACAATTTAGACATTTGGAGTTCAAAGCTGGGCAAGACTTGTCATTGGCCAGGTGGCCAAGCATGTCACAGCGGTAGCACCTACCAGAGAAGACCGTTTTAGGCTTCGAAAACTGGGGTTCAATCTGCTTAAATGTTTTTGTCTTGATAACAGTTTGTACTTTATCATTAGTAGAGTTAGCAGTGCCATTTTCCTTCTTTATCACTTCAACACAAGCAACTGAGTGTACAATGTGCTTAGCAATAGAGATGACCTCATTTAATTTGGGATCGTCTTTTTGCCAAAGTTCGTCCTTGACTTTCCCTATGGTACATCCCAACATAAACTGGTCACGTATGCGTTCCTCGAGTGCGCCATCAAATTTGCAAGTGGAAGCCAGTTTGCGCGAATGAGTCACATACACTTCGACAGACTCTTTGGGTTGTTGTATACGCTTCCCAAAGTGGTAACGTTCTAAAATGGTGCTGACTTTCGGGAGGTAATGCTTGTCTAGTTTTTTTAAACATATTTCAAATTCATTGAGGCTGTCAGATTCAGTGTTATTGAGGTCTGGTAAATGTTCGAACACCTCTTGCCCCTCCGATCCTAGACAGTGTAGGAGTAAGGCTGACTTCCTCTCAGCACTCAGTGACACACCACACAGCCTCGCATAGTTGAGAAAAACCTTCTTCCACTTTGACCAGCGAATGGATGGTTCACCCGGATTGGAGAGGAAGAAGGGAGGTGGCGTGACATTTTGCATTTTGAGAACAAAGGTGTGGCCATCACCGTTGATAGTAAGGTGGTGAAAGCACGTTGAGTGAGATTGTGCTTATCACTGTGGTGGAGTAGAGACAGGCATGTGAAAAGGGGTGTGCCCGTCAAGGAGCACGACCACTTAGATGAGGTGAAATTATTATTTTTTATAGGTAGCAAGCTGTGCCTGTCAGCGAAACAGGCAGGGAATGTGATTATAAGCACAGCATACAGTTGTGCCAGCCAGCGAAATACCAATGTAGGCAGCAAAAGATGTGGTGAACTTTTTTTTAGGTAGCAGGCTGTGCCTGTCAGCGAAACAGGCAGGGAAAGTAATTATAAGCACAGTAAACAGCTGTGCCTGCCCACGAAATACTGATGTAGACAGCAAAAGTGGATGAAGAATGCAGGCTGTGCCTGCCAGCGAAGAAACAATGAAATGGCATATGGTTGAGAAAGTAAAAGAAAATGCTGTGCATGCCAGCGAAGTGGAAGCGAGGCAGGATTGAGGTTAAATGTACGAAGATGTTTTAAATGGTGCAGTTGATGTGCTTTGAGAGCAGGAGCAACCCTTGCATGGTAACGAATTGCGCAGCTGTGTGTAGCCCGTATGTCCTTGGGTCAAACAAAAGTCATTGGTAACTAGGCAACGTTTAGTTTAAGCTGCCGACCGAAGGTTTTGGAGCGTGCTCTGTTGCTTAGCAACGCCGTGCAAGTCTGCGTAAGGGCCGTAGAGAAGAGAGTCTGTGGTTGCCAGGCAGCGGATTGTTGGAGCTGCGTAGCTCTGTAGAAGGTATGATGCAGTAGGGAGACGTCAAGGAAGGTTTCCAGGGAGATGACGTGCTTGCGCGAGGGGTGCTGACGCGAGGAGTACGCATTAAAACGGCAAGTTTAAAAGTTAAATTCAGCTTAAAAGACGCGTTTTGCAAGGAAACGCAGGGCTATAAGGGTGCGCAGACAGCACCTTTGAAGTAGCAGGGTAGTGGTGATATCGTCGAGCCAAAGGGTGGGTGGACAGCAGTCTTCAAAGATGTGTTAGGATGTCTGTAATTCAGCAGTGTAGACGGCTGAGGGTCCATTTCTAGGTCGTCGCCAGTGTAATAAAGTACGACCGTAGTACACTGGTTAAGGTTGAAGAATTGTCTTTATTCAGGAACAGCAGGTTTCTACTTGTAAGACGTCCTATCCACACAGCGCCAGCAGCAACTGAATTCACAGAGTTCTAGAGCAACTCAAACTAGATGAAGTCTCTAGAATGAGGAACCCTAGACACAATGTGAAGCATGGAACAGGAAGAAATGACACGCATGTCATAGCATAGAGATATATAGAAAAGGATGACTCACAGGTCATTACAGTTTGCATGATATTTGACTCCTGTTCTAAATTGACCATCATCTCACATAAGGTCTTTGATGAGTTGATTAACAAAATTAAAAAATTACAAACTATGGATATTAGGCCTGGTGGTTATGGTGGTCATCACATAAAGAAGGATGGATATTTTGAAACCACGCTTAAAGTACGGAGCAGACTAATTATTGAAAAGGCCTATGTAACCAGGAAAGGGAACCAAATTCTTGGGAGGCCTCAGCAGAGAAAACTTAGCATATTGGTAGATTAAAATGGCGATCCTCAGGTACACATGAGGCAGATTAATGAAGGTTGCGATAATTGTGAGAGCTTGTTTCCAGTTGTGTTTAACAAGAAGTTAGTCTGTCTTAAAGACTATGTACATTGCATCAAGTTGCATCATGTAGCACAACCAGTTTCTGTTCAAACTCAGGCATCTGCCTATCTCTCTCTAAGGAGCAATCAGATTTGAATTAGAATAGATGTAATTGTCTTAGGTTATTCCCCCAGTATTGCTCCAGTTGAGGCTATCGAGTGGTTGGCTCATATACATATATTTATAGACCTTCACTCCTTAAGCAAGCAGGTTGTACTGTACAAATTTTCACTCCAGAATATTATGGAGATGCTCACAATGCTTGGGGTGCTAAGGTCTTTACAACACTTGACCTAACATCTGCGTATCATCAGAATTAATTACATGAAGATTCACAATACAACACAACCACTGTTATGCCCATTGGAGTGTTTACATTTCTGAGGATACCGTTTCGCATAATAACAGCAGCTTCTGTTTTTCAGGGGCTCATGCCTTCTTTATTGTCAGGTCTTCCAGCAGTTTTTTGTATCGGAATAATTTGATGGTATAAGGTGGGAATTGAAACAAGCACAATCACAGAGTTAAAATCCCAGATGAGTGCATTTGGAAGACATGGTTTAATACACAGAGTGAAGAAGTGCTGTTTTGGAAAACATGATTTGTCATATATTGATAATAATAGAAGTGGGTGGAGAGGGCGTCCAGAATAAGAACTTGCAGAAGTGATAAAAAATAGAATCACCTCACAACAAGGAATAGGCATTGTTCTTCCTAGGTTTGGTTGAGTGCTATGTACACTGTGTTAAGATTTTTTCTGAGAAAACATAAACAATTAGAAGTCTCATGAGAAAGAATGTAAATGTACAGTGGCATGGAAAGTGTTTAGGGAGTTTGAAAATATAAGCAATGGATAGGAAAATGAGCCTAATTTGAAAACACTTGTGCCTAGAGATCATAGCGTTGTTTTCACAGACACTAGCAGTAAAGGTTTGGGCGCGTTGTTGCTACAAGTTAGTGATGACGAGGCAAGAATAATAGCATGTGCTACATGTGTGCTTAAAGAAGCAGAGTCTATATACTGTTTTGTGGGTCTATATTGGTTGTACCTAGATCACTAAGTGACAGAGTGATCATTTTAGCCCATGTTGGGCACTTGGGTATTGTCAAGACCAAAAATAGAATAAGTTTAGATTTTTGATGGCCTGGCTTGGACCTTGAGCTTGAGACAGCAGTGGTAGAGTAATGAAGTGTTCCCATAGTGACTAGGTTTTAAGAACTGTGATGTCTCCCATGTGCTTGCGACGTCAGTTAGATTATCCATGGCAAGAAGTAGCCTTTGACAGAGGCCATCTGGAAGGAGTGCTTGCCACCCCTATCTGTTTATTTTAGTGGATTTGTGGCGTGGATGGTCTATAGTTCAGAGGGTGTGCGACACAAACACAAGGAATGTTATAAGATTCTTAGAAGTACTGTTTGATGGTGAAGGATTACCTTCAGCCTTACTAACTGGTAACGGGACAGAGTTGTGCTCTAGAGAAATGGAAGAAGCTTTGGAGAAAAATGGCAAGGTTTAAAAAAATGCACTTTGTACCACCCGGAGAAGAATGGAGTTGTTGAAAAATTCTATAACCCTCTTAAAATGGTATACAGCTAGCAAAAGCCTCTGGTTTGAATTGCATAGAAGAACTGTGATTGTATCAAAATATCATAGTTTGAAATATGTTGCATTCAGCACTGTATTATCTCACTCAGAATGGTAAAGTTCATTAATTAAAAATGCACAGGATTTGAAGGGCAGAGTCAGTTGCAAAAAACCAAAGCTGCTTAGTCTTGATTCCACCTCATGCCTCATTCAGCCACCTCCAGACACTGCCTGTCCTTTTATTTGACTTTTTTAGATAATGTTTGATCCCAGCTTCTTTGTCACTGTTTTCTGTGTTTCTCTTCCTCCTACTTTGCCCCTTTTGTGTTTGTCTTTCTCTTACAGTGGGTCAAGGTTTGATGAGGAAAAATAGCTGCCAGTCCCAAAAATGAATGCTGGTGGACCCCACTCTCAACTCCCGATTCAAATTAAGTACTGCATTAGGCATACCAATTAGAAATGTGTATTGTAATTCGCAGTAACTGCACCATTTCTGCTGTTTCATTACTTTTCAGGCTTTTAACCTGAGACTACGTTAGCAGCATGTTCTCGGTAAAAAATATATCTGCCAAGAGTTATTAGATGAAAGTTCTAACGTTTCTAAGAGATGAAGGATGCAGGGACACTGAAATTGCTATTTTTACAGGCTAACCTTTTCAGAAGGTGAGTGGGAGTTACAGTACAAACACGAATCCTGTTATTTAATATTTATAACCCGATGTGTTCAAGAAAGATCTGTGGTCTTTTAATATCACTTTTAACAGGGACATCAAAAGAATGCTTTATGTAGTCAACGACAAATGGCATAGTAGCCAAAAGTAGAACATTTTGAAGGCACCCAAGTTCACAGAATGCTGCTCCTCCTTATTTATCTGTTTTCTGTAAGGTCTTCTCTCTACTTAGAATAATCTCCATAATGCAGGATGAGCTGTAACATATTATACATTAAAAACAAGATAAGATGTCTGTTCATTTCATCTTCATACCTCGAATTACCTTTACTTCAACAGTTCAACAAAAATAAATGACTATATTGAATAGCGTGGGAGCTCCTCCAGCTCAAAGTGGAGCTTTGTGACATAAAGTGGCGCAAATAGCACTACTTATCAAATTTCAAGTGCAAAAACAATTTATTGCCAAAAGTTGACAGAAGCACTGTGCCAAAACCACTTTGCATTGTAGTGCGTGAAAACAAGAAACTGTATGCAGAGTTGGCGGTTCAAGGTAATAAGATAACAAATATCACTTGAGATCAATGATCACCCTGGCTTAATAAAAATATGCAAATGTGCTCCCAAACAATCAGTAGAATCCATGACATAATCTATTTGAATACAATATTGAGTCACAAAAATATCAGGAAAAAATATTGTCTGCAAAAATATTGTCATCCTCTTCTTAACCACACAAATATCGACGACCGAAATATCAGTGTTAAAAATATCTATTTCAATGAATATCAAACCGACAAATATCATAAAGAAAAATATTGCTACCTATAATAAGTATATAAAAAGTCAGAAATATGGAAACACACAATACTGACTATACTAATATTAAAAAAATAAAGCCAAATATTACATAATAAAAAAATAACTGTATCTTACTTTAAACAACTAATAAAATGTAACTCTACATACATCAATAAATCATCTAACTACATTATTTGAATTTTATAACAACAAAATACATTTCAAGTGTATAATGAAATTTAAAATACTTTTCAAAACATCATACAATCAACAGATAAAAATACCTTCTACAATTAATGTAATTTAAATGTAATTTGAAAAATAAACATCAATAAATAAAATTAAACATCATAAATTCAACCAAAATAACACCAAAAAAACTGAAATATATATTTCACATTAAAACAGAAACACTAATTAGTGTTAGATCAGGGGTTGCTTTTATTCATTTCAGGTTGGCTTGGATGATATTTTACCAAAGTTGTAAATACTGTGCCTGGAATAGTAAAAGGCTTTTGTTATTTTACAGCACAATGTGGATGGTACTGTGCTAATCCTATGCTAAAAGACTTTGCTGTAAACATGGCAGAAGACTTTATCCCTTTCTATCCTGGCATGGACGGCATTGTGCTAATCCTATGCTTAAATACTTAGCTAGAAAAACAGATATTTGAGGTGAGCATATTCATAGTGTCACTGTTGTTGTGGGGTGCTTTATACAGGAGCTGCTCCCACCTAAACTCGGGGACGACCCAGAGGTCTCTGCTTCTTTATATATATATATATTACCTACTGGCGGTCGCCAGTAGGTAGTTATAGTTAGGACCTATTTTCCATAGGAAATTCACAACATTCTATTCCCAATAACTTTGGCGCCGGTCGACGAATCTTCGCGAAATTTTCAAAACTCGTGGGGCGCTCCGGTCCGCTCCTATCTTAAAAGTTTCGGGGTGATTCAGCAAGCGGGGGCCGAGAAAAAAGGGGGGTCCCAAAACGTGTTTTCTCCATGTTATTTTCCATAGGAAACTTTAGACAAAGCTACAGCTCGAACTGTTGAACGGAATTACACCAAATTTTGCAAAAAGGTATCCCTTGGTTCAGAAAGAGCCCTTTTGTTAAATGGTGTAAATCCGTTCAGTAGTTGCTGAGAAATTCAAAAAATAAGAGTCAAAAATCAATTTCCCATAGGGAACTTTGTGCAAGGCTACAGCGGAAACTACTGAACAGATTTACCCCAAATTTGGCATAAAGGTACTGCTTGGCTCAGAAAGCGACCTTTTCAAAAAAGTGTAAATCCGTTCTGTAGTTTTTTAAATATTAAAGGAAAAAGAACTTTATATATCTGGGCGGAGCCTAACCACACATGTCATCGTGAGATCTGATTGGCTGTCAGCACTTCATCCAAGAAGTGTTGGCAGCCATCTTGGGAACAATATACATGATAGCACCCCAATGAAATGCATTGTAGTGAATAGAAGATTTTGAGGGTCACCAAAAGGAGAACTATAAAGGGTGATAACAGACTTTAGTTACATTAGAATTCATTTGTTGATGGTACCATACTAATTTTAGGAATTGTGGTGTGTTCTAGGGTGATTTTACCATGTGAAAAACCTTCTGCTGGGATTTCATGAATCATGTTTGAGAGAAAACTATTTTCTCATGCTTGTCCCACAGAGGTTTGGAAGGTGCTCCAGAAGCTAAAATGAGAGCATATTTTCTGTAAATTCACATTATCTTTCTCAGTCATGTGAGAATGAAGTCTGACATTCTCAGTAAAACATGTAAATCCAACAAGGGCAGAGACTGTCAGTTGATTCCTTTGTGTTCTACTGCAGCTTCCCAGAGTGTTCTTAAGAACAACTAGAGCACTAACAACCTTACCTATGACAAAAGTATGGCACACCTGAAGCCATCTTGATTGGAATAAACTGGTAACACTTAAAACATTTAATTTAAAAAGGAACAAAATGATGGGGTTCATTTTGTCATAGAAATTATGTTAGCGCTGTAGAAAGAAAAATTAGGACATGTTTTAAGTGAGATCTCAAATATCTTCCTGTTATATTTCAACAGGAGCAGCCTGCCAGTTGATTCCTTTGTGTTCTACTGCAGCTTCCCAGAGTGTTCTAAAGAACAACTAGAGCGCTAACAGTCTTACTTATGAAAAATTATGGCACACCTGAAGCCATCTTGATTGGAATAAACTGGTAACACTTAAAACATTTAATTTAAAAAGGAACAAAATGAGTGGGTTCATTTTGTCATAGAAATTATGGTTAGTGCTGTAGAAAGAAAAATTAGGACATGTTTTAAGTGAGATTACAAATATCTTCCTGTTATATTTCAATAGGAGCAGCCTGCCAGTTGATTCCTTTGTGTTCTACTGCAGCTTCCCAGAGTGTTCTAAAGAACAACTAGAGCGCTAACAGTCTTACTTATGACAAAAGTATGGCACACCTGAAGCCATCTTGATTGGAATAAACCGGTAACACTTGAAACATTTAATTTAAAAGGAAAAAAATGAAGATGTTCATTTTGCCATAGAAATTATGGTTAGTTCTGCAGAAAGAAAAATTAGGGCATGTTTTAAGTGAGATCTCAAATCCTCTTCTATTTCATTAGAAAATTCTGACATGCAGACTGAAACAATCACTTTCAATACCTGCAGTAGACTTCCAGTTAACTCCCTGGTGAGCAGTAGCTTTACTACAGTGATCTAATGAGCAACTAGAGTGCTAACATTCTGAATTTATGGCAAATGTGTGACACATCTGAATGCCTTCTTGATGGAATCAAAGTAAAAACTGAAAGCATTTCCTACTGAGGAGACTGCAGTAAATGAGGAAATTAGGAAACTTCATAACAAATAAGTATCCCAACATGGCCACTAGAGAAAAAAGAGCCCAAATGTAGCGCAAATATCACCCACATGTAGCCCACATATAGCCCAATGACAGAAGTGTGGAAAACACTTTTATTTTTAGTTTTTTTGCAGTTTTATATAGTGCAGACTGGTCAGGTATTGGAGCGTTGCATCTTACTTGGACCCCTTATTGCGTATTTTGCACGAAGTACATGAGATTGATCTTGCGAAACATTGAACTTTACTATTCTGTTAACCTGAAGTTGCTCTGAACCGGGCTTTGTAACACTCCGTTTTTACCTACTGGTTTTAATTAATTCTCACTGTATTGTATTAAGAAAGAGGATTTACTGTTTTTATGTACACTTTTATGATCTATGTTTCTAAATCAGATCGAATAAAGTTTAATGAATGTAATTGAAGTCTCCTAAGATGGCCACCAGAGAAAAATGAGCCCAAATGTAGCACAAATATCACCCAGATGTAGCCCACGTATAGCCCAATGACAGAAGTGTGGAAAACACTTTTTATCCTTTGTTTTTTTGCAGTTTTATATAGTGCAGGCTGGTCAGATATTGGAGTGCTTTACATGAGCATTGGTTACATCATACAAGGACAAACTTGGTTGTAGGCATGGGGAGATTAAGTGATTTGACCAGAATCACAGAATGACGAGCTGAAGCAGAAACTCCAACTTGGTAACACCACATTTTCTCCCCTAAGCGTAACATTTAATCAAGTGGTCAACTGGATAAAAAAACATAGAGATAACAAATAATTCAAAAGTGCTTTGTCGCTATTTGAGAACAGCTTGGCTCAGAAAGTGACCTTTTTAAAAATGGTGTAAATCCGTTCGGCAGTTGCTGAGAAATTGTAAAAAACAAATATCGATATCTAGAGGCGCGGTGGATCCGCGAACCCTCCCGACCACGAGCTTCATTTTAATTGGCTGCCAACACTCCAAACCAGGAAGTGTTGGTAGCCATCTTAGTGACTCGGTAGAACCGAGTCACAAGAAAACAGGGAAACAAAGGTGAAAAAGAAGAAAAGGGGGCAGGGTAGAAACACCCTGACCCCTAGGCCTGCTCAGGGGGTCCCACAAGGACCCCCAGGGCGCAAAAAGGCATTTTTTTAAAAAGAAATTGGCGAAATTCGCGCAGGGGTCGCGAATCCCGCCGAAATGTAAAAAAAAATTAAGCGCAGGATACCGCGCTTCATTTAATTGAGACCCCCGAGTGATGTCATATGTGACGTCATCAGCAGTGCATTGCGGGGGCGCAAGTTATAGTTAGCTGAACTAACTATAACGGGGGAATTTCTCTGGTTTTGTACGAGTGAAATGTCCAACTAATTATGTTTTTTTCAGTGAATATATATATATGTATATATATCCACACGAAGATTGCCTCACAACCAAGCAAGGAACCGGAGGGACACAGCAGGGAGCCAGGAAGAATCATTTATTGCAACACGGAGGGCATGACGCGTTTCGGCCTGTGTGCCTTATTCATATGCCAATTACCGGAAGCCCACACCAGCCGCTTTTCACCTGATCCATCGCCTTCCATTGGCGGAAGTCCAGCCAAGTCAAATGGTCACATGCACACCGCAGCCTTCCTCCTTAGACTACGTTTAACAGCAAGCATCTTCTTGGCTGGCCGGGTGAGCGTTTGTGATAGACTTGTTGAATCCCAAAGTGAGTGCTGGTGATTGTGACAAAGCGTGAATGGGTGCAGTTAAAATGACTCAGTATCCCTGTTGTGCAAAATTCTTCTCCCTGGCCCTCGTACGCCTCACCGCATTACCTAAGTCCTGTAACACTGGAGACTTCTTCTGCAGTGAGTTGGCCTCTCCATGCAATCACGAACTGACTATGCAGCAGTAGTTCACTGTCCTTAGGGTGCGGGGGCCAGGAGCCTTTCCAATACCTTGGAGACGAGAAGCTGAAAAGCATTTGCCCATGATGCTCCGGCCACAAATTGAGACGGGTCCCCCAAAGTGCGCCAGGGGCTAGCGCACACAATATCCACACGAAGATTGCCTCACAACCAAGCAAGGAACCGGAGGGACACAGCAGGGAGCCAGGAAGAATCATTTATTGCAACACGGAGGGCATGACGCGTTTCAGCCTGTGTGCCTTATTCATATGCCAATTACCGGAAGCCCACACCAGCCGCTTTTCACCTGATCCATCTCTTTCCATTGGCGGAAGTCCAGCCAAGTCAAATGGTCACGTGCACACCACAGCCTTCCTCCTTAGACTGCGTTTCCCAGCAAGCATCTTCTTGGCTGGCCGGGTGAGCATTTGTGATAGACTTGTTGAATCCCAAAGTGAGTGCTGGTGGATCGTGACAAAGCGTGAATGGGTGCAGTTAAAATGACTCAGTATCCCTGTTGTGCAAAAATTCTTCCCTGGCCCCGTACGCCTCCCCGCATTACCTAGGTCCTGTAACACTGGAGACTTCTTCTGCAGTGAGTTGGCCTCTCCATGCAATCACGGACTGACTATGCAGCAGTAGTTCACTGTCCTTAGGGTGCGGGGGCCAGGAGCCTTTCCAATACCTTGGAGACGAGAAGCTGAAAAGCATTTGCCCAGGATGCTCCGGCCACAAATTGAGACAGGTCCCCCAAAGTGTGCCAGGGGCTAGCGCGCACAATATCCACACAAAGATTGCCTCACAACCAAGCAAGGAACCGTAGGGACACAGCAGGGAGCCAGGAAGAATCATTTATTGCAACACGGAGGGCATGACGCGTTTCGGCCTTTGTGCCTTATTCATATGCCAATTACCGGAAGCCCACACCAGCCGCTTTTCACCTGATCCATCTCCTTCCATTGGCGGAAGTCCAACCAAGTCAAATGGTCACGTGCACACCGCAGCCTACCTCCTTAGACTACGTTTCCCAGCAAGCATCTTCTTGGCTGGCCGGGTGAGCGTTTGTGATAGACTTGTTGAATCCCAAAGTGAGTGCTGGTGATCGTGACAAAGCATGAATGGGTGCAGTTAAAATGACTCAGTATCCCTGTTGTTTAAAATTCTTCTCCCTGGCCCCCGTACGCCTCACCGCATTACCTAAGTCCTGTAACACTGGAGACTTCTTCTGCAGTGAGTTGGCCTCTCCATGCAATCACGGACTGACTATGCAGCAGTAGTTCACTGTCCTTAGGGTGCGGGGGCCAGGAGCCTTTCCAATACCTTGGAGACGAGAAGCTGAAAAGCATTTGCCCATGATGCTCCAGCCACAAATTGAGACGGGTCCCCCAAAGCGCGCCAGGGGCTAGCACGCACAATATCCACACAAAGATTGCCTCACAACCAAGCAAGGAACCGGAGGGACACAGCAGGCAGCCAGGAAGAATCATTTATTGCAACACGGAGGGCATGACGCGTTTCGGCCTGTGTGCCTTATTCATATGCCAATTACCGGAAGCCCACACCAGCCGCTTTTCACCTGATCCATCTCCTTCCATTGGCGGAAGTCCAGCCAAGTCAAATGGTCACGTGCACACCGCAGCCTTCCTCCTTAGACTACGTTTCCCAGCAAGCATCTTCTCGGCTGGCCGGGTGAGCGTTTGTGATAGACTTGTTGAATCCCAAAGTGAGTGCTGGTGATCGTGACAAAGCGTGAATGGGTGCAGTTAAAATGACTCAGTATCCCTGTTGTGCAAAATTCTTCTCCCTGGCCCTCGTACGCCTCACCGCATTACCTAAGTCCTGTAACACTGGAGACTTCTTCTGCAGTGAGTTGGCCTTCCATGCAATCACGGACTGACTATGCAGCAGTAGTTCACTGTCCTTAGGGTGCGGGGGCCAGGAGCCTTTCCAATACCTTGGAGACGAGAAGCTGAAAAGCATTTGCCCATGATGCTCCGGCCACAAATTGAGACGGGTCCCCAAAGCGCGCCAGGGCTAGCGCGCACACATATCCACACGAAGATTGCCTCACAACCAAGCAAGGAACCGGAGGGACACAGCAGGGAGCCAGGAAGAATCATTTATTGCAACACGGAGGGCATGACACGCTTCGGCCTGTGTGCCTTATTCATATGCCAACCACCGGAAGCCCACACCAGCCGCTTTTCACCTGATCCATCTCCTTCCATTGGCGGAAGTCCAGCCAAGTCAAATGGTCACGTGCACACCACAGCCTTCCTCCTTAGACTGCGTTTCCAGCAAGCATCTTCTTGGCTGGCCGGGTGAGCATTTGTGATAGACTTGTTGAATCCCAAAGTGAGTGCTGGTGATCGTGACAAAGCGTGAATGGGTGCAGTTAAAATGACTCAGTATCCCTGTTGTGCAAAATTCTTCTCCCTGGCCCCCGTACGCCTCCCCGCATTACCTAGGTCCTGTAACACTGGAGACTTCTTCTGCAGTGAGTTGGCCTCTCCATGCAATCACGGACTGACTATGCAGCAGTAGTTCACTGTCCTTAGGGTGCGGGGGCCAGGAGCCTTTCCAATACCTTGGAGACGAGAAGCTGAAAAGCATTTGCCCATGATGCTCCGGCCACAAATTGAGACGGGTTCCCCAAAGTGTGCCAGGGACTAGCGCGCACAATATCCACACAAAGATTGCCTCACAACCAAGCAAGGAACCGGAGGGACACAGCAGGGAGCTAGGAAGAATCATTTATTGCAACACGGAGGGCATGACGCGTTTCGGCCTTTGTGCCTTATTCATATGCCAATTACCGGAAGCCCACACCAGCCGCTTTTCACCTGATCCATCTCCTTCCATTGGCGGAAGTCCAGCCAAGTCAAATGGTCACGTGCACACCGCAGCCTTCCTCCTTAGACTACGTTTCCCAGCAAGCATCTTCTTGGCTGGCCGGGTGAGCGTTTGTGATAGACTTGTTGAATCCCAAAGTGAGTGCTGGTGATCGTGACAAAGCATGAATGGGTGCAGTTAAAATGACTCAGTATCCCTGTTGTGCAAAATTCTTCTCCCTGGCCCCCGTACGCCTCACCGCATTACCTAAGTCCTGTAACACTGGAGACTTCTTCTGCAGTGAGTTGGCCTCTCCATGCAATCACGGACTGACTATGCAGCAGTAGTTCACTGTCCTTAGGTGCGGGCCAGGAGCCTTCCAATACCTTGGAGACGAGAAGCTGAAAAGCATTTGCCCATGATGCTCCAGCCACAAATTGAGACGGGTCCCCCAAAGCGCGCCAGGGGCTAGTGCGCACAATATCCACACAAAGATTGCCTCACAACCAAGCAAGGAACCGGAGGGACACAGCAGGCAGCCAGGAAGAATCATTTATTGCAACACGGAGGGCATGACGCGTTTCGGCCTGTGTGCCTTATTCATATGCCAATTACCGGAAGCCCACACCAGCCGCTTTTCACCTGATCCATCTCCTTCCATTGGCGGAAGTCCAGCCAAGTCAAATGGTCACGTGCACACCACAGCCTTCCTCCTTAGACTACGTTTCCCAGCAAGCATCTTCTTGGCTGGCCGGGTGAGCGTTTGTGATAGACTTGTTGAATCCCAAAGTGAATGCTGGTGATCGTGACAAAGCATGAATGGGTGCAGTTAAAATGACTCAGTATCCCTGTTGTGCAAAATTCTTCTCCCTGGCCCTCGTACGCCTCACCGCATTACCTAAGTCCTGTAACACTGGAGACTTCTTCTGCAGTGAGTTGGCCTCTCCATGCAATCACGGACTGACTATGCAGCAGTAGTTCACTGTCCTTAGGGTGCGGGGGCCAGGAGCCTTTCCAATACCTTGGAGACGAGAAGCTGAAAAGCATTTGCCCATGATGCTCCGGCCACAAATTGAGACGGGTCCCCCAAAGCGCGCCAGGGGCTAGCGCGCACAATATCCACACGAAGATTGCCTCACAACCAAGCAAGGAACCGGAGGGACACAGCAGGGAGCCAAGAAGAATCATTTATTGCAACACGGAGGGCATGACGCGTTCTCGCCTGTGTGCCTTATTCATATGCCAATTACCGGAAGCCCACACCAGCCGCTTTTCACCTGATCCATCTCTTTCCATTGGCGGAAGTCCAGCCAAGTCAAATGGTCACGTGCACACCACAGCCTTCCTCCTTAGACTGCGTTTCCCAGCAAGCATCTTCTTGGCTGGCCGGGTGAGCATTTGTGATAGACTTGTTGAATCCCAAAGTGAGTGCTGGTGATCATGACAAAGCGTGAATGGGTGCAGTTAAATGACTCAGTATCCCTGTTGTGCAAAATTCTTCTCCCTGGCCCTCGTACGCCTCACCGCATTACTCTAAGTCCTGTAACACTGGAGACTTCTTCTGCAGTGAGTTGGCCTCTCCATGCAATCACGGACTGACTATGCAGCAGTAGTTCACTGTCCTTAGGGTGCGGGGGCCAGGAGCCTTTCCAATACCTTGAGACGAGAAGCTGAAAAGCATTTGCCCATGATGCTCCGGCCACAAATTGAGGCGGGTCCCCCAAAGCGCGCCAGGGGCTAGCGCGCACAATATCCACACAAAGATTGCCTCACAACCAATCAAGGAACCGGAGGGACAGAGCAGGGAGCCAGGAAGAATCATTTATTGCAACACGGAGGGCATGACGCGTTTCGGCCTGTGTGCCTTATTCATATGCCAATTACCGGAAGCCCACACCAGCCGCTTTTCACCTGATCCATCTCCTTCCATTGGCGGAAGTAAAGCTAAGTCAAATGGTCACGTGCACACCGCAGCCTTCCTCCTTAGACTACGTTTCCCAGCAAGCATCTTCTTGGCTGGCCGGGTGAGCGTTTGTGATAGACTTGTTGAATCCCAAAGTGAGTGCTGGTGATCGTGACAAAGCGTGAATGGGTGCAGTTAAAATGACTCAGTATCCCTGTTGTGCAAAATTCTTCTCCTGGCTCCCGTACGCCTCACCCGCATTACTTCTAAGTCCTGTAACACTGGAGACTTCTTCTGCAGTGAGTTGGCCTTCCATGCAATCACGGACTGACTATGCAGCAGTAGTTCACTGTCCTTAGGGCGCGGGGCCAGGAGCCTTTCCAATACCTTGGAGACGAGAAGCTGAAAAGCATTTGCCCATGATGCTCCGGCCACAAATTGAGACGGGTCTCCCAAAGCGCGCCAGGGCTAGCGCGCACAATATCCACACGAAGATTGCCTCACAACCAAGCAAGGAACTGGAGGGACACAGCAGGGA